>LR812520.1:39046079-39731079 GCA_903798195.1 Danio kyathit | reverse complement strand
ATATAACCTAGCAGTAGGTACAGAAGGCCCCTACTGGCCCATATCAGCTAATAACCATTCAATCGAGTGATAAGATTCAAATCGGCTGATTTGATTACCTCTAATCTCCTTATTTGCTTCTGCCAAATGATTAAATATAAAATTTCAATTTATTTTTGTACATCTTTGTAATAATTTACCTCAACAAAAATGTTTACGTTTACCAATGAGATCCAGTTGAAACCATCACTTATTCCATTTCCAAAAACAAACTTTCACAACTGCCATCGCAAACTGAATAACCTTCATTGTGTAATATCTTAAATATATTTACATAAACATTTTTCCTCAACATTTCATCAGCTAAGGAAGCAAATTTGTAAATTCCAATGTAAAATGTATTAACCAAAGAACTAAATGCACTGACTGGAAAAAAATCTAATTAGAGCATTTAGCACTGTGACTCCTGTTGAGTAATCAGGACCAAAGCTCATTTCAATGTAAAACCAGTTCTACTACTTGACTGTGGAAAAAAAAAGCCATCTGTGTGCAACACAATACTTCATCCCGTTTAAACATTGCCCAATTTACTACAAAAAGATTTGAAAAAACGACTCGAAAACAGAACACTAATGGCTACTTGACAAGTAATATATATTTTGCTCCAGAAAATGCTTTAAGGATCTCTTGGAGGAAATGTTTAAATTAGCGAGGAAGTGTTATGAGGCACCTATTATAGTGCTGAGCAAAACACAGCTCCAGAATGCATCGCCAGCACAGGTTCACAAGGGAAAAGAAAGAGACTCTAATTGCTATTCAGATTTCCCCTCCTTCATTCACCAAACTCTGCATAGCACTAACCGCCTTCCACAAGGAATTCTAAAGTGGTAACAATGACTTTGCTATTCAGTCCAGCCTTGAGCAGAGGACGGAGCATTCATTATATGCATCCGATAAAGCCGTGTGTCTGTTTTAATGAGTGAAAAGTTTGAAAGGTGAAGACCTATTTTCAGAAAGCGCACATGCCATCCTCCTCTTGATTGGCAGGCTCATGCGCAGGCCAGAAGACCCAGTTTCAATCCACCAGAGCAAGGTGTTGCAGATCAGCAGTTCTGTGTAAGTGTGTGCTCTGCAGACGCAGCCTGCAAGTTAAATTCGGCATGAAGCAGAAGTTATTATAATCTTTTCTACCTTATTATGATGTATAAAGAGAGAAATGTAGGGCAGGTAAGGCAAGGCGATACAGCAAAAAATTATTTATCCAGAACTTTTTTTTAAATGTAAGTACAACATGATTCAAGCAACTTCCTCTTTATTTAAAGCTTGCAAAACCATCTAGTTATAGATGGTAAGGCATTCCAAGCGTAATAAACTTTTTTAAAGGATTTTGTTTTGGTCCGATAACAAATTTAACGTAAAATTTCTGGCCGATACAGACACCTATATTACTCAGTAAAGTACAACTTTACATTAATTTAATTGAACAAGGATCCATTTAACATTTAACTGTGAAACATTTTAAGAGGGGCAAGGAACTGCACGATACTGAAAAAAACTATTCTTACAATATATATTTTTTTTTTATTATTATTATTATTTATTAATGCTTAAGTTACAAAATAAAGGAACATTACAAACACAAAAAAAAGAAAGAGAAGGAAAAACAAGGTCAGGGGTGTCCAAAAAACAATATATATATAAGAGAAACAAGTATATGTGTAATTATACATACTAAGAAAGGGTAAGAGCCTTGTGTGATTACCGGATCTTGAAGGTTTCAAGTAAAAAAAACTTTTTGAATGGCTTTTTTATTAGTTCTTTGCTTTATGTTGTTCGTACAGTTGAAGTCAGAACTATTAGCCCCCCTGAATTATTAGTCCCCCTATGTGCTTATTTTTTTCCCCAATTTCTGTTTAGAGGAGAAAAGATTAAACAGAATCGGAACACATTTCTAATAATAATAGTCATTTGTAATAACTGAAATTTGGAAAAAAATGAACGGAAATTTGGCAATAATTTGTCGTTTATGAACTTAGAGATCTCGTAGTATATTTTCTTTGAGAATCATCAATTCCAAAAAAAATATGCGGCAGAGTTTCTGGGTTTGACAAACAAAATGAACAGTTTTGATCTATATCCTGTCTAAACTTAGAAAGAAAATGTTTGATGTGGTGAAATGGGCGCACATATGAGCGCAAATGCACTTGCTATTTAAACAGCATGGTGCAAAACGTCAAAATGACTCTTGCGTCGAGCTGAAACTAGCAAACAACAATTGCGTCGTGCCTTGCGCCGCATTGCGCCGGATGTATGATAGGGCCCTATAAGTGATTGAAATAAGGAATGTATGGCCTTATTTTGGAGAGCATATTTTCTCCCATGGTGTATCTTTAGGGTGTAACAAAGAGATATTTTCTGAATATGAGTAACTTTTACATAATGAGAGTCAAGGTTCAAACACTATGAATGAGTGAAAACCTCAGCAGATATTCTGACTCTAACTGACTGTTGTTTTTAAAAAAATAAATATTTTTCATATCTGGGTTCACCTTTTGAGCTGGTCCAGGCAATAGCAGAACAACAGCTACTGGAAAGGTGGGGATAAAAATAGTAAGGCCCCATCTGATTGGTCAAATTTAGATAAACAACCAATGCATACAATAAAAGTAAATCATGAAGTCTGCGATATGCATTTACTATTTTTGTGACAACAATAATTTTGCGATATACTGTGCAGCCCTATTTTTGGCTATTCAATATTACTTTAAACAACATTTTCTTTCATTTGTCATATAATAGAACACATTTATTTAATACAATTAACAAATAATGGGGCATAATTTGGGACTTGTGGAGCTGCGCATTGATGGATTTGTTTTCAGTGTTTGGACTTTAAGCAGTGAAATTCAAACCACACGAAACTTAACTAAACTGAACTTCAACTCTGAAAACTGGACTGAAACAGTTTCAATTTACTAGAACTTCTATGTCGAGCTGCTTCATCACAATCTACATTGTAAAAAACGCTATAAAAATAAACATGAATTGAACTGAAAAAAATAATGCAAATGTTGTTGCTATAAGTAAATTTGAAATGTTGTTTCTCCAAAAAAATATTGACTCACTAACGTGTAGTTGGTTTCTTTTATTGTCCAAGATGTCTTAGCCTAAACTAACCAATGGTTTTATGCAGCGCTTGAGCCTTGAGATCAACTGCTTTCCCAATGCACATCTGACATTTTGTACATATTATACTCAAGTCTGATATTTTGTAGAGATTATATTTAGGGTTTTTTTGCATGCATTTAATGATTTTACTCTAAGTAAAACACATTTTTGCTTCCATGTACACTAAAAAAAAGGTTTATTCTTGTTTTTTTTTCCAAACTACTTATTTAAAATGAGCTGAAACAACTCAACTCTTGAAACAACCTAACTTCATTGTTTTATGTTCAATCCACTTAAATTTGTTTAGTTAACTTAATTTGTGTTGGGACAAAATGAATGAACTGTGTGGAACTTTTTTACAATTATGCAATTAATAAATCAGTGGTATCGACTTTAAACATAGTATTGGCTATAGCTTTAAATTATTCTAATTTCAGCCAAAACATATTGATGGCCAATACATTGGAACATCCCTAATATTTATTTATTATTTATATTTAACTTTCAAAAATATCCTATATATTCAAAAACAGTATCAAATGAGAAGTTATCATCTAATACATGGATATGCGGTTTGAGAAGTAAACTCAAAAAGACTAAAAGTAACAGTGAATGTTTTGTAAAAACAAACAAAAGTAACAGCACCTATATCTGTCACTATCATGATTCATGTACACACAAAATATCTGCCATAGTAGCAGGTTGTTTGCATATTTTTTTTTTTATATTCCAGTGCACTGTTTATTCAGTTGTTGTTGTTATCTCTCTTTTTTTCTAAACATACACTTGACAGATTGTTTTTGACATTGCATTCATGTCTTCTTGCAGCACCTCACTCATAGAACATTAAAAGCACTCAAGAAATAATAATAAAACAAATGTTTGCATCTCAAAAGCTTGTATTTCTTTTTTCTCATCCCACTGCTGCATCTTGTGTTTTTCAATGCAAAAATGCTGTTTGATTTGATGCAAATGTAAAACAAATGGACTTTTTAAATATACTTGTAGAAAAGATGGATGAATTACACTATAAAAACAAACATACTTTATATATATACTGTATATATATACTGTTTATATATATATATATATATATATATATATATATATATATATATATATTCAGTAATAAACATAAAATGAGAGAACAAAAGTTTAGACATTTGGTTTTAGAGGCTTACTGCTTAGTACTGTTTAAAAGTGCGATGTAAACAATAAATACAATCAGTGAAATCTTGCTCGACCTGTGCTGATACCCAGGTGCGATGCCCCCCTGGTAAGGGAGTATTAAAAACTGAAGCATTTTGGGTAATAGTGTCCCCCTCTCCAGCAGAGTTCCAGGTGCTATCAGCTGGTGCTAAAGCCCTTTAATTAAGACCATCTATCATCATTAGCTTATAGTCCGACAGCCACTGCTTTTGTTAATTAACTCTTAGAGATTTCCACCAACCGTATTAAGCCCAATAGGCGAATCCTTTGGGTAGCATTGTCACAAAAGTACAAGCTTACTTCTATGTACATAACCCCGGGAAAACACTGACTGGGAGTGTTATTAGTTTTATGAAATGCATACAGGGTAGATACGTTTTAGAAAAAATGTATGTAGGCATGACGCCAGCGTAACAAAAGCTGTCAGTTGCATGGTGTAAGCTCTATTGTGTTTATGAACCCAAATCATGTTTGCCCTGCATTATGATGAGATGCATCAATATTCAGCACCATGCAATATTTATGCATGCTTTGTTTGCTGCTGATTTCAGCGTTTTCTCTAGCCCTTACACCTTGTGCATACACAGAGATTTGAGCTTTGCTGTTTTACCAACGAGCGATGAGACAAAATGGGCTCTGAGATCCATTAAAGCACTTAACTGTGTTCATTTTATCTCGCAGGGAGTTTAGTCACTGGAAAGTGAACAGCTTGGTGACGGAAAAGAGAGACTTCTTCAAAGCTCCGCTGCCTTTGGCGCCAGAGTTTTTACGCAACCTCAGGCTTCTGGGGAGAAGGCCGAGTCTTCAGCAGATCCATGAAAATCTGATCAAGAAATATGGCACTCATTTCTTGGTATCAGCCACATTGGGAGGTAAGCGAAAGGGTATTTTGAAAATTCGATAAACATATTCAATAAAACATGAAAATAACCCATTTTTGTGTCTTTATCAAATAAAATGGAAAAAAAAAAAGATTTTATATGCATAGAGAGCATATTTAATGAAAGTGTGTTAAAATAGCATAGCTCAATAAACTTTTGTGAAAATATTCTATATTTCAAATTGTACTTACTTAAATACAAAAAAGAATAACAATAAATTCTATTTTATAATGAGGCGGCACAGTGGCTCAGTGGTTAGCACAGCAAGAAGGTCACTGGTTCGAGTTCCGGATGGGCCAGTTGGCATTTCTGTGTGGAGTTTGCATGTGTTGGTGTGGGTTTCCTCCGGGTGCTCCGGTTTCCCCCACAGTCATGTGCTATAGGTGAATTGGGTATACAAAATTGGTTGTAGTGTATGGGTGTTTCCCAGTACTGGTTTGCAGGTGGAAGGGCATCCGCTTGGTAAAACATACGCCGGAATAGTTGGTGGTTCATTCCGCTATGGCGACCCCTGATAAATAAGGGACTAATTTAGAAGAAAAATGAATGAATGAGTATATTTTGAAGTGTTTAAAAACTAGATGTGCTTTGAATGAAAGTGGCATTGACGATGATGATGATAAATGGATGAGTAAAATTCTGTGCAAAAAATTCTGTTTAAAAATTTGATAACACTTTAACTTGATGGTTCATTTGAGTATTAGTAGACTGTCTGCTTAATATCTATTCATATAGTTCCTTCAACAGACATTTAACTGACTATAAGAAACTTAGCAAGTACATGTCAACTTACACTAACCCCAACCTAACAGTCTACTTATATTCTAATGAGAATTAGATGGCATGTAGATTTAGCATGGCATGTAGAACTTAAATTCAACAAACAGCCCATCAAAATAAAGTGTGACCAAAAATGTTTAGTGATAATGCTTTATGGCTATTGTATTTAAGTATATTTATAAAAAATGTGAATAGTGATAACAGATTATAATTTTAAGTCTTAAATCTTTAATCATAATTGTCAATATATTACACTTTTTAGCTGTGTAATCAGGAATTTTCATATATTATAGCTGTACACATATAACATATAGTATATTTATTGAGTATACTGTAGAATTTCATATTGAACATACTGCACTGAGTCATTATTTACAAAAATAAAACAACAATAGTTTTAATTAACAGAGGTCCGTAGCCAGCCTGGTAAAAGGGGTGGTCCTTTTTTTTTTTTTTTTTTCAAAAAGTGGACCATTTTGCTGTTATTTGCCTCATTTTCTATTTAATTATTAGGTTTAAATACTGCATTTTAATAACATTTTAAGCACTGTTTTTTGCTGGATTAGCATATCGAATGGTCATCATAACCACACGTTTTCATCATGGTCGTCATAACCACACGTCACAAGATTTAGAATAAAGAGACATGAAAACAATACTTATATACGTACAGTTGAAGTCAGAATTATTAGCCTCCATTTGAATTTGTTTTCTTTTTTAAATATTCCCCAAATGATGTTTAACAGAGCAAGGAAATTTTCAGTATGTCCGATAATATTTTTTCTTCTGGAGAAAGTCTTATTTGTTTTATTTGGGCTAGAATAAAAGCTGTTTTTAATTTAAAAAAAAAAATTATTAGCCCCTATAAGCTTTTTTTTTTGATAGTCTACAAAACAAACCATCATTATACAATAACTTTAATTATATTAATAACGTTAGGCCTAATTACCCTAACCTGCCTAGTTAAATTAATTAACCTAGTTAAGCCTTTAACTGTCACTTCTAGCTGTATAGAAGTGTCTTAAAAAAATATCTTGTCAAATATGATTTACTGTCATCATGGCAAAGATCAAATAAATCAGTTATTAGAAATGAGTTATTAAAACTATTATGTTTAGAAATGTGTTGAAAAAATCTTCTCTCCGTTAAACAGAAATTGGGAAAAAAAAATAAACAGAGGGGGCAAATAATTCAGGGGGTTTAATAATTCTGACTTCAACTGTGTGTCTAAAGCTTTTCTATTTTTGTGTGTGTGCGATCTGAAAAATCTGAAAATATGGCACGGTTTCAACAGGTGGTTATTGAATCACTGTAAACAATTTGTTCACCTATTCAGCCAAAAGCTTAAATGTCACAATCTATATATATCTTATACATATACCTATACATAAGATATATATCAATTTGGGCTACTAATTTTTGAACCATTATTGTAAAATATTTTGTTAGATTAGCTCCAGATTTGGCTTCAGTACTGACTAAACTAATAGACACACACAAATATAATATTGGAAAGCATCCTATAGAAAATATTAGTTTAAATGAGAGATTTGTGGGGGGTGTACTCATAAATGCTGAGCACTATGTATCATTAGAAAAAAATAGGAATCTGTTAAAGTTTTAAATTAAAAACCAGCCTATTGTCATTTATTAGGCAAATAACAAACTGGCCAGCACATTTAACTTTTCTCAGTCAGAATTTGGGACTTCAGGGAAGTCACACCGAAGCAACAGCTAACACATGATTCTGCTTAGTCTTAAAGCCTTCTTCGATGGGTTATTTGTTATTTTTTACAACTTATTATGGCATAACAATCAAAACAGGAAAAATGAGCACATGTATGGGACAAATACTGGACCTTCAGTGTCAGTGAGGGGTGGTTCGAAAGACCCAAACTCCCCCTGGCTACAGGCCTGAATAATGAGGTTCCAGAGAAAGATTGAAAGGGCATTTTTAAATAAAACATTTTGTATTATTTTATATAAACAGATTCTGACATCCCTGGCATAAGTGTAGTCATTATCAGACAGCATTTTTTTTCTCTTTTCCCTCTGGCGCCCAAATCAAAAGTAGGGCAGCGTGTCCCAGTGGTGAATTCAAACCCTTCAATGTTTCTTTAGCAAAATGTTGCACGTTACGACACTAATTATGATGTCACTTATTGGAGGATGTATGCAGTGAAGCTGCAGAAGTTCAGCGACAGGGGAGACGAATGAAGTGGTAAAGCTACCGCGAATGCTGGTAATTAACAGCTCAAAGCAAAGGAAATGAGGGGACCATGCTATAGTGTGCATACTAAACAGACTGAAACTAATAACGGCACTCAAACTCCACACACACACAGAAACAAGAGACGCTCCTCAAGAATATATATCTGAATTTCAGGCTTAGCTTCAGATCAAATAAAATAAATAAATATATAAGCATTTAAAAAAAAATTGATCTTCAGAAGATATCTGCGGTTATAACAACCTCCCTTTGGGATAAACTCCCTTTCGTGTATTCCCTTTACCTTCCTTCAAAATCGTTATTGCTTCTCCGCTTACCTTCTGTTATTCATATTTAAAAGCCTTGAAAACTCAACAGTTCAGGCTAAACGATTGTATGAAAGACATACGAGAGTACACTTTTGACAGTCAGAACAGAACTCTGTTGTTTTGCTGAAGATTGTCATCTTGTGAAGGTTTTTGTCTCATGGTTTGGTTTCTGCATCTTTCCCAAGGAGAGGAGTCACTCACAATATTCTTGGACAAACAAAAGCTGAGCAAAAAATCAGAGGGCAACGGAAATAGCTCCGTGGTCTCGCTAGAAATCTTGCACCAGTTGGCGGCGTCGTACTTCACAGACAGAGAGAGCACCCTGAGAAGACTTCACCACCTGCAGATTGCTACATCAGCCATCAAGGTAACAGATGACACTTATTCTGCCTGTTTCATTAAATCCCAAAAATGTGCCAGTGGTGACTTTACTGCTAAATGCTATTACAATTAGTAATGTTCAATGGGTGGCGTTATAATCACATTTGATTTTCTACAGAACAGATGATACTGTGAATCTGGCAGCTTCCTATTTTGTTGATTGTTGTACATATTGTGGCAATTCAGAAATTTTATGTGAAACCAAAAATCGAAATTACTTATAGTATTATATGCATTTTATATTGGGGGTGTTTTATTGTGACTGATGGCCATTTCACCTGGAATCAGCAATTAATTGTTTGCATGTTTTTTTGGAGTTTTGGCCAAAAATGTAGATTAGGACATGTTTTTCCAATGCTAAGATATTTAATAGGTGGCACTACAATCACAGTTTTTTTTTTTGTTTTTTTTTTTGTTTTTTTAAATGATAATGAATTTGGCAGCATCGTTTTGTTGATTGTTGTTAATTGTACATATGTTGGCAGTACACAAAATTAAAGTGTCATTAACACTAGTGCATTTTAGTTTTAAAACACGTACGTTTTATTACAATTACGTGTGGCATCCACATGACTCCAACACCTTTGACCCACAAAATACAGGCAGTGCAGAATTATTAGGCAAATTAGTATTTTGACCACATCATCCTCTTTATGCATGTGGTCTTACTCCAAGCTGTATAGGCTCGAAAGCCTACTACCAATTAAGCATATTAGGTGATGTGCATCTCTGTAATGAGAAGAGGTGTGGTCTAATGACATCAACACCCTATATCAAGTGTGCATAATTATTAGGCAACTTCCTTTCCATTGGCAAAATGGGTCAAAAGAAGGACTTGACAGGCTCCGAAAAGTCAAAAATAGTGAGATATCTTGCAGAGGGATGCAGCACTCTTAAAATTGCCAAGCTTCTGAAGCGTGATCATCGAACAATCAAGCATTTTATTCAAAATAGTCAACAGGGTCGCAAGCATGTGGAAAAACCAAACCAAAAACCAAGGCCCAAAATAACTGCCCATGACCTGAGAAAAGTCAAGCGTGCAGCTGCCAAGATGCTTGCCATATTTCAGAGCTGCAACATCACTGGAGTGCCCAAAAGCACAAGGTGTGCAATACTCAGAGACATGGCCAAGTTAAGAAAGGCTGAAAAATGACCACCACTGAACAAGACACACAAGCTGAAACGTCAAGACCGGGCCAAGAAATATCTGAAGACTGATTTTTCTAAGGTTTTATGGACTGATGAAATGAGAGGGAGTCTTGATGGGCCCGTGGCTGGATCGGTAAAGGGCAGAGAGCTCCAGTCCGATTCAGACGCCAGCAAGGTGGAGGTGGAGTACTGGTTTGGGCTGGTATCATCAAAGATGAGCTTGTGGGGCCTTTTCGGGTTGAGGATGGAGTCAAGCTCAACTCCCAGTCCTACTGCCAGTTTCTGGAAGACACCCTCAAGCAGTGGTACAGGAAGAAGTCTGCATCCTTCAAGAAAAACATGATTTTCATGCAGGACAATGCTCCATCACACTCGTCCAAGTACTCCACAGCGTGGCTGGCAAGAAAGAGTCTAAAAGAAGAAAAACTAATGACATGGCCTCCTTGTTCACCTGAGCTGAACCCCATAGAGAACCTGTGGTCCATCATCTAATGTGAGATTTACAAGGAGGGAAAACAGTACACCTCTCTGAACAGTGTCTGGGAGGCTGTGGTTGCTGCTGCACGCAATGTTGATGGTGAACAGATCAAAACAGACAGAATCCATGGATGGCAGGCTTTTGAGTGTCCTTGCAAAGAAAGGTGGCTATATTGGTCACTGATTTGTTTTTGTTTTGTTTTTGAATGTCAGAAATGTATATTTGTGAATGTTGAGATGTTATATTGGTTTCACTGGTGAAAATAAATAATTGAAATGGGTATATATTTGTTTTTTGTTAAGTTGCCTAATAATTATGCACAGTAATAGTCACCTGCACACACAGATATCCTCCTAAAATAGCTAAAACTAAAAACAAACTCAAAGCTACTTCCAAAAATATTCAGCTTTGATATTAATGAGTTTTTTGGGTTCATTGAGAACATGGTTGTTGTTCAATAATAAAATTAATCCTCAAAAATACAACTTGCCTAATAATTCTGCACTCCCTTGTAGAATGTTTTTTTTTAAAATGCTAAAGATTAGGCTTTGGTTTGAAAATGCTAGTGTTAGACTTAAATGTAAAACTGGTGGACTTCAAGTGAATGCCAGTCTAGACAAGGAGTGCTTTCATTCTAAAACACCATTTTAAAAGAAAAATGTACTTGTGTGGGCAGTCTAATGCTGAGTTCAGACTGCATGATTTTCAAAGTAGTCATGTCACGGATGTTTTCACGCTGCATGACTATCTGGGTTAGCGTTCTGTCGGTGCTGTGTTTACACTGTAGGATGGATCGGCATCAGGAGATTTCACATTGCATGACTTTAAAATAGGAAGAATCACCGACAACTTTGTCTAAACTACATCTCACAACCAAACACATGCGAGAGGTGACATGAAAACAATGCGAGGTCACGTAATATATCTTTCGTAACTGTAATGTTAAGAAAATGTAGCTACTTATGTTGCTCACCTGGCTTCTGAAGAGAATTTGCAATTTTTTTACTAAAGTTTTTTTTATTTTTCGACCTGATTGTGATATTGCTCAGATGACATGTCAAACAGACACAGGTCCTCCTGTCAAATTTACACTAGTTTTTCCTCCATTCCTTGGGTCCAAATAAACTGAAAATGAGCACTTTTAACTTCTCCCCCAGCCTCCCGCTGGCCTGTAGGTACCCACACTAGTAAATGCTGCTCTCTCACTGGCTGTAGTTGATCGCAAATGTTATTTTCAGTCAGAAAACATTTCACACGGCATGATTTGAATCGCCGACAGGTCCAGATATTTAACATGCCAAAATCTCACGGGCACAAGCGACTCATCGGCGATTCTCTCATATCGTCTCTTTGATAGTTCATACTGTGTGATTGTCACTCACGTGAACAAGCACCGATTTACCTGTGATTTCAGGCATTTGTCACGATTTATCAAAATCTATCGGCGAAAATCAAGTCAAAATCGGGGTTAAAATCATGCAGTCTGAACTTGGCATAAATGTGATCCAGGAATTCTGAAACAACTAATGGTATTAATAAAAACAAAGATGAGAGGAAATTTTATAAGATGAAGAGTTTACATTATAAACATCATCAGCAATAAAACATAATAAGTTTAAATTTTGTTTTTAATTATACATTTATATTGTTTGTCATTTTTATTTGGCTGATTTTAGAGGCATTGTAGCAAAGGACTGTAAAGGCTCTGATATACTGAGACGTTTTTTGTTTACATTTGAAAAAACACACATTTGCATTACCAAGGCAATAGTAGGCCTATACTGTTTGCTAAAATCTCAGATGTTCATATTACCGAGGACAGCATTTAGAAAAATGTATAAATATAAGCTGTGCACTTCCCTTTCAGTAGCATAATAAACATAAAATGACATAAGTGAGAAATTCAAGCTTTGTGTGAATATATTTCTTATGTCTGTGATGCAAGTATTCACTGAGATTCAAGTGTGTTTGTTGACCAACAAACTGTCATAAAAGCACACCTCTGGTCTGACCGAACTTCTCCCCGGAGAAACATCAGTCTATAGCGATCGCTGATTGGCTCCTGTACTAGTAGGCGGGGTTTCATTTGCCATATTGACCGTTACACTTTTCCCCCATTTAAAACTATACGAGTGACATATCTTGTGTATTCTATAGTCTTGATTATGCTACAATATAACACAGTTTACGCCATAGCATTTACTATCAAAGAGTTAATATATAGTATAATACAGGGGTGCTCAACCCTGTCGCGGGAGATCTACCTTCCACTAGAGTTCAGCTCCAACCCTGATCAAACACATGAACCAATTAATTAGGACCTGAACAGCACTTGATAATTACAGATAGGTGTGTTTGATATGGGTTGCAATTGAAATCTGTAGGAAGGTAGATCTCCAGAAACAGGGTTGAGCACCCCTGCTATAATATATAGTAGTATACTACACTTCACTTTAGTGTGGTTCAAAAACACTTTAGAATTTACTATGAATTACTATAGTATTTTTTATGTGGGTAGTAAGAATATAATTCAGTACCGAATAACTGATAAATTGACTAAAATCATCTGAATCATTTGTAAAATGATTGATTAATGGATTAATAATTCTTATAATCCTTAAACTGATCAGGTTTCAATGATATTTTGGCACAGCTCTACATGTGAGCTACTGTCAGAAAAAGTTATACCTATGGGTGCAAATCCAAGATGTAATATTATTATTATTATTATTGTTATTATTATTATTATTTTACATATAATGCAGTATGGTAAGAATGTCTTAATATCATAAGACAGTTTGTGTTTTATTCTCTCTAGTAGCCATTTCACCTAGCATTTGCAATGAATTGTTTGCATAGGCAAGGTTGCGAATACATAAGTGAAATTATAAGTACAGACATATTTTTCCAATGAGTTTTTGTTGTTTTCTTGGAATCCTTTCAGAGTGGTAATTAACTTAATTATACTTATAAATCTATGTTTTGTGTTGTAGTGGTTTTTTATTGTTTCTCTTGTTTCTCTGTGCATCCTGATGTATGTTTGTTGCCATGGTAAATCTTCAGCAATTAAGGCCCTTGCATTTGTGTGATCCCATTTCCATGATGTGTCAAGTGGCCCTCGGTCTTACTCACAGCTGCTGAGTGGGTGTAGCAATGCTGGTGACTGCAACATCACAATTCCTTCAGAGGGAGCTCTGCATGAAATTACACTGCTGAACTGAGACAAATATCACTGACTTTCAATCAAGATATGCACCTGCTTCAGGACAATTATAGTTTTGTATTAGAAATATTTCAGGTGGGGTTAGAGATGCTGTCTTAAAATCCTACAGCATATTTCACACCTGCTAAAAGATCATAATACAATTTTGCATTTCATTGATTCATTCATTTTCTTTTCGGCTTAGTCCCTTTATTAATCCGGGGTCGCCACAGCGGAATGAACCGCCAACTTATCCAGCCCATGTTTTACACAGAGGATGCCCTTCCAGCCGCAACCCATCTTTGGGAAATTTTTGCATTTATATAGTGCCTAATATTTGAATAGGCATGGGGTTTATCACAGTGTTGAGTAAGATTTTTTAATAAATGCACACTATGAATCATTTATTAAGCATTAGCAAATAATAAATTTATCATTTGTAAACATTAACTCTACATTAGTACATTTTACTAAGCATATAAATACTGTATAAATACAGTTACAAATGCAGTAGGTGAATTGGATGAGCTTTAAATGTGTCATACGAGTGTATGAGTGTGATTGAGAGAGTTTATGGGTGGTTCCCAGCATGGTGTTTGGTTGCGGCTGGAAGGGCATCCGCTGCGTAAAACATATGTCACAGTAGTTGGCAGTTCATTCTGCTGTGACGATCCCTGATAAGTGAGGAACTAAGCCAAAGGTAAATGATTGAATTATTGTGCTTTCATACTTTGCTAATGATATTTTTTCAGTACTAAATTAAGTATTGCATTATTTACAAACCAGTTATTTAGGAATAGTTGGTGGTTGTAATATTCGGAATGAGTAAGTAAACAATTAATAAACTATTAAAATGAACATTTCTATGTTTTGTTTTCCTAGACATATAGTAATAGTTACTCTGTAAGTTAATTAATGCTGTATTAACACCGGTTCCTACAGTTTTGTGAGCTCATCCAAAGCGAGAACTATTTATGCTTTTAAAATCTCTTATAAATGACAATTAAAATTGAGTTATATTTTAAACAAGTAAAGAAAATGAAGAGCAGATAATTCAGAACGAAAAAATCATATTCATGTCAGGATACTACAATGAAACTGTACAACTGTATCAAATGAAAAATACATATTTGCAATCTTATCGAAAAATAAAATTACTGTACAGTTTAAATATTGCTGAATAACAGGAGAGTCAAAATAAACTACTATGTACATACAACAAGTTTGATAAAACACTAACAAAATAATAATCAGTAACATTGTGATGTTATATGTATATGTAGGAGTAGTTGGTGGTTGTAATATTATTTGGATTGAGTAAGTAAATGAATAATAAATTATTAAAATGAACATTTCTATGTATTGTTTTTCTTTGCATATAGTAATAGTTACTCTGTACAGTAATAAATACTGTATTAACAGTTTGCTCATCTTTTTTATGAGCTCATCTAAAGTGAGAGCTATTTATGCTTTTAAAATTATTGTAGACAGGAAAATGAAATGAAGAGCAGAGGATTCAGAACAAAAAATATTCATGTCAGGATACTACAATGAAACTGTACAACTGTATCAAATGAAAAATACATATTTGCAATCTTATCGAAAAATAAAATTACTGTACAGTTTAAACATATATGCTGAATAACAGGAGTGCACCTGCTTCAAATGTTATCAGCTGATAGACATGGACCAGTAGGGGCCTTCTGCACCATCCACATGGTTAATCAGCTATACTAATAGAGAAGACTCCAGATCCAGATCTGTTTTTACATTACTGTGACAATAGGTTTAGGGTTGGGGTAGGGGTAGACGTTAATAAAATACAATTAATAGGAAATTTAATAAATAATATAAATAATTCTCATGGTTAATCAGCTATACTAAAAGAGAAGACTCCATATCCAGATCAGTTTTTACATTACTGTGACGATAGGTTTAGGGTTGGGGTAGGGGTAGACGTTAATAAAATACAATTCATGGGAAATTTAATAAATAATATAATTAATTCTCGTTAACTTCCAGTCGCAACCGTATGTGATATATAGCTGATTAACCCTGTGGATGGATTATAACAGCCTTTTGAGCCTACTAGTAGGCACAAAAGGCCCCTACTGGCCCATTTCTATCAGTTGACAACCACTGATAAAGCCCATTTAATCGAGTGATAACATTCTAATTGGCTGAGAAGTGTCAAAATACTTTTATGTACATACAACAAGTTTTATAAAACACCAACAATATAATAATTTTATAGTATAATATATAAAGCATTTCATATTGAGTGATTCATAAAATGTACAATCATTTTATTTTAATATTTGATTCCAAAGACTTAGTTTTCATTTGATACAGTGATGATATCAGGGGCGCCTCCAAGGGGTGGCCAGGGGTGGCCACGGCCACCCCTGGGTAAACTCTGGCCACCCCAATATGATTTTGCTGTTGACATTATTAATTTAAATGTACTTATGTAAATTCCCAATATTTCAATAAATAAAATGCAGCCACTAAATTATAGTTGGTGCCACTGACGTAGCTGATTCACTGCTCTCCCCCTCAGTGCTGGTTCAACGCTGGTGAAAGCAAACTGACGCATGCGCGCAGAAAACCATTCCCGTGCGCCTCACGCACTCCTGTGAGAATCCCGGTTGTTTGCATGCATTCCGATAAAATACGCGCCGCTCATGCGCCGTGAAACAGGAGTAACAGCCTTTTGTGCAGAGGTGTCGGCACGCATCGAGTTTTGCAAGTCGACTAAACTAAAGTTTATATAATATGATGATGTAGTAACTTTCACTAAGCATGGCTTTAAAGCAGAAAGGCGGGATAAAGAGTCAGGGAGGTAAGACTTCATTACATTATGTTGTGTATGGGATGGTTCGCCCATGGTGTCATTTAAACAAGAACCACCACTGCCCTCCCCGATCGTCGTTGACAGCACACACACACCTTCAATAGACAGCAATGGCAATATAATATTTACCTTAAGGTACATCAATAGAAGAAGCTGCATTAATAATATTGTGGCTCAAAAAGGAATATGGATAAATTATATTATTAGGGTATGTATAGTGAATGTGTGTGTAGTAATGCCTTTTGTTCAGTTTGTTCATTTGTTTGTTTTATTAGTTAATTCATGAATCTTCATGAATTTTAGACTTGGCATATACCATATTCTGTGCAATAAAAGTATGTAAAAAATAACTAAAAAGTTATATATATATATATATATATATATATATATATATATATATATATATATATATATATATATATATATATATGAAAAGTGTTTTTAAACTCAATATTGATTTTTATTTGATTTGCACATGTACTTGCTGAATTATTTCAAGGAATAAACTGCAATATTTTAAGAGTAATTAATTAAATGAATTAAAACCATATTATTTCATTTACCAGAAACAAAAATATAACATTACACTGAATTCATAAATTTTTTTTGTGTGCCACCCCAAGATTTGCTGCGGCCTCTACTGGCCACCCCTAAGAAAATGTTCTGGGGGCGCCACTGGATGATATACAGTATGTACTTATAAGTCAAGAATACAGCATGTGTATAAAATGCTTACTAATGTCTACTAATGCAGAGTTAATGCTTTACAAATTATGGAATGACTATTTGCTAATACTTAATTAAAGGTTTCATGATATTTCAAAACATTAAAACCCAATTAGGCCATCGAAAAAAACATTTTCAGGGAAATTTATTCAAAGTTTGAACATTTAATAATTCAAAGCACCTCCTTTCCATGGATGTTAAAATTTCTCAATAGAACATTGAGGCCAAAACAGGAATGTTTAAGTCTAAAGAGCAAGCAGGGGAAAAAACTGATGACAAAGCAAGCTTTTGTTAATTTGTTTATGAGTTTTTGCTTAGTATTTGACTTACTAATTACATAAACATATTTTACCGCAATCGATTCAAATCTCAGTCTCCAGTATCCAAAAGCTGATCATGCAATATTCCTGATGCACTTCTTTGATCGTCTTTTGTTACTCGCTCTAATGCTGGCTAGTCAAAATGAACCATGTCATATTCAAGCTCTGTCAAAGCCAAACTTTCAACAGAGCGCATTCATTCCTGCTCCGAAGAGTTTCAACCTCAAAAAAAGTGTGTGAAATGAAAGCAAGATGAAATAGGGAACAGGAACAGCGGGTCTGTGGCAAGATAATGACTTTCTCTTTGGGCTGCAACATGCTTTTCATTAACCTGAGCTTTCCCTACACAACATCGGCGGAGAAGTTCAATTTAACATGAACAATTTCATTTCAATATGACCACAGACCTAGAAAGTCATCTGCATGTATATGCTGCCAATGCGAGCTTGATGTGAAGCTCTTTGGATCGGGATTACAAAATACATCAACTTATTCAAATTAGCATAGATGTACCATTTTGTAAACATAAAATCTCCTGCTTGTGCATGAGAAAAGTGTCCATGGCAACAGTAAAGGGCACTTTGAGACGGACAGACCTCATCAAATCGGTGAAATTGTTTTGGTGATCACCTCCGAACAGCTTTCAGAGAGTCCTCTAGCATGGCTTTAGGGAGCAGTCTGTCCTGCCAGGCGTTTTTTTGTCAGGGGAGAGCTAATGAGACGTTACAGGGCTATAGGACCCACCTTTGACTGCTTCCTTCCTGCACCCCGTGTGCAAATCAGCCTGATGAATTGGGCACCACAGCAGAAGTGGGTTATAGGGGCCTCATCAATAATGCCATAAAGGATGATCAATTACAACCTCGGCTCAGAAACGAAGTGCAAAAGCACACCAGGAAGTGGCTTCTGGGGGACGCCAGTTTGGCTTGGTGTAATCAGATACCACTTAAGACCAAAAATAGCCCGAGATCCAAAGGCAGGTTTAGCGGTGATCAGATTTTGCAGGAACAAACAGTCCTTAGATTAGCTGGTCTTCGCAGAGTTTTCTCTGTGGATTCTGTTGGCTCGACAGTACAATTCACATTGCTTTGGAGATGCAGTATTACTGCATTTTGGTGTAATTTCACAAAGTTTACTGTTCAGTCTAGATCTACAACTTGACACGAAGGACTCTCACCCCTTTCGGTAATATAACCATTTGTCATAATGACATACTATTAACAGTCACCTCTGTGTAGGACACGGATCTCAGAGTTAGCACCGGTGCTATGGCCAAGTACATGAGAAGCATATAATTGTAAAGAGCATGTTAAAGACTAGGTACATGTCATTAAAGGTGACACTTCCTTAAACATGTAAGGACGTCTCACTCCAAAGGGTACTAGAGTGAAAATGAAAGACATTGCAGCATTGTGCAGAATCAGTGATTTTTTTTATGGACACGTACGATGCAGAATTGGCTAGACCTTTAAAAAAAAAGGTCCTGAAAAAAGGTTTTTACAGTGATGCCAAAGAAGCATTTTGAGTTCCACAAGGATGTTACAGATATTAAAGGATCTCTGCGGAAACTTTAAGTCTAGTCAAGAACTGTTATTTTTTAAGAGTGTATTTATTTATTCATTAGTTCATTCATTTTTTATAAAAAAAAAAAAAAGCAGGCTGAATCACACTCCTTTCTATGAACCTTTCTCATGTGTGTGTTCTTCTGCCAATACAGTTGGAGCACTGCATAAATATACTGAGACAATGTGTCCTGGACTGCTATTAGGCTTAAATTACCAGACAATATATGAGAACAAACACTAAATGAAGTGCATCTTTAAAGTCAGAAGAAAATATAGATTTAAAGAAAAAAAAAACTCAATTGAAATTAATTGATGCAAACGTATCAATTAAAATGTATGCTGGGATACAAGAATACCATCATGCCATGGTGTTTTGGGGCTTGATTTTTTCTTACAATTATCTTACATTTTTTAAAGTGACTTAAACAACATAGGTTCATTCTGAAAACGTATCCCTATATACATTTCTCGAGATCGCAAATTATGTAGCCAGAAGTACGTATGGCTGCATTTCGTCTTTACGAATGCTAGGGGGCGGTATGACGCCAGCTGACTGCTTACCTCAGTGTGGACGACTTACCCACTGTTACCAGTATGTCCAGTTAGTTCGCCATGTACGTTGATGGACTTGAGATGCTGGGAGGAGTTAACCATGATGACAGGGTTTGAGTCCAAAACAAAAGTCAAAACATTAAATAAACAAGTAAATAACAGGGTGAGAATGTGGTAAAATATGAAAACGTGTTAAAAAATCAGGCAAGGGCTTTTCATTTTCTGGATTGCTTTTGTATACTGTCGATTGGGTTTAGGGAAGTGGGTAGGCGGGTCAATCGGTGATTTTGAAAACACTATTGGTTAGGTTTATGGAAGGAGGAGGGTGGGTGAGTCGGTCAGTCATTTGACAGCGGCCTCTGGTGGAATTACGAGAGAACAGCAGGCGTGAATGGCACTCGTAAGAGAAATTTGAGATCTGAAAAAGCATACAGAGCGGCCTCTGGTGGATTCGTGACAACAAAAACTGCAAAAAAACGTAGCTCCTGCGACGTATTTGGCGCTCTCCGGAAATGTATATAAAGGTACGTTTTCATGAAGACTTTAGAATGTTGACAGTAAGTTCTCCAATCTATAACATATTTACCAACAAAAAAAACATATGATAAATAATTTTGCATCTGCAAGCAATGATTGACAATTGTAAAGGTGAAAGCAATTCAGTATCAACTTCAGAATTAGATTTCCTGAAGAATATATTTAAATGTAAGTTGAAAGTAAATTTTAAACCCTGTAGACAAATTATTCGTATCACTCATTTCTTTTTCCTGAATCAGAAACATACAGTGAAACCAGATACCTACAGTATGTAAATAACACTAGTATTTAAGGGAGAGAGCTCAAAACCCTGCACCATTTATGTCAAGAGCCACCTCTAGATACTTGGCAGTGGTCAAGCGACCTGACAGTCCCGTATAATCAACCTCAGCTGTCAAACCCAATGAAGCTCCGAATCTGCACTTAAAATCCTGTCACATGTCATGAACCCCTAAACTGCTTTCAGAGCGCATCTGCAGTCTTCAGCCAACTGTGCCTTTCCAAAGCGGAGGCAGAGGCATTTTTGACAAATGAGCCGACTTCATATGCATTCCTCCAGCATCTCAATTCACAAAGAATGGGCTGCTCTCTGTGGTCTGTGGGAGTTTTCCGGGCCTTCGGATGATGTGAGATGCTGGAGAAATGGCGAGTGTTGTACCCCAGGCATTCATTTCCTTTGTTATACCCCAAAGAAAAAGCTTGGAAAGGGAAAGCTTTGGAAACACAGCTCCGGTAAATATAAGATCAACAATGAAACATCACACTCTCTGTGGAGGAAGGGGCGGAATATGGGGGATTTTCACTGCTATCCGGTTATTTTGTCAGGTATGATATCTTTCCTTAAAAAGACGTCAATATTAAATGGTGTTTTTGATGCCGGAAAAAACAGCAGGCGACAAGTAAACAATAGATTTTGTTAGGCTTAGTGAGGAACAGCCTTGTTAAACCTATAGAGTACAATATACAGATGGTGCTCAGTGTTATGTGTCATTCACACAAACACAAAGCACCAGTATCGTAACACATGACACTAAAGTAAGACACTAATTTAAAATCTCTCTTTTTCTCTCTCTCTCTCTCTCTCTCTCTCTCTCTCTCTCTCTCTCTCTCTCTCTCTCTCTCTCTCTCTCTCTCTCTCTCTCTCTCTCACACACACATTTTTCAGTGTTTGTGTAAATCATACAGTATGCGTGCTTCAGCAAACCAAATTCATATTTAATTAAACACATACATAGCTAAGTTAAAATATATAACAAAAGGGATAAAGATGGGATCCCACAGATGGGATACTTCAAGAGCAACGAATTTCAAAGGTGTCCTATTTTTGCCTTTTTTGACAAATTTGTATTCCTGAATGATAAATAGTGGATCATAAAACATTAAATTAACCAACTATTTTAATTTCCGTGAAGACATTTTAGGACATTTAGAATTTTTTAGTCCCAAAAAGATTACATGTCAAGGAAAATAGAATGTATGGTCACCCTACTAAATACTACAGTATACAGTATTTACACTCTAAAAGGTTACAGTTACTAGTTACTTCATTCAAAAAGTAACTCAATTACTTTATCGATTACTTACACCAAAAAGTAATTCATTACTGTTAAAAGTAATTTATGAGTTACCTTTCCAAAGAGCATTTGTAATGCTCCCATTAATGCCCTTATAACGTCACTTCAGTACTGCAAGGAAAATACACTGTTGATCAACTTCACAGTTTTAATTAATTTGCATTCTCACAACTAGACAGACTTGAACAAAAAGTCATTTTTAAAGACAAATTTATTTAAGTCAGACCATTCATTCATTCATTCATTCATTTCTTTTCGGCTTAGTCCCTTTATTAATCCAGGGTCGCCACAGCGGAATGAACCGCCAACTTATCCAGCACATGTTTTACGCAGCGGATGCCCTTCCAGCCGCAACCCATCTCTGGGAAACATCCACACACACTCATTCACACTCATACACTACGGACAATTTAGCCAACCCAATTCACCTGTACTACTTGTGTTTGGACTGTGGGGGAAACCGGAGCACCCGGAGGAAACCCACGTGAACGCAGGGAGAACGTGCAAACTCCACACAGAAACGCCAACTGACCCAGCCGAGGCTCGAACCAGCAACCTTCTTGCTGTGAGGCGACAGCACTACCTACTGCGCCACTGCGTCACCTTGAAGTCAGACCAGCAGTACAAAAATAAAAAAAAAATATTAAAAGGTAATAAACTAGCTGAATAATATATTCAGAAACAAAAAACTAAAGTTGCTTCAGCATCATAAAAGTTGTTGTATTTAACCCTTAAACATGTACCTTTATAGCTTGAGTATGAAAACTAGCAACAATAGACAACGAACACAAAACCTTTATCAAATAAATAAATGAAAGTAATCTGACTTATCATTCAGAATCAGTTTGGTGAAACTCGGCACCAAAAACTGCTATTATAGACAACCATACATTTTATGCATTTTAAACAAAACAAAAACATAATATCTGCTCAAATTGAAATCAATGAGCAATTTTCAAACTAACCACAAATTAAATGTGATATGTCAACAACTAATGGGAGGCAGGCAGTGTATATTTAAAGTGCAAAATCTGCTGTTGTATAATAGCTATAAAAATATGTAAAATAATCAAAATAAATAAATCACAGCATTTTTTCTCCTCAATACAACACTATAGATTTTTAATAATGTGTTCTGAAATATAACAGAAATGTGTCCCTGTGTCTACTAAACTAATCAATTTTGTTATACAGATAAAAAAATGTGTAATTTATTTGAAACAGCAAACATAATTGTCACGATCATTGATTGCTGGAGAACATTCACATTGCATAGAACTACAAATCCGCCATTAAATGGACTACAAGATCCAGTCATGCACCACTCACACACCTGGCCTAGATCCCTATGATTGCAGACAGACACAGCTGAAGCTACTCGTGAACTGATTACATGGACTATAAAGACAGCACACAAACACACAGAAGTTGCTGAGTCTTGTTGAACTAAACTGTGAACATTATGATGCGTTTTCCTTGTTTTGCCTTGTCGTGTTAGACCCTAGCCTTGTTTTCTTGTTTTACTTCTGTCTGCTGCCTGCCTTCTGACCACTCGCCTGATATTTGACTACGACTCTGGATTTGCCAGTTTACATCTGTGTGCCCCTGTTGCTTGCCTGACCATTCGGTTTAATAAATCCTGCATTTGGATGCGCATCCCTGTTGTAAGCATCACTTTACGTTACAATAGTAGTATTAGCAACAGTAATTAATAATAGTAACGTTAATAGTCTCTCTGTCTCTCTTGCGTGCACACTCTATCTACCTTGCGCGCATTCAGTCTAGCACACTTGACCTCTCTTGTGCACACCCAGTCTCTCTCGCGCGCGCACACTTGGTGTACCTCATGCGCATTCAGTCTCTGCTTTCGCTTGACTCTTGTCCAGTTTGGCAATACATGATACATCTTCTTTATGGTGGTTGGTTGGCATCCACCAATCCCACAATGCGTCGCCGCTGTAAACAGGAAGATGTGGGCTAGACTGCAGCCAAAATGAATGAACTTATCAAGTAAGTTACCAACGGACAAACGCATCATATTGTAATGATAACGGAGTTACTATATTTAAAAAGTAATGCGTTACAGTATTAGTTACTGTCAAAAGTAATGCAGTTACAGTAACGCATTACTAGTAAAGGGTTATTGCACAACACTGCATAAAACATTGAATTAACCTACTATTTTAATTTGAAATATTTGTAGACATTTTAGTCTCAAAAAGTTTACATGTCCAGGAAAAAAGAGGATGTATGGTCACCCTACCAATTTATTATAGGTGGACATAGGCTAACTTTTTTAATCTAGATTAAAATGGCTCATTTGAATTCTGCCGAAGGCATTCAGAATATGTGTGCTACCCAAATAATTAGTCTTTGAGATGGGGTTTCTCAAGCCGGGTGGCGCATTAGACCAGGGGCTCATCTGCGATTCCCAAAATGCATCACATACTGCTTGAGAAACTGTTTTACTATGATAATTCAAGGTTTCCGCTACATTCATTCATCCGTGGCGGGCCGCCACGCCAAAATTCATCCCGCCACGGCTACATTACAGCTTCTTATTTAAAACATTTAGTCGTGTTTTTTATAGCGGATTATAATCGCACCAAAACATATTAGAGGTAAACCGCGCAAACTTTTCTGTAACCGTAGTAGTGCTGTGCGCTATTTGTTCAAGGTGACATGCTGACTGACTCTCTGACATACTGACTGACAGGTGCGTGAGTCTAGCAAACACCGCGTAGCTTTCAGTTAAGATGAACAGTTTCCATAAGTATACTTTATTGATAAAGGTCAATGGCTTTGCGTACAATGACTTTATCTTGCTGGAGTTTAATGCCGTTTCACTTTACTTCAGGACGCGTTAATGCCGGAAAACGGCCAAAAACGCACTAAATCGCGCTTCAGCAGCGCTTACTGGAGAGCGCACAAGAAGATTTGCACTTGAACGTGTAAATTTGAGTGCGTGCAAGAAGTTCTGTGCTCGAAGGAAATCGGCGCGCAAGCAAAGAGATTCGCATGCTCGTATTACATGAATGCTATCTCGACTTGTAATACTGCGTGTAATATTTCTTTGAAATAGTTGGCAGATCTGTGTAAAAAAAAAAGTCCTGCCGCCACTGCTAGAAAAAATCCTAGAAGAAACACTGTAATTGGTGATGAAAATAAATTATGTTCAATGTGTTTACTAACTGTTTATTCAGTTAAACATGAATTTTGAACTGTAGGCCTACATAAGCTCGAAACAGCAATTTTTGAGTACCTTAATCTGACTAAAGTCATAACTAAACTAAACAAAATTGGAATTAAGACATGTGGAGTATGCATATTAGTGGCATTATTGAAGTAAACACCCCGGTCTTTAGGACCTTTCGCCATATTTTTCGACAAGATCCACACGCGGCTGTCAGTAAAGGACCGCACACACACACATCGCCAAATGCGAAAGTTTTTTCTTTCCATTTTGCGTGCGTTATTAAATTCCATAACACTCTCACCAGTCCTTACTCCTTATTTGTGTCTAATACCCCAGTTTGTCAGTGAAACTGCCGAACTGCAGTTAGAGTCAGGCATCCTGCAGATTTGATTCAGAAGGGCACTCTTTTGTCAGACGGCTCACAGGTCAGGTATACATCCACGCTAATAAATCAAGATGAAAGTCATCATAGCTTGCGTAGAAAAGACCCAGCTCCCAACCCAACTTTGAGAATAGATTAACGGCAATATTTTTTTTATCGCGCGATAAGAGTCTCACGTTAACGCCGATAACGGCCCACCACTACAATTTATATTATCTATTATTTTTATAATTTTTAGAAACTAATCAATGCTAACTATTCTCCAACTATTTAAAGAGCAGACCACTATCGGTAGGCTAGATCTGCCAGTTTCACCCTGCCGACTAAATATTTTCTCGCAAACAGTAGCTTGCTGGGCACAATTATGTTGTGAATTATTATGGGTTGGTCAAAGGTACACTTATGTTATCTAGTTTTTAAATAATTAATATTTTTAGTTAAGATACTGATCAATGCAAACTATTTCCTACTATTTATTAAAGAGCAGACCAACATCGATCCAGACCAGTCTAGATCTGCTGGTTTCAGACCACCGACTGAATATATTCGCTTAGCCTGCTAGGCATGATCATTTCTCATCCATAAGGCATGTGTTTCTCTGTTGTTGCTGCCAATTCTCTAAAAAAATGCTCTTGATACATTTTAAATTGCAAACAATATGCATCAAAGAATTATTTATATACATAAACACTCTTATGGCAAGACATAGCAAAGTTGCAGGGAAAAACTAATAAAACAGTAACTGCAGTATTGTTTCCCTCCTCTGCCATGTATAAAATTGATGGCCTGCTCAACTCAGAAACTCGGGTATCAAAATGTCTTCATTTTCTGATCATAAATATGACTTGTGAAGCTATTCGTGTCCGATATTTACATTTATTCAGATTTAAAGCACACAAAGGGAGCTAAAATACAACTGCAACAACATAAGCTCTTCAGCTGTATAAGACCTCATTCTTGATGGGGGAAAAAGAAGGATTTATTGAAATGATTTCTTCATGAAGAATGCGTGTTTTTGTGAAGACGGTTACACGGATTAGTGTCTGGTTTTGTGCGTGAGGTAAACAGCCTGGAGTCCTATTGGGATCAGAGCAATTGAGCTGCAGTAAGCAATCATAAATGACAAGTGATCTAATGAGATGCTGCAGTGGGATGAGGTGCGGAGGAGGCCATGTGTGCGACTTTTCAGAAAAGAGATGGCAGTTCTCTTCATAATAAAGTGTTTACCCGAACATATGATGATAAATGACGATGCCCTCCCACTAAAACTGTCATCAGCATCATACAGACTTCATGTAATCGCCACGTTTCGAGTGTGTTTACAGTACAGCGAAGGCCTGATTGAGTTGAAACTGATGTGGTAATAAATGGTGACAGTTAGGAAGGACTGTTAATTAGAAAGAGGAAAAAAACACATTAATGACTGACAGTTACAGTACATCAGACATGCAGCGTTGAACACAGTCGCACATGCAGTATATAAACACCTTAACTATGTATACAGAAACACTACGGATCAGAAGAAATCATCCTAACATCTGCTGAAAATATTCCAGCGGCACAAAAATAGAAGTTATTCATTAGAATAAAAGAAAATAAAGTAATTACAAGTCAAATATCCTAACTGGTGATTGTGGTGTTATGAGGACATGGTTTCAAACGCTTTGCATTTTTCAGAAGGGGATTAGTCCTGGATTAGCGGTTTCATTTAAAGAAAAAAACCTGACAATGATGTGCAAAATCACAAATTTTGAGACAACTGCTGTCAAAGCAGAGGCGGCAGCACAGCCTCCAAAGCGGTAGGGCGCAATTTGATAGAAGAATATGGCTTGTGCTGGTGAAATATTTGCTTGAAATTTCAGGTATATCAGAGCAGTTTACAGCCTCAGGAAACAAGCTTGTATTTGAACAGGATTTTTAGAGTGATTAGCTATAAAAGAGCTCTTCAGAAAACAGCTATAGGATATATTTATTTTATATTTTTAAGTAAGTAAGTAAGTAATGTTGATTTATATAATGTGTTTATTGTGTATGGCCATACACCCAAAGCGCTTCACAATTATGAGCGGGGGTCTCTTCATACCACCACCAGTACAGCATTCACTTGGATGATGCGATGGCAGCCACAGGACAACAGCGCCAGTGCGCTTACCACACACCAGCTATGGGTAGAGTGGAGAGACAGTGATACAGCCAATTTGGTGGATGGGGATGATTGGGAGGCCGTGATCGTGAGGGCCGATGGAGGGAATTTGGGCAGGACAACGGGGTTACACCCCTAGTCTTTTACGAGAAGTGCCATGGGGTTTTTACAGAGAATCAGGATCTTAGTTTATGGTCTAACCCGAAAGACGGAGCCCACTGACAGTTTTGATGTCCTCTTCATTTTTTACTGGGGCATTAGGGCTCACACAGACTGCAGATTGAGCGCCCCCTGCTGGCCTCACTAACACCACTTTCAACAGCAACCTAGTTTTCCCATGTGGTCTCCCATCCAGGTACTGACCAGGCTCAGCCCTGCTTAGCTTCAGTGAGTAACCGGTCTTGGGCTGCAGGGTGATATGGCTGTGGCATAAAAAATATTTGGTGAATTACTAACAAAAAATTAGGCTACTGATTAAAAATGAACACACTATATTATTATTATTAGTATAATTAAGTTGTTTCTTTCTTCTTATATTACTGTACACCAGGGGTGTCCAAAGTCAGTCCTGGAGGGCCGGTGTCCTGCATAGTTTAGCTACAACTTCATTCAACACAGCTGCCTGGAAGTTTTAGTATACCAAGAAAGCTTCATAAGCTGGTTCAGGTGTGTTTAATTGGGGTTGGAAGTAAAATATGCAAAGCACCGGCCCTCTAGGACCATGTTTGGACACCCCTGCTGTACACAAAAAATTTAATTTTACTTAGTAAATTTCATAGGTTGGGGCGACAGTGTGGCTCAGTGGTTAGCACTGTCGTCTCACAGCAAGAAGGTCACTGGTTCCAGTCCCGACTGGGTCAGTTGGTATTTCTGTGTGGAGTTTGCTTGTTCTCTCCGTGTTTGCTTGAGTTTTCTCTGAGTGCTCCGGTTACCCCCACAGTCCAAAGACTTGGGGTATAGGTGAATTGAAGTGTAGTGTATGTGTGTGAATGAGTGTGTATGGATGTTTCTTATAGTACTGGGTAGCAACTAGAAGGGCATCCATTGTGTAAAACTCATGCTGTATAAGTTGCTGGTTCATTCCGCTGTGGCGACCCCTGATGAATAAAGTGACTAAAGGCCGGCTCACACTGTGCAATTTTTTTTATAATCTTAAACAATTGTAGCATGTCATACTGCACGAACATGGCTCTCATGTCACACTGTAAGGTCTCAGCTGTCATAAAGTCAGACAGAACGATGAAGACGCAATGAAGACGCACCAAACACGAAAGAAATGCCCCCGGAGTTTGAGTCATCCACCCGTGACACTTTCACTATCCCGCATTCGGAAATAATTCCTCACAGCCAACGTAGTGGTAATTTTGCACACAGCAAGTCTCAATAATAAAACCAGAAAGAAAAAACCTGTTTTGACATTTCTCAATGGTCGTTTGAATTGTCGCATGAATTACGTCATCAGATTCTGCGCTCCTATTGGTTCTTGGATTGACGCTCATCGCAGCTGTTGTCACACTGCAGGAAATCTTCTGACACTGCCAGAACTTCATCGGAGGAAAAATCTGATCGCCACGGGCATAAAGCAGCTGTCTGTGAACATGTCAAACCAATGATCAAAGATCACCGATTTTGGCCTAGGATTTCAGAAATCATTTAGGATTTCCCAAATTTGTCTCAGGTGACAGAATCGTGGCTGAAATCTCACAGTGTGAGCAGGGCTTTAGCTGAAGAAAAAATGAATGAATGAATCAAATTTCCTAGGTTATGATTTGTGAAGATAATTACATTTTAATTTAACAATGTAATGGTAAACATGTTTTCCACATTATTTGAAACCATGAATATTTTGTTGCTACAGTTTGCAATGTTTATGGCTTTAAAGAGCTGTTAGATATGTGAGTAGCTGATTCTTTTGACTGATTTTTATGAACTGAGTGAAATATAAACATCAAGTGTGAAATGATTAGTGATATGAAAAATGACCCTAGTCAGACGCATTTGCTATGGATCATACATTACCACAGTCAGTCATGTTTAGTCAGTCAAACATATACAGTATATAGAGAGAAACTGAGAATTTTCAAGTGGTCTTGTAGTTTATATATATACCATTTGAAAACCACTTGAACTGTTCTCACTTGAAAGTTTCTCTGGATTAACTAGGTATGGGTTTTAGTACAATATTAATACGTCTTTGAAAGGTCTGATAACATTCATTCTTTTTCTTTTCAGCTTAGTCCCTTTATTAATCAGGGGTGGCCACATCAAATGAACCGCCAACTTATCCAGCATATGTTTTTACGCAGCAGATGTCCTTCCAACTTTAACCCAACACTGGGAAACACCCATACACTCTCATTTACAGACACACTGCGGACAATTTAGCTTACTCAATTCACCTATACCGCATGTCTTTGGACTGTGGGGGAAACCGGAGCACCCGAAGAAAACACGGGGAGAACATGCAAACTCCACACAGAAATGACAACTGACCCAGCCGAGGCTCGAAGCAGCGACTTCTTGCTGTGAGGCGATAGCACTACCCACTGCACCACCACAACCAGGTCTGATAACATTTCAAATAAAAATGTTGTGTCATTTAGAGCAGTGCTTCTCAACCACATTCCTGGAGGACCACCAACACTGCTATTACAATATTTCTTATCTCAATTTCAATTTCAATCTCTTTGCTTGCAGACAACTAATAACTACATTAATTAAGGGCATTCCTTATGACATGCATAGGATCAAACTTTTTTTTTAAATCTAAATGTATATATTCCTGCCATGGTTGGTTATTAAACACTCCCTCACTTTGGGACAGAGAATATGAAAGCACATCAGCAGCAGCAAGGAAAAATCAGATGCTCAAGACAAAATCTTTAAAATAATGACATATTAAAAAATTAGCAAATATACAGTATGACTGAGATTTGTGATACAATCACAGTAAAGCATGCATTAAATCCTTATTTAACAAATAAATCATCCACCCATATTTGAGTAATGGAGGGGCACAAACAAAAATATAATTCGTATATTTGTCTTGGAAAAAATATCTTCTTGAAACTAATTTCGTTTGCTATAACTTTTAACTTAATTTGTATGTATTTTTTGTTGGTCAGTTATCTGTAAACAGGAATAACGAATAACATTTGTGGTGATGCGCTTCAAAACAAGTCCGCTATATGCACCAAAACACAAACTGCTGTGAGATTGTGTTGGTTTGTTAAATAAAATAATAATCTAGCCTAAATAAAATTGAAGTGAAATATTCAGAATTTTAGAAAAGCCTATATTAAACTGTTTTCACTATTAATGACAAATTTGAATAAGCAGGAAATGCTTTTACAATGTATTCGCAGCTGAACATGTTATAAGGCTGAGAGAACTCAGAAACTCATTGTGAGAATGGAGATGTCTGCATATTTGTGCCAGTCTGTCAGATAAAATTGCTTAAAACATCTTAATATTTTAGAAAAGGTAGTTAAAGTTTGCATAACCAATGATTGATTTTATCCACACCCGTGACCCACCCATAAGTAAATATGCAGCCTATTTTTTGATTACCTGACTGGCGCATTAACGGAAGCACCTGCTGATATAATTGATAAATGATGTGCTCCTATTGCACAGTGTCACCCACATGACGGAAGTTGGGTTAAGAATGAGAAAAAAATTAAACATGCTAGACTTTCTGCGATGGTGTCATGAGGCGTCACAGGCATGGTATCCGTTAACGGAAACTAAGCCACATTACACAAGAAGAAATGATTGAATCTTGTGTCAAGACGCCCATTTGTCGTTTACAAATCCCCATGACACCTTAAGGAAATCATGCCAAAATCGTGACAAATTTGTGTGATCTGTCCGGGGCTTAAAACATGTGAGTTTTACTCAAACATATAAATCATTAATCTAGAAAATCTGAGAATTGAACTCTATAGTACCAAAAAACATAACACAGACTCTTCATATACTGCATTTACTCATTTTTGTATTGAATTATTCTTTTTTGTTATCCAGATTATTTGTTTTTAGATCCTCAATGTAACACTTAATGTATTTATCTACCAATTTACAGTACATATTAAAAGGGCTTCCAATTAGTGCCATATTTTATTTAGATTTTTTGGTCCCACTTTATATTGTGTCGCTTATACCTGTGAACTTACATGGTAATTAGATGTGTAAGTAGTATGTAACTACAGTGTATGTACACATTGGTACAGAGTATTTACTTGTGTATACTGGTGTAACTACACTCATGTAACAACCAACTGAATAGTATGTGTAAGTACAAATGTGTAACAGGACATTGGTAACAACACTAGGAAAGTACACATCTGTAACAAGAATTATGTAAGTGCATTGTGTAACAACAATATGTACTTGCAGATGTTTTCCCACTTCCACACCTGTTTGCAGATCATGTACTTGTGAACACTGTATGGCTGCATTAGAAGGTTTCACCTTGTGATACAAGTGTACGTGCATGGTAAATCCACAGGATCCACTCAATATAAAGTGTAAAATGGTCACAAATTACTGTTCATACATTCATTCATTTTCTTTTCGGCTTAGATGGGTTGCAGCTGGAAGGGCATTCACTGTGTAAAACATATGCTGGATAAGTTGGCGGTTCATTCCGCTGTGGCGACCCCAGATTAATAAAGGGACTAGAAACGAAAATGAATTTTATTTTAAACTTTTATATTGTGGACTGTTCCTGTGGAGTTACCATGTAACTACACTGTTATTAAAGTGTTGCATAGAATATATTTCTACAAGTTACACAGTAATTTGTGACCATTTTACACTTTATATTAAGTGGACAGTTCCTGTGGAGTACCATGTAAGTACACTGGTATCACAAGGTGAAACCTTCTAATGCAGCATTAGTTCTGCCATACAGTGTTCACAAGTGCATGATCTGCAAACAGGTGTGGAAGTGGGAAAACATCTGCAAGTACATATTGTTGTTACACAATGCACTTACATAATTCTTGTTACAGATGTGTACTTTCCTACTGTTGTTACCAATGTCCTGTTACACATTTGTACTTACACATACTATTCAGTGGGTTGTTACATGAGTGAAGTTACACCAGTAATACAAATGTAAATACTATGTAAACGTGTGTACATACACTGTAGTTACATACTACTTACACATCTAATTACCATGTAAGTTCACAGGTATAAGCGACAATATAAAGTGGGACCGATTTTTTTAATCCATCTTTAAAAAAAAAAAAAAATGTCCTAAAGCATCCAAGTACCAAAAGCCCCATTTGAAATGCCAGGTCAGACACATTATTTTCGAAACATAAATGTCTCCTTATATTTAACAGCAGGGTCCGTTAACACAACTGCACAAGGCTCACTGCGTTCCAGATTTGAAATTAATAATGCATTGGGACCGAACACCGAAGTCAATTTACTTTTTCTATAGCGCTCTGCAAAGTGAGCATTTTTTGGAAGAGCTGTGACATGCTGAAATGAGCTTTGGTGACATTTAGATATTGACTCGGGCTTATTGCACAGGCGTGTTGGTTTGTTTTAGACAACTGCATATGCTCAGCACTCCAGCACTTCTGAAGAGGAACAAACAGGTGCATGATTTCCGCGATAATAAGGCATTAAAATACCTCCTTGTTTCCTAGGTGACGGAGACCAGAACGGGGCCTCTTGGATGCAGTAACTACGACAGCCTGGATTCCGTCAGCTCTGTCTTAGTGCACAGCCCTGAAAATAAGATCCATCTGAAAGGTATGACAGCTGTTCTGAACCTATGAAGAACAACATCTCAGCTGTGTCTGGTCTTACTTGTGTCAACTGTAATGGTGATGTACAGCGAGTCTTTTTTTTTTTTTTTTTCCTCAAGGGATACATATGGGCAAATACAGTATATTTGACTGGGGGTATTTCAAAACCAGTGCAAAAGTATTAATGTACCAGGAGTCTTATTCAAAAAAGGAAAAACATTAAAAAAATAAAGATAAAATACAAATAAATAAACAAATAAAAATAATAACGGTTTGTTATTCTTACCATTTTCTGAAAAAAGATAAATATATCTGAGATAATATATAACAGACCCCCTAGATTTTCACAAATTTTTTGTGATTTATTTGTGATAAAAATGGCAGTGGTAATTCCCAGAAATTTAAATATATATATATATATATATATATATATATATATATATATATATATATATAAATAATGTTAAGTGTGCAATCTGACAATGACAATGACACAAATCATAAAAATAAAGCTTCTTTATTTTGGACTGTTGTCGAGACAGGATCTGAAACAGATTTAAAACGGAATAGATTAAAGGGCCACGAAACCCCCCTGCCTCAGCAGTGTGTTTCACACCTCTAGTTGGAAAAAAGTCAGGAAAGTGGGTGAGTCTAGCTCTGTTTAGGTGGGAGTTTCGGGGGAGGGAAAGAGGGAAACAAACACAGACGCAGAGGAGAAGGACAGTAACTGCGTTTACATGGACATTAGTAATCAAATTATTTGCCAAATTATTAATTTGTCAACTTTAACTGCAGTTTGGCACTTTCACTTTTTATTCAGGAACATTTCCTGCATGTTGCCTGTGACAAACGAGATATTGAAAGCGAGGAACTGCTGGAGAGTGGAGTTTTAATGGAATGTTTGATACCGCATGTCGTATGAGAGAAAAAAAAACCTCTCCATTTCACGGTAACTTAGATGCACTTGATAGGTAGGATCAGACAGCCATGTGTGTATAGACTGTCCTGTCACAAAATGCGGTGAAAATCCTACACGATGGTAATAGTTTGATTAAGGTGTTGACACTTGGAGAGCAGCATTTACAGTGGATCTTTCAGTCCATAATATTGTAGTGATATTGACGTACTGTAAACTTAGTAACTAAATCATTTTGACTAAGGTATGTCTTTAATAACTGAAAGAGTATTTTGCCATCTGAATAAACATAAACAAAGAACACTAATCACACACTTGCCAAATCTGTAGAGACAGGACAACCAATATGAATTGGAACCGCATCTTTTTTTAAAAGGAGACAAGCGGCAAATTTGGATTTCACAATTTCCAGATGCAAAAAGCTCTCGGGTGAAAAAATTTCCTTACAAACATCCACACAATCCACACGTGAGTCCAGCTGCACTCTCATAGCGGGGAAATAAAAACAAATCCTTCATTGCGGCGCATTTATAAACGCAACACTGATGACCCATGTCTCCAAACAATTCTTCTTCTTGCACTTGTTTTAATTACGGTTAGTAACACAATATGGTGTCTCTCTGCCGTCTGAACACTGTAAAAGGTACAAACTGTGTTTGAAGCTATCAGCATATTAATGATGTCGCACCTCAACCACAATACGTAGAGCGCGCTGATTGGTTTGAACCAAGTCTTTCTCATGAATTAATGCTGAAAGCTCAAAGACGTCAAGGTGTACTCGCCAGTACAGACAGCCGTTCTACACGCTGGAATACACGCAAGGATCTAATCGCTGTGACGCAGCTTCAAAAATTTGTTTCAAACCGGAAGAACAAATTTGCTAGAAATAACGCAAAAACATCCAATTTTCACTTTTTGGTGAAATATATGTCCTGATAGTGTTTTAGCAGCGTGGGACACATATATGACTGTCAACATCTCAAAAAATGTCTGTTTTGTGCTTCGTGAGACAAAGGAAGGTTATATAAATCTTATTTTTAGAAATTCTTTTACTTTTTCTCAGATTTCACTCCCCGGAGCATCTGACAACAAGTACCTCACTCAGGACATGCGTTAGGGCTTCCCCTACTATAATACACCTAAAACACAGATTGCCATAAAGCTCGTCAATGGCAGGGAAGGGTTTTCTCTTATTAACTGCAAAAAAAAGAGTTAAATGAAAACAGTTATCGATTTTACGCACATCATAATACCAGCCATACATGTAAAGCACAAATAATGTAATTCAATTCGGTCACGTACAGCGGCCGTCATCCTTGAACCAATCTCCATCATTGTAAGCTGCTAGCTTTTCTGTCTGTTCCATTGCTCGATGTTTGATAGATGTTTGCTTACACTTTCTTTTGCAGTATGAAGCACGCCAAACGCACAAAACGCGCATTTTACTAATCCTAATCCAATCTTTGCATTGGCTTCAGATGTTAATCACTCGCGTTTCATCTGCGTCTGCTTACTGCACAGGCTGCAAAACGAATCCGCCCCTCTACCATGTAATGTAATGATTGTGAGGGCATAGGTGAGACGTCATTTTTCGAGAGACACTCAAATACATCATGTAGCGCACATGATGTATTTCAGCCTGATCTCACGAGGAAACATAAGTATTTTACGTTTTGTCAGTTTAGTGGCCAATTCGAACGAATTTGTACGAGTTGAATCTTACGAAAATGTACTATTTTAAAAAGGAGGCGTGGCACCCAACCCCACCCCTAAACCCAACCGTCATTGGGTGACGAGCAAATCGTACTAAATTGTACAAATTAGATCATACAAATTCATATGAATTAGCCACTAAATCAAAAAGTTACGAATTGCCGTGAGATTGCGTTGTGTATTTAAGTGTCTCTCGAAAAATGACAACGTCTACAAGTCACGTAAAACAATAAATTGCAAACTGAAATAAATATATTTTGATATTTGTAATTTTATATGGTTTGGAATTGGATGTTTTGTAAGATTATTTACATTTTTTGCGATTATTTGGCGTTTAATTAAGAATTTTGCAAGATCGCAAAAAATTTTGACTTTTTGTTGATTTTGTGTTGGATTCATCGATTGCGGAATCGCGAAAAACTAGGGGGTCTGATATAAGATCATATATTTTAAATAATATACACAATTAAACAGCCAATTAGGCAGGTTCTGTGACTGTCCTACTTTGCAATAATCCAGAAAAAATATTAACTAAATGTATTGTTGGTGGCACAGTGGCGCAGTGGGTAGCACTGTCACCTTACAGAAAGTCGCTGGTTCTCTCCGTGTTCGTGTGGGTTTCCCCCAGGTGCTCCGGTTCCCCGACAAATCCAAAGACATGTGCTGTAGGTGAATTGGGTAAGCTAAATTGTCTGTATTGTATGTGTGTATGTCCTGGTCTTCCAGTTTGGGGGTTGAGCGTTGAGGGCTAACAACCCACCTCATAAAAATTAGATGTTACAAAACACCAACATGGAGCGGTTAAATATCAACTTCGATAAACTGTAAATGGCCATGGGAATAAGTAAATGTATTGTTATCCACTTAAATGAATTTCAAGAGTTCACACTTAGATATTGTTTGACAAATGTTAGGGAGAGAACCCTGAGCTTGGAAAGGATTGAGCCCAGGGCTCCCGCCTGGTCGATAGAGCATGTGAGGGGAGTACGAGATCAAGTGGTTCTCGAGAGCTCCCCATGGTAAAGGAAGAAAGGGGGAGAAGGGGTGGATGGGGGTTTCTTCGGAAAACGAAGATAAGGGAGTAGTTTTTTACTAGGCTACTTATAGTGAGTTTGGATTAATCTGATTGGCTAACTAATGATAATAGATGAGAGACCGGCTGCAGTCAATCATATCACGTGCTCCTCTCGAAATTAGTTTGTGAAACTTCACTTAAACTGACAAAGTAACAAAATACTCCTGAAATAAAAATATAATAATGAGTTTGACATTTTTTACAGTAACACAGAGTGGTGCGAGAATAATGTTCAATTATTAATTTATTATTAATTTTCAAATGCATGATTAAAATAACACCTGAGGTAAACCTAATTTGACAATAATTTAGATTTTACTCTACAAATTAAATTAGACACACTGAAAATGGGAATTTCAGGATGAAAAAAAACTTTCTAATAAGCAACTTTCAATTATAATTGAGTTATGTTAGCTGAAAACTACAATTTAAAAAGCAAAAACATGAAAATCTTACAAGAAACTGCTGCAAATTATTCCTCAAGGAATTAACACCATCCCTGCAACACTCTATTGAATGCTTTTGAGGAAATTCTCATGATTGGATTTTACCACTGATTTTTAAGGTTTTTTTTCCATCACTAAGGAGAAAGAAAACTAGCTAAAAAGAGATTGGATCAGTCAAACTTCCAGTCGGCCAGAATCTGTAATGAGGAGTCAAAAAGTCTATGCTCACATTAATGAACACATCTCTTGCTATTACACACGCATCTTCTTCAAAAAGCCAAGCTTATCAGGAGACTTGCATTAATTCATCTCACACTCTCGTGACAGCAGTGTCACCACAAGTCAGAGGTGGCCAGAGCAAAAAAAAAAAAGTATGAAAGAAAGTAAGAGATGTGAAATGAGCAAAAAGGAAGATTTTAAGCCTCTAGCCGTTGCTAATTATACACGTGGCCTGCACCAATTTCAGCTGCCTTCTTGACACTGACATTTAAATTGTCAACCCACTTAATACTGCCATCTCCTAAAGCAAGTTTGCTGCTGCCCAGATTCGTGTAACTACTTTAATGAGCTGGCCATAGGGTTCGGCACCAGGGCTTATCTTTTGCTGAGTACTTGGGAAAGGAAATGGAGGCAGGAGAACAGTTGGAGAGAAGAGTTTGGCCTAAATTTGTGAATGTTTGTATCTGCTCACTTTCTGTATTCTTAGGCAGGGTTTACATTCTAATTCAAATGTCAAATTCTGTGACTGTTACATTCATTTAGTCAATGACAGTTCACTGACTAAAAAGTTTACTTTACATGACCTATAATGAACAGAAAAACAGACCGCTGTTCATTAAAAAACAGTATTAAAACAGTCTGTTGACTGCATTTGAGTGATTGCTGGTTGATTACTAAAAACTGAAAAAAGGGCTGAAAAAATATGATAAAACAAACAAACAAACAAAACGCAAAACAAAGCAACAAAAATGGTATAGAAAAAAAATAGATTTTTATAAATGGAAAGTAAAATTTAAAATGACAAACAAAAATACCTTATATTTCTTAACTTGGACAACAACAAATATAATATTTGACTTTCAATGTCTGGAATATACCTTTTAAAATTCCACAATATTCTAGAAATTGCATGATCATTAACTTATTAGAGCTTTGTGGAATATCTTCAGTCTACACTCTTAAAAATAAAATAAAAGGCTCAACACTGGAACACTGATACCACACTTACACACCTGTCTACACCATGTCTTGCACCTATATGAACATGTAGGTGTCTGGTGTAAGACATACTGTATATGTGCACATGTATGCCAGACACTTTGTTCATATAGGTATATAGTTTTTTTATGTCTTACACTTACAGTTGAAGTCAGAATTACCCCCCCCCCCCCACCCTGAATTAATAGCCCCCCTGTTTATTTTTTCCCTAATTTCTGTTTAACGGAGAGAAAATTTTTACAACACATTTCTAAACATAATAGTTTTAATAACTCATTTCTAATAACTGATTTATTTTATCTTTGCCATGATGACAGTAAATAATATTTGACTAGATATTTTTCAAGACACTTCTATACAGCTTAAAGTGACATTTAAAGGCTTAACTAGGTTAATTAGGTTAACTAGGCAGGTTAGGGTAATTAGGCAAGTTATTGTATAACGATGGTTTGTTCTGTAGACTATCGAAAAAAAAATATAGCTTAAAGGGGCTAATAATTTTGTCCTTAAAATGTTTTTTTTTATTAAAAACTGCTTTTGTTCTAGCTGAAATAAAACAAATAAGACTTTAAATAAGACTTATATGAAAATGTAGGTGTCTGGCATACATGTGCACATGTATTTTTTACATCTACTGTATATGAACATGTAGGTGTCTGACATATATGTGCACATATTTATCTTACACCTACATGTGTACATACTGTATATGTCTTACACCTACAGTATATGAACATGTAGGTGTCTGGCATACATTTGCACATATATGTCTTACACCTATATGAACATGTAGGTGTTTGGCAGATATTATTAGGGGCCTAAACGCGTCAACATCACTAACACCACTTTAGAGCTAGTATTTGAATGATTATCTAGCGTATATCTAAAATGATGACAAAACAGGTGATTTTGCTCACATTTTAAGATTATAAGGCTGAACGGCATGAAATGCCATCAGTCTACAGCAGGGCTATTCAATTAGTTTGTCACGGGGGCCAGTTCATGAAAAGCATCCCAAACGAAGGGCCGAAGAGATATGACTTGCAATATAATAATGACTAAACTGCATATAAGAGCCAATGATGTATTTTTGCTCCTTTAGACACCCACGTTGTATTTGTCTACATTAAAATGTTAATATATTGTATTTTGAAACTATATAATATCACTGCATTGTACAATAAGTTTTTTTAACAAACATTCAAATGTTGTATTTCACAGCACAACAAAATCAGTGTATTGCTTAAGTAGGCTTCTTCTACATTCAGATACGTTCATATGTTATGTTTTGAACTGCATAACAATTATGGATGCAACAATTATAGATTTTGGTTGTACGATTATATAGTGTGAAGAATAATCAGTGTTTCACAGTTATCACGTCTAATGTAAATTTAAGCTTTATATTAGCTAGATTTAGGTCTGGACATCCCTAACTAATATTAAAAAACCTTTAAAAGGCATTTTCATTAGTAATAGTTTTTATGCTGAAGGTTTTTCTGTGCTTATAGGGCTACACAATTTAATTATGTGTGTGTTTATAGAGAGGAACGGAAGAAAATAATATAATAATAATTGTTATGAAGGTCGGCGCCAATATTTAGATTAACTGTTATCATCTACGTTCATACATACATAATCATTTTAATAATAGTTCGTCTAACATGTCTTTTGTTTACATTGCACTGAAAGCTAAACACAACTCTCACCGTTACAGCATGAGATGTTTTCTACTGCGTGCGCCCAGACAGCCGCGAGCGCGTTGCTCCGCTTGCGCCCGCATATTGGCATATATTCTTACAACATAACAAACCTGCGCGAGGGAAAGACGTGATATGGGAACGGCCCGCGGCTATAGTTATTACAGTGTGCGTGCGTATTAGCTTCGGTGGACAAGCTCGGAACTTTAAACTAGCGCACAGTTGGCAACTTGGTGTAACTTTGTTCAGCAGTTTCGTTTCGTGCGGCAGAACAGAAATGCAGAAATGCGACTTAGAGAAGCCTTTACTATTAATTAACCATGACGAATTAAAGCGCAGTTAATAGTGAAATCGGTTAATCGTTGCATCCCTAATAACGATATCAGTGCATTGTACAAAAGACCTTTTCTACAAACATATTCAAATGTATTCGGCTGCTCTCGCCACTGTCAGGTGACTCACGCTCTGCCCAGCTTGTGCTGTATTGAACAGACGCATGTCACTTCATAACTATTGCGGCCGTTTTTTGACTGAACTAAATTTATTCTTGATGTCTTGGTCACACTATTTGGAGGGCCAGAACAAATTGCCTCGGGGGCCGGGTTCGGCCCGCGGGCCGCCAATTGAATAGCCCTGGTCTACAGAGATATCTCCCAGTATTTCTGTTGCAATCGGGAGATCACAATAATTAACCCCGAAAATGCTAAAGCAGCGCAATCACTACCAGATTACTGTTTGTTTGTGATAAGGAAAAACTGCTAAACACACGTGGGCATTTCTTCCAAAATAAGTTATACAAGGAGTGGCCAACACAAAATACATACATTGCTAATATGTGAGTTCCATCTCACACTCTACACACAACAATTACTATGGTATAAATGCAGCACTACAACATACAAAAGAGAGAGCTTGACTTGGAAAGTCACTTAGCGGTTTTATAATGATCTGATCAGCTGTAGTTTAAAATTACGCTAGGTTTTTCCTTCCCTAAGGGCTTATTATGCAGTCTCTATCACCGTCTTGTGGATGGCGCTGCATAGTTGCAATCCAAACAACTACATTCTTGCCTAAAAAAAGCCTTGAAAGTACATTATGTTGTCCAACAGCAGCAATATTTATCAAACTGCAGTGAGTTTATTAATCTGCTGTCACTGTGGGCGGAGTAATGCAGAAGGGTAAGGAGACTGTAGGAGTTCTGATATTGCAGAATATCGTACTGCTATCAGCTTTTACTTTTGAGGTAAATAAGGTGCAAATATGTAGCTTTAAGCTGGTGTACCTTACAGTATCATCACAGTGACAGCCTTTTTATTCTAAAAGAATTTTTAAAGAATTGATTTAATCTGTTCTTTTGATCAATTTGAATAAGTGTTTTATTAGCATTGCTTTGTCACGAATTCTTCTGTAAAAATCAAGGATTTAATTAGTTACAAGTTATACAATTATTAGTAATCGCAATAAAGTAATAACAAAAAGAAAATCTAACTACATGTTGATACAATTCTTGTGTGAGTGCGCTCTATAAAAGGCTGTTTCAAAGTAGAATAATGATTGACAAATGAATCAATATTATGAATCATGATTGTCATCATCTTTTTGATATAGTCCAAGCTTGTGAGAGCTCTTTCAGATTAATTCAGATCCGGGAACGATACATCAATGATTAGATTTTATAATCAACGTCATAATAGATGACATAATCAAATTTTAATTGCATAGACAGTAGATATGGAGCAGTGTCTACTTTGATGCTTAAAAATTAGAAGATGTATTATGGAATGCAGTTTTTCTCAAAATGTATTTTATGGTAAGCTCTGTTATGACATGTAAATTTCTCTTTGGGATTAATAACGTCTTAACTAAGTAACTAATATTGATAGTTGTAAAACATTTACACATAACTACTTTTAACTAGAGAGCGCCACTTTTTTCATGTTGTTTCATGCACAAAATACTGCAAAAGACACTAAACCCAAACTCAATGGCGAAACATGTCTGCAAGAATGGTTACATTGAAAAAGCAATGGACAGGCTGTGCAGCATACTGAAAAACCCAGTAAAAGACTGATATTGTATGGTAGATATTTCATGAATGCGTGGTGGGGAATGACTGAAAGGTGCTGCTATTTTCTTTAGTTTTGGTTTCTTTAGTTGCTCTTTTTGAGTGACTTTTTAAACTGAATGTCCTTTTTTCAAGTGAGAAAGTTTTCACATTTTTCCTTTTATATATATTTTATGTACATACAGGACAATGTTTGACACAAGTAAAAGTGGTAAGACTTGAAGTCTAAGTTAGTGACTTTGGTGAATGTCAAAATCTGACATATAAAAATGGCATCATCTGTTTTTGACTAAAAGAGTAGTATAGCATATTATAGCATTCTAAACTTACTATCAGGGTAAGTGATTTGGGGGCCCTAAGCGATTTAGGGTATAGGACCTAAGCATTAAAACTCAAAAACTCTCTTTCTCTTTAGATATTTTTTTTTCTCTGTGGATTTGTAGATTACTACTAAAATAGTAATAGTTATAGACAGATTTTACAACATTTATAAAAGAGCTACTGTATATGAATAATATAGGCTTCTTGGCATTGATTGGGGCCCTAAGTGGTTGCTTACCTCACTTATTTGTTAAGTCCGCCTCTGCTTACTATGCTCGGTTGTTTTGATCCAAATTTGGCTAAACAATTATTTTCCACAATACTGTCCACAGTCAACCAATATGTTGTGCCTCATTTGAATATGTGGGCCAGCTGTCGGTTTCTGTGGGCCATTGTGTGATCATGGCCCTTTTTTTTAACTTTTCATTGGTTTGCACAATGTTTGCCCTCACATTTTGAGTATTTTTTTTCTGTAAAGACATTTATGAAGTGGATTTATTGTACTGTGTATTTCCACCACTGAGCGTTTTATGTGTAGAATATGGTGTTGCAAGTTTTTACTTAGCACTTCTTGTGCGTACTGCCTCTTTTGTTGAATTTCTGAATGCCTCCTCAGCTGTAAGTCGCTTTAGACAAAAGCATCTACAAAATGACTAAATGTAAATGTAAAAACAGGCTTCGAAAATCCTGCCAGAAATCTGTGTGGCCTTACTGGACATCAAAATCTGACAGAAAAATGGCATTATCTGTTTTTGACAAAAAAGGAATACAGCCTTTATTGTTGCACTATAAAAATGCAAGGTTATTTCAATCCAATTTTTGGTTAAAAGAACAAAACAAAACACTTTCCTTCGGCTTATTTCCTGTTCATCAAGGGTTGCCATAGCAGAATGGACTGCCAATTTCTCTGGAAATTGTTTTACACAGGGGAAACACCCACACACTCTCCCATTCACACACTACGGGCAATTTAGTTTATTAAATTCACCCATGTCATATGTCTTTGGGGGAGCACTCAGAGACCCATGCAAACACAGAGAGAACATGCAAACTCCACACAGAAAGGCCTCCTGGTCCAGCCGGGACTTGAACCAGCGACCTTCTTGTTGTGAGACAATCATGCTATCCAATTAGCCATTGTGCTGCCCCAAAATTCATTAAATAAATAAAAAAAAAAATCAATCAATCAATCAATCAATCAATCAATCAATCAATCCTTTGTGTCTCATTTGAATATGTGGGCCAGCTGTCAATTTCTGTAGTGAACAGCGATACCGGTAAATATCCGGAAAATTACCAAAATGGTACCACAATTTACCCATTTGACAACATTACAAATTCTGCGGATGGATAAGTATTGTGAACAACTTCGATGAAAACATATGGAGGAACACTTTCGCATGTCAAGATATAGACAGTATGTGTGTGTGCTGGCGCTCACTGACTGCCTCACATGCACACGCGTCAAGCAACTGAAGCAGAGCTTGAAGGTAAACAAACATCGGCTTATCATTTTATTGATAATTTTTACACAGCTGGCATTATGAAAGAACACAGAAACATTATCTGAACATCAAGCAGCTAAATGTGTCTGGAAAAATATTCAAATGCTTTTATTTTCATAAACGGCGCGGATGTGAATGCGCCTGAATGCTCTGATTGGCTGGAGTAGACGTCTTATATCAGCACGTTCTAGACGTGAATATGTTCTTTCCGGCAATTTTCCTTTTGCATTCACAGAGTGCAGCATTCCAGCAAATTACGGTAATGCTACAACTTCTCTTTGCGGAAAATTGCCAGAACGAATTTATCGGTGATTTCAAAAAAGGCCTGTACACACAGGTTCCCTTTCAGGAAAATTGTCGGTAATTTTTCTAGAAAGGTCTGTATGTGTGAAGTTTTAGGATCCCTTTTAGTTTTAGCATTTCAATGGTTTGTTTAACATTTACCTTTACATTTTATGTATCTTTTCTGCAAAGATATTAAACAAGTGATTTGTTGTAGATTTCAATTGTTGTGGAAATACTATGTGTGGAATAGTATTTTCGTTAACCATATGGTTTTGCAAGTTTTTTAGAATAAATAATGTTACTTTAATCATGTTGCTGCAGTTACACTGTTAGGTTGGCTAGTTAAGTGGACAACAAAACTGAAATCATTATCGGACAACCGTTCTCAAACTTTCTTTTGCCAAATCGCACAGCCCTACTTCAAACAAAGCTCTCTCGCTTCGCAGAGCAGAAATTAGACCCCTTTAAATTAGGACATCAAGCGGTCGATACCATAGATGCCTAAAATAATCCGCAGGAAAAATTCATGTTCCTCTTCATTCTCTTTTAAAAGGCTGGGGCTGTGAAGGAGGGGGCAGAAGAGCAGCTATTTAACTGTCTCCGCTATGAAAGCCATCCAAGTCATTCTCCTTTGTGAGGCTCCCCACACTGTTGGCTCTCCAACCAGCAGAAGCCAAAGCTTAAGATGAAGACTGCATCTAATTATGTCTCTTGTTTTTCACAATCCCACGAATAAATACTGAGGAACACATCATAAATATTCACACTGGGAAGGGAATTATAAAAAAGACTGAATAAGAAGGCAAAAGGCATTGATTCCTTCTTGAAGGATGTCAGACCTGCAAAAAGCATCGAAGAGCGTTTTCTCAGATAATATAATTAGCAGGTGTTCAGCAGCCGCAGCTGGGCTGTGAAATCTGAGTCTTTCACTTATGTTGTGGAATGGCTGCTGGATTAATGTATTCAGTTATGAATGCTTTCATAAGTAATTCATAGGTGTGTATTGATGAGGAGGCCTTAGGAGATCAAGAAAACTGAACACAGGGGTTCTGCTCTCCAAAATGTCTCCATAGATTTCTCCATGTTATTAACAACCAAGGTTCAAAAAAGTTGCCGTTTGACTGGTAACTTTCCAAAAAATAGAGGTATACTCTTTTTCTTTTTTTACTTTTTTGTATTTTTATTCATAGAGTTTAGAAAATTATAAATAAATTAAACTTCAGTAATATAATTTAATATAATATAATATAATATAATATAATATAATATAATATAATATAATATAATATAATATAATGTAAAAGTAATATAACATAATATAATATAACATAATATAATATAAAAGTAATATAATAAAACATAATATAAAAAATAATATAATATAATAATAATATAATATAATATAATATAATATAATATAATAATAATATAATATAATATAATATAATATAATATAATATAATATAATATAATATAATATAATATAATATAATATATAAGCAATATCACATGAGGAGCAGTGCGATGTGGCTGTTTATTGGCACTGGTGGGAGGCATGCATTTTCATGAGGCCTTAGTGTCCCAACAGTGATGATTTGCAGCCACATGGCACTGCCACGAGTTATACAATGTTATAAAACAGTTCAACGGCATAATCGTCTGAATGAAAAAGAAAATCCAACACAGAGTCTTAAAACCTGTTCAAAAGAGGAACTACTTTCTTCCACCATTCCTTCACATCTGCAGCTGATGTCAGAACAGCAGAAATCGTTGCTACTTCACTAACGTCAATTTAGAGCTAGTATTTAAATGATTCTCTAGCGTACTGTCTAAAATGATGACAAAACAGGTGGTTTTGCTCACATTTTAAGATTATAAAGCTGAACGGCATGAAATGCCATCAGTCTACAGAGATTTCCCAGTATCACAATATTACTGTGGTATAAATACAGCCCTACAACATACAAAAGCGAGAGATTTACTTAGAAAGTCATTTACCTGTTAAATAATGATTTGATCAGCTGTAGTTTGAAATGATGCTGTTTTTCCTCTTAGGGCTTATTATGCAGTCTTTGACGATGTGGATGAACATCATGGCTGCCGATGCGCTGTCTCTCAGAAATTATAAATATTTTAATATAGGCACTATCCTTATAAATAAACTGCATAGTTGCAATCTAAACAACTACATTCTCGACTAAAAACCCTGTAAAGTACATTATGTTGTCCAATAGATATTCGTATTTGATTCTGTAGAGCAGGGGTGTCCAAACTCGGTCCTGGAGGGTCGGTATCCTGCAGATTTTAGCTCCAACTTGCCTCAACTCACCTGCAAGGATGTTTCTACAAAGCCTAGTAAGAGCTTGATTAGCTAGCCCAGGTGTGTCTGATTGGGGTTGGAACTAAACTTTGCAGAACACCGGCCCTCCAGGATCGAGTTTGGACACCCCTGCTGTAGAGTGTCCTCTGCTTGTTGCTGTATGTGGGCGGAGTAATACACAAGGGTGAAGAGTTAAGAGGCTGTACTAGTGCTGTTATTTGCAAAATATCGCACAACTATCAGCCAATCAGATTCAAGAACCAGACAGAACTGTTGTGTAAAATATAATATATACCTTTTATGCAAAGTTGCTGAACAAAATTGTAGTATGTACAGTAAAAATACTTTTTTTATAAGTAGTATTACATATTTTTAAAAAGCCAAGTCTAAAATAAAGATTCAATAATAATAATAATAATTTTTAACATTTTCACTTTGATAAAAACAAAATACATTTCCTGGATAAAATCATTACTATTACATTAAAAGCACACATACCTTAAATGTTTGAATAGTAGCGTGTCATTCTTTCTGTTTTCAACATAGTAAATAAAAAAGAAATCTGTCTTTTTAACATTTGACTTCCCTTGGGCAAATGTGGCAAACAATTAATGTTGTACCCTGTATACAACTGTACCCCTCTTGTAAAGCTTGTCCAAAATCACTCAAATAATCAATAATTAGTTTTCCGGGCAAATGTCAATTCCTCCATCGCCCGCTATCAAAACACCTAATCGGGCGGTAGAATTCTGCAATTGGTGCATTGATTCCCTGTCTGCAGCGTCCCTGCAGTTCATGACAGAGGTTTACGGCTGAATGACCTTGCCACGGAGATTGTTGGTCTTTATTCATCCCATTACCCCATTACTGCGCTGACATAGCAGACCTCTCCGTCCCAAATAGGACTCCCATCACTGATGCTGTTAGAGCTGCCTGTCTCTCTGACCCACTTTACATGCTGTCGGCTTGCCGACTCAGCCTGTCCTGCATTGCACAGACAAGTCAGGACTGTGAAACAACAGCAATGTGTCTCCATTTCTGCAGTTTTTTGACTGGGAGGCAGAGGTTTAGAAAATATTTAGAAAACTCATTAATGAGATACCGGCCAGCCTATCACGGTTACAAGTGGTCTAAACATCTGTTTCATCACTAAAAGTCAAGTTGTGATTAAAATAATTTTTTCATGAACAGAATATCAAAGCAAAGCCTTGGGCTGGTGGGGGTCTGGTTCAGCGACCACAGGATTTCATCTCTGCTATTCGCAGACAATGTTCTGTTGGCTTCATCAAACATGGACCTTCAGCACGCACTGGGGCGATTTGCTGCCGAGTGTGATGCGGCTGGGATGAGAATCAGCACCTCCAAGTCCAAGGTCATGGTGCTTGCCAGTTCCAGGTGGCAAAGGTGGTTTGCCATCTCCAGGTTGGAGGAAAGTCCTTACCCCAGGTGGAGGAGCTCAAATATCTTGGGGTTTTGTTCACGAGTGAGGGAAGGATGGAATGTGAGATTGACAGGCGGATTGGTGTAGCGGCAGCAGTAATGTGGTCTCTGTCTCAGTCCGTTGTGGTAAAGAAGGAGCTAAGCCGAAGGGCAAAGCTCTTGATTTACCGGTCAATCTACGTTCCTACTCTCACCTATGGTCATGAGCTTTGGGTCATGACCAAAAGGACAAGATCTCAGATACAAGCGGAAGAAAAGGAGTTTCCTTCGCAGGGTGGAAGGGCGCACCCTTATAGTTGGGGTAAAAAGCTCAATGTCCGCTGAAGTTCAGATTTTCAAACTTGAGCGATTCGTGCGAAACACATGATACGTGCGTTAAGTGCGTCAATCGCACAAAACGCTGAACTTGTGCCGCTTCTTTCGTGCGAATCGCATCAATCGCGCCACCTCATTCGCACGTATCCTGCCACAGGATGTCTATTTACATCTTCGCATTGACTTAACATGTAAATCACTCGCGCTTGACGCTTCTTCCGCGTCTGCTGTTCACACCAGATGCGGAACGCGCGGATAAATCGCGCTATTCGCACGTAAATAGACACGTGAACAATTGAGTTTACTCGCTTCATTTGCGCGTCAAACTCCGCTTCATTCGCACGTCAAACTCTGCTTAATTCGCACGTCAAATTCACTTCAGAACAGACGCGGATTCGAGTGATGGGCAGGGCTTCTGTCTGCCCGGTGACTGTAGCTTCGTTGCTAAATGGCTAACATGGATTTTATTGAGAAAATAACTGTGTTTATGTGCTTTTATGAAGGCTGAAAAACAGCGTCGATACGTTTGGAGCAGTGTCTGAGTCCACTAAATGCTTTCAGAGGTGCACCCAGCTCTGTGAGCTCATAAACTCCTCCAGAAACTTAACCTGGATGACGGAGGCTTTCAGCGGTGCTTCTGACTGAGCCCAACCCAGTTTGATGAACTGTTGTCGGTGTCGGATTTCCCCTGGGACACCAACAACATGTGCTACGTCACAATCATGCCCCCACAAGAGCAAGCTCCTGATTGGTTAACGCGACGTGAATGTCCGCAAAAGTTCAGATTCTTGAACTCGAACGATTCACGCGATTTGCGCGTTAAGCGCGTCAAACGTACAAAACGCTCAATTCGCGCCGCGTCATTCAAGTGTATCGCGCCATTTGCGCAATTCATGCCATTTGCGCGTATCGCGCCGTAGGATGTCTATTCGCGCGTTTGCATTAATTTAACATGTAAATCACTCGCGCTTGACCCTTCTTCCGTGTCTGGTGTGAACGCAGCATTAGACTGCTGCCCCCGCGACCCAGCCCCAAAAAAGCGGATGAAAATGAATAAATGAATATAACTTTACAATACTGTAATATATATTGTATTTGCCATAATTTTTTACAGTATTATTATTATTTATTTATTTTTTAACCAACTAAATACAACCTTGGGCTTTTTTCCATGACAGGATTTGTTACATTTATTGGTTTATAGTACCAATAATCTATTTATTAATAATTTATTTTTAATTTATTTGAATCATTGGTTTGCAGAACAATTAAAAATAAATTAAAAGCCATATATACCTTGTTACGACCCTGGTCTAGGGACAAGGCCACAACATAAAAGACTACTTGACAAATAAAAATCACTTCAATAACCCTTTGGTATCGGGTCTCTTTATTCGTCTTTTTTTTTCTTTTTCTTTTTTTTATATCACCCAAAAACGTGAAGCCTATTACCTCGGAGTGGAACCACAGGAAAATAATAAACAAAAAAATACACTCTAACTAAACACCCAAATGCAACTAACTAAACTCAACAAACAATAACAGAAATAAAAATACAAAAACTACTCCTACCTCCCTAACTAGACAAAAAAACAGGAGAAAATATTTACAGAAAATAAAAGGTGGTGTCCAACCCCTACTGCTTCCTACCGTGTACAATACAATATTTACAGTGTTAACAAACAAGCCAAACAAAAATAATAGGAAGGGGAAACACGGATGAATAACCCACAAAGGAGTTACACAAAACGAAAACACAATCAACAATACACTTATGCAACAAGAATGAAATACACTAGCTTTAAACAAAATCGCCAACCAACAATCGCTCTCTCGTGCACGCCCGTTCTCTCCTTTTTAAAAGACGCCCTGGGTCACACCAGCCAATCCCAGGGCACGTCGTCTGCGTGACTGGGCGGGGCCTGCAGGTGTAAGAGACGGAGAGAGAGAGAGAGAGAGAGAGAGAGAGAGAGAGACACACACAGACACACCTGCCATCGCAACACCCCCACACATTAAAGTCAAAAAAACACATTTTATATATATATATATTTTTTTTGACAATTATCTTTAGAAAAACTAACAAAAAATCAGACTCTAGAAAGAGCATCGGCAATAACGTTTTCTGAACCCTTCTTGTGGCGGATGTCAATGTTAAAACCTTGGACTATTAATGACCACCTCATTAGCCTCTGATTGGAGTTGGCCATGCGCTGGAGAAAAACCAAAGGATTGTGGTCAGTGTAAATCACGACAGGTAAGTTGCTACCACCCACATATATTTCAAAGTGCTGGAGGGCAAGAAGTAACGCTAGGGCTTCTTTCTCGATCGTGCTGTAATTCTGTTGTGCTTTTGCAAATTTTTTTGAAAAATAACACACAGGGTGATCAACTCCATTTTCACCCTCTTGGAGCAGCACTGCCCCAGCACCCAACGCGCTGGCATCAACCTCTATTTTAAAGGGGTGAGTAAAGTCAGGGGCAGAGAGAACTGGGGCACTGCACAAAAGATCTTTAGCTGCTCTTAAAGCAGAATCACACTTTTGATCCCACACAAAATCTTTGGACCCACTTAACAGGTCAGTGAGAGGGGAAACAACGGAGGAAAAGTTTTTACAAAAACTCCTGTAATAACCCACCATACCCAGGAACCGACGTAATTCTCGTTTGGTGGTGGGGGCGGGAAAATGAACAATAGCCTCGACTTTGGCTTCGATTGGACGCACCTGTCCTTGTCCGACCTGCTTACCCAAGTAAGTGACCACAGCTTTAGCGAATTCGCATTTTTTTAAATTCACAGTCAATGAGGCTTCACTTAAGCGGGTGAACACTAAACGCAGGGTCTTCATGTGATCGTTCCAAGATTTGGAATAAATCACGACATCATCAAGATATGCCTCGCAGTTTGCAACACCGGACAATACTCTCTGCATTAACCTTTGAAAGGTTGCTGGAGCGTTTCGCATCCCGAAGGCCATAACGGTGTATTGCAGAAAGTTATCCGGTGTTACAAACGCGGAAATATCTGAAGCGCGCTGCGTCAGTGGTACCTGCCAGAAGCCCTTTAATAAATCAAGCTTTGTCACAAACAAAGCAGCACCTACACGGTCTATACAGTCCTCCATTCTGGGCAACGGAAAGGAGTCTGGTCTGGTCACACTGTTCACTTTTCTGTAATCCGTACAGAATCTATACGAGCCGTCCGGCTTGGAGACCAGCAAACATGGCGAGCTCCACGGGCTGCAGCTGGGAATCGCCAGACCATTTGCAACCAGGTAATCTACCTCCTTCCTCATCTCTTCTCTCTTTACAGGGTTCACTCTGTACGGGTGTTGTTTTAAAGGTGGAGAATTAATAATTTCAATATCGTGAAATAAAACATGAGTCTGACTAGGCACATCTGAAAAGAGAGAAGAGAATTCACGGATCAGGGAAACAATATCCCTGCGCTGTGAATAAGGGAGGTCTGCCAATTGGATTTCAATGTTATCTAAAAACTCCGAATTGCACAATTTTGGTGGCGTGGTCAACATTTCTGAAACCCTCAACCCGTCCTCCTCAGAATCCCCAACCGGAGACGGAGGAGCGCACGTCAACACTGGCGCCGTTTCAGAAACAGGCTCATCGATGGCGCTTCTATCCACGTAAGCCTTCAACATATTTATATGACACACGCGGGATTTTTTTCTACGTTCGGGGGTGCGAATTAGGTAATTTGATTCACTCAGTTTCTGTTCCACTACGTAGGGCCCTGAGAAGCGAGCATGAAGCGCAGAGCCAGGCAGCGGAAGAAAAACCAGCACCAAATCTCCTGGCTGAAAGCTTCGTGCAACAGCCTTTCTGTCAAATAATTTTTTCATGTGAGCCTGTTTGGATGACAAATTTGATTTTGCCATCTCCCACACGCAATTTAAACGTTTACGCATTTGAGTCACGTACTCGCAAACATTTACGGGAGATTTCTTCTCCGATAACAGTTGCTCTCTCAACAGCTTTAGGGGTCCCCGGACGGAGTATCCGAAGACAAGCTCAGCCGGGCTGTATCCTACAGATTCCTGTACTGTCTCGCGAATAGCAAACATCAGCATCGGCAACCCCTCATCCCAGTCCTTCCCCGTTTCCACACAGAACGCGCGCAGCATGGACTTAAGGGTCTGGTGGAAACGTTCCAGCGCTCCCTGCGACTCAGGATGATAAGCGCTCGATAGCTGATGCTTGATGGCAAGCTCACTGACAACCTGAGTGAACAGTGCTGAGGTAAAATTTGAACCCTGATCAGTCTGTATTGTTTTTGGTAACCCGAATATGGAACAAAACTTAATGATTTCCTTAACAACAGCCTTAGCTTTGATGCTGCGCATTGGGACAGCTTCCGGGAAGCGCGTCGCAGCGCACATCAAAGTGAGTATATATTGATATCCGGATTTAGATTTTGGCAGCGGTCCTACACAGTCAATAATAATTCTTTCGAACGGTTCACCCATCACCGGTATTGGACAAAGGGGAGCAGGAGGAATAATTTGATTTGGTTTGCCAGCTACTTGACAAACGTGACATGAGCGGCAGTAATTTACTACATCCGATTTTAGACCAGGCCAGAAAAAATAGCGCAAAACGCGATCGTACGTTTTCCGAATGCCCAGATGCCCAGAAAGTATATGGTCATGCGCTAATTCTAATATTTGTGAGCGGTAACCGGTGGGCACGACCACCTGACGAACACTATCGCCGTCTTCCCATTTTCGCATCAAAATGTCATCTTCAATAAAATATGTTACCTTTTTATTCGGTGCTTTTGCTTTGTCTGTTACAGCCGAAAAGCAGGTCGCTAACGAAGGGTCAGCCTTTTGTACAGCAGCTAATTGTGAACGGCCTGTTTGTAAAGCCGTGTCCATAGGAGACACAGGTCTTACAGACAGCTTCCCAGTCATTGCTGAAAAAAAGGAATCAGACACATCAACCACGTCCTCGAATTTGCGTGCTTGCGCACGAGTCACGACACACGAGGGAAATGCGGCTGGAAACCTTGTTAACAAATCGTCAGATTCATCTGTTAATGGTCGGTTAACCACAATTGGGGGTGGGAAAACTATGCCACCAGCTAAATCATTTCCCAATATAAAATCTACTCCTTCCACTGGAAGTTCAGAGCATACCCCAACACACACCTGTCCAATAACCACTTCTGTTTTAAGGAATAGGCTGTGTAAAGGAACCTTTACACAGCCTTTTCCTATACCACGCAGAATTACGTCAGCACCTGTGTAGGTTTCCGGAGTCAGAGGGATAGTGCCAGCCAGCAGAAGACTTTGGGCTGCACCAGTGTCTCTCAACACAGACACTGATTTGGGTACGTCACTGGCGCTGCAAGCCACCCATCCCTGTAACATGAATGGCTCATAACCTGATGTAACTGACAAAGATGTTTTACTAGTATTTACAAACCCAACCCCTTTAGGTTTAACTGAGGTATTTTTTTTCTTCCAGGCCTCACAATCAGCGATAAGATGACTGGCATCAAGGCAATAAAAACACACTCTGCCTTCGCCCACCCGCGGTTGCGCACCTCTGCGCACCCCAAAAGCTCCTCCTCTGCCTGGTTTCGCATCACCCATCCAGCCCTTTACCTGCCCTTCAGCACCCTGAACAGCAACCCTGTCATATTTCACTGGTGAAAAGACTGTACGGTGTGTTAAAATGAATTCGTCCGCCAGCACGGCTGCTGCAGAGAGAGACTTAACCTTCTGCTCGTTTAGGTGCACAACTAAACTTTCAGAAACACTGCTTTTAAAGTCTTCCAATAAAACTAGTTCTTTTAAAGCTTCAAAAGTAGTAGTTTTACTGGCAGCGCACCACTTTTCAAAAAGGTTCTGTTTCTCTCTAGCAAATTCCACGAAAGTTTGTTTGTCTGCTTTCTTATGGGCTCTAAATTTTTGTCTATATGCCTCCGGTACTAACTCATAAGCACGAAGAACAGATTGCTTCACCACATCGTAATTTAGACTCTGTTCAATCGGTAGCGCAGAACAAACCTCTTGTGCCTTTCCCATAAGCTTACACTGCAGTAGCAGAGCCCACATTTCCTTCGGCCACTTCAGTGTAGCGGCAACCCGCTCAAACGCGGTAAAATAGCTGTCCACTTCAGCTTCACGAAAAGGAGGCACTAAATTAATGTGTCGGCTTACATCAAAAATTGGAGCGTTAGCCACATCGGCAGATGAAACTGGAGTGGAAGAGGCTGGCAAAGGGGCGGCGGGTAACCGAGCGAATGAAGGAAAAGCAGGAGAACTCTCCAGCGGATCCACAGCCGGGGGAGACCGGCCGCGATCCACGCGAAGCCGCTCCCTCTCTAACTCCAGCTCCAGCTCTCTTAACCTCAGCCTCTTTGCCACGCTCTCTTCTTGTTTAATTCGTAAATCCAGTTCTTTAGATTTTAACATTAATAACGGGTCCGAATCGGGTAAACTACCCGGTGGTGCAAATATTGGTGACCTGAAAGGCGGAGACAAAGGTGGCGGAGTCGAGGGCTTCTCGTCGGCCTTCGACGGCGTAGAAGCTCCCATCTCTACGCCATCCACCTCCGACGGATCAGGCAGTATTCCCAGCAAAATCAATTCTTTATAAAGCACATCTTTTAATTCTTTTTTTTGAAGCCTTATGCGGCACCACAATTTTAAAGAATTCTGCAATTTTAAATAAGTCATCCTTACGGCAGCGATCAAACTGTTCCGTGCTCGGAGAAAGTGCGAAGTCAGTCAAATCAAAATCCATATTAACACTATTCGCTACTCCTTCCCACACCAAAAAGAAAGCAGCCAAACAAAGAATAAATTGAAATGACTTACCCACTGCGCGTCCACAAGAAGGATTCAAGATAATCGTTTTTGATAAACAAAAACAAATGACGAGCCCCCACTTTATGTTACGACCCTGGTCTAGGGACAAGGCCACAACATAAAAGACTACTTGACAAATAAAAATCACTTCAATAACCCTTTGGTATCGGGTCTCTTTATTCGTCTTTTTTTTTCTTTTTCTTTTTTTTATATCACCCAAAAACGTGAAGCCTATTACCTCGGAGTGGAACCACAGGAAAATAATAAACAAAAAAATACACTCTAACTAAACACCCAAATGCAACTAACTAAACTCAACAAACAATAACAGAAATAAAAATACAAAAACTACTCCTACCTCCCTAACTAGACAAAAAAACAGGAGAAAATATTTACAGAAAATAAAAGGTGGTGTCCAACCCCTACTGCTTCCTACCGTGTACAATACAATATTTACAGTGTTAACAAACAAGCCAAACAAAAATAATAGGAAGGGGAAACACGGATGAATAACCCACAAAGGAGTTACACAAAACGAAAACACAATCAACAATACACTTATGCAACAAGAATGAAATACACTAGCTTTAAACAAAATCGCCAACCAACAATCGCTCTCTCGTGCACGCCCGTTCTCTCCTTTTTAAAAGACGCCTGGGTCACACCAGCCAATCCCAGGGCACGTCGTCTGCGTGACTGGGCGGGGCCTGCAGGTGTAAGAGACGGAGAGAGAGAGAGAGAGAGAGAGAGAGAGAGAGAGAGACACACACAGACACACCTGCCATCGCAACAACCTGAACATTGTTAAAATAATGGCTACTAATAATAGCTAGCTAATAATCATAGCAAAAAAAGATACATTTAACATTAACATTTAATTCAAATGATAAAAAATATGCTTCTCTAATTTGTTGTTGAAATGTTAGAATAATGCATACAGTATATACCTTATGTATTCTGTGGAGATAGATAAGCTTGTTGATAATGTGAGGTAAAGCACACAATATCTAATGGAACAGAAAAAAATACAAATTTTCCATGCTAAAAGGGCACTTTGCTTCATCATTTCAGAGGTTCACCTCGTGCCACTGTGATATTATATTGTTCTAAATGGAGACTTAAAATAGAAAACATATTACTTGGAGAGTTAAGTGGGTAGAGAGAGTGAGGAGAGAAGAGAGGAGAGCCAGAGGACAGATGATGGGTGGGTTCATAATGGTGTCATATGACTCAGGGATTGATTTTCTTTTTTAGCATCTATACGAGAATGCCAGATCTAGAAGCCGATTTAAGATGTTGGGCAAACATATGAGGATATACCACATCCAAACACCATTCTACACTTGTTTACCTACCTACTGTAGCAGCAGCAAAACAGTGTTGTGTATTGAAATCAAATCTGGGTTTAGCTCACCGCGTCTAACATGACAGTAAACAGATTTTTCTCTCTCTTCCCACACACGCAGGTCTTCAGGATGTGCTTCCCGAGTTCCTGCGGAATCGTTTTGTGGAGGCGGCCCTCAGTTATGTGGCGTGTAATTCGGAGGGCGAACTACTGTGCCGTAACAATGACTGCTGGTGCCGCTGCTCCACAAAGTTCCCTGATTGTAACTGCCCTTTTGCAGACATCAAAGCCATGGAGGAGAGTCTGCGTAAGAGCAAAGAATCCTGGATCAACCTCAACCAAGACTTCATAGAGTCAGGTAGGCTAAGCTGATGGCTGTGGAAGTGTTCAAATAATATATATATATATATATATATATATATATATATATATATATATATATATATATATATATATATTCAAATAAAATATATATGTTTTATGTTGCTACTTGTTGAAATTACTGGTTTGAAAATGCAACACAGGCTAACTGGAAATTCGTGTATAAACCTACAATTTGGTGAAACTGAAAAATTTACTATTGACTGCAGTTTCTAGGTAAAATGAATGCTACAAAGAGCAGATTGTCAAATAAAAGATTATTGTCAGGCTGTTCTTTGCATAACATCAAAAAAAATACCACAAAACAACTTTGTGGTGTCCATCTCTATGTGAACAACTTTTCTGACATGGTCAGTTTGCTTGATCGCTCACTTTGTATGGTATATGTGAGCAATGCACGGTAAAATCATGCTAAAAGTATGTGATTAAAATTCAGGAGCAATTGGGTACATATAGATAATCCAGAAGTCTTCATCAATAAACAGGCAAGCAGGAACAAGCTAGGAGTAGATAACATAAAACACAAGAATCAAAGAACACGGCTAGACAAGGAAATTAAACTGCTACATAAAGTTATGTGTGGGCAAATGTGGTGTGTAAATAGTCTGTGTAATGAGTCCTTGAGCAGCTTCAGCTGTGAGTGTTTGCAATCAGATTAGATAAGGAACTGGTGTGTGTGCATGGTGCATGCTGTGATTTGTAGTCCATTCGGTGACAGAGTTGTAGTTCTCCAGCGATCTGCAGTAGCTAGATCGTTGGTGACTTTAACAGAGACACTGTCCAGGAGGGAGGTGGAGCAGAGGCGGAACAGGGGGTGGGATAGAGGTCCATGCAGCAGAGGTGGGCCTGGAGCATGGAGCTGCGGAGGGGCCTGGACCAAAAATTCACTTTTCTTTTCTGTTTGCTATGGGTTAGGTTCAGGGAACGGTTTAGGTCAGTGGTTTGCTAGGTGATCTGTACAAGCGCTGCTTTCTCCTGGACATGGAGTTGTATCCGAAATGTATAACAAAACGCACACCAAGTAACGTAAATGTAGATAGCGCCATTTAGTGGATTTGTCATTTAAATGTGCAACGTACTGTAACCAGAGCAACTTATTTTATGTAGCTTGAGGCGCATGTTTTCAATAAGCCTGGGTTGTTAAAATTCATTCATTAATTCCCTTTGAATGGGATTGTTTAACACTGGAACTACCAGAATTCTAAAATAAGAACGGCCAAAGCTGTCAATCTCATATAAGATGTTCTCATATAAGATGTCATATTGTCATGTCATATTTACATTTAAAGCTTCTATTGAGAAATTAGAATTAAGCTTTGAATGTCTGTCATCATATTTTATGAAGTCATTACCCTAAAAATACTATTCTTTTTTAATGCAGCCTACAAATGTGTATGAGTTACTAGACTGCCTGCAAACTGCGCACCTCACTTTCACTTCACAAGAGGGAGACCAAGGTTTTTTTGAGGCACAGAATATGCTGTACTGAAAGACGTATCTTTTCAAGTAAAGTTATGTTTTTGTTAACAGAAAGTTGTGTTTATGCTAGCAGGAAGTTGCTAGGCAACAGAGGCATGTATTTTCAAAGGCATGAGGAAAAGAGTGACACTGAAATGCAAGCGGTCATTTTAACCGCTAATGTAGTTCAAGGTAAAAATAATCAGAACTCTTTTGTGCTTTTACATTTTTATAAAACAATGTTAGAAAGAAATACACACAAGGAAAAGTCAGTGTATTATAGAAATATTTTTACAAAGTTATTAAAATACAGGATTTAATCAGTCTCTGTAGTGTTAAGAGGGACAATTTTAGATGTTTTACATACAGTTTTTAATCTAGGTTGGAAATTTAGGGGCTGTTTATACGATAACATTTTCAGTCAAATATGAAAAACATTTGTGTGTTTTGCCTGTTCATTAGCACATCAGCAGCATTTTTGTGACTGAAATTATAAATCTGAAAACTGGTTTCAAGCTGGTTTTGAAAATATGATGCATGTGCGTGTATAGTACTTGTTGAGGGAGGTGTAGATTAAAGGTAAGGACAAACAAACACAATGCATGTTATTATTACTATTATTATTATTATTATTATTATTATTATTATCATCATCATCATCATCATCATCATCATCAAGTGCACCTTTTCACACACATTGGATTAAATGGAGGAGTGGAGCTTCTGAGGTTTAAACCCGACATGTAATTCTCATTGGCATCTTGACAGTGACAAATGATGGATGTAGTGTCATATTCCCTCAGCAGCAGGGTTTCTGAATTCTCTGTAGTGTAAAAAGATGTACTTTAATATGAAAAGAGTATCAGAACTGAAAAGGCACAGATATAACTTACCACTGTGCAGCAACTCCAGGAAAGCACCTTTTAATTACACTTGCATTGATAATGGAGGAGAAATGGCGGTGGCGTAATGGTAAAGGATCTGTGCCACAGACTCAAAAGCTGGAAGTACAATCCCAGGTGTCCGAGGAAATGGGGGAGTTAATGAGAAAACAATCCCACTCTATTACTATTGTGTCCATAGGCAAAGCACTTAACCCCAAGGTGCACCGGGGGGATTGTCTTTGTAATTAGTGTACTGTATGCTACTTTGGATGAAACGCATCTGCTAAATGTTAAGTTTAGGAAACAATAACAACCCCTACAGAGTGAGTATATTAAAAAAAGGTCTGCTATTTATTTTCTGAAAATAATAATTGGATAAACAGGCAGTGGGTGCCATTAAAGAACAAAACACCAGCGCCAAAACAAAAATTGACCCAAAAAGTCTTATGACACTGAAAAGTTTCCTTGCAATGTTCATTTCCATTACAATGGCATTTTGGAGACCTGAAAACGTTTTTTTTTTTTAAACAACACCATCTGCTATTGCCAGATGGTGTTGCTATTGTTTCAGTATAAGAAAGAAAGAAAGAAAGAAAGAAAGAAAGAAAGAAAGAAAGAAAGAAAGAAAGAAAGAAAGAAAATTTTGCTTTCTGGTACTGAATACTGCCGTTTTAGCTTGTTCTAATAAAAAAATAAGAAGTTGACATTTAAAATGTTCGTCTGAACATATTTGAACCCACAAATGAACATTTTAGTGAAAAAGGTTTCTCCAAAAGACACAAAAACATTTTGTAAAACAGTAAACAAGGGCTCAAGTCTAGAACATTGCATAAACGTATAAAAAACGTTCCTCTCTGTGAGCAGAAAGGGCAGTCGTGACCAACGTCGGGATTTAAAATTGAAATAAAAGCACTAACTGCAACTGCACCATGCAAAATTCTCCATTGCCACCCCCAAGTCTTTTAGTTAATGGTGACTTGTACAATGATCGCCATTGAGGGTGCTCATCCTCATTCAACTGTAAAAACCTCATGCCATGGAGTGTCCACTTTATTGTTTAAACCCATTTTGTTAAAAACTTTAACACATTTTATATAAAACCTTCCAGAAGCTGACTCTGGGAAGTTTTCTAAATTGGGATATTTAGAAAAAAAATAAAAAGAAAGAGACAAAAGAAAGAAAGAAACGTTTCCTCTGAACATGTTTGAACCCACAAATGAAAATTTTAGTAGAAAAGGTTTTTCCAAATGACAAAAACATTTAACAAAGACAGTAAACAAAGGCTCAAGTCTGTACTTAAATCAACAAGGATTCTTGATATTGTAGCTCACACATTTTTTTGCTTTCTGGTACTATATAATGCCATTTTAGCTTGTCCTAATAAAAAAATTAAGAAGTTGACCTTTAAAATGTTTCATATTTGAACCCACAAATGCAAATTTTCTCCAATGGAAAAGGTTTCTCCAAAAGACACAAAAACATGTAACAAAGACAGTAAACAAAGGGTCAAGTCTGTAACAGGAAAGAAAGAAAGAAAGAAAGAAAGAAAGAAAGAAAGAAAGAAAGAAAGAAAGAAAGAAAGAAAGAAAGAAAGAAAGAAAGAAAGAAAGAAAGAAAGAAAGAAAGATTTTTTTGATTTTGACAACACTTCATTACAAAAGTATTATTACATTATTTAAACAATCGAGACTCACAAAAGAGAAAAAAAAATTAAACCAAAATGGGAGCAAAAACGAACTCATTTTCATAAACCGCAGCCGAAACACCACATCAAGTCAAAAGAAGGAAGATCATCTATAGCTTTAAAAAACTTAAATCAACAAGGATTCTTGATATTGTAGCTCACACATTTTTTGCTTTCTGGTACTATATAATGCCATTTTAGCTTGTCCTAATAAAAAAATTAAGAAGTTGACCTTTAAAATGTTTCATATTTAAACCCACAAATGCAAATTTTCTCCAATGGAAAAGGTTTCTCCAAAAGACACAAAACCATGTAACAAAGACAGTAAACAAAGGCTCACGTCTGTAACAGGAAAGAAAGAAAGAAGAAAGAAAGAAAGAAAAGAAAGAAAGAAAGAAAGAAAGAAAGAAAGAAAGAAAGAAAGAAAGAAAGAAAGAAAGAAAGAAAGAAAGAAAGAAAGAAAGAAAGAAAGAAAGAAAGAACGAAAGAAAGAAAGAAAGAAAGAAAGAAAGAAAGAAAGAAAGAAAGAAAGAAAGAAAGAAAGAAAGAAAGATGGATCAATAATGCTTAAAAATGATTTTCTCAATCAAAACAATAAAATAAAATTAGAAAATGTTAAAGTTTTTTCATTAATATTACACAGCATTATTTATTATTTTGATATATCAAATATAAAGGGGCAAAAACACACCCCACATTCTCTTTATTTCAATAAAAGCTATATTTATGTATTATTATACCACTTATACTTACGTTAATATCAATAAAATGTGGAATTTCAGTTTTTTATTACATTTTTGTTTAAAGTAACTCAATCTTTAGCTCCTGAAAACTTTTTGAGGTCATGTGTGGTGTACTTTACTTGAGAGTCTGGTGGGTGTTATTGGTCAATTTGTTTCTGAAAACTCTGAAAGGCCTGCGAGGATCTACAAGTCAATAATAGACCGTGGACTCCTTTGATAAATGGGACCCACGAGTGGGTTTAATTCTGAGTTCTTTAAAGTTCACTGACTATGATACATTTGCACCTTGGAGTAGGAGCCCAAACCAGCGAGAGGGAGGGTTTGTCTGTTTTATTGCACCGGTTGCGAGAAGACCAGACTGATAAAATCTTTGGTTTGAAAAATGGCGGATCGAGAACATAAAGAAAGCCAAAGAGAGAAAGAGAGAGAGAAGCATGGAAAGATGGCACTTCAGGTTTTTCTCCTAGCTGAGCATTTCCGCATTCAAAGAATGATTCAATCATGGAGATAAACCCTAGCTGGCTCTAAAAGCTTCTCCTGCTCAGTGATGGAGCATTAATGAAAGCAGCTCAAATCCCTTTAACTGTGGCGCTGCACTCATAAGAACGCATATCTCCTTTCAGCAGGTGAAGTGCTAGGCTTGGGAAAAGGGCTCTTTGACCATAGCATCGCTACAGCGTGAGCGCTTTATTTATCCAGCCTCACAAAAACCTGCACCTATTGTAGGTAGGCCAGACAGCATGGAGAAAACATTCATTCAGATTTACAATGGAACACTGATTTGTTATGCAGGATAATATTAAAAATAGATAGGAATAACTGCATCAAAACAAAAGCATACTGCAGTAACCTTGAGTCAGGCACCATGATATCAAGTTTGTATAGTCTACAAAAAAAAGGCGAAAAAATTTTTTAGACACTTAATTCATATTTAATATCTATGAATTTTATTACATCTAATGATGTATGTTGTACAACTTCTTGTCCATTGTTGCGTCCCAATTCGCATACTTATACTACGCCCTAAAAGTATGCACTTTTTTTGTAAAGCAAAAGTACATACTTTTGAATGTGTAACAAAAGAGTACGCAAGCTTTGGGACACACTACCTCCTCGTTAACGGATCGTTATGTTGCTTAGTTTCTTGCCCTGTCAATCATCTCAACACATCTTCCACATTTCTTTCATATTTAATTAGCTTCCACATTGGAGAAGCAGGATAATCTGCCATTCGCGAGTCTTTCATGCAGAGAAATCTCCTCAGGTCTTTGGATAATTATGCATTTAGATGGTAATGTCCAAACATGTCCTGATATAAGTTCACATTGTTGTTGTTGATGATATATAACATGGAAAACATGTTCCAGTTGTTTAGATATTGATTAGCCTCTCTACTTGACGGTTGGTCTTGCACATCCACCATGTTTGTAGTTTGTAGTCTGAGCTTGTAGTTCTAAACAAATTCACGTCCAACATGCAATGTATTGTGGGCAATATTAGCGGTTAGAATATGGAAGCTTCTACACTTCGAGTTTTTACCAGATATAAAACTATCTGGGAACCTTTGGCATACTCTTTTAAACATACTATGGTTTGGGATATACTATTTCTATTTTAAAATACTATTTAGGTGTAGGGTGTAAGTGTAGTATTTAGGTCGAATACTATTTATGAATAGTATGTAAATTGGGACGCAGCACATGTCATTTCTAGGCTGGACTAATGATTTACGTAACAATTTTATGTTTATGTACCAATTCCCACTATTATCTATTGGCTTATTACCTGCCTATTAATAAGATATTGGTTGTTTATTAGTACTTATAAAGTATGATCTTATTATACATACAAACTACTAACTAGCTATTAATAAGCAGCAAATTGGTGGTTTATTTGAGCTAGTATGTTAATAGCAAGGTACCTAATATAAATTGTGATCATGATTTAAAATGCAAGGTTCCATGCAGTAACCTTTAAATTCCAAGACAAAAACCCATCAATAACAGAACACGGCAAATTAATATTTTCAAGGTGTAATTACTTAAAATAAAATAAATTCACCCAAAAATCCAAATTTCCAGTTTATTTGCTCACTCTCAGGCAATCAAAGATGTGGGTAGCTTTTTTCTTCAGTAGAACAGCAAATAACATTTTTAACTAGAAAGATTTTCCTCTTGTATCTCTGAACATCAGTGGGTGCCATCACTTTGAGAATTAAAACAAACAAACAAACAAAAACATATTCAAAACAAATCATAATTACTACCAGTGGCTCCCAACGATGCACTGAGGGGTCTTGTGAAACAAAACGATTGCTTGGTTCTACAAACTGAACATTATTTACAATTGTATTACTTGTCCACAGCCTGGGCAAAGCATGTACATAATAACGTATTCACTCCATCTGAAGATCTTTACGGTTCTACTGAAGAAAAGAAGTTGACTACAGTGATTGACGCTGAGTAAATTAACAGGAAATTTTCATGAGCTATCCCTTTAAGTTAGGCAGGCTCTTGATAGAAAAAAACATGTTTATCTTTTTAGAAAATATTATATGGCAGTGTATCATTGGTGAATAAACATGTAAGAAACAAATACAATAAAGGACATGGTTAATAATAAAAAGAATACATAATAAGAAAATAAACCATGCATTCAAATTGGATACATCAATCAAATCATCCATTTGTCCATACATCAAGTGTGGTATACAGTAAGTGTTCAAGTGTTTCTGAGGCTTATTGTTTATGATAGATAGATAGATAGATAGATAGATAGATAGACAGACAGACAGACAGACAGACAGACAGACAGACAGACAGACAGACAGACAGACAGACAGACAGACAGACAGACAGACAGACAGACAGACAGACATAGATAGATAGATAGATAGATAGATAGATAGATAGATAGATAGATAGATAGATAGATAGATAGATAGATAGATAGATAGATAGATAGATAGATAGATAGATAGATAGATAGATAGATAGATAGATAGATAGATAGATAGATAGATAGATAGATAGATAGATGGATGAATGGACAGACAGACAGACAGACAGATAGATAGATAGATAGATAGATAGATAGATAGATAGATAGATAGATAGATAGATAGATAGATAGATAGATAGATAGATAGATAGATAGATAGATAGATAGATAGATAGATAGATAGATAGATAGATAGATGGATGAATGGACAGACAGACAGACAGACAGATAGATAGATAGATAGATAGATAGATAGATAGATAGATAGATAGATAGATAGATAGATAGATAGATAGATAGATAGATAGATAGATAGATAGATAGATAGATAGATAGATAGATAGATAGATAAGCAAGAAAACAAGCTCCTTTGGTTTTAAAACCTCCTACACTGCATTTAAAAATGGACAGAAAACACAATCACACCCACACAGCACTACAAACAGAGGTTCTTCTGGGATGTGAAATCATCTTCCCTCACAAGCTGTGCCTCCGTGCTCTTAGTTGAACTTTGTTGGAAAGCACCATCCGCTGACCTTTTCTCAACCGATATCTCTTACTGGATGGCTTTCTAAACCACAAAATGATCGCAGAAATGCCCCTGTTAGCACTGAGGATTCCTACACTTGGCCTGATGTTTGATTGTTTGTTTACATTTCTTTACCTCTCTGCAAACTGTACCTTCATAAATCTTAGCAATATAAGGCTTTTGACGAATGTTTAATGAATGTTCCAGTGACAGCAATATACATTACTTTGTGCCAGCTGGGCATATTAAAATATGCAATCACATACCTGTCTGCCGGTTAATATTGGCGGCTTGTAGAAGTAAAAAATAAACAAATAAATAAATTTTAAAAATTGGATTTAAGAGACATAAAATATTTAAGTCCAGGAATAAATGTCAGGGTGATTATCACAAAATGTATGTTCTGCACACTTTTGTTAGGTCAATTAAAAATATCTTTTAATTTATGATTCACAATTTAAGTAGCCTATATGCCAAATCCATAACTGCAAGGAAATATATATGTAAGAAAAAATAAATAAAATCCAAAAATGAATGCTAATCAACAAACAAACAGATCACTAAAGCAGCCACCTTGACTTGACAGAATATAGACACTACAAGGGATCCAACGTACAAATGAAAAATAACAAGGTCATAAATGTGTAAATTCAAAGATCTGAATGCAAATCAAACATCATCCATAAACAGATCCTCTTTCAAACAAGTGTTTGTGTGTGTAATTGGAGTTTTCTAAAGCCCATATGGACATAAACACCACTAACTATTGCAAACTTCTCCAGAACATGCTTCTACTGCAAGCATCCATTATAAAACAGACCAGACATATGATCCATTTGAAATTTTGAATACAAAAACAACAAAAGCAAAACAATATACATGGTTTCTTTGTGCATTAATTCATTAATTAATGACAACAGATTCACATGTGCCTTAAGCTGTATTAATGTTGATAATACATCCTACTTAGAGCTATTATTTACACACAAGTGCCTAAATGAATCTATGATGGTCATCTGATACAGTGGCCACGATGTAGCTTTCTGAAAATATCCAGTTTACAAATTGTATGTAGGAGTTGTAAAAGAATGTCAATATTTTTTGCTAGTATAAATCTCGTAATTACAAAACTATGTACAGACAGCTTTAGGTACTAATCCTGAAGCAATAAAATATCTGCCTATCTTGGCTTCAATTGTGGGATGCTGATTGGCTAAATTTTATATTCTATACTAAAATGATTCAGAGTGATTGGCAAAACTGCTACTTAGCCCTGCCAACTGTGGCCAATTCCACAATTACAATTTACTTGAAGCAGTGCTCATAAGAATGTCATGACCTCTTTATAATAATGACATGACAAGAATATGAATGAGGTTTTATACATGCTTATGACAACTGTCATTAGGTGTCATTTGTTTAATTATGTCATTATCAATGTAAAGATGACATTGTCTATGGAAACTTGACATAAGCAAATACATCATAACCTGTCTTTGATATGACAACTTGACCTTAACAAGACAACAAAACCTGTCAGTATCTTTGTCATGACAACATGACATTATCAAGACAACATAAATTGTCGCAAAAATGATTGTCATTAGGCCATTATAATTGTGTCATGAATTGAACAAGTGGTGCAAATTGAATTTGCCATTAAAATGTCATTAATTGTCATTAAAGAGTAATGACCCTGTATTAAAACCTTATTTGACAGTGTATTGATACTTTCACTGTGTTTTTTAAGTTATCAGAAAATTATTCATGACACTTATAATCAGTTAAATATCTGTTTAGCAGCAGTAATCAACAGATATTAAAGAGACAGTCCACTAATACTCAACTGGACAATCAAAATAAAGTGTTATCATTATTCATTATTATTGGCCTCTTGGCAATCATGTTTATGACATATTTATGACAAACTAAGCTGTCTTGGTAATATCATTTTCTATGCTGATGTCATTTTCAAATACAGCTTGTGATGTGTTTGTTTACATCAGGTTGTCAAAAAGACATCTCAAACAATACCATATTTTCATTTACAATGACATAACCAGTGTTGCCAACTACACTGAAAAAAAAGATTCAAAGATGATTCCTTGGATTTACTAAATTTTAAGTTTTGGCTGAATTTAAACTAACAAATTAAGTTGTACCCTAGATAGCAAACAGACTTGGCCCAAATGTGGCCTCATTATGGCACTGCAGGCATGTTGCTGGCACTGGCATGCATAATGTCAGCTGAATGTGGGCCATGCATGGCAATGATGGCACTGCATGCATCACGGCAAACTACATTTGGGCCAGTTGTGAATGGGAGGTGTGTGGCCCAGATCAGTGTAGCGATTGTTCACATTGTTTAGGCAACATTAGGCTGGGTTATGGCTCAGTATTTGGGGTTTCAGGTTAAAGTTTAAACTTATAGCTGAGAATCGGTACCAATAATAAACCTGTTTTGGCCCAGTTCAGGGCCAATTAAGGGTGATACATTGCCTGAGATTCAGGCCAGTTATGGCCCATGTGTGGCCCTTGTCTTTAATCCAGTTATGGGCCACTTCAGGACCGTTATTCTTTGCTGTACTTGGGCCGAGGGAAAACTTATTGTGTGGCCCGGAGGAGGGCCAGAAAACATTTGCTATGTGGGACATTACTGAAGGAAATTTGTTTGATTAAATTCAACACATAAATTGTTTGCAATAAATTAGCAGACATCATTTTTTCAGTGTGTTGTCAATGAATAGGCGCTAAGCTTTGCCTAAAAAGTTGCTAAATGTCGCTAGATTGCGTCATATGTCAATTTGCATATTACTGACGTCATCACATCCAACCGTCTCTGTTTGTTTAATAGCCTATGGTTAATAAAGAGGCATTTATATTTGCACTACGATTTATGTATGCATGTCAATTTACCTAAATGTGATGCTGTTTAAACACAGTATATCAGTATAGATGTGTAGTGAATTAGCAGTAATCTCTCAGACGTAATAAACTCAGACAAGTTCCAAAACTGTCACTAAAATATCTGTGATTGTGAACAAGAAAAGATTAAACGGCCAAATTAAATTGTTAAATTTAAAACTAAGGAGAAGCAGATCGGTTTGACACACTCGCGTTGCTAAATCATTTACCGTTGGTACGCAGAGGGATGATCTGCTCTCTGGCTGCAGGTGGGAGAGACTGCTGAACGAGGACTAGACCACCTGTGAGTGCTCTGAGAGCTCGTAGAGAAGAGTAGGAATGGTACAGTACGGACACATGAGTCTATAAAAATCTCCATGTAACACCAAAAAAGTTGTCAAACTTTTTTGAAAATTTGTCGCTGGGGGGAGGGGGTCGCTAAATATACGCAATACTGGACATAACTGAGAGAATAACACTTACTGACACTCATCATAAGCATACATAAAATCACTTTCATATTCTTGATATCCTTTCATGATTATAAAGTTGCCATGACAGTCTTATGAACAGCAATTAAAATCTTGCACCAGGAACATTGCTGACAGTTTCTCACTGTTTGCAGGTGATTTGTTTTATAAGAGTAAAGTATTTTATATTTGAGCAGGTGTAGCCCTTAGCATCAAACAACAACGTTTTCCTACATTTCACAATTTACAAAGCTGCTTTATAGATTGCTATTTCCGGGTGAGTTATGACAATGTTTATATGCTAATCAAAAACAAAAATTATCTGCCCTGTAAATATGAGTGATTATATTTGTAGCTATTTTATGTAATCCCTTTTTTAAATGGAAAGACTTGATACCATGGCGAGATGGGATGAATTGTGATGGAAGTCGTATAAAAGTACAGCATGATGAAAAGTAATATTGATTGGGGGCAGAGGTGAGACTCACACCAGACAGAAGTGTGAAATGCTTGCAGGATGGAGACAGAATCATGAATGAGCAGTTTGCAGAAAGTCAGAAATGAGGCGGTAAAGTGAATGGGAGATGTGGGTGGATTTTGGGAGTCAAATCTGCTCAAATTCACATGACAAGATATTAGATAAAGCTTTCATTTTAGAGTCGTCTTTTCTTCACAATTGAAAATGCATACATATTCACGTGAATATTGGCATATATGAAAGTGCGGGAAGCAAAACATGCTGGGATTTGGAAGTTGACCATCATTGTTGTCGGCTAATTGTTATAATTATTTCCGAAGTCTAAGCATTTACAGAAACATTTTAGTTGGAGGAAAAGGTTAAACCTCGCATGATTGATCATGTTTACAACAGTTCATTCAGGGGGTCTGGTTTTGTAAAACTACCATGTTCCTCGTCCTTCAATTCACAGCTTGATTAGCTCAACTGTTCCATTATGTTAATTAAAAACTGGCTCGACGTGACACTGTGTTATTTGATACATGATAGTAACAGCAATCAATCCAGCAATATGTTTATCCTCATCAGAATCCGCCAATGAAAATTTTCACTGGAGTTTTGTCCATTTATGGGCACAATTAGTTGCTAAATCTCCCTAGATGAGATGCTTTTGCTGTTTGGATGTGACAGATAGCAATAAACAACAAACAAAGGTCTATTTTTTTCCCAGCGAATTGATTTTTTGGTTCAATAAATGGCATCCACTTACCAGCCACTGATGTTCTATAAAGAGGATTACACTCCACACACATATTCTGATATATCCCTCAGAAGATTTCCCACTCGACATTTAAACAGGCCTCCTACGTTTCCTAACAGACGATTTTGGCGAATAAAAGTTCTTGCTTAGGAGAGAGCTGAAATTTGATTAAAACCGTTTGATTAATTACTATACATGTATTAGTGTACAAATGTAGCGCTCAGCAGCACACTTAATAAACACGTTTCCCATTTGGCATCTGATTAACTTAATGCAGGTTGCAAATGGCTTCACCATGTTTCTCATTACCTCATAAACTGAGTAAATCAGAGGTAGATTAGCATGGCACATGTGGCGGATGCTGTTTTTAGGATTAAAGAACGGCAGATCCCGAGTTCTCCAGCATGTGCAAGATTTTAGGAGTCCATTCACTGCGGGTTAAATCAAACAGCAGAACGAATGGATTCACCCGGCAACAGTGCTGGTTAGTCTAAGAAGGGATTATATAAAAGTGTACTACTGTCAAAAACATGATACTTCTTCCTACCAAATCCCACAAGTGCTCCGCTTCCGCTAAATTGCCAAAAACAACTCGGGGTGGGTCGACCTATCGCAGTTTCGCAAACACCAAAAATGCCAGTTTCTTATTAAATATTTGCATGTTGCTTGGGGGAATAATTTCAGTGGATTTAGAAAATGAATTATGCATAGCATGTCCTTCAGTTATGTTTGCTCTTTCCATTAACTAAGTATTTTTTACAGTTCATATTCTGATGGGCTGTTTAAGATGTCAAGCCATATGCTTTCTCAAGCAGAATAGCGGTTTGATTATTTTAACCAAAATGACATGTCAGGGTTTTTTTTTAACTAATAAATTACTGCGCATGAATTCAAAATAAATAAAAATGATTTAATTTGACTTGCAAAATCCATGCAAATGTACTGTAGCTAACCATTTTCTATGCATATCTCATTTTTTCTGAGCTACAATGGTTTGATGCTACAGATGCTTTTATTTGGAGGCAAAGGGTTTGATTTCTCTTCTTCACTAGGGTAAAAGGATCTTTTATCATTAAAGTATGATAACACCTGAGTATTTTCCAAGTCCCAGTGATTGTACATCCACCATAGATTCTCTCCACTGTTCAGACAACTTAACACCATTCAACATTTTAACATGAGGCTTAATAACATGGACAAAAATTTTACGCATAATAGAACACAATAAAATTACACATATTAGCTCATATCGGTTAAAAAAGCAGATTTTGTCTCCAGAGTAAAAGTTATAGAGGGTTTCTATAATCACTGTATGAAAACCACTACTACATTAAAGGTGCTGTATGTAAGTTTTTGATTCTTCTAAAGCATAAAAATACCATAATATGTTTGCAGATATTTAAGAAACATTCCAAGTGAACATACTTGTTTAACTGAAAAACAATGCTGAAGTCAGATATTCTGCTTTGAAAATGGTTTTTCCGTGCCGGAACGCTGTCTTTGTTTAGGTAAAGTTAACCTGCAGAATGCCAGTTTAGCCAATTATAATTCAGCACTCCGGGTTGCCTTGTTGGAAAACAGCGTATTTCATTCATTCATTCAGAAAGGCTCTGAAAGCATGCGCCCGTGACCGAAATGGACAGTATCAGACGTCGAAATGAGACAGATTCAGTTCCACATGAGGTTATTAATTAGCAAATGATATAAATATTACGAACGTAAACATTAGGTGAGCAGGTTACATTGTAATCTCGTGTCCTAACAACACGCAAACAGCAGTTTAGCTGTTTGCACCAGACGAAACACGACAGAAATGTAAATACAGCCTTTCAGAAGCACAGAATATGCACTCACTCCCGAAACGGTAAGGTTTAGAATCCATTCAAACTCACATTGTTAGCATTTAGCACTGAATAAAACACACGAGGCTTACCTGAGGTGCACTGTCATAGGTTTCACATGTTGAGCTGTGAGAAATAGAAACCGTTTCTAATATCTCAATTAGAGGTGTTGGTTAGAACTAAAACTCCTTTAATATGGAACATAATTCCTTCTATCGCGTGTCGTTGATTTTATTTAGAACACGGTTTAAATCACTCGCTCCTGTGTTTAAATCACTCGCTCCTGTACTCAATCTCTGGCATCCCACGCGTGTGTGTATTTTGATCTAGGAGTGCAATACCCAGTTCAACCACTGGGTGTCAAACTTACATACTGCACCTTTAAGTATAAATACAACCACGCAAATGCTCTACCTTAAGAACAATTACCATAATGGTCACACTTTTTTTAAGAATTCTCATTCTTAATAAACTGTTACCTATGACTTATGCCTCATTAAACTCCTACTTTTGCTGCTTATTAATAGTTATTAGGATAGTGGTTAGGTTTTGGTATTGGGTTGGATTAGGGATGTAGAATAAGATCATGCAGAATACGTATTTTATAAGTACAAATAAACAGCCAATATATTAATAATAGGCAGGTAATAAGCCACAAGTCATCACCTTGGAATTTTAAGGTTCTATTTGTGTTCTGAATGATTTTGAGATATTGAGCTTCAAAGTTTTTGCATTCCATATAGCAAACAGTATGTGTGTAGCATTTGTTTTTTAAATAAAAAGTCTTAAAATGTAAACAACTTATAAAAAACATCCCTTAATGTAAATAAGTTGTCATTTAATAAGAACATGTCAATAACTCAATTTTGACAAAAATGTCAGATAGGACCTTATAATTCTAAGGTGATGAAGTTAGTAAAAATAGCTACTATAAGTATACTACAAGTGATACTGTACATCTCTCAATCATGATGCAATACCACCATAGTGTGGTTACTAATTAAATACTAAAAGATAAGTCCACACTGTAAAAAAAAAAAAACTATATATATTATATATTACTAGAACTTTTTGTTTGACTAGGACAGGGTGATCTAATCTTAACTTAGCTCATCGTCTTATCCATTTCAAAGACATACATAGAGCATACATAACTCCTTATAAGAGGTTTAAAATGAAACTGCAGTGGAACTACAATCATATCTGTAACAATGTATCTTCAGGTACTTTTCTCCATATTTTTTGGAGAAAAGTACTCCAAAAAATAAGTTTTTTCCTTCACTTGTCGACCTGTGGTCTCATGGAAATTCTGTTTTGTTTTATTTAATACAAGTTGATTATGTTTCTAATCCTGGTTTATGTCTTTTCAATGACGATTCTAATTTCTGTATAAGTACACTAAAGAAGAGAATGTTGTTTGTTAGTTTCACAGCTGCAAAGACGGCAATCATACAAAACTGGTTTACTTCGCACATGTGTGCAAAAACATTTTGGATTCATAGCCTCCTTAAAATAGTGACATGTGATGGTACAATAGTAAAATGAATAAGGCTAAACCTAGCACAATTCATGCATGGAAATGTTTTTCTTCCAACATTTTAGACTATATATTTTTTTTTTGATTGAAAAATTGTTTACATGTCTGTTGCTCCCCCTTCCTTTTTTGTTTGTTTGAATGTCTGCTATTGTTAATCTAAAAATAACAAAATGTTGATCACAGAAAAAAATAGCTAAAGTAACCAAACAAAATACCTGAATTGTTCATAACAAAGTGTTTCTCCTTTATGTCAGTGGCACTGGAAACCTTTTTTTAATCTGGCTTTAAACTAAATGACTGAAGCATTTGTGTATTTCGCTTAACTGAAGTGCTTCTCTGCATGCTAATAAGCTAAAACTTGCATTGTGCTACTGTTGTGCGCAATGTGTGTGAACAGCTAAACACAAACAAGCAGCATTGCTTAGTTACTAGGGATGTAACGATTCACTTGACACACGATACTAATCTCACAATGCGATTTAGTCACAATTTTTTACCTAAATTATTTGAAACAAATTTAAGGTGAAAAGCCCTTTCATTTTTTTCTTAAATGCTGCACATTTTTTGCAAAATAATACATTTTCTGTCATAACTACATTGCTATTTTAAAAGCAAATCTAAAAAAAGGAATAATACAAATTAAAGAAGACTCATTAATATAAATCGATGCAATCCACGACCTGTGAAGAGATGATCCCAAGGTATCTATAATTCTGGACCAGGCCGTATCCCGAGCTGATGCTGTGGTGGTCATGGAGGAATGAAGTGCATTAGACTGATTCCTGAAAGACCACAGTGACAAACGAGTCCCCGCATTGATCCTGTGGGCCAGCCTGAACACCCACCGGTGCCCTACTCACACCTGCAGCTTTTCCACGATGGACGTCCGGATAGGAAGTTTGGCCAGAAGAATAATGAGCGTGCCCAACAGAGCCTGGTATCTCTCAAGGTTTTTTTCCCTTCACTTCATCAATTGGTGAAGTTTTTTTTTCTCGCCACTGGCTTGCTCGGATCGGGACTTGTGGAGCTGCGCTTCGGTGGATTTGCTCTTTAGTGTTTGAACTTTTAGTAGTGAAATTTAAACCACACTGAACTAAACTAAACTTAACTTCAACTCTGAAATCTGGACTTTACTAGAACTATGTTAAGCAGCTTTGACACAATCTACACTGTAAAAAGCGCTATATAAATAAACATAAATTGAATTGAATTGAATAAACAAACTAAAACTTTGACCATGCTGGGATTTTACATTTTAAAAAAGAAATCTCAGCATATCTATCTTTTATTAATATTACTTGCATAATTAGTATCCGTGTAAGACACTTAAGAAGAGATAATCTTGATAATCTTGATTTTTAAAGCAAATTCTTAAAATATGCATAAACTTATTTGAAAAGGAGAGTTTTCAACCGGCTCACGGTGAATCATCACATCCCTATTAGTTACATGCAGGGCTTAATTTGTGCCGGAACATGCCGGATCTGGAACCTCATTTTACCGATCCCTCTCCTCAACATCCTTTCTTCCCCGTCCGCTGTTTACTTTCGCTTTCTTCCGCGATTTGCCAAATCTGTTACCCCGATCTGTTCCGGGACCTCGCAATTCACAAATTAAGCACTGGTTACATGAAGCATTCATTGAAGCATAAATATTATATCCTAACATTTAAAAAAAATGTTATCACTCAATCAAGAGAGAACTAATCCCAATTATCATTGTTTTATCATTCATTCAATTATTTTCTTATCGGCTTAGTCCCCTTTATTAATCTGGGGTCGCCACAGCGAAATGAACCGCCAACTCATCCAGCATGATTTTACGCAGCGGATGCCCTTCCAGCCGCAACCCATCTCTGGGAAACATCCACACTCATTAACACTCATACACTACGGACAATTTTAGCTTACCCAATTTACCTCTTTGGACTGTGGGGGAAACCGGAGCACTCGGAGGAAACCCACGCGAACGCAGGGAGCCACACAGAAACGCCAACTGACCCAGCCGAGGTTAGAACCTGCGACCCAGCGACCTTCTTGCTGTGAGGCGACAGCACTACCTACTGCGCCACTGCGTCGCCCATATTGTTTTATCAATAAAGGGATATTTGAAAATGTACTCACTATTTACTGTACTCACCCTTAAGTAGGTTCTGTCTTCTGTATAATACAAAATAAAATATTTTGAAGAATATTAGAACCACATGTTAACCAATGACACACAAGTCAAAGGTTACCAGCTTCCAAGATAATTAAAAAAATAACTCATGGTTTCCGCTACATTCATTCTTCCATGGCGGGGCGCCACACCAAAATTCATCCCGCCACGGCTATATTACAGCTTCCCATTCAAAACATTCAGTCATTGTTGTTGTTTTTTTAATAGCAGGTTATGATAGCACCAAAACGTATTAAAAGGTAAGTAAATTATAACCGCTAAAACTTTTCTTTAACCGTAGTAGTGCTGTGCGTTATTTGTTTAACCCTTTACGGTGACATGCTGACTGACTGACAGGTGCGTGCGTGAGACCAGCAAACACGACGTAGCTTTAAGATGAACACAGTTTCCATAATTATACTGTATAGATAAAGGTCTATGGTTCTGCATACAATGACTTTATCTGGCTGGAATTTATAGCGGTTTCACTTTACTTCAGGACTGTTCAGCTACTTCAGCTGTTTCACTTTACTTCAGGACGCATTAATGCCGCTCTGTAGGTCTACCGGAGACATTCATAAATATTCCTAGCAAATCTAATAAATGTTGGAGATGTACTCGTCACATAAACGCACTAAATCGCACTTGAGCAGCGTTTATTTCAGGGTGTGAAGTTGTGCACGAACAGAGGAAATCAGCGCGCAAGGAGAGATTCGCATGCTCGTATTACATAAATGTGCTCACGTGTCATTGAAATAACACCCATAGGTAGTTGGTGCATCCGTGTAAAAGTCCTGCCGCCACAGCTGGAAAAAATCCTAGAAGAAACACTGTAACTTATTTTGAGTGGTCTACTGAGAAAATAAACTCAAACATGTTAGTGACAAGTGAAGGGTGAGTAAATGATGACAGAATCTTTAGTTTCGGGTGAACTATCCCTATAGTTTCACACATCACCACTTGCCATATACACTTCCCCTTGTCAATCGATATGTAACAGACACCCAACTAAACTGGCTTCAGGAAACAGTCACTCTAGTGCATCTTAGAAAAGTCCAGAAACTTTTGCATAAGGGAATGTAGAAACTTCAGGAAGTTGCTGTCAGGAAGTTGTTGTTGAGCAAGGGAAGGGAATGGACAGAGTCGAGAAACGGCAGGCAGATGATTTCTAGAAAATGCATTGTTTGAAGTTCCTGTCAGGAGCTCTACTGACCTGGAGTGTCTCTGTGTTTCCCATTGGGCCCAGACTGACAGTTAGGTCCTTGCTTGGGGACGTCAGCTCTTCAGCAAGGTCCAATGCTGGACACTGTAGATGTTTCCAAAGGGCTCTGTGGGTGTGCAGTCAGTTCCTAGTGGTGTAGGACAGCTCCATAACACCTCTGACAACATCTCCTCACCCACTCACATGCGCAGTTAAACAGCAAAAGAACATTCATACAAACACTCAATATTTGACAGGCTGATGCCATTGGAGAACATCTGTGAAGTTACACAAAGAACTGTTTTCTATAGGTTTTTGAAAATCAATTCTACTGCTGTATATCTGGGTGATATAAAATATAAAAGAATCAGTCTGGGTTTTATTTTTCCTGATAGGTGCAGTTTACTTGACAATAAATATTCCCAGACTGAATGGTTTTGACATGTTTATTTCACCTGCTAGTAGGATTCAGGGATCAGAGTTTTCACTGTACGATTCTCATGGTCACAAGAATTCATAATCACAAAATATTTATATCAATAGAAACTAAATTACGCAGTCAAATCCAAATTTCTATCTTTATTTAATTATTTGTTTCTATCTATTAAAAATGTGTTTTTATTTGCACTTTAAGTCTCTGTGAACCAGAAGTTACTGAGACTTCATCAGGATGTTGACAAAGTTAAAATAGAATATTGAGTAGGAGCAGTGCTTAATTTGTAAATTAATAATTTCGGCAACAAAACCAGAAATAAAGTTACCATGACAGACATCCACCACACAATTTCAGTTTGCCTGGAACATGATGTTACTAAGCGGTTATAGCACAAAAAAAGAACGTCACATTTCTGAACGGTCTTTATTTTGTGTATTTTATTTCTATATTTTTTATTTTTTATTTATTTCTAACGTTATGGGTCAGAAATGTTATGGAAAACAAACATGTAGGTACAAATATAAATCGTATGAAACATCACTATTCGGTTTACTAACATCACTGACATTTAGTTCACTTCTGAATGAAAAAAAAACAATAGTTAAATGACTCACTCTGTCTAATCTTTGAGAAGAGCCCACAGTTACCTCTTCCATCATGTTGTCTGGCTGACTTCAGACCGCTTTGCTTCTTTAGATTTACTCGTGGTTTTAAAAAATGAAAATATGCTTGACTGCCTATTTGCCGTTTTGAAAATACAAATATTATTTAGGCTCACTGCGTGCGAAACAATTGTTGTAAACATAAGAATGATGAATGGCTGAAAATATTGTTGAGGGCCAATAGTCAAACGTGACTTTTGCTTTAACTTGCGCGTGGTGTCATGTGCGCGCACACATATAATCCACACAGACTTCGCCTGCACTCATTAACATTCTCTCTCGTGTGCACACACAAATACATACACACACACACACACACACAGGAATTCACCACGCACAAGTTAATGCCGGATCAATTAAAATAAGTACCGGAATGCAAAGCACGAATATCTTACATTTTCTGCAACAGGATCTGGCAAGATCCAGCTCAAATTAAGCACAGAGTAGAAGGAATATTTTTTGCACATCATCCCTTCATAGCAAACTAATGGTAAGGGGGATGTGGTTAAAAGTATTAATATAAAAGTTGCTATGGAAGCCCTCAGTTTGATGTCAACTGCCACTCCAAAGGTGGAAATAAATCATCAGAGTTTGATCAAAGATTACTAAAACAAACTTTTTTTTCAGTGGATTAACTTGCACAGATTAATTATTCACCTTAAGAATAACAATGTGAGCTAGCAAAATAACTGGACTTTAAAACAGCAACTAAACAACCCTGCATACATTTAGACAAACATACAGCAATTATGAAGATGCTTTATCATATAGTGACACTCCCACCGACTGCTGGCAAACCTTGTTCTGCACAACTGCATATATTTTCTGCCTTGATAAGCAGCTGTCATTAAATCTGGCAGGTGGCCCAGGCGAAATGAGGATAGATTTGTGCGGTGCGGCGTGTGCAAAATGAGTTTTCGGCTTGGAGAAAAAATACTGTCATTGTCATCAGCGACGGTATTAGAAGTGTCACTTTCTGACTGCCTGCCACTTAGGCCTGTAGGTAGCCTGAGCACTTCCCAGCTCTCCTTCAGCTGACAAATGTGAGAGACAATGGCAGTTCATCTTGCGCGCCGCCTGATCTATGTGCGCGTGTAAAGAGAAAAGGATCAAATCCGCATGGGGTAATTCGAGTAGGGTGAGAAGGGTTTCAATTCAGGTCACATTCCTCACTGAGATCACCCACTGAGCACCTCTAAATAATGTCATTTGGAGGGACCACACACTCACACACATAGATAAAGAGACATTACTATTCTGTGGCACTATTCACCACACGCTTTAGACAACAGAACACGGCCCTGATACAAAGAATCTGACCAGGAGCACTGCGGTCCTAGATTGAATTATCCTGAAATAAGCGGAGGACAAAAATGAATCTTATCTTTGAAGAAATCCAATATTGTGCTCTAAACATCTGCGCTGCTAGGATCCATAAGCTTTATGTCATCCAGTATCTTAATACGGAGAGACAGCGATTTTCTTGATAGCTCTGTGTTGGTGGGATATTATGTCCGATTTTCAGAAAAGTAGATGAATGTATTGACAGATCGTAGAGTTTCTGTTAGTGTGTAAAGCAGATAGTTTTATTGCAAATGAATAGTCTGCAGTGTAGACTAAGAGTAATTAGTTATAGTTACTAGTTACTTCTCACAAATACTGTAGTAATTGAGTTACATAATTATAAAAGTAACTATCTACCAGGGAAAGTAACTATTGCGTTCCTTTAAAAAAATCAAATTTGTCTAATAATGACTATAAAATAAATATAAGTCATTGTACACTAACCTACACAATTTTAATGTTATTGTGGGACAATGTGAGAAACAACCATCAAATTCAGGATATCATTATAAATATTAACATTCTTGCCTTTCACGTCAACGAGGAAAAAGTAGTGCTTATATTTCCAGTTTGCTAAATCTACCTTTGAACTTGTTGGATTTGCCATCGTTTTAACTCCTGGTCGTTGATGTGCACGACTAACTGTGTGTGTGCTTGTGTGTGAACACCCGCACTCCTAAACGATGGAAATGTACTCTATTTAAGCCAATTATCACATTCTCAGTTACACCACGTTCACAGTCACACCAATCATCATCGCTGGTTGGTTATGTGTCCCACCTCAGCCCCGCACACACACACCACAGAGAAAGAGAGGTCCTATGGCTGAGAGAGACGCTGCTCGCATGAAAACTGCTTCAGTGTTCTCAATTACACTACCTGACAAAAGTCTTGTCGCCTATCCAAGTTTTAGGAACAACAAATAATAACTTGACTTCTTGTTGATCATTTGGTATCACAAGTGGCTAATATCAAAGGTAAAGGCCTCTAGATTACGTTTATTTTACCAAAATAAAATATGATCATGCCTTGATTTTTATTATTTAATTAGGACAGTAAGGTCTGACTTTGCTTAGACAAAAGTCTTGTCTTGTTAACAAAAATAACGTATAGTATAGAATATAAAGTCATGGTGTAGTGGAAAAATGATTGGAGGACTGCATCCATACATCTCTGCAATGACTCAAATAACTTATTAATAAAGTCATCTGGAATGGCAAATAAAGCATTCTTGCAGGACTCCCAGAGTTCATCAAGATTCTTTGGATTCATCTTCTATGCCTCCTCCATCTTATCCCAGACATGCTCAATAATGATCATGTCGGGTGACTGGGCTGGCCAATCCTGGAGCAGCTTGACCTTTGCTTTCAGGAAATTTGATGTGTAGGCTGAAGTATGAGAAAAACACTATACAGCTGAAGTTTTTGCCCTCTTCTGTGGTTTGTAATGTAATAGGCAGCACAAATGTCTTGATACCTCAGGCTGTTGATGTTGCCATCTACTCTGCAGATCTCTCGCACACCCCCATACTGAATGTAACCCAAAACCATGATATTTCCTTCACCAAACTTGACTGATTTCTGTGAGAATCTTGGGTCTATGCGGGTTCCAACAGATCTTCTGCAGTATCTGTGATGATTGGGATGCAGTTCAACAGATTATTCTTCAGAAAAATCTACCTTCTGCCACTTTTCCAAATGATCAACTAGAAGTCAAGTTATTATTTGTTGCTCTTACAACTGGGATCGACAAAAAGACTTTTGTCAGGTAGTGTATCGTAATGCACATTTTATATTGTCAGTAACGCCAATGCTGTTAAAACAGTAATTAGTAACGCCGTTTATTTATAGAGCCATTATTCCCATCACTTATAGTCTGTCATATTTCAGAGATGCATGTTTATTTTTGAAATAAACAAATAAATACTGTAAATAGTACAAAAATATTATATTTAGTAGCTCCACACAATCGATTTGTGTACAATTTGCAACAAAGGAATTAAGCTACCTTACTATTTTTTTATTTTTATGTTTTTAAATTGAAGTGAATTGAACAAACCAATTAAGTCATCCTTTCAAAAAACCTCAAAAATGTGTTGTTTCAGCTCATTTTAAATAAGTAGTTTGAACAAACAAAAAATATAATTTGAGTTTACACTTTTTCAACTTTAATAAATTATTGTTTTAAGAGAAGTTTAAACAATTTATTCAATCTATTTTCTTTTTTATATTTTATTTTCATGTTAATTTTTATATAAAAAATATTTAAAAAACAAATAAAAAAAACTGTTAATCAAATACTGTACATTTAAATTTCTATTTTCTGTTGAACACAAAAGAAACATTGCCGTTGTCATCCATATTTTTTTTTTTTAAGTAAAAGGAAAATACTATGAAACTGTAGTGGCTACCAGTTTCCAACATTCTTCAAAATATCTTCTTATGTGTTCAACAGATGAAAGAAATTCAAATATGTAAATGATGACAGAACTTTCCATTTTAATATGGTATTTGAGTCTAAGTAGCAGATACTGCACATGTGAGACCTTCACACTCCCTTTCACAAATGTCAAAAGAATGTACAACCATTTTAAAAGCATTTCGGTGTTGAAAGTGAACAACAGTGGCTGTGTTGTTGTAAGAATCATCCACGTCCAAATGAATTGCTGTAATTGTGATGAAGTTGGTTGAGGCAGTCATAAGAGAGACACAATCAATATCTGCATTCCTCACTGGAGGACAGACCTTGATGCATGATGTAGAAATTCATCCAAATCAAAAGCACTCCAGCAGTAGGGGGAAAAGATTGAGTGGTTAATGGTGGGTGAGAGTATAAGCCTTTCTTGCATGTCAGAGATACTCTGTCAATGGCTGCTTATCGTGTCCACACTTCTTTTGTTCTGTCTTTCTCGTTTTGGCTGGAAGACTTCAAAATCAATGTTTGCAGATATTTACAGTTCATTTAAGTCATTTCTTTGGCATTGGTCCACGTATGTGCCATTGAAAAATCGGACATGTATTTTTACACAGCTTCACACTATTTCAAGTCTGCATAATATGTGTATGGTTCTTTAATTGGAGATACATTTTTGTAAGTGAAGGAAAAAGCTGTTTACTTAAAAGAAATTATAGGAAACTATTTAATATTACAGTAATATTACAGACTGATTTCCCAGAGATGGGTTGCGGCTGGAAGGGCATCACCTGCGTAAAAACTTGCTGGATAAGTTGGTGGTTCATTCCGCTGTGGCAACCCCAGATTAAAAAAGGGACTAAGCCGAAAAGAAAATGAATGAATGAATTACAGACTGATTTGGTTGCGGCTTTTCTTAATATTTGCAGCCGTATTTTGTGTTGATTTGCTGTAAAAAATTATACCCCAGACAAAAGTCACAGTCTTTATTATATACAATTTTTATTACTCCTAGACCCAGACACTGGGTTCTGTAACTTAAATTTAAAGGATACTGTATGTTTTTTTTTGTTTTTTTTTTATCTTGTATCTATCTGTATAAATTGTCAGCTCAAAGATCAAATTCCACTGAATAATTGCACAGGTAGTCTCTCATGAAGACCCTTCTGCAATTTTTTTTCTTTTTTAAATATTTCCCAAATTAGGTTTAACAGAGCAAATAATTTTCACAGTATTTCCTATAATATGTTTTTTTGGAGAAATTTAAGTTAAACTTGTTTGTTTTATTTTGGCTAGAATTAAAGCAATTTAAAATTTTTAAAAAACATTTTAAGGTAAATATAATTAGCCCTCTTAAGCAATATTTTTTTTCGAATGTCTATAGAACAAACCATCCTTATACAATGACTTGTCTAATTACTCTAACTTGCCTAATGAACCTAATGAACCTAGTTAAACCTTAAATGTCATTTTAAGCTGAATAGTATCTTGAAAAATATCAAGTCAAATATTAGGTACTGTCATTAGGGCAAAGATAAAAGATCTCAGTTATTAGAAATATGTTTAGAAATTTGTTGAAAAAATCTGCTTTCCATTAAACAGAAATTGGGGGGTGAGGGGGTGCGCACACACACACACGCTGCTTTCTGCTCTTGCTAGCGAGTGCGCTGTGAAGGATGCGCGTCAATGCCTGTTTTATCACATTTTTTCTTTATTTCATTTCGTCTTTATTTAACTAATTTCGCTCACCTCAAGTTTTCACAGCCTTTTGCAGTAATATTATATATACTCATGTTTAACGTGCGCTGTCTTCTTCTGGTTAAATGCTGAGTTACAGACCATCGTAAAGGTATATACTGCCTCCTATGATCATGATGTGTGTAAAATCATGGCTTAGCGAGGGTTGTTTGCATTTTTTTTACTGCATAAACCATCAGGAACAAACATACAACGCAATATAAAAAATGAAAAATAAAGAAACTAATATAACAATGGTAAAAAAAAATAATTGATACATATCTCAGATTTTTTGCTTTTCAGCAATTTCACAGTAGAAATAAAGAAGTCAAACTCGATACAAAAAAACTGTTATTGTGGGAGATGGTTTAGCAAATTTCTGTTTGTGTATGTAAAATTCTGCCAATAAAATTGAGAGATTAACAATATATTCAAGACTTTTGTTGGATTTGTTTTCATAATAAAAAATAATATATTTTAACGAAAATAATAAGTTTTGTCATTTTAAAAATATATTTGGCTAGATCCTTCCAGAAATTGTTTACAATGTTGCAATTTAAAAAATAAATGACAAAGGCTCTCTTTATCCACATTGCAGAAACCACAGATATCCTCCATTTCAATGTACTTTCATAATAATGATTTTACTGGGTAAATAGTATGTAGTATTTTAAAATGAATTTCCGTAATTTTATTATCAATTATTATCAAGGGAGTTAACCAGGCTCTTTTCCTATTAATATCAACTATAATAGAGTTCCAGAAACATTTGTAATTTCATTTTGCTTCTGAACAATATTACGAATATGTTTGTTAGTACATTTTTTTATTTTTTTATTTACATTTGTTTTCGGTGAATGGAGGGACTGATATTAAAATACTATATTGTTATAACTTTTTTTGATCAATTACAATGAGTGAAAAAGTATATACAAAAGTAATACAGATTTAGACAATTTAATATAGCCAATATATCATATAGATATATCATATAGATATATCATATGGATTATTTCTTTAAGTTTATGAATAAATATTATTCTAATTATTTAAAATCAGTTGTGCCCTTTATGTCTAATGCTTTTAAATTCTTACATTTACTCTAGATCATCTTGACAACTAAGTATCATTTGACTTTTTTTTTTTTTACATGCATAATGTTTATTTTTAAACTAATTTTGAGAGGATCACATACTTATGATTGACCACAGCTTGTCCCACACTAGCTAATCATGACCCTCCAATCCCATGATTCCTAAGTCACTGTAAATAACTACAGTCTTCATTCCACAACTATCTTCACCTGGAAGAAACCCCCCTTCCTCCCCTTCTCCTCCCCTTTTCACCTAGATTGGGCGGCACTAGATTGTCCCACAGCAAGAACACCACCGGCTTTGGTCCCCGAGGCCGGTTGGCAATTCTGTGCAGAGTTTGCGTGTTCTCCATGTGTCCATGTGGGTTTCCCAAGGGTTCCTCTCACAGTCCAAAGATATGCATCATATGTAAACTGACTACGCCAAAAGGGCACCATAGTCTAGCTCCCAGTATCAGTAGTTTTCCTTTGCAATGTAGTTCACCTTAGCCACTTCAGCGGGGGAGTTTTTGAGATCTACCTGAGCTCAATCTCCCCTCTCGCCATGCGAACAGGAGGGAGCCCTGGGCTTAAGGATACCTTGAGCTCAGGGCTCTCTCCCGGGACAGCATGCCAACAAAGCTTATTATAAATCATCATCTAATTGCAAACTCTTGAAATACATATTTACATAAATCTGCATTTCAGCAGTCAGGGCACTGACCCCAAGACCTCAATTCACTTCCGCATGTTTCTTAATTTAATAAATGAATTAAATTTTGCTTTATATAAATAATTAGATATGATCTTAATTTTTTATCATTATCTTAGTCAACTTTTGTTGGCATTATATCTGATACAAAAATAATGGCCTCCATGTTTTGCATTTCCATGGCATGTCTGTCCAAAAATATCTCCAATCATTCCCCTGCAGAACCATCAGTAAGCTAAAATCCTCTCTGTTGCTCATTCAGGTTGTAACTGTAGCGTATTCCTATATGCATGCTTCAGCAGAGCCTTTGGTCCTCTAGGCGATATCCGTGAACCCAATAAAACTGTAATTGTATGGGTCAACTATTGGCCTTTCCAATACTCAACAATTGTGACGGCAACCAACCAGTGTATAGTCGGTGATTGTGAGTCACTCTGAACCCAGTAAATACAATAAATCTGCTCAGGCGGAAAATAAATACTGGCTGCCTGCTATTTCCATCATACTTACCATGTGATCACAGCCTTTGTGTAAAGCATACAATCCATGGACAGCCAGGTAGCTTTTCATTGACAAGCAAATGCTCAACCTCCTACACAAAGGTTGTTTTTCTGGCTTTTTAGAGGAGGTTGCAAAATATAAATGTCAACCCTGAAAAAATAAAGGTAGGGAATAGGATATGAGAACATCGCAGCGTGACAGTTTGGTGTCACCTTGGTGCAATAACATGTGGAAGAGCGAGATTAGGACAGAGTTTAACCGCTTGGCTTAATGCACGTCAGATCGTCTTTAATGTGACTAAACTTAAACAAAATGCTCCAAATGTAACTAAGCATTGCACGCTCTGCTCAGTGCATGATGGAATTGTGTCTACTTACTATACAACTGACTGTGATTCAGGCAGTCTTCACACATTTTTGGTGTTTTAAATTGAAAAAAAATCTACAGTATAGACCATTTTGAGGGATGTAAACAAAAACAATGGTCCTAACGTGTTTCCTGTTTTACATTTTTTATTTCTATAGCTTCCGAGAATCCAAAAGAGCCACATGTTAATAAATAAATGACATGGCCAGGTTGAAATAGTCAATACTGTCTGTACTGTCGTTCCAGCTACATATAAAAAAGTACTGTGCATGAGCAAAAACGAATGTCAGACGCTAAATGTAGCTAAAAAAGTAAAATATCCCATTATTAAACCAAACTCAAAAATACAGTGGCAATATTTAATAGGTGTGTACAGTAGCATTTCTAGAAAACACTTTTTAATACTGTACCTGTACTCAAAACCAAACAATATAAAAATCTGTAGCTAAATTATTATACTGTAGTATGTAACAGTACATAACAGTATTCACTGTAAACAGCATGCATCTATTATTAAATTGCATTGAGAAATAAAGACATCGATAGGGCCATTCACACAGTCCACGTGTGGTCACCCTTTATTTTGATGGTCCGTTTGTTGAATTTAAGTTACATTGCATCTACATGCCAACTAATTCTCATTAGATTATAAGTAGACTGTTGGGTTGGGGTTAGGGTTAGTGTAAGTTGACATGTACTTGCAAAGTTTCTTATAGTCAGTTAAACATCTGTTTAGCAGCAGAATCAACAGATATTAAGCAGACAGTCTACTAATACTCAAATGGACCATCAAAGTAAAGTTTTACCATGCATGTTTGTGTCTAAAAATGTAAGATGCAGTGCTTAGGAATGTTTTAAATAAAAGTGCAGCATAGAGCACGAGAGGATCTGGACACAGCCACTGAGCACCTGTAAACAGAAACTTGCTACGCTTGTCCTGCTTCTGATTGGTCCATTGCTTTGAAACTGACATCGATGAGCAGTGCTGCGTGTAAAAGTTCTTTTAACAGGCAGATGAGTCTGTGCAAACTGACCAAAATCACAGGGTAACATATCTGCCAACTCTCCTGTTTTTCACGAGATTTCACGAGGATAGAGATAGCAGGATAGAATGGTAAAATGTTGTACATTTTATAATTTTATCCTGCTATCTCTATCCTGCTATTATCCCACCCTCATATTTCCCCTTTCTATGAAAGGTTGGGTTGGGTATCGAAACCCAGTGCCCTATATAACCAGTATGCACCGGACAGAATCAGTATATGAATTTCGGACATAAGAAGCATCAAGGGGTACATCAAAGGCATACATAGGTACGCATTGTGTCACACCATCTCTAAACATTTAATTCTAAACAACTTTGGGGGATACAGACACTGTCGGCGATGGCATTTGTTCTTGTTGCTTGGGGAACGCAGCGCAGCGCAGTACAGAGCATCCGGTGAGCGACTCCCTTCAGATTCATCAACGCATGATTGTGTTCATCAAATTTGCTTAAACTAAGCATTCTAAACTATGGCTATATTTTACAATCAAGGATTCTGACACAGCAACGTGAAGCAGATGCTTTACAAAAGTTACGTGTAAGGGGGGAAACATGTCAAGCTTAATAAAACATTTGAGGGCAAATGGAATCAACTTAAAGGCAGAGGAATGCACTGTCTCTGACAGCTTGCAACATCATCTGGCACATTCACTATATATGAGTATGAGTATGTTTACATGGACTCCAATAAAGGACCACAGACACCTGCGTCACGAAATGCAGAGGTTTTTTCTTTCCATTTAGCGTGCGGTATCAAATTCCATTAAAACAACACTCTTCTACCAGTCCTTACTTCATATTCTCATCCAATACCTCAGTTTGTCACAGGGCATAAACAATACATTGCTGAATGAAACTGCCGAACTGCAGTTAAAGTCTAAAAATTAAAAATTAAATGACCAAAATTACATGAAAGTCAGGAGGAATCAATCAATCAATCAATCTATGTGCTATAACATGTAAAACGGGATCATAAAAGGAACATTCAAAAAGCAACTCATGTAAACACCTTAATCAAATTATTGTCTTATTCAGATTAAGGCAAATCATTAGATTACTGATGTTCATGTAAACGTAGTCACAAGCCCCAACCCTAAAAAAAGTGTTCCCTGATTTTGATGACAGCCTTTCTACAGGTTACTAGTAAGCTAATGTAATGTTAATTGCATAATGCAAATCTTAAATTCATGCTAACAAACAAATGACCAAAAGAAATATATTAATGCAATTCAATTATACAAAATAGGAATTGATGTATACTTTAAATTAATTATTTTGTTCAATTAAAATGATTAAAATATATATTATTTTTTAAATAAAAGATTTTTCTAGAGTCATGGACCATTATCTTGTGGCTCAAAAGTATCAGTTCATGAACCGTTTTGGCACGGGTACCTTTTTAAAAGTATAGATTTAGAACCGGTATCGAAATAATCCCAAACGATACCAAATCCTAATGAAAGGTGTCAGAAAGTAGATCCTGCCAGAAGGATCTATCTATTCCATCAGAAAGGATGCCCCTTGCTCTTAAATGTGAGAAGCTTTTGTTTTTATTATGTCTTGAAATTAATTCGAAAACAGCCGCATTCTCTTCCTTTTAATTACACCCCTCCACTGTTGCCTGTCCTATGCAACCTTTAAATCTGCAAGTTACTCACATGTTTTTTGTTTTATTTACTTGAATGTGCATCACAGAAATTAAATAATAAAAAAATGATCTAATGCAATCTCACAGCAATTCGTCACTTTTTAATTTAGTGGCTAATTCATAGGAATGTGTACAATATTACTTATATGTTTTAGTACAATTTGCTCAACCCCCAATGACGAGTTGAGTTGGGTTTAGGGTTGGGGTTTGGGGGTCTCCTTTTAAAAATTCTTATGAATAAGCCACTTTTCTGACACTACATATAACAGTTACATTTCCTTGTGAGATTGGGCTGTAATTATAATAGGATACATTATGATAATAAAAATTACATGCATTAGGAAAATTATGATAAATGCTTGATGAATCAGGGAAAGATATGCAATGATCCAAACAGGGAGCAAAAAGAGGGTCTGCGGTGTTACCAGTGTCTCTGTTTTGAGTGTTATAGTGTGGATTTCCAGGCGTAACACACTAGTGTAAACGTAGCCTTGGGAAACAAGCAGATTTACTTCACAACAAAGACTAAAAAACCAGGCAATAAGGAAAGGAAAAGAAAGACAGGCCAACAAACACCATTTTAGTTGCTAAAGGCTACAAATGCTGGAGTCAGGAAGAAAAGCACCTGCTGTGATTGCTAAGATTTACGGTTTGCCACGAGCTCTTCACTGGCATTGAAATATTACATGTAATTGCTGGTACATCAGCATGGAAGACGTATTGCCCTGCTCTTTTGAATTATAGATTTGCTCGGATCAATTAAAAATAAAACAGTGGTATTAGCATTCAAACATGCAGCCATCTTTCTTGCAGGGCTGGAAATCAAGGTCATTTGCCTGCTCGGATCTCACAAAGGAGGAAAAAGCGAGACAGACTAATTAGAAGTCATATCCGCACTGTGATGATCCTGATGATGATGAGTTTAAATAGACATACATCACTTTCCCCGGCACTCTGAGCAGTCCATTTACTGCAATCATTGACTGTTTATGAACGGGAGAGATGCGATTCAGTGTGACAGAAACTAGAGGAGTTAAATATAGTGCACACCGAGAAGTTTTCACTAGATCGCAGTAGAAAGGTCACAGAAATAATCACCAGCAATGGTTTTGAATGTGGGCTTTATATATCTACTTCAGATATTTTGTCCTCCAAAAACAACAACAACATAATGATAAAAATAAATTAACATGTATGAATGTATGTATGTATGTATGTATGTCATTATTATTATTAATAATATTAAGTACGAAACAAAAATCTAAACCAAGTCAAATATCATATTTTTATAGTAGTTTATAACATTTATAATTTACATTTTATAGATTTTTATAGTTAACATTATAAAGTAACTCAATTTAATTATTATAAAGTAGTTTAATTAATCATTTACATAAAAATATAAATTCTGTATTCTAAACAACAATACGTATATCATACTATTTTACTTATTTAATGCAAATAGTATTAATTAATTACATTTATTTTAACAATAAATGTATTGATTATTTTTATTATTATTATTATTATTATGTATTTATGTATTTATTTATTTATTTATTTATTTAGTTAGCTAGTTAGTTAGTTAGTTAGTTAGTTAGTTAGTTAGTTAGTTAGTTAGTTAGTTAGTTAGTTAGTTAGTTAGTTAGTTAGTTAGTTAGTTAGTTAGTTAGTTAGTTAGTTAGTTAGTTAGTACCTGATCCCCACTTCACTTACACCTGGACCTTGGTACAGAAAAAAATTAACTGATCAGAAGACCTTATGACCTACCAGGATTATACAGTTGAAGTCAGAATTATTAAACTCCCTGAACTATTAGACTAAAGATTAATTAGATTAAAGAATCTATTAGATTAAAATGTCCTTACTCTGTTAAACATCATTTGTGAAATATTCAAAAAATAAAAACTATTTAAAATGGGGTTTATTAATTCTGACTTCAACTGTAAACATGTAGGAGATCTGATAAGTAAGGTGGTGCCAGACCATTTAAGAATTTATAAACAAAAATTAATAATTTAAAATCAATCCTTGACCTAACAGGCAGCCAGCTTAGAGAGGAAAGGACTGGGGATGTGTGCTCATGCTTGCGAGTCCCTGTCAAAAGTCTCGCAGTCGCATTTTTTTAGACTAACTGCAATCTATTCAGGGCATTTTGACTGATACCCACTGATACCTCACCTTCTCAAGGTCATTAAAAGAGAGAAATGACTTCACTTCACTGCAGAAGCCCCAAACCAGACCAGCTTAGTTTTTTCTCATTGAAATTTAAGAAATTTGATGACAGCCATGTCTTAACCTCGATTAGACAGTCAAGTCAAGGCCATTATCAGCATTTTTTTAAGAGGGACATAAATCTGAGTGTTGTAAGCATAAAAATAAAAAGCCACCCCATATTTACGAAAAATAGATCCTAAAAGTAAAATATATAAAGAAAATAAAATAGGACCAAGAATAAACCCTTGCGGAACTCCATGTGTCAGGTGTCTGGAGGATGAAAAGGCCTGACCAACATTAACACAAAAGCTTCTGTTAATAAAAAAGATCTAAACTATTTGAGAACAGAACCCTGATTGCCCACCAATTTCTCAAGATGGGAAATAAGGATCTCATTATTATTATAATAATTTTTATTATTATTATTATTATTATTATAAACGCAATATCACACTCGTAGCAGTGTGATATGGCTGTATATCGCACTGCTGGGCCACTAAGGCACTCGGCCTCCCATTAGTGTCGATATACTGCCATATCGCACAGCTACTCAAGTGATATTTCAAGTAAAACAATTGCTACCGCAAATAAGTTTCATTATTTATATTTAATAGTTATTATAATTTAAATAATATCCTCTAAACAGAAATATGGATGTCAGAAAATTTAGCTGTAGTATATTATGCACTTGATGCGTGATGTATTATTGGATTGCAGTCATACCTCCTCCTTTGAAAGATTCACTGACTGATATAAAATTTCTGTCTGTCATGATGCCAAAATTACTTTTTAATTTATCTTCTTCTCTTTTTATCTTAATTGTCTCTCTTGATAAAAGAAACAGTTGAACATTCATTCATTCAGCTGCAATAGCAGTGCAAAAGCAAAAAAAAGTCCCTAAAAATGCCACCCTTTTCTGAGAACATTTCTCTGAAATATAAACACCACTTACTGACCCTGATTGAATTTAGTTGTTCAAACGCATCAGATGATTATGCATATGTAAAGGAAGCAACATTTAACTGCACACCTGTTCAATTCATAAAAGCCATCTGGACTGATTTGCATTTTCCTGATGTGCTCCTACAAATACGACTGCGGATCATGCATGGGAAAAAATGACACATGCTAACAATTTGGAAATACATAATATGCATATTTAGCTCATAAGCAGCATGCACACAATTCTGCTTTCCAGTGCCACTGTCAACCCTGTATGGCAGAACTCCACTTCTGTGCAATTATTTGTCAGAAAAACTGTGGACAAACAGCGAAAGTGTGGATTTTCTTGTATGAAGATGCCAGATGACTGAGTTAATCCATCAGAGAGCTGTTCCTGGAAAACACCGGGGTCACTGCACTGCTTTCTCTCAAACTTGATGTCACCCTGCTGTCAGAGCACTAATGTGCATGCAGACTTCAATTCAGCCCTGACACTCAAAAAAGTTACTTTAGAGTTCAATTCTTTTTCCTTTACCAAGTATTGGAAAATGCAGGCTAGTGCATTATGCCCATACACTCAAAAAAAAAAAACATGTTAAGTTTCTAAATATATTTCACAGTTTTAATGTAAATTCACACTATTAACTAACCATTAACACACCATTATCTAAGATTCTTAGCTTGAAAAAACTACTAATTAGCTGCTTATTAATATTTAGTAAGGTCGGAGTTTAAGTATTGGGTAGAATAAGGGATGTAAAATAAGATCATACTTTATAAGTGTAATAAACACTTAATATTTTATTAATAGCAAGGTAATAAGCCAGTAGTAAATGATGTGAATTGTTACTTATGTAATGTAATGTGTATTTATATAGCGCATTTATTGTGTATGGCCATACACTCAAAGCGCTTCACAATCACCACCAGTGTGTAGCATCCACTTGGATGATGCGACGGCAGTCACAGGACAACGGCGCCAGTGCGCTCACCACACACCAGCTATAGGTGGAGTGCTTAAACTAAAGTGTTACCACATTTTTTTAGCCCAATGGATTGGGTTAGCACATATTCTACTCAGATTTGGGTTGAAACAAACCATTAAATATTTTTAGTGCAGACACGAATGCCTCATTATCTGCTGTTTCTATGGGATAGATGTAAGAAGTTTATCATATTGGAACAAAACAAACACACAAGAGCAAGTTTACTGTGTCTGCAGATGTAGTTATGGTCACATTTATTTTGATGGACCGTTTGTTGAATTTAAGTTACATTGCATCTACATGCCAACTAATTCTCAATAGATAAGTAGACTGTTAGGTTGGGGTTAGGGTTAGTGTAATTTGACATGCACTTGCAAAGTTTTTTTATAGTCAGTTAAATGTCTGTTGAAGGAGTAGTATCAACAGATATTAAGCAGACAGTCTACTAATACTCAAATGGACCATCAAAATAAAGTGTTACCGTAGTTATTTATAAATTTCTATGTCTACAGCGAATGTCAATGATCTTGTGAAATATACACAATATGACAAGATGAAGGCATTAGCTAGTGTCATAAAATAATGTTAATGGGTTTTTTAAAAGTGTGTACAGTTCTCTGAATTCTGCTTATTCTTATATCAAATCATTATCAAAAAATGTTGGCCACAGGCAACATATAATAATGAGAAACATTTCATCAAATATCATCAATTACCAAAAAACCATCTCTTTTCAAAGGAAAATAAATTTTCTTGACCTATATTTTACACTTTAACGCACATCACTTCATTATAAATAAAGAGCAAAAGTAATTACCAGCATGCAATTTACTTTTAAACAACTGGTGGCTCATATCACTTCACTTGTTTTATTTTAATATCAAAAACTATGGAGCGCTATGTAATGTTTCATCATTATTAGACATATTCTTTCAATGTATTTGTATGTTTAAGGTGAAATATTTATATGTAATATTTAATACATATATTTATAACATCTGTTATTGTATAAGAATGTTTATATTACACATTTATTTTTATCCATTTTCAATTTATTTGAATTTAACTCATTCATTTTCTTTTCGGCTTAGTCAGTTTATTAATCTGGGGTCACCACAGTGGAATGAACCACCAACTTTTCCAGCATATGTTTGCACAGTGGATGCCCTTCCAGCTGCAACCCATCACTGGGAAACATCCATACACTCTCATTTATGCACATACACTACGGTCAATTACAGCATACCCAATTCACCTGTACCACATGTCTTTGGACTTGTGGGGGAAACCGGAGCACCCAGAGAAAACCCACGCAAACACAAGGAGAGCATGCAAACTCCACACAGAAATGACAACTGACCCTGCCGAGGCTCGAACCAGCGACCTTCTTGCTATGAGGTGACAGCGCTACCCACTGCGTTGCCCTGAATTTAATTAATTAATTAAAATAAATTATATCAACAAAATATCGGCCATTTAAGATATCGGCATAGACCTTCCAAAACCCATATCGGTCACAACAATTGTATTAACAAAAAAAATGTTTTGGATAGCAATTTAACGTTAATGTTAATGTTAGTAATAGTTATATTATTTCAATTTAAGTAAAGCAAGTAAGTTATGTAAAGTGGGGTAGTCTGTATGTATAAAAGAGGGAAATAAATGGGCAATGTTGGATAGTGTTGGCATGGCCAAACCAGTTGAGATCAATAGCCCATGCATAAAAACTGATGTACACCTTAGGTTAAAGGCTTAATCTCAAGGCTCCTTAAAGTGAAAATAACACAGTACCATGGCAAAATCCTTCTACATGAAGGCTTGGAAACATCCAGTGAAATCTAATAAAGTTAAATTGTATATTTGTGAGATGTTATCTCATTCAATATATGGCGCTGACTTTAAATCATTTTTCCTCAGGTGACAAGTTATTTGAAAATAGCTGCTCTTCCCACTTTAATTCATCTCTCTGCGTGAGTGAAACTTCAAACAGTTACTTCAAATAAGTTACAGACCACCTAATGCTTTTGTTTTTTTTAATCCTACTGACCTTGCATGGAAGCTGAGAATAATATTTCATAATGAGATTTGGAGGCATATTGCGAGGAGAGAGGGAGTTTATAACTCTCCGCGAGCGATGGAATACTGAGTGAGACCTGCTTTACTCGCATACAGCGGATGAGAGGAGACACTGTCATCTGCAGAGCCTGTCAGCGTTCTGCCGTTGCTGCTTTTCAATTCAGAGCATGAATAATTGACAGTAAGCACTTCAACAAAAACACAAACTGGAATAAAGTACAAACAATGAGTAAAACATGTCAGTCTATACACTTTTTTAAATGTATGCAGTATTAAAATTATTATTTTTATTATTATTATTGAATCTATTATTGAAATTATTAATTTAGTTTTTTACATAAATAAAATGTATTTAAAATATATATTATTAAGCCTTGGATAAATATCTAAATTAAACAAAATGTAAGAAATGATTAAAAAAATGTGTATTATAAGTCAAACATAGCATAAGTCAAAGGGGGTGTTGTTGTAATGCAAATTATGCCCAACAATATGATAAGTCAGGAGCAAACAAATACTGCCATTACTACAGTACAACTATGAGGATAGGCCTAAACCAGGTTAAACCCTGAGGTGCTCCAGTTTTGTCTGAGGCAACTGTCAAAATGTTGAACCTGAACAAATAAGGAAAAGAAGTGTAAGGATCTGTTTTGATGCGTTGCTTGTTTTAAACTCAAGAAACACTACAATATCAGTGCTACAGTTTTGTCTTGTGGCCCACTATCTGAGACTCCCTAAGTTAGGTAGTTTGCAACTAATATCTATTGCAGTATATCTGATAAATGTATGCTTATTTCTAAAGTTGCATATTTATTCCTAAAATAACTTGGGTTATCATAATTAAAGTTTGTGTAAAACCTGAGAAACTAGAATCAGATTATTTACTTGTCTTCCTGCTGTGTTGTAGAAGAGCTTTTTATTTTTTTTTCTTACAACCGATTTCTTAGAGAATGCCAAGTACAGCGAGAACCCTGCTGAGCCTAAAGAGAATCATGATAACTACTAACAAACCTATCTTCCAGACTCTGGGAGAAAAAAAAATGCACTTAACTTTAGTTTGTAAACTCACAAGCATTTATATTTGCAGAAAGTCACACATTGTGATTTCTCACTCTTTAATGATGCAAGCAGTGGCTTGCATGACAGCACAGTCCATTCGAGTTTGATGCATATGCTGCAGCCACACACCGATGCCTGTTTTAGGCTTTAAGGGTTTCATTCATCCTGCTGGCCCATTTCAGTTCAGACCAGGCTTCAGTGCACTTCAAACTCATAATGACATGGTGGCCTGATATGCTACATGGTAATGGCCTATTAAGAAAAACAAACAGCACTATAATTTCTGAAGCATGAGGCGATTAAAATCAACATCCTTTTACTTAAAGCAGAAATGCTCAGGCAGCAATATGGCTATGTATGCTTTTAAAAAAGCTGTCACTTTTCATAGCGCGACACATAAATCGACTATAAAAAGACATGCTTGTATGTCTAATGGAACTGAATAGTCTGCTTGGGAACCGACAGTAAACATGTTTTTCTTCGTTCAACTTTTCCCTTTCTTTCTCTCTTGTGAGTGTATACTTTGCAACTGCAGACATAATTATAAATTTTACGATATGTCGCACCACAATGCCCTCTGCCAATATTTTACAACTTACGAGCAAACATTTCAAATGTTTTATGCTTCTCTCCAGCCTTTGATAGGCAAAAATTACTGTCTTAGTTAGGATTGATCTCCTTTATGAGATTTTGGAGGCTGAGACCTCAACAACACAGCTTGGCCTTGCTGAAAGCACCCACCTGAGTACCATAAGCAGCGATCGCAGTGCACAGCACCAAGACAAAGAGGCTAAAGGCTCTATATTTATGGCTCAGGGTTTCAGCAACAGCGAGAGAGAGAGCTGGGAGTATATTTCAGTGACTGCTTTGGAGCTCTGATGACAGCAGGAGTGGAGGAAACCGTATTTTATCAGAGACAAGCTCCTGCGACGGTTCATTCTTATTCGAAAAGCCGCAGACTCTTTCAACAGGTTACCTTCTATGCATTATGATAGCATTTTTGGCCTTGCATTTCTTTTTTAGCATTTAAAGAAAGATGTTGCATTCCTTGTCTTTTTCTTTGTTGCATGAATATATTTTTCCCTGAGATTTTTTGTTGTCCTTGTTGTGTACACCCACAGTGGCAAACCTTTATCCATACGCAGTGATATTTTTTCACTGTTTTAGTCATCATGTTTTTCTGTTTTTTGAAGCAAGTGTCATATTCATAAATTTTAGTCAATTTTAGACAAACTAAAATGACATCTAGTTTTAGAATAGGTATTCAACATTCTGGTTACCGAGAAAGGGTAAAAAAATAAACCAAAAACAATGTGTTAAAATGGTCCTTGTGCTCCAGAAATAAGCTTATATTGAGCACATTTTGATTTAATAGCAGTGTTAGCAGTATTATTTAAGTAGTAGCAGTATTTATAAAATTTAATATTACATGGCTGTCTGGAATAATTGATTCTGATTGGCCAATCACAACCTTGCAAGATTTAGAATTCCCATAATATTTAAATAAACTAGTAATGCTGGCTAATCCAGGTACTATAAAAATAAATAGGTAAATGTAGCTGTTTTCTCTTTCAGCAAACTTTACCTTTATTTAAGAGTTATTAAATTATTACAATTTATATCAAGTTTTTTTTATTTTTTCAGAATAAATTCCATCAGTCTGTTTCCACAATTGCTGATTTACAATTTGAACAAGTCCTGATAGTATGTGCATTATCTACAACATATAATCAGTGTGAACTCTCCATATTAGCTCAATTTCTAGTGACATTAGTTGTCATGTAGTAAACACCACTGATTATTGTTAGTCAAAACTGATAAAAGTGCACTGGAATGATTTTTAAAAAGCACAACAAATTGTCAAATTTCAGGTCAGTGCTTTAAGCAAGCTTATATTTGAGACATCTTTAAAAAATAAATAAATAAAATTGGATTTTCCTTCTTCCTTTTTGGGGGCATTTAAGGTTTCATGAAAAACCCTTTTTTATCCACAGAGATCTTTCTTTTTACAACAGGTTATTTTAGTGGGAAATGTTCTTTAGATTTGTAAAATGTTTTTAGCACTAAGAAAAAATCAAAAAGGTTCATTGTAGAACCCAAATTAGTTCTTCTATGGCATCACTGTGAAAAATGCTCCTGGAACCTTTGTTTATAGCTATGATATAAAGCCATTACTATGTATATGTTATCAAGTCCATCTTCACAATATAAAATAATACACATAAGGGCTTTTACACTTAACTATTTAGGTTTTGATTGTACTAATCATACTCAGGTAAACATAATCCTGGTTTGTCCTTTCAAGGTCTAGCACATAACTTAGTTTAACCTTATTTTGTCAATTTGTGCAAATGCAAGATGTGACATATATTCTGATATATTGCTGTAATGATTTTTTTTTTCCTGCCATATATTATTAACACTGCATTTCAATTTATTTAAAAAGTGTAATTTTCATTCTGATGCCCTGTCGTTCAATAAATAAATGTGTTTGTAAATGAAGCCCTTTGCTAGTAATTTCACATTTCAGCAGGGTGAGGTTTGCATGAGAAAAAATAATCATGCAGTAGTTTTGCTGATGAGATCAGCTCAATAATTACAAAACAAACTTGGGCTTATTAGTATAGAAGGAGGATTCAAAGGCTTGGGCTGACGCCTGGAAATGCAACAACACATACGTGTTTGCCATTGGCGATGTGTTAAAAATTGGGAGTCCATGAAAATCTATCATTGTCTCATTGCCAGGCTTTTTTCACTACAGTACATCAGTTTCTTCCACAGCCATGAAACTGTGTCTTGTTCATGTCACAAATGTCTTCTTCTGCAATTACAGGGAAAACTCAATTCCGCATTAATGCTCAGTTGGGAGGGGGGGGTGCCCGGCTGACTGATTAACACAGCGAATATCCTTCATTTGGTTCTACCACTGCAAGAAACCTCTAATCAGGACCCTGTCAGTAGTCAGATGAGCCATAATTCAGCCACCCCGCCGATACCTGCTCTTTGATCAATCTGTGAATTATGCCCTGTCCTCTGAGAGCCACAGAATTTTCACCGGCTTTAAAATCATATTCCACTTGGAGATATAAAAGACATATAGAGGCCAGACGGCACTGTGTTCTGCAGGGTGTCTTATAAAGATAACACCGCCGCTTCCTTCCATGAAGGAGCAAAGCGCTCATTTGAATATATTATACAGGTGTCCTGCTTTTTCTCTGAAAAAAATCTCAACAATAAGCTGAAGGGCAGAAGGTACATCCTTGATCTTTTTATCTCCTCTATCCTGATGATTAACAATTTAATTTTAAACAGTTCACTTCTCAAACATTTCAAAAGGCTAGTTGTAAACTAGTTGAAAAAGCTTGTATTTTGCTTTGCATTAAATGCAACTTCTGTGAAGTTTGTGCCTGATAATTATGTTTTTTTTTATTTCTATTTACATGCAAAACAGTTCATTACTGGTGTAATGAATTTGCAAACCCATTTGCATCTGATGAAAAAGTATAAGGTCTTTTATAATAGGTAATTTCAACAACATCGTCTGCATCTGCTTTCAGTCTGATATCAAAAGTGTAAAGTTCCTCTGTGCATCTACTTGAGAACAGTTTGCATCGCACTGATGGTTTGCTTATAATTACAAAACTAAATCAGGCCGTACCTGCAGGGACGCACAGCTCGGTGAGACAGCTGTCTAGCACACAAAAAAGGCAGATCACTGCAGCTTTATGCACAAAATGAACACTTTTAGCTGAAGTCTAAAAGGCACTTTGAAAGTGAAAATCTGAAATAAAGGAGAGTATAAATTATTGTGAGTCTGTAGACTTTAAGTATAGAAAATAAAGAGAAAAAGGAGTTTTATGCAAAAAAAAAAAAAAAAAAAAAAAAAAAAACTATGTCATATGTCTGCCGAAAAAAAGTTTTGTTAGGGATCTGTTTGTTCTTTTATTATTTCAAGTTTTTTCCCTGTGAGATTTTTTCGGGGCTGGTTTAAGGAACAGAGTTATATAAAAGCTTATCCCAAAGGTGGATATAAGCTTCCATACTTCTTCTTACATTATAAAAGTTTCTGCGAATGACCCTTTTTTTGACAATTATGATGGGTTCGCACCAAAAGCAAAATTAAGCATTCGCATTAACAGATTACTTGTAAGTTCAATGTAAACACAAATATAAGTGAATTACAATTGGGCAGCATGAATGACATGAAATGCATAACATGTTTGCTATAAACTCATGGAATTTGCCTCAATCTTGTCTTCTGTTCAAGCATTAATTTATTTATAAGCACAAAGCTAGAAATTATGGTTAAAAATGACTCTTATTTTACATATTGTTACAAAATACAATCTGGACAAGCTGTCAAAATGAATCATGTAACAAAATGTAATGTGTGGAAAAATCTAATTGTTGTTCTGGCCAATTAATATTTGCACTTCTGACTGAAAACCTTGTCATTACAGAGATACAAGTCCTCATATCAGATTCCCTTTCTTGCAAAATAACCCAGGTCTATTGATTTGTTTATTTGTTTGGTCATTCATTCAGCTCGTATTCATTCATTTGATTGTTTGTTATAGCAACCTTGGCGTAGTTTGAAAGAAAGTTCTTTCTTATGTCTTTTAAGATGGTCAGTCTCTAATGACACTCTGGGATAGTTTTGCAGTTGACAGTTGCATCAGCAGACATTATTGATTCCTTTTCCGCAAGATGTCTTTGTAGCTTTCAAGTGCATACCATGTGAGGTGCAACACAGGATGTATAACAAATAAATAACTGCAAGGTAAAGAGTAAAAGTTTTTTTTTCCTCCTTTACAATAATCCCAAGAAGGAGCTCTTGTCGTTTCATGGTAACGCTGAGCTAACCGTAAACAAACAACTGCCTTTGCCATTAGAGACTTGATTCTTTACAAACACACTTGAGATGTGTTGCCTTTTGCTTTACCTTGTGTGTCTTAGCTTTGTGTGTTTTTCAAGCCCTCATAAAATCAAAATAGAAAAATAATTCACATTGTCGTCCCACTTTTTTCTCGCTTTTACCAAATTTGCACACTGAATTCATATAACTACAAACATCACTACACACATAAACACTTGTTTAACAACATACTTTACATGCCAATTTGCAGTCAACAGCTGCATATATATAATGTTGTATACAGTATAGTAATATACCCGAACATACACTTGTCAACTTGTGTATTTGCATTCACTACTTCTATTTTTAAAATAAATGTATCTGTTTTTTTTGTCCTGTCTCTGTAATTCTGTTGCACTGTAGAAGCTCTGTCACTGAAATAAATTTCTTGTATGTGTGAACATACCTGCCAATAAAGCTCTTTCTGATTCTGATCGTGCAGTAATATAGAGATAGTAACTCATAACTGCAAGATGAGGTCAACATAGTTAGATAAAAAATGTGGATATCCCAAGGTGGATGCCAGCTTCCATAATTATTGTTACATTGTTTATGCCTGTTTCTCTAAAAAACCTTTAATTTACCATTATGCTGGGATCACACCAAAAGCAAAATTAAGTTAAAAAGTAGATTACATGTAAAGTCAATGCAAACGCACAAATATAGGTGAATTTTGCCAGGTGGCACAAATGATGTGGAATGCATATCGCCCTAACCCTATCATTCTGTTCTGAAGACGAACAATAACGATTAAAAAAGTAGCCTTGGTAATCTTTAATCAGGATCTGAAAAATTGCTTCTTATCCAGATTTGCATTGCTTATTTGAAGTCAGTTTTACTCATTGGGTGGATATGAATATCTGTAACCACTGCTCTCCAACTGTTAGTGAGAGTGAAAGATGATGAGGAGAAATTTTAAAATAAAACTCTGTCCTCTATTTAATACTCACAATATTTACTCACTAGACATTTCACCTTGAAAAACAAAGCAGCATAACAAAAAATACTTTTTTTTTCTATGACTTGGTCTTATTTTTTTCTTTTTTACTACTTGTTTTAGTTGATTACCATCGGTACTCAATTTTTATTAAAATGTGAAAATGCTTTTAGGCTGAGTGTCCACTGAAGCACTTTTTTAAAAATGCTCAGATGTAAGCATTTTTGCAGCACAGCATTTCTTTCAAGTCGATTGCTATGATGCAGATTATCCCCTCTGTACCATTACAAGTATTTAGCAGATTATTTGTTGACACTGCACGGTATTGTCCTGCCCATCCTCCACTTTGATTGGACAGCTAGCTCAAAAATTATACTGATAGGAGCTGCGTTTTTCAACTTACAATGACTAAAAAGAGGGCTTAGCGTTGACAGTAAAATGCCCACTGAGCACCTTGCTTCGCTGCAAGCATTTAAAAAAAATGTGGTGCTACCATTGACAACAACAGAAAACAATCACTCAAATCAAGAAAAAAAAAAAAAAAAACGCTTCGGTGGACACAGCCTTATTTTCTACTTTAAGTGTTTGAATATAGCAGGAGTATCTAAACTTTGTCCTGGAGCACATCACGGGTGTGTAAAGGCGGGTTCTAGCATCTGTACCACACTAGCCATGATGGAAGAAACTGTCTTGCTTTTAGCTTTGCGAAATATGCGAAGTTCGCCTGACTTTAAAATGATTTTGATACGGAGGAGGAGGGAAAGAGCTATCATCGCAGCTTGCGCCTATGGTTTATATATGGTGTCCTCCATCATTCAGAGGTATTTGTAGGTATGAGAGAGATCTCAGGTCTGGTGGGAGTAAATTGTGGCGACTGACCATTTTCCTCCTCCATGTTTCCTCTGTTGGTGTTGTTTAACGTCGGCGTCACATGATCTTCCTTCTACGTCATTAAACCGGAGAGAAGTTTAACCACATTGTCACAAGTTCAATGACGTACAAAACGGAATGCCTCAATAAACCCGATCTGTCTGTTTTCATGATAGTCGCATTGTCACATATCCAATTTATATCTGATTTATTTCTACATATGAAGGTGGCCTGAAACCGATCTCTGAATATCCGAATACATATGTTTTTTTTCCTGTTTACATGGTCATATAACAGATCCGATCTGTGTCACATATGAGCAAAAAATCGGAACTGGGTCACATTTAACTGACAGTGTAAACGTGGCCTTAGAAACTTCCAGGCAGGTGTGGTAAAGGAAGTTGAAGCTAAACTGTGCAGAACACCAGATCTCCAGGACCGAGTTTGGACACCGCTGGATTATAGTGAGATTTAAATTGTAAATATACAGTTGAAGTCAGAATTATTAGCCCCCCTGAATTAGTAGCCCGCCTGTTTATTTTTTCCCCAATTTCTGTTTAACAGAGAGAAGATTTTTTGAACACATTTCTAAACATAATAGTTTTAATAACTCATTTCTAATAACTGATTTATTTTGCCTTTGCCATGATGACAGTAAATAATATTTGACTAGATATTTGTCAAGACGCTTCTATACAGCTTAAAGTGACATTTAAAGACTTAACTAGGTTAATTAGGTTAACTAGGCAGGTTAGGGTAATTAGGCAAGTTATTGAATAATGATGGTTTGTTCTGTAGACTATCGAAAAAAATATATTGCTTAAAGGGGCTAATAATTTTTACCTTAAAATGTTTTTTAAATAATTCAAAACTGCTTTTATTCTAGCCAAAATAAAACAAATAAGACTTTCTCCAGAAGAAAAAAATATTATCAGACATACTGTGAAAATTTCCTTGCTCTGTTAAACATCATTTGGGAAATATTTAAAAAAGAAAACAATTCAAAGGGGTTTAATAATTCTGACTTCAACTGTATATATTATTTCCATTCAACATTTTGAACATTCATTCATTATTTATTTTACTTATTAATAATTAATTAATTCATACTTCAACAGTTTTGAATGTATTTTTTTCCAGTGTTTTATTTCTCTTTTGCACTCCTCTATTTAATGAGCATAAATGCCTTTATGTTCCCATCTCTCCTCGTTCATAGAAATTTGAAGTACTAATATACAAAATGAGAATGTGTTTTGAGGAAAATAACCTCATCATTCCATCTGACATTTTTAGGAAGGGCTAAATAGCCCATAAATTTGAACATAAAAGTCATAAATGCCAGCATATGGCAGAAAAGGGAAGAAAAGATCAAATTGCAAATGTGCTGTGAATAATGAGATCTCCAGAAGAACGTGGGCAAGGAAGAGATAAAGAGATGAGGAAAAGATAGAGAGAAGGAGAGATTCAACTGTAAACAGCAGAAAGCTAAAGAAAGAAGGTGTCGAGTGATTAAAAGAGAGAGGGAGTGAGAAAAATCTCATAAAAAAAAGAGCACTGCATGAATATGGATATATTGTATGCTGCTATGTGGGAAAGAGACGGCAGGTTATGATCAGGAACAGAACCTTGTTTTATTGACTTACATTATCATACCACAAGCCTGATTCCAACCCCTTAAATTTGGAATTCACGTTCATAATAAATGCTTGCTTTTGCTACAAGGGAATTGAAGGAAATGTGCTGCAGATAAGATATATGCGGTGATAAGATGAAAGAAATCTCCCAAATACAGTACACTCACTGTAAAATATAATGGTATTGAGTTCATTCAGGCAAACAATCCAAGTCTTGTTAACTTTTTGAAACATTAAGAGTCTCTACACAAGACAACACGACATTAAAATACGAATTAAATCAAAACGAACCATAATTTTGTTAGCTCACTTGCTAGTTTCCCGGTCTTTCTGTCATTGAGAAAAAATATATTCTAAATATATTCTAAAACTAAAATTCGAAAATGCACTTTCTGTTTGTTTTCATTTAAATTATTAGATCTCTTAGGTATTGGACATGGCTAACTTACCTAACGCCCCTCCAGCTGTCAGTTTTGACAACAAACGGAAATGGTGAGAAAGAGGTGACTGTTAGGTTGTAATAACTCTTCTAAAACCCATTTCCCAATCTTTCGGAATGAAATGCCTACTTCATTACATCCTATCAGCTTGCAGTAGAAAAACAAGCCACTCCCACAGTTTTCTTATTTAATAAAAAAAAATTGGTCGCAGCTCGGTTCATGAGGACTTTAATGACCAAACTGAATGAAGTTTTTTTTTTTTTTATAATACGGTTGTTGCTTACATCAGGTAATGGAACTGCTTGTTGGAAATATTCAAGTGAAGCTAAAAGCCAAATACTGTAATAATATTTTTTAAAAGGTATACACTTCTTCAAAATGGTATGAAATTCAGTCAAGTTTGGTATAAAAAAATAAGTAAAATGGTTCTGAAAAAGTTTGCAAATGAAAAATATTTAAATTTTGGCAGAAACCTTTAATACTACGCCTAAAAAAAAGGTTCCTGAAAGCAAATATGAAATCAGAAAAATGAGACAGCAAATTAGATATTAGCTTTTATTTAGATGTAAGGCTTTGATTATTATACATTTTAGAATAAAATATGTTTTTATACTTTATACTTTTTATAAGGGGTTAAAACCAAATGTTCAGTTTGAAGCTGATATTTTTACTTCCAGGCCTATACAAAAATATATATATATAAAGTGATTAATAAGTGATTAATAGTTCACAAACTGCATACAGTACATACACTCACCTGCCACTTTATTAGGTACACCTGTCCAAGTGCTCGTTAATGCAAATTTCTAACCAGCTAATCACATGACAGCAACTTAATGCATTTAGGCATGTAGATATGGTCAAGACAATCTGCTGCAGTTCAAACCGAGCATCAGAATGGGTAAGAAAGGGGATTTAAGTGACTTTGAATGTGGCATGGTTGTTGGTGCCAGACGGGCTTGTCTGAGTATTTCAGAAAGTTCTGATCCTACTGGGTTTTTCACACACAAATGCCTTGTTGATACCAGATGACAGAGGAGAATGGCCAGACTGGTTCAAGCTGATAGAAAGGCAACAGTAACTCAAACAACCACTCGTTACAACCGAGGTATGCAGAAGAGGATCTCTGAACACACAACACGTCCAACCTTGAGGCGGATGGGCTACAGCAGCAGAAGGCCACACTGGGTGCCATTCCTGTCAGCTAAGAACAGGGAATAGAGGCTACAATTCACACAGGCTCACCAAAATTGGACAATAGAAGATTGGAAAAATGTTGCCTGGTCTGATGAGTCTCGATTTCTGCTACAACATTCGGATGGTAGTGTCAGAAATTTGAAAGCAAAGATCCATCCTGCCTTGTATCAAAGGTTCCGGCTGGTGGTGGTAGTGGTTCAGGCTGGTGGTGGTAGTGGTGATGGTGGTGTGGGGGATATTTTCTTGGCACACTTTGGGCCCATTAATACCGATTGAGCATCGTGTCAATGCCACAGCCAATACCTGAGTATTGTTGCTGACCATGTCCATCCCTTTATGACCACAGTGTACCCATCTTCTGATGGCTACTTCCAGCAGGATAACAGGCCATGTCATAAAGCCCGAATCATCTCAGACAGGTTTCTTAAACATGACAAGTTCACATGAGTTCACTGTACTCAAATGGCCGCCACAGTTACCAATCTCAATCCAATAGAGCACATTTGGGATGTGGTGGAATGGGAGATTCGCTGACAAACCTGCAGCAACTGCGTGATGCTATCATGTCAATATGGACCAAAACATCTGAGGAATATTTTCAGTACTTTGTTGAATCTACGCCACAAAGTATTAAGGCAGTTCTGAAGGCAAAAGGGGGTCCAACCCGGTACTAGTAAGGTGTACCTAATAAAGTGGCCAGTGAGTGTATAATTTAGCATTATAAAATCGCCTAAAATACCAAAAATTGATTAAACAAATATAAATCAAATAAAAAAACATTCATTCACTGACATTAAAAAGGCCATTTTGGTCACATGAACAAAACCAGAATCCTTTTAATATATTTCCATATATTTGAATGTACTTGGATGAAAAAGTACGTACTTAAAAAAAAAAAAATAAATAAGGATTATGCAATAAATGTATTTGCATTTTTAAATAAGTGTGTGCGGTGAAAAACCTTTCATGATAGAGGTTCAAGACATACTCATTTGTCATTATTAGCTTTATATAACCAGCACAACATTAGCAAACACCACAATTACGCAGTGCCAGACCTCCCTGATAATCGTTATACAATTATGTTGTGACACTGGTCACTGTAGACTTTTCTTCTGCTGTCAGAGTCAAACAGAGACACAAGCACAGGCGAAATGACAGCGGAAGAGAGGAAGAAAGAAAGAGAGTCTGAGCTTAAACTGAGCTTAACTGACAGCCTGAGCCAATGCTAATGTTATCTCTGTGATTTAGTCTTGTGTGTGGGAGCCTCTGGGCTCAGCGCTCATGGGATCATTGCACATTGTAATGCCCTGTGACACCAATGGAGCTCTTTCTCCATTGCCTTACAATGAAGAACTCAGGGGGATTGAAGATCGTCTTCTTGGCGCTGCGCAGACGTCTTCATTTTTCTCCCTTTTTGAGCAAAGCTAATGTCTTTTTAAGTGGCCTGAATGCATTTCTGGAGAGCTCCAAAATTGATAATTCCCTTAATGTTTCACTGTGTTCTACAACATTTTGCTATGGAAGGTGTTTGGTAATCCTGTTAAGAAGTATGAGAACTAAACTGTCTGCGTGAAGACAAATTAGCTTGTCCTTATTTCAAACGGTGATCAATCAGCATTGTCAAAGTTGTAATAAAACCTCACTTTATGTTCCTGCTATACAGTTTGGCGATATGTAGCGAGTCAGATGATTAACGTTATTGTCTCTGCTGTTTCTTTTTTCTTCCTTCGACACCCACAGCGATTCGCTCAATAACTAATGCAGTCATCTCAAGAAGCATCTCATGTTCTCTCATCCCTCTAGATTTGAAGCTCATAACAGCTCAATATAGTTTATTCACCTTCTCCAAGGTTTCACAGCAATAATAACCATAATAACTTTTCTGGCTCTCCTTCTGTTTTTCAGATGAGTTCAAGGCCTTTCTCAAGAAATTGCCCACGGATCATTTTTTAAACACCTCTGCCGTCTTAAAGTTCTGGACGTCAGATCTGGTCCTGCAGAGACGTTATGGCCTGCTGGAGGCGAGCACTAAAGTGGTGCTGGGAAAAGCCATCAAGATAGTGCGCAAACTCTTCGCTCTCAGCAAGCGCTGTCCTACGCAGCCAAAAATCAGCCTGCCTAGAGAAAGGTAAGAGGCCAAATTATCTTTTTTTTTTTATCGTAAAACGAAGGGTAGCATGTAAAATGTGAGTTTTATGAAGCGTCAAGTAAACGAATAGCAAATGACACTAAAACTGTCATCGTTTGCTCTACCTAATGCTATTTCAGACTGGCTTCTTTCAGAGGAACGTGAAAAACATTTTTTAAAATCTACCCAATTTGCCTACTTATGTCTTAAAAGTATGTACTTTTTTTGTAAAGAAAAAGTACATACATTTGAGTGTGTAACAGAAGGGTATGCATGTCTTGAGACATACTACTACTTAATTAATGGACCTTTCAATTGTTAACTTACGTGCTTGTTCAATCATTTTGTCACTTAATGTAACTCATAATATATTTAATGCAAGTACTGTATTGGAGATGATGCTGCAGCAGTCCTTATAAAGAGAAATTTCCTCAGGTGTTTGCATAGTTAGTTATTCAAGTCTGTGTGAAATTCAAATTTACAATGTTTATTTTGCTAGCGCTCATTGTACAGTATTCTTAAGGTAACCAACTAATCAGTGCAAGTTAATGCAATTTACAGTACAAGAAAAAAGTTTGTTTTGATAATCAAAGTCTGACCATTTGCTTCATTGTTGTGGTGGTCCTTCTCTGTTGACATCAGTTTGACAGCTTCAGCCACAAGATTATTAATCACTCCCCTCTTACTGTTAAATTACTATGAATGATGCTCAAAAAGAAAGCCTTGTCCCCTACTCAATATTCCATTTCAGTTGGAAGAACATCAGTCTCAGCACATTCCGGTTTATGCAGATTATTATGACTAATCACTTTATAAAAGTTATAAAAGACCAATCACAATGTTCTAGCAGATGAATTATAAAACAGAAAACATTAAATAAATATTTTCCATCAGGTTAAATATTAAGTGAAGTTTATTTATAAACTAATTTCGAGAGGATCACATGCTTATGATTGATCACAGCTGGTCCCACAATAGCTAATTCATAACTCACCAATCAGACGATTCCCAAGTCACCATAAATAACCTAGGTTCTATAGCACAGTCATCTTCATTTTGAAGAATCCCCCCTTCCACCCTTACTCCTCCTTTCCTAGATGGGCGGCACGGCGGCCCAGTAGTTGCCTCATAGCAAGAACGTCACTGGTTCTGGTCCTTACCAGGCCAGTCGACGTTTCTGTACAGACTTTACATGTTCTCCTAGTGCTCGTGTGGGTTTCCCCCAGGTCCCCCGGTTTCCTTCCATCATCCAAAAACATGCGACTTAGGTTAATTGACTAATCCAACCCGGCACCATAGACATGCTCCTAGTAAGTAGTTATCTCTTTCATAGTAATCCCTAATTGCTTATTAGCTACAAACAGCAGTTTGAGATCTACCTGAGCTCAAACTCCCCTCTCGCCCTGCAAATAGAGAGCCCCGGGCTCGAGGATATTATGAGCTCCGGGCTCTCTCTCGGGACAGCATGCAAAACCCGCTTTATAATCAATCATTCAAGTGTGAACTCTTGATTTAAAGGTCACGTGAAGTGTTTAGAATTTTGCATTTTATGCAATGTTTGACGTAGTCTCAACTGAAACATAGAGAGAGGGTCGGACAGTGTAGCTCCTCCCCGTTTTAAAAAACAGCCAATAGCTCGGCCAGCAAGAGTGGTTGAGAGTGGTTTTCAAATGAAAAGCAAATGAAAAGCGTCTTGAACGGGGCGGAGCATGTCATCGTATAAATAGAATTTTGTCACTGTTTTGAAGCACACTAGCTTATAGATATCCTAAAAAGGAATAATACTGATATTAACATCTAAAAAACATTATTTTAATTTCATGGGACCTTTAATAATCTTTCAAACCTCTTTATCTAAGCCACTTCACCATTTATGTAGATTGCGAAAATTTTTTCAAGGTATATCGCGGTTTGAAAAAGTCAAGGTTTTAAAACTGCCAAAATTTCCTGCTACACCGTTTCTACCGTATATGTAAGATTTTTTTTTTCCTTTTTTAAGACAACGTTATCTACAGTAGAAAACATATCCAAAGTTAGTTTCAATCTGTGTTTTTGAAACTAATAAAAACAGCAGAAGTCAATAATTCATTAATTTAGCCTGAAATGTTTACTATTCCAAAATACTTTAAATGTTTCTCAAAATAAAATATACTGTGTTAATTGGGGAAAACAGTTATGATTTTTTTTACCCAGAAATAAAAAATAAATAAATAAATGAAAATAAAAAAATAAGAGTGTTCATGGATATGAACTTCAAATTTCTACAAAAACATTTATTAGCTTTGTTTGTGTTATATAGTGAGTAAAGCCCATTCATAACAAACAATAAAAGTGTTAAACGCAATGAACACTGTTCTGTTTATCACAAACACTTACTCCAGCTTTCTCATATGGGATATTTCATCCAAAACTAAAAATTATGCCAGAATTTCCTCACTGGTCCAAATCTGTTTGAGTTTCTTTCTTCTGTTGAACACTAAAGCAGATATTTAAAAGAAAGCCAAAAACTGGTAACCATTGACTTACATAGTACTTGTTTTTCCTACCATGAAAGTCAATATTTACCAGTTTCCAACTTTCTTCAACAAAATCTTATGTTCAGCAGAAATAAAAAGGGACTAATAATAGTTTTGAACATTGAGGGTGAGTAAATAGTGAGTGAATTTTCATGTTTATGTGAACTATTTCTTTAAAAGACTATTATGCTCAAATGCCCATAGAATAAAATGTGAGGTAATTAAAATCCCTCTGGCTATGTGTACACGCAATTAAACTGGTAATTGAATTGAGTCTATCGACAGCTTATTTGAACTGACAAGCCTTCAACCAAGCACCTTACAACAACCTAAACAACAAAATTTTGATCAGACTGAAAGAGGTGTTGTTGACATTTCTAACTGATCAAGAGGACATGTATGCAAACACATGATCAGACTGAATACTAAAAATTGAAAAGTACTGCAAATGCGCAATGAGGTAGAAATGCTGCATAAATGACGATCATGTTAGTCTAAAATTCTCCTTCCACTCATCGTCTGTGAAGTGGAGGAAAACAACAATCCCATCATGGTCTTATCCACAGGCTTGTTTTGGCCATGGGAATGGGTACTTTTACAGCTTAATAAATAAAAGCAGCATGACACAAAGCTTCATGTGCTCATGATCTCCTAATTTGGATCTAAATAGATAAGTATTAAGTCTGCTCTTTAAAACAGAGAAACAAAGTGATGGTAAAAGAATAATATGCTAAAAGATAAATTCAGATTTAAAGCTTCTGACATAAACATAAACCTGTTCACTTTGAGCAAGAGTTTTGAATATTTAAACATGGCCATTGTGTGAAATTATCTTTTTTTTATTTCTTTACATGGCACATTGACAATAAATTACAGAATAGTTCTTTCAACAATAGTCTTTCAACAATAAAACAACTTTTTTTTTTTTTTTTTTTACAGGCTGTTCTTACATGGACAATAAAATATTACTTAAAATGTATTTATTTGTTATTATTTATTTATTTTTTATATATCAAGCCCCTTAAAACAGGGATTCTGATTGGCTGTCAATGTTCAACTGGAAGATAATAGTTCTTAAAAAGGTTCTCAATTATATTGTTCCCCTTATAAATGTGTTGTGAACCCTGTTTATTATCATATTTATGTCCTTGTTGTGAGTGGGCCTTAAATACTGATCTATAATGTACTATTTCATTCTACTTTTCCTACTTTAGCCTTCATACATTTGCTCTTTTAATTCTGTAAAGTTTGTGCTCTCTCAAAATACAGTATAATACAACATTGTGTTCATTTAGAATATAGCTTAAAGGCATTGAAGCTGCACTATTACATGGTTCAGTTGTTGCTCTTACAGGACAATTATTTAGTTTTTGATTTGTTAAAGAAAAAGTTGCTGGGGAGAAAAAGAAATGAGGCTGGGGGATATAAAAAAAAATTGAACGTTTAGCCTTGTGGGCTCTGAATAGAGTGAACGTTTCTGAAGAGTGGTCAGCAACTGCACACTATAATCAAGAGCTCCATGCGAGTGACAGGTTGTAGTTACCATCCTTCAGCTTGAAGACTTTCACTACCTTCTGATGGCTTCCACCGTGTCCGCTGTATACTGTATGTAACACAGCACAATGAAAAAAGCAAGAGCTCCCCCAAACTGACCATGAAAGACTTTTTTAGGCATTATTATGTCTTATTGTTATCATTAGAATGCACAAGCGGGACCAAACTGACCTCATAGGGCATTGTTTTAATTGTATTATATTTTAATTTTATTACAGTTGCAATCAGAATTAATCAACCCCCTTTGAATTTTTTTTTTTCTTTAATATTTCCCAAATGATGTTTAACAGAACAAGGAAATTTTCACAGTATGTCTGATAATATTTTTTCTTCTGGAGAAAGTCTTATTTGTTTTATTTCGGCTAGAATAAAAGCAGATTTTAATTTTTTAAACCCATTTTAAGGTCAAAATTATTAGCCCCTTTAAGCTATATATTTTTTCAATAGTATACAGAACAAACCATCATTATACAATAACTTGCCTAATTACTCTAACCTGCCTAGTTAACCTAATTAACCTAGTTAAGCCTTTAAATGTCACTTTAAGCTGTATAGAAGTGTCTTGAAAAATATCTAGTCAAATATTATTTACTGTCATCATGGCAAAGATAAAATAAATCAGTTATTAGAGATGAGTTATTAAAACTATTATGTTTAGAAATGTGTTGAAAAAAATTCTCTCTCCGTTAAACAGAAATTAGGGAAAAAAATAAACAGGGGGGCTAATAAATCAGGGGGTTGAATAATTCTGATTGCAACTGTATATATGATTTAATAAGTCCCAGAGATGGGTTGCAGCTGGAAGGGCATCCGCTGCGTAAAACATGTGCTGGATAAGTTGGCGGTTCAATGCGCTGTGGCGACCCCGGATTAATAAAGGGACTAAGCCAAAAAGAAAATGAATGAATGAATGAATGATTTAATAAGCTTTAAATGTAATAATGTCTTAGAGTATCCAATCATGACAGTTTTGAATGATGTGCTCCCAAGAAAGGTCAACACTCCATTTGACCAAACTTCTGAACTAAAACAGGAACAATAAAAATTCCCCAAAATTTAGCTTTTATATGATATATTTAGTTTATTTAAAAAGTGCAGAATACAAAACTTTTAACAAAATAATTTCACAATGTGAAATTTGAAGATTCGCATAAGAGAAAACTAGTATTTAATTTTCAGAACCAAGCTAAACCAAGCCAACATGAATGTGCAAGCACTGCTTAGAGTTTTATTTAACTGTCTGAATTTCATCCTGACATCAAAGGCTCTCATGAACAAGCCACACTAGTGGATTTATAAGGTTATTAATAAACTCAAAGAGTCCAGGACAAAAGGAAGACCCGATGAAATGAAATCTCAGCCAACAGAAAGGGCATGTTACGCAAGACATTTTATTTATGTATGCATGGCATTAAGTATGCGTCAACAGTTGTGAAGTGAGTAGGAAGATAATGGAGAGCCCATGGAGTCGGAGCATTTATTTAAGTGACTTGTCTCCTGCTAAATTGGATGAAAGAATATGAAAAGGATGTACCGTCTCCTCACACACATCCCCACAGGCTTTTAAGATGCACTTCCTCGGCTGGTTAAGAACAATTTGCATTTGTCAAAGAACAGGCCATCAGCACTCCATTAATATTTGTATCAATCAGATTGAGAAAATGAATGCCTCATTTAGCCCAAAGAAAATAAGGTTAATGTCAAGTTCTGGCTGAACAATTTTAACATGTTAGCTGAACAATTTTTCATGTCAGTGATGCCTAGATTTTTTAGATTCATTTATTTAAGCCTAGACTGTAAGCTTTTTCTGGAACTAATTTTGTCGGTAATTATCACCTTCTTTCTTTCAGGACGCTGGGGTTTTGGCTCAACAAAGCTCAGTCTCTGTTGTACTGCAGTGAGCATGGTGTGCACGGCACATTCTCTGAGGATCTGCAGGGCTGCATCTGCGCCGCAGAGCAACGCACCGTCTGCCAGGGCACTGTGCCATGTAGGGTGGGTGAGGGTACCCTCTGCTCCTCCTGCGCCCCGGACAACATCACCCGCTGTGGCACATGCCTCCCAGGCAGCATCTTGCATATGGGCTTCTGTCGACCCAATATTGCCAACTCTTTGGACCACTATGTCAACTTTGACTTTGACATGCCGGACGCAGAGATGCGTTACCTCCTTCAAAGGCTTGACAGTCGCATGGAGGTCCACGCCATCTACATCAGCAATGATGTGCGTTTGGGCAGCTGGTTCAACCCGGCATGGAGAAAGCGCATGCTGCTCACCCTCAAGAGCAACAAGAACAAGTCCAACCTCATCCATATGCTGATGGGGATCTCTTTCCAGATCTGTTCCACCAAGAACAGCACTCTGGAACCTGTGCCTGCAATCTATGTCAACCCCTTCGGGGGAAGTCACTCTGAAAGCTGGTTTGTGCCTGTCAACCAGCAGGACTTCCCGGACTGGGAAAGAACTAAATTGGACGCCTCGCTCCAGTGCTATAACTGGACCCTCCCTCTTGGCAGCAAGTGGAAGTCTTTCTTCGAAACGGTGCACATTTACCTACGAAGTCGCATCATCACGGACGATCCCACCGTCAATGAGACGCTTTTTTATGAGCCGCTGGATCTGGATGACCACTCGGCTAACCTGGGCTATATGAAAATCAACAGCCTGAAGGTGTTTGGCTACAGCATGCACTTTGATCCCGAGGGGATCAAGGACCTGATCCTGCAGTTGGACTACCCGTACACGCAGGGCTCGCAGGATGCAGCCTTCCTGATGCTTCTGGAGATGAGGGACCGCATCAACCGACTCTCTCCACCCGGGGCCCAGCCGCTGGACCTCTTCTCCTGCCTCCTGAGGCACAGGCTCAAGCTTTCGTCCAGCGAGGTGGTGCGTATACGGGAAGCGCTCCAGAGTTTTAATGCCAAGCTTCCCAACTCCACTGAGCCAGAACTCAGCCAGCTGTGCAGCTAGCTCAAATGAGCCTCTGTCGCTCATCCTCGCCTGCCTGTGAGAATGTATTTGTAAATGTGATGAGAAAAGAAAGGAAATGGAAATATATTCTCAGTGTGTGCGTAAATGTTTGTGGCTGAGATTTTCTTTGAACACTCTTCCTTTGAGTGGCAATAGTAAGAAACAGAATTTTTGATTGTGACTGATTCAGAAGCATACCATGTGGAAGCCGTAAGTTGCCAGAATATTCCCCTTCTGGGAAAACCTTGTTGGATCTAGCCTACAGTCAAACTTACTTCGTGTCTACTCGGGTTCTTTTTAAGACAGTGGGGATTTTACCTAAGTGGACTGCCTACATGATCCAAGAAAAATAAGTGAGAATAAATATGGTTTCCTAGCACATATGTGCTGGTGCTGTTGTTATTCTTGGTGATGTCAATGTTTGAGATGAATCTGGAGAATCGACAATTCCAATGTAAAGTCTATTCAAATGTAAAGTGTTGGAGTACAGAGGTCCAACAAATATAACAATCAGCAGAGACTTAGATTTGTGCTTTTTTATTTTATCTGGAGTCGCAAATCCTGTATTGTGAAATCTGTATATCTGTATTTAATGTGGGATTGAATTGCAGGAATGTTGGATAGAAAATCCTTTGTATTCAGAGATAAGGCTAAACCAAAAGGTAAACATGAAAGCAAACTGAATGGAACAATTTCTTTACTTTTCTAATGTTCGCTGAAATCTCTTTTGAGAAGGCAACTAAGGTTACAGTACATACTTACAATATTGTTTTGAACAGGTATGTGGGTTGCTTGTAAATACTGCTCATCTCATTCAAGACGTGAAAAGCTTCACACTGCTTCTTGGATACATACTGATAAACACCCATATTTGTACTTTTTGAAAGTGCAAACACCAAAAAAATAAAACACACACACACACACACACACTTCAACACAAAACAATTGCCTTATGAAGTGAAGTCTCTGTTCTGATATCAAAGCACACTTGGCTGTATGTCTCTCTCTCTCTCTCTCTTTAAGAAACAAAAGCTAAAGACATGTATTCTCTTTCTTTTTTTCCCTCTATACTAAATTCTGATTTTCAGTGACCTCTAATCTGTAAATGTTCATTTTTAATTGAAGTGTTATATTAGGAGTGCATTACGTGTCATCTATGTGCAAATACAGATTTACATTTACATCATCTGATTCAATAGCTTTGTTTTCCACAACATTTTCCTGCTTTTCTACCGCATTTGATGATGTGACGAAGCATAACTGTAATACATGAATTGATTTTAGCATCGCTACATCTAGAGGCAATTATTTCCACTCATTATTTAATAACTGTACATGTACTGCTAAAGTGTTCTTGATTTAGCTACTTGGGTTGTAGCATTTGTCAACACAAACAGCCGCAAAATTACAGCCTTTGACAACACAGAGCATTTATTACTGCTTTTTATATAAAACCGGAATGTGTGGAAATGTCTGTGAAAATTGCATATATGCATCAACATAAAAAAGCTATCAGTTTTCTGTCAAGATAAGATGGATCGCTCAATATATGAGGAGCAACTTATACAGTGTGGGGCAAAAAAAAGGGAATAAAAAAAGTGCAATTTATGCTGTTGTCATGGAGAACCGTAAGACCTTCACATAGTCTGTCTCAATACATCTGTGACTCAACGGCGAAGGGGGAAAAACATTTTCGCTAAATTCAGAAGATGAAAATCACAGGGAGTGTGTAAATGGGAGTTGTTTATCTTAATGTGTTAGACAGGAATAAGTTTTCGCCCTTCAACAAATCGTCAAGACAGCGAAGGCCGTCTAATCAATCACAACAGCCCTGTACAAACTGGTATTTTCCCTTGAGAAGTAATAAGGAAAAAATCTGTAGTTAAAAATCTACTGTGATTAAACTGCTTGAAGTTATGAAACAATTTCTAAAAACTTCAAATAATTAAGTCGTGATTACAAATATCCTGTACACCATAATAAATCAGTCCAAGACACTCAAAAAATGTGGAAAAAAAATTAAAAAGAGTTTATTCACATGGCTAATCTAGGATTATAAAGGCTTTTTAATATTTTTTTCCACATTTTTCGTGGACTAATTGGACTAATTTTTGCTCTTTACTCTGATGAATCCCTTACCCAAAGAGCAGTGACACATTATTTAAGTTACCCCTGAGCAATTTTTGTTTGATTTTGGATTTTTATACTGAGTAACACTTTATTTTGATAGTCCATTTGAGTATTAGTAGACTGTCTGCCTAATATCCGTTGATATAGCTCCTTCAACAGACATTTAACTCACTATAAGAAACTTTGCAAGTACATGTCAACTTACACTAACCCTAACCCCAACCCCAACCTAACAGTCTACTTATAATCTAATGAGAATTAGTTGGCATGTAGATGCATTGTAACTTAAATTCAACAAACAGACCATCAAAATAAAGTGTGAGCTTATACTGTACACCATCCTCCAAAAGTTTGGGGTCATACTGTATGTTTTCCAGTTTATTTTTAAATGTGCTAAAGGAAACTTGCTTTAGTTTGAACTTGTTATGGAACAAAAAGAGACCTTTTTTCTCTAGTAATTACACCAATCTGCAGTGTCATGTTATATTTTCATAGATCCTTCTAATCCATCTTTTTCCAAATAAATCTATTGTGTTTACAAGTGGGGATTTTTATAAAAAAGACTGAAAGAAATCATGTCAAATCATAAGGTTGTGCTAAAAAAGATTATTATCCCTGAGCTTTACTGAAGAAGCTGTAGATTTTCCATTATGTTATATTTTTTAGATGTCATTGGGATAATAATTCTTAGTATTTTTATATAATAATAATAATAATAATAATATATAATAATAATAATAATAATAATATATATATATATATATATATATATAATAATATATAATAATATATATATATATATATATATAGCACATTTTTCAGGCCCCTGCGTTCTCTGCCATCTGATTATTTTTATTTATCCCTTGTTTTATGCTGTAACATATTGTGTATTATGTTTCATCTATGCTTCATTCTGCTCTAGTGATTAAATGTTTGATATATCCCATGAATAATTTACTGGAATGCATTGAATGAATGAATCTGTCCAAATCGTCAAATTGCTTTCCAGGGTTTCTTCACACAGATGCTTTAAAATGTCTTTTTTTCTCTCTATTGACAGCGCTGACTATAAAGAATCTAATCCTGATAAATACAGCATTTGCTATCTGTCAAACTAAGAATATCCCTCAATGTTCAAAACCATTTTAATTGAGGCAACGTGTAATACATAATGCAGACATATTTGACTTCAGTTAACTTTAAAATCATGAAGTAATTTGGCTTTTGGGGTTATTATAGCATAATGAAAATAATTTGCACATCCTTTTACTTTTACATATAAACTCAATTTAAAATTAATATTTGATGGCTGTACACTGTTAACAATTTCCTGCAGAATCTACAGTAACTTAGTGGCAGCAGTTTGCCAGTAACTTGATACTGTATTTACTTTAAAAATACTGTATTTATTTGCAGCACCATTTATCTCGCTGTATATGCATTTACAGTATTGTATATCTTTACTGTAAAATATACAGTAATTTTCACAGTGCAACTTTAAAATATGGTAACACAATACAGTTCACATTACAGTTAAATACTGTCATTTACAAAATCGTTAATAGTGCATTGTTAATGTCCTACAGAATCGACAGTAACCTACTGTAAATCAATTACAGCAAAAATACTGTATTTACTTTTACAACAATATCTCACTGTATACGCATTTACAGTATTGTATACCTTTACTGTAAAATATACAGTAATTTTCACAATGGAACTTTAAAATACGGTAACATACAGCATAACTCTCCTACAGTAAAATACAGTTCACATTACAGTTAAAAACAGTGTCATTTACAAAAATCGTTAATGGTGCATTGTTAACAATGCCCTATAGAATCTACAGTAGCCTACTGTAAATCAATTACAGCAAAATACTGTATTCACATTTACCACACTATCTCACTGTATATGCATTTACAGTATTGTATATATTTACTGTAAAATATGCAGTCATTTTTACAATGGAATTTTAAAATACGGTAACATACTGCATAACTGTCCTACAGTAAAATACAGTTCACATTACAGTTAAATACTGTCATTTACAAAAATCATTAATAGTGCATTGTTAACAAAGCACTATAGAATCTACAGTAACCTACTGTAAATCAATTACAGCAAAAATACTGTATTAACATTAACCACACTATCTCACTGTATATGCATTTACAGTATTGTATGTCTTTACTGTAAAATATGCAGTCATTTTCACAATGCAACTTTAAAATACGGTAACATACTGCATAACTGTCCTACAGTAAAATATAGTTCACATTAAAGTTAAATACTCTGTCATTTACAAAAATCGTTTAGTGTAGGTTGAGTAACCTCATCGCCCCTAGTTAATTACTTTAAAATGCTTATTAAACTATAAATGCTAGGTTTATTCAATCTGACTTTTAGTAAGTGTAGGAAAAATCTGATGCGATTGTTTAGTTCTGAAGAAATATTTCATACTACTATTAATGCTGAAAATATTTATGGTGGTTACTATTTCAGTGAAAACAGTGAGAGTGTTTCAGGATTTAGCAGCACTTATTTAAAATATCGTCTGATGTCACTGTGAATGTCTTTTCAGAATAATAGTACTGTATTCTTAGAAAGAAAACAAATGTCTTGCTTCTACTCTGAATATCTAAATATTCTTAAATCAAGAAGCATTTTCTAGACCAGCAAGACTTATTGTCTTGATTTAATAATTAATAAGGCAAATTAAGTGAGTTTTTTCTTAAAACAAGCAAAATAATCTGCCAATGGCGTAATAAAAATAATCTTGTTTTAAATCAAAAACAAGATTTATTTCTTATCCCATTGGCAGATTATTTTGCTTGTTTTAAGGAAAACTCACTCAATTTGGGCACATTATTCGTCAAAACAAGACAATATTTTTTTACTTGTCTAGAAAATGCTTCTTGATTTAAAAATTTGTAAATGTTTGGGCAAAAAACAAGACAAAACCTCTAGGTAAGAAAAGCAGTTTTTGCAGTGTATTAATACAAACAAAAACCCCAAAACTTTGAATTGTACAGTATATGTAATGTAATGGATGTTATGTTCCTATGTTTAATTCAATTTATTTGAACATTTTTAATAGAGGCCATATTTTTGTTAACATTTTAAAATAGCGGTCCATTACTTATTTTAGATAATTTAGTATTTTTTAACATAGGTTGTGCTTGTTAGCATTAGTTAATGAACTGAGTTAACATGAACTAACAATGGACAACTTTATTTTAATAAACTAACATTAACAAAGATGAATAAATACTATAATAAATGTATCATTCATTGTTTGTTCACGTAGTAACAACATTAACTAATGGACCAATATTTTTAAAGTGTTACCATGTTGATTCCTAAATTATTTAAAAAAATAAGATATGAAAGTATGAGAGAAATGAATCTTGGGTCAATATCTCTTACATGTTTCCTTAAGTATGTTTTATCCCCCAATCTAATATATTTCTGTTTAAAAAAAATAGTTTCAGTCATCATGCACACATTCTGGTTTATGTGCACAGTGGACCGAGAAAGTTATTACATTTTCTCAACACAAAGGCATACGATGAAATGTCATTACTTAAGAAGGCTCTGCTGTACATGTTGTCATGCCCTCTCATGCCAAAGTCAACATAATATCTTTGTGATTCCAGTTTTTACTACTTAAGTATTCTCTTTTAGTTTCCTTTAGCACATTTTATGTTTTACTGTACTTAGAATTTGAAGCATTGTGCATTTGCCGTCAACACAGACCAGACAGCGCTCAGCTTCTTTACTGTAACAGTTTGAAGCAGCCTTGTTTTTGTTTCTTTGGGAATTCATCAAGGGTTTTATTCCGATTTATGCTTCTCAGATGCGCGAGATTATGCTTTTCTAGAAACATGTCAAATGCGACCTACTTTCAGGCTTTCTCTGCACGCCATTTCAGTGACTTAAAAATCAAAAGACTCGAGGAAAGCGTTCGAAAACCAGTCCTCATTAGCATTCACTGAAAAAGAAATAAATAGTCTAATGTGCACATTAACACTGCGGAAAGGAGAAAACAATTATTTGTAGTGTAATCATTGCATTCGCCTCAGCCTGTGCTTATTTTTCTGAGCATGCTCTGTAATCAAAATGGCATAATTTCAAACACATCCAGTTCCAATTTCAGGTATCTGTTGGCTTTAGACTATTCAACTAAATGCATCTGAACTCTAAGAAACACCATGTCAGGACATTCAAGCTCTGTTCTTGATTCCGGTTGCAATCAACTTTTACGTTCCCGTCTTTAAACTCCACTTCTGTGCCGCAGAAAGCCAGACACATGTAATACATCATTCAAGACGGCTGTAAACATCAAGTAACTGAAATAGTCTCTCAGCAGCAGCAGCAGTGACAAATTCATTATGCCTGTACAGTCCAGGCTCTTGCCTTCAGCCTCCATGCCATAGTGGGACATGTGCTTTTATTTCCTTTTTTTCTGAGAGGCATCAATGTCCTGAACCAAAGTGCTGAATGTAAATACTTTGACTGCATCTACTTCTGTGAGACACAATATAGCTCAGTTACGAGCATGAGGTGCCAGTGTGAAATATTGCAGAGAGGATTCTATATGTGGCGTATGATTCTGTACAGAGTCAGACATGGACGGTGTTACCGTGAAATAATACATTATCTTTATACTCTTCAGACCATTTCTCTCTCTATCTCAATGTTTTAACAAGATGTAAATGTTCTTATATGAATTAATAAAACGGACAAAACAATCCTTTCACTCTATGTAGTCTGTAAATAAATTGACTGGGTGACTGCCATCTTTTTACCATGAAGAGCTTACACATCCTTCAGTTGTTGAGTGTTGGGCAAGCTACTTGGAAAATGTACTGGGCTAAGCTATTAGCTACTCTACCTAAAATGTAGCTTAAGTACAATAAAAGCTACCCTGTGGGAAATGTAGCAGGCTAAGCTAAAAGCTACTTGGCAAAAGTAGCTTAGCTACATCAAAGCTTTTTTTGTCATTTTTATTTTTAAATTGAAGCATCCTAAATCCAAGTCAATCATAACTTAGTGATCAATAAAGATGTCAATAAAACATACGAGACATAATTGTTCAGGTCAGTTATTTACAGCAAATAATATGCTGCACCAAACAGAAACAAATTATAATATATAAAGTAAAAGCAAAAACAAAAAAATCATACACACACACACACACACACACACACACACACACACACACACACACACACACACACACAACTCGTCATTAATGAATTAAACTACATAATGAAGTATCATTAGTTACTGTCATAAACTAATAGTAATTACCATAGTATACATTAGCCTTTACTACAGTAAACTATGTGTATATAGTAATATATATTATATAAACTATGTGTATATATTAACAAAAAGTATTACAACAAATAATTTGAGAACTTCAAAAAGTTCAAAAATTTGAGTAGTTCAAAAACATTAAACACACAAACATTTTTCGAGCACGGCTTCAGAATAAACGTTATTGCATTTTGACATGTACTTCTCAAGCTACAGTATGGTCATGAGGAATCCTGCTTCAGAAATAACTCCTCTCCCTCAGTCATCTTTCCATCAAGCAAATTTCTCATGTTAGCGACGTCACCACAGCCAGTGGTTGCAGTCGCGCACCAAAAAGTTTGTTGTTGACCACCGTAAAACAGGAAGAAGAATAAATCATCATTCTCGCCATTATATTGATTTACTTTCATCGGCTAGACGATCTAGACCAGGGATGGGCAAACTTGATTCTGGAGGGCCAGTGTCCCTGCAGACTTTTGCTCCAACACTAGTCAAACACACCTGAGCACACTAATCAGTGTCTTCAAGATCACTAGAAAGCTGCAGGCAGGTGTGTTTGATTAGGGTTGGAGCAAAAGTCTGCAGGGACACCGGCCCTCCAGGATCAAGTTTGCCCATCCCTGGTCTAGACGTTGCCGTCACTTATTGATCCGCGATCGGTAAATGTAGCTTGTGTGGACGCTACTGCGCTACTTGACTAAAAAAATTGCTTTGTTACTGAAAAGCTATTTGATTTAGAAAGTAGCGACGCTACCGATATGCCACTGAGAAATGTAGTTAAGCTAGTAGCAACACTACTTGTAGCGATGCTACTGCTCAACACTGGTTGTTTAGTAACAGAAATCCATTAAAACAATGGTCTCAAACTCCTGGAGGGCCACAGCTATGGCCTATAGTAGTCTTAAACACCTTTATTATTTGGATCAGCTGTGTTTAAATAGGGTTGGAGCAAGGGTTGGCCCTCCAGGAATGGAGTTTGAGACCTATGCATTAAAAGATTCAATTTTTCTTGCTCTGTATATTGTTTTCTAACGTTTACTTCTATAGAAATGTTCACAACATTTGTTTGTACAGTAAGCCAATTTCTAATCCTTTTTTAAATTTTTAGGTTTTTAGAACATTTGAATTTTATTCAATATTTATTATTAAAATGTTAATCAAACTTATAATTGGAATTTTAAGTAAGATGATTCTGAGGTAAACGTCTTTGTCTCTGAGAAGCTTGTTATAGACAATTCACACCACACAGACAAACGCCAACAAACACCAACAACAAGTTGGCCGTTGTATTTAGAATGTTGTGAAAAAAAATGCTGTCATGTTCACACTGCTCCAACAATTACCACGCACAATATTTTAATAATTATTTAATTATTCCTTCTTAGAGCTAAAAATATATTTATGTGAAGTCTATTTGGTCTCTGGTTAGATTATGAGTTTGTTCATACCACATTGCTCAGATGTTTCAAGATCTAACAAACGACAATTGAGCAGGTGAAAACAAAACATATGCCGACAGGGATAACACACTGATCCAACAAACTCAGACAGATTTGTTTGTTGATGTTCATCAGTGCGGTGTTAATTGGCCATTAGTTGGTTCTGCACATGACTATTCGCATTAAAACAGAAGAAGTCTTATTGTAGCATAGTGTATATTTAAATAAAATAAAATACAGCTTTTCCTGTGTTGTATCTCAAATTTTTATTGATAAGTAACTAAGGAAATTAATGTTGACAAACTGTTAAATTGTTAGAAAGTAATGGCCATGATGCAAAGCTTGGGTGTATTTTCTATCAATTCAAATCGACTGAAGTAAATGATTCTGCTTAAAATAAGCAAGACATTTGTTTATTACAAGGACATTTGTTTTTGTATATCAACATCGCTGTGTGTGAGACTAGTTTCTTCTCATTCAGAGCTTTTTTGACTGTTCTAGGATATAAAATACTTGAAATCATTCAGCATAGTGATATGGAACTGTAATGTGGCCAAAGCCTGCCTGGAACCACTTTAGTTGAGCGGTTCCATGAAAATAATTGTAGACCATAGAATGTTCCTCCTCAGCTACTATTACAGTTTTAGCCAGTACAAAACAGCAAAATTATATAATAATAGTTATTGCAAGATTCCAAACCTTGAGTTTGATTGGCTGGAAGTTGTGCAATCAAAGTATTTAATGCACAGGTATAGTTTCAGTCAGTTTTGATTATAGTTTAAAATAAATGCATTTTTGGATAAATATAAATGTATTATTTAGTTCCACATGACAGACATTTCATTTTTAAAGTGTCACAAGACATACAAAAACAAAACATATTATCAGAAATGTCACGACAGACGCAAATTTCAGAGAGTGTGTTAATATTATGCAGGCATCAGCCAACAGTAAGCAGAATTCTAATTAAAAGAAGCAAAAGTAAATATTTGAAATACAAAAAGAAAGCGTCTGAAATAAAAGTTTAAAAAGTCTTTATACAATAGGAATTTTGACATTTCATTCACATTCGTTATTTGTTAAATTTATTCTAAATGTAATTTAGTCAGTTCCACATCCTGTTAATTTCTTATCTGATTATTACAGTGTCCTCTGTGAGTGACAGATTCAGATCAAACTCAAGCTCTTGAAACAAAGTCGGATGTTCAAATAGACATTTTGCATAACTCTGCTGGCTATTGCTAGTTACCATATTTGTTTAATATTATTTTATTGTGGCAATTTAAAAAAAAACACCATTTATGTTGGGCCTAATTTAATGTTAAAAGGGCAAAAAGAATCTAAGTTGAACTGATATTCTTGCTCGGAATTAGTTAAAAACATATTAGTCTGCAAAAAGTACTTTAAGGGTTACTTTCAAATCCACACTCAACATTCAGAACAGTTAATGTTAACTAAACTGATAAACTAATCCAGAAAATATTAAAATATTGGGCCAAATAAAAAGGCATGATTCAAGCAATCTTTGAAGAATGAAATGAAGTGAACATAAATAATTAAACAACATGGAACTAGTTCCTTCAATTATTTAACATGTTAGGACTACAAACTAGGACTATAAAGCTATATTAAAGGTATAGTTCACCCCAAAATGGTAATTATGTCATCATATACTCACCCTTTACTTGTTCCAAACTCGTCTGACTTTCTTTCTTCTTTTAAACACAAAGAAAAATATTTTAAAGAAAGTTGACAACCTGTAACCATTGACTTGACTAGTATGTGTGTTTTCTACTATGGAAGTCAATGATTACAGGTTTTCAGCTTTCTTTAAAATATCTTCCTTTGTGTTCAACAGACAAAAGGAACTCAAAGTTGTACTGTATGACCACATGAGGGTGAGCAAACAGTAAGTAAATAATCATTTTTGGGTGAACTATCCCTTTAAATGTAGTGCGGGACAGGTCTGCTGTATATATTTACAAGAGAGTCCATTCTGACCTCAGTGACTCCTTCCTACCGACTCCATATGTTCCTGCCGGAGCCGAAATCCTGTGAGGAAGCAGCAAGATAAGCAAGTCAGAGAGTTCAAAACATAATCTGACTTCAACACACCACACTGCAGAGCAAATAAATTCTTCCCGATTCTCCTCCAGTGTACGTTTGAGGATTCAAAAGCTGATAAAGAGACACCGCAAACAGGTTTAGCACAACAGAGAACAGGAAGAAAGTTAACAAGACAGGTTTCCATGGGCATTGAGGGTGGATACACCAGCACCGCTCTGTTGTTAGCTCTAAAACGACGGTTTTAAAGTAATAAAAAGGTCGACGCTGGTGGAGGAGCGGAGGAACTGCCGCAGCAGCTTCCTGATGTGCGAATCGATAAGACGGTTCGGGGTTGACAGAATGACAGCCGTCGGGAGTCCTCAAGGACGTCCTGTGAGGGAGAGGAGAAGAGGAAGAGGAGAAGGGAATCTGACAGGCCACTTTAATGAATAGTAATTATTTTTCAAAGGAAAACCGCTCTGTGGGTTGTAATGCTGAAATCCATTTCCCACCGCAGGAGTAGATGTGTGATTCGTTATTCGGATCAACGGGAGGTTTAAAGGAGTGGGGGAATCCTGACACAGAAATAAATGGCCAGAAAAAAAGGTGTCATTTTGAGGAGAAGACCTTTTAGTCAGATTGAAATTTTGCTTACAGTTTCTGGGTTTATCTGTGCCTTTACAATAAAGGGACAGTTCACAAAATTTACTATATTTCATGTTGATCTCAATCTGTATGAGGCACATGACCAGCTAAGGACAAAAAACCTTTTCATTAAAAAAAAAAAATAAATAAATAAAAAAAAATAATAATAACAATAATATAGTTTATTAAAAGTAGAATTTATTAATGATAGTGATAAAAATCAAAGCAACAATACTATTACAACAATGATATTTTAGTTTAGAACAAGGGTGCCCAAACTCAGTCCTGGAGGGCAGATGTCCGACAGATTTTAGCTCCAACTTGCTTCAAGACACCTGCATGGATGTTTCCAGAAAGTCTAGTAAGTGATTGATTAGCTAGCCCAGGTGTGTCTGATTGGTTTGGAATTAAACTATGCAGGACACCGGCCCTCCAGGACAGTTTGGGCACCCCTGGTTTAGAATGTTCAAACAAAATACATGATGATAATAATAATAATAATAATAATAATAATAATAATAATAATAATAATAATAATAACAATAATTTATTATTAATAGTAATAAAAAATCAAAGAAATAATGCTACTACAACAATGATATTTTAGTTTATAACGTTCAAACTAAATATTTAATAATAATAATAATAATAATAATAATAATGATAATTATTAATCTGTAAAAAAGTCTTGCTTCCTTTTTTGTTTTTGTTGATTTTCTTGTCATCTCAACTTACATCAATCAAACTGACTAGAAATATTAAAGGTGCCTTAAACTGCACTAGTTTAAATTGTTCTCTGATATCTACATAGTAGGTTTATGGCCTCTGTAAATTAAAAAAAAAAATCTCCAGAAACGGTTTTATAAGCTCATTTAACCCAGAATAAAAACGTTAACTTTAGGAAAAGATAAGGGAGGGCTACGTCTCCCTAATTTAAAATATTATTACTGGGCCACTCAGCTCACAGCTATAGTGGAATGGATAAACAATGATGCTGAAAGGGGATGGGTGAGTATGGAACAGGGTTCTGTACCAAAGGTTCCTCTTTCAGCATTAGCCTTTATGACACAAGAATCTCAGAAAAAGGTTCAAATTAAAAAATATGTGTTCAACAAACTCTGAGAGTTTGGACAACAGTTACAAAAAACCTAAAAGGAATGGCAACCATATCAAGGGTTATTTCTATAGCAGATAACCCTGAGTTCTTATCATCCAAATTACACTTTTAAAACATGGTGTGATATGGGTCTTAGGATAATTGATCAGTTTTTTAATGAAAAGACTATGCACTCATTTTCTGATCTTTAAGAAAAATTTATGTTGTCATCAAACAATTTCTTTTGATTGACTTACAATTAAGAAGCTATATTACAAATCATAAAGAAAAGGAAATATTCAAAAAAGTCCCAACTATTGATATAAAAAACAAAAAAGACTGCATAAAATGCATGTATCCCATGTATCCCATAGACTGATTCTGAATTCAACAGATAATAACACTCTTAATATTAAGGCAAAGTCGAAATCTGAACTTAACGAAAATAATTGAGGATGAGATTTGGGAAAACATATGTTCAGAATCTCATAAGGGATCAATAGCCATAACTGAAAAGAGTTTTACTAGAAAAAAAAAGTTTTTTAGAACACCATTGATGGTGTCAAAATATGTTAATCCACAGTCATGGGGAATGCTGGAGGGGTTGCAGGAATGTAGGTAATCACACACATATATTTTGGGAATGTCCAAAGTTACTGGCATTTTGGCAAAGGGTGAAGATTGAGATAATGAATATTATGCAGTTAGATCTACCTTTTACTACCCTGTTTTTCTTGCTTGAAGGGATACCCTAGGATGCATATAAGAAAAACCAGAGACATATACTAACTACATATACTTTTACTAAGTGCAAGAAAGACTATAACAATAAATTGAATGAGGCCACACCCTCCAACAACAGCACAGAGGACAGAAAAACTTGAATCAATATTTAGAATGGAATATATGACTGCTCAACTTGTTGAAATTGGATTTTTTTAAACAAAGATGGGCACCTGTTACTATATATCTGAACATGGCAACAGGACATATTCCCAGCTGTACCCTTTAAAATTTGAAAATAATGTGTGTCTTTTTCTAATTTGTTTTTATTTACTGCAAGTGTTTTACTTGTTATTATTATTATATTTATTTTTTTTAATAACTGCTGCTGTCACTGACTGTTTAGTTCTGTAAAATGTTTTAATGTATAAAAATAAAGTAAAAAAAAAAACATACAGTATATATAAGGGTCATGATTGACCATATATGGCTCGTGTTGTGGACAAATATAAACCCAATCAGGGTAACATTAAGTTATTTATAGAGGTAAAGTTGGTTTTATATTCGGATATTCAGACATTCTCCTTAATAATATAATTTCATAAAAGTATTATTTGCAAATTCTAAATAGGGAAATCATATAAGCAGCCAAAGACTATCAAAGTACAACACTGTTTACAGTCAATTAGATAGTGTTAATGTTGTTTTGAAGTCATACTTGCTTGCTAATTCTGATTGAATATTCAAAGTAACATGGTGAAAAATATATAGACATCTAAATGAACGAATGTGCGAATATAAAACCAAGTTTGCCTCTATAAGCTATTTTGCTCACCAGATCTGTTGTGGATAACGGCTAAACTATAATTAAACTTGACAAAAGAGAGTGATAGAGATGCACCGCGTTGTATTTTGAAGCTACAATCAAAGAAAACAACAACAGGATTTAATATAAACTTCTGCATGAACAGATGACATTTGAGCAGAGTGATTTAATATGATTCAGATGTCTACACGTGTTTGTTGAAACGTACCCATCAAATTTCACAATAAACACGATAAATTAAAAAAAGACGTAACTAAACATACCCTATGCTTCTTCAGAGTGGAAATGAATATCTGTAAATCTGTAAATCTTGCATTTTGCGTCCTGATGCCAGTTTGAACGTGCCTCGTGCTACCGTTGCCTAATAACGCACAGTAAACAAATTGGGGCTCGCGTTTTCAAAATAAAAGTCCCACATACATAGTAAGTAAAATATATGCTTAAAAATAACTAAGGGAGGAAAATTATCACTGTTGTCTCACTAGAAAACGTTGTTGCTTATCAAACGCAGCATGAGGCGTGCATATTAATGATCTCAGAGCTTTTTTTAGGATCTCAGAGCTTGATGACATGGCTGAACGACCCAAATTAGGCATACATGCAAATGTGGAGGGCCTGTTGTCCATCAGGGTTTTACACTTGTGGAAACAGTGGTGTTTGTCTGAGGCTTACAGTATGCCCATTTCCATATAACGTTTCTGATCTTTTATTCTACTATGCCTTGATATACCCAGATTTTCATTATAAGAATCCCAAGTTAAACTTTGTAACTTTAAAAAAATCTGTCGAAACCTGATTAACTTATTAAAATAAATTGAATAAACAAAAATATTTGTTGTCTTTGTCAGCAAACTTAGGGAAGCGCTGGGCATAAAACGCGGGGTAAAATGTAATTTATAAGGTATTTGCTCAGGGTTGACTATGGCATGCTTCTGAGGTTTTCACCACAGTGTTGGCAGACATCTTCCTGCCAATTGTTGAAAAAGTTTGGTGAAATGTGTATGAGAAACACAGAAGAAACTATTTTTTGCAGAACAAAAAGTATTTTTTATTATACTCAATATTTTTCATTTATTTATTTTTAAATGTTAAAGTATGGAAGTAAAATCTTATATTGTTGTGATTACTGTCTTCTAAACTAAAAGATGGAACCATTTTGAAAGATGTACAAAACACACAGTGACTGATAGCCAGTTGTGCATGAGGAAAACACGACACAGCAGGGTTAGTTGTAACGGGGTGTTAAAAATACACTATTAAAAATGGGGTATTAAAAATACACACTATTGGACACCAATTAAATGAACAAAATAAATTTTTGAATTTTAAGTGTAGTGTTGGGAAATTTTCAAATAAAATTAGATTTTTAATAGAAATTATTTTTCTAATAGAAAAAATAAATATAATTGCTAATAATGCAAATAAATGCATTGTATAATAATGGATAATAATGTAAATAAATCCAAATGTGTTTATCCAATAGATAAATAAATAAACATGCTGTGCTATCTAGAATAAAAAAAATTAAGTAATGAGGAAATGGGCTATTTAAAGTAAACTGAATTTAAATTAATTGTGTGAAATCTGCTTTTTAAGCATGTGTTACAAATAACCCTCTGTCTGTTACAATTTGCCCAGTAGGTGGGGTAAATAGTAGCATTTTTACTTGTGGCACTTGGCAAATAATGCACAGAAACCATAGGTCCGGCGATCATACAACTAGTGCTCATTTTTTAGGAGAGGCTTGTGTGATGTTGGTAAAAATTATGGTTTGTCTAACCCCATTGTTCATGATTTGGCCAAAACTAAAAAGTGTTACTTTGTGCCCGCTTTCCCCTACATACGCTTCTTTCTGCAACATGATTTTAAAACACAATAATAAAAATCTCACTATTTTATAGAGGTGTGAATCAACAGTACACTGGTCTCACGGACACGGTTCGGTTACGATTGTCATGCCATCGATTCGGTTCAATTCGATACCATGGTGCATCTCGGTGCATTGGCGATGCTTTCTATACACAATTTTATATTTTACTTCACAGCACAGCAATTCTTGCAATAAATTTATAAATATTTTACTGTATATACTATTTGGAATACAGTTTTGTCCTTTAATACAAGCAGTCAGATATATGAACTGTACCTTTAAAAACTCAAGTGCAAACACAGAACATGAGCATTTATAGCAAATAAACAAATGTAAATACCTGCTCGCTTTCTGAGCACTGACGACGAGCGAGTTCTTAAACCCCAATGATTGGTCACATGCTCACACGAGGGGCTGTGATTGGCTCTAATGCTCTGGCGCTGTTCACCAATAAATGACACTGATAAACAGCAGTGGCATTGGCAATCACAGCTGATCCATGATAGACGTGGAGGAAAAAAACTCACTCTGCAGACACATGCTCGAGTCTGTATCCAGAAGTATTGCTGTAACAGCCGAGAGGAGATGAAACGTTACCTCACGCCAGCAGGTCAAAGGTCCACAGTGAGAAAGAGAGAGAGAGAAATGGAGTTTTCTTTCATTTTCTCCATAACAGTGAAAACAGAGCTTCTGCTGTAACTTTAATGTCAGTGAAAGACTGTCTAGCAAACACACACAGTGAATTGTGCAGAGTTTCTGCGTTTTTAAGTAGTTATAACGTTTTAATTACTCGCGCTCATCTCCCTCGCCATAGTATTCTATATTAATGTACTGTAGTGCATATGAGATAAATGACATCAGTATGTAATAACCGGTTATGATCAATTACTGGACCGATACCGAATTGTACGCGTCTGCACATCACAGTGCACAGAAGAAACAATTAATTTTGACACCCTTACTATTTTAACTTTCTAAGAATTGTGAGATTACGATACTAAAACAGCCAGAAACACAGTTAGATTCACTAAATTGTAACTCATTTATAGTTTGTTTAGTTCCAAACAAGAATTAAATAAAGTTTAAATTCAGAGTTCATATATTTAAATTTCAGAATTGCTATAAAAAGTAAATAATGAACTGTGAGATGTAATCTCACAATTCCAATTACCTCTTTCATTCCAATTTATATACGTGCTGTACTAATCTAGTGATGGAAATGGTCCTACATAACTACTACTAGCATAACTTATTATACTAGTATAATTATCACTGTAATTGTACAATTAAGCTGTCACTGGGGCTGTAATTTTTCAAAAGGTATACACTATAGGTACTAATATATGCACTTAAGAAACTAATATGTACCATTAAGGCACCAATATGCACTGTATGGTCAATTGGGCACAAAGGCCCCTGTGACAGCTTCTGTACCTTTTTCCCCTGAAAGTGCAGTACTATTACTAAAGTCGTCATTAAAGTGTAATTATTATTATTTTACTGAACAAAAGTAAAATTGTGATTCAGACTGCTGGCTCTCTGACTCTAGCAAATACTTCAATTTTGAAAAGGGGAGCTTTTAAACATTATACCGTAAAGCTTTTATTACCGCAGAGAGACCTTGAAGTCTGTCATATTTTTGATATCAAATTTATAAACACTTTTTTTTTGCTTCCACTGCAGAAAAGCAAGTCATAAAGGTTTGGAGTGACATGAAGGTTAGCAAATGATGAGCTAAGCTGTTCTGTTATTAAAATTAAGGTTTAGCAAGTTGTCTTTGTCTCCTTTCACATCGATAACAAAAGTTATGCCAGATCTACAAGGAGACGATTCTGTAAAAAAACTGTCTAATGTAATCCTAAGGCCAATTGAAAGTACAAGAACTGTGGATTCCCTCCCAAAAAAAAGAAAGAAAGAAAGACAGAAAGAAAGAAAGGGTCTTTCTTGCAAGAGTCTTTCTTGATCTTCTTCTTTTGCCTCCAGGCTATGTGCAACTGAGAAAGAGACGGAGTAACTCCTTAATGGCTCTGGCTTATTTGAAGCTGTGGAGAAAAACAACCAAAGAAGCATTGGGGGGAAACTCTCATGTGTGCCTGCTCTTGAAATATGTTATCTCATGTACCCTAGTCTTTTAATGATGGATTTAAAAGCAGAATAATTGTATATGCCATGTGCTGGATGATGCATTGTTTATTATTTTTGTGACTTGTGCATGTCAGAGTTATCTGTAAAGTTAATTTTGCATTATTTGCCTCACTATGAGCTGATTTAGGACAATGTATCACAAACAAATGCAATTTTTTACAGTGTATATAAATATACAATAGTTTAGATATTGTATTCCTATCATGTACAACCAATAGAAGCAATATTGCCAACAGCCAAAGTTTCTGGTTGGCCTTAAAAATAAGTTTCAGGGTGGACTGAAAGTAAACTTTGTTGAACTTTGTATGTCACTGATATGCATGGCCCAGCATATAAAAGTAAAATAGGCTACCCTGCTTAAAATATACTATTTCTGCCTGTCTGGTTAACAAGACGTTTTCTACTATCAAATCAATTTATTATATATTAATGTTTAATTATTTTGGTGTAAAAACAACAAGTTGGGTTTAATTAACTGTTATGGAAATTTAGAACAAAGTTTTTTAAAAGGAAAAGTTGCTATAGAGTACCAAAAAAAGTTAATCAAGACCCCTGATCATAAAGAGATTTGCATGTTATGTATTTATTTCTTTATTTTTTTGACAAATGAGTCAAACTGTTACAAATTATGTTCTTTATATATATTTCTACACACAAGCAAAAATAATTTCAGGTATTTGAATGACTGATGTGCAGAACACAAATATTAATCAGTAGTAATACATCGATTACATTAAAACATTTAACTGTACTATTTGATTGAATGCATTTATTTAGTATATACATTTATTTACATTGTTTTTCTTTATTTGAAAATAATTGCATGTCACTAGTAAAAGCAATTTGTGAATAAACTTGTAATTATACTCCTTAACCAACCCAGACATGTATTTAACAAATGGCACTCGCGAGATAAATTTGAGATCTGAAAAATGTACACAGCGGCCTCTGGTACCTCTGGTACCTCCAGGCATATTTGGTGATCTCCAGAAATGTATATAGGAGTACGTATCAATAATGAGCCTGGGTTGCCATTTTTGAAAAGCGTTGTAAACCGCTGTTTCAAACATTCTTCAAAATATCTCCTTTTGTGTTCAAATTCATTTAGAACAAAAATCTAACATTGTATCTAACAATTAAACTTAGTAGCCGTTTATTTAACTGCCATGTTTCGCATTCACATACTGGGTACTTTTCATTTTCATTACATAAACTGGGAAATAACTAGATACTACTAAACATAACCCTGAACCTAATATTAATTGTTACCTTATACTGTATTAACCAGTGCATTCTTAGGTAAGTGCAAATGACTACACAAACTGTACATAGAAAAAAATGAGAGAAACAATATAAACAACAAAAACAACAACAGTGATCCATTCATTCATTTTCTTTTCGGCTTAGTCCCCTTATTAATCAGGGGTTGCCATCGAAGATTGAACCACCAACTTTTCCAGCATATCTTTTTCGCAGCGGATGCCCTTCTAGCCGCAACCCAACACTGGGAAACACTCATACACTCTTGCGTTCACACACAGACATTACGGACAATTTAGCTTATTCAATTTACCTATACCACATGTCTTTGGACTGTTGAGGAAACTGACCCAGCCTGGACTCGAACCAGCGACCTTCTTGCCGTGAGGCGATTGTGCTACCCACTGTGCCACCGTGACGCCAACAACAGTGATATTTAACCACATCTAAAGTATTTAATATTTTATATTTGTTCTTATTCTCTATAACTATAACGTCTATTTCCACATCTAAAATTGTTTGTGTTTTTACTTAGTTTATTCCATAATGCATAGATTTTTACTGATATATATATACAGTTCAAGTCAGAATTATTATCCCCCTTTGATTTTTTTTTTCTTTTTTAAATATTTCCCAAATGATGTCTAACAGAGGAACTTTTCACAGTATGTCTGATAATGTTTTTTCTTCTGGAGAAAGTCTTATTTGTTTTATTTTGGCTAGAATAAAAGCAGCTTTAATTTTTTCTAAAACATTTTAAGGTCAAAATTATTAGCCCCTTTAAGCTAACTTTTTTTTTCGATAGTCTACAGAACAAACCATCGTTATACAATAACTTGCCTAATTACCCTAACCTGCCTAGTTAACATAATTAACCTAGTTAAGCCTTTAAATGTCACTTTAAGCTGCATAGACGTGTCTTGAAAAATATCTAGTCAAATATAATTTATTTATTAAGATAAAATAAATCAGTTATTAGAGATGAGTTAATAAAACTATTATGTTTAGGAATGTGTTGAAGAAATCTTCTCTCTGTTAAACAGAAATTGGGGAAAAAAATAAACAGAGGGGCTAATAATTCTGACTTCAACTATATATATATATATATATATATATATATATATATATATATATTTATTTATTTATTTATTTATTTATTTTCTTAAGGTCTTGGGCGTTGTATAAGCATTTCACTGCATATTGTACTGTGTATGACTATGTATGTGAAAAATAAAATTTGAATGAATGAACAAACAAATATTAAACAACTGTATGATGATCGTCTGTATTTAATTGTAATTCCTGTGCAAAAGAAAATCTAACATTTCCCCTTAACGTTCATCACTCAGAGCAAATTAAGGAAAACATGAAATAAAAATGAACGAAATAAAAAAATAAATGTCACATGGTGACAGGCAGCATATGATAAGTAAGCATCCAGAAATAAAGGACATGAGCAGCGGTGTATGAAAACAAACTCTGCTTTGGTTAGAGAGCTCCAGGCACTGCTGCAGAGACAGTGTGTGCTGGAGAGAAGGACAGGGTGGTCTGTGTGTCCAAAGACTGTCTCTCCCTCCAGTGCTGACATGAGACTGTTCCTCTAATCCACACTGTCAGGAGGAGAACCAAGGACACCCAAAATGAGCAGCAGGCAACCGATCCATATCACTACTGTCAAAATCCCCGGAGAGGAAGACGAACGGAAACAAGTGGATCAAGTCGAGCAGAATGCAAATCCACCTGATGAGGCCATGTGTGTGTTTCTGTGTGTGTGTGTGATCTTGTCTGCATGATTCTGGGAGATGAGAATGACACAAACACACTCGGGAGACCACCAGGGATCCAAGAGGAATAATGTATGTTGCTGGTACTACTGGGTGCGTACTTAAAACACACACAAGCACTCACCAGCATTACTAGCACTGCTGCAGCTTAAAGGTTCAGTGTGTTAAGATATGCGCTTCTGGTTGATGTATAGAAGGGTCTCATTTTTTTTTTCTCTTATGATAATTTTAAGAAATCCAAGACAAAATCAGAATTGTTAGATGCTCAAATTTCCAGGAACATTTTTCCAAGAAAAATGTCAGTACTGTGAGATTTAAAATCCAGATTAAACTCCTAAAAAAATCCAGAATTGTAAGGCAAATTAAAAATTACATAAAAAGATGCTAAGATATGCTTAGAATTATAGAAAAAAAGTTATATTTGTGAGATTAAAAAAAAAAAAAAGAATTAGTGAAAAAATAAGAATTACAAGAAAACAAGTCAGAATCATGAGATGCCAATCAGAAAAAACAAGATTTGCAGGATGTAAACTCAAACTGTTTGATGTAAACTCAGAGGTATATGGCCAAAATTGTGAGTGATAAACAAAAATTTACACGAAAAAAAAGTAGGATTGTGAGATGCATGATGTAATTTTTTTATTGTAGGATGGAAAATTGTGTCAAACTAAGAATTATAAAAAAAAAAAAAGAGTCAGAATTGCTACCCACTGCGCCCCCATGACACCCCATTCAGATTCATTCTGTCCAAAAATACAAATTAAGTGATAGTCAAAGCTAAATTAATGTTAGGTTGTGAGAGTAGCTGGGTTTCCATCGCACTATTTGTTTGCACAATTTGGAATATCGAACAACAAACCCTGGTTGGAAACACCAAGATGCCCATACATTTTGAAAATGCGCATAAAAAAATTATGCGCACAACTGAGTGGGATAAACTTTTTATCCGATTCAAGAGTTTACACTTAGCTGATGATTGATTATAAAGCTTGTTTGGCATGCTATCCCGGGAGAGAGCCCTGAGCTCATAAGATCCTCGAGCCCGGGGATCCCTCCCGTTTGCAAGGTGAGAGGGGAGTTTGAGCTCAGGTAGATCTCGAGAACTCCCCTGCTGTAGTAGCTAATGAACAGATAGTGATTCCTCTTAAGAGATAACTACTTACTAGGAGCATGTCTATGGTGCGGATTTGGATTAGTCAATTAACTTAAGTTGCATGTTTTGGACGGTGGGAGGAAACCAGGGAACCCGGGGGGAACCCAGGGGAAACCCACGTGAGCATGGGGTGAACGTGTAAACTCCACACAATAAGTTGGCTGGCTTGGTAAGGACTAGAACCAGTGACGTTCTTGCTGTGAGGAAACAGTGCTAACCACTGGGCCACCGTGCCACCCATCTAAAGGTGGAGGAGTATGGGGTGGAAGGGGGGATTCTTCAAAACGAAGATGGCTGTCATATGGAACTTAGGGTATTTATGGTGGCTTAGGAATCGTCTGATTGGTGAATCATAAATTGAATAATGCAGGGCTGGCTGCAAGCAATCAGGTGATCCTCTCGAAAGTAGTTTATAAATAAACTTCACTAAGAAACAATGCACATAAACTACGATAGAAATGCATTTACTGAATAAATTCCAAGATGCACATCAAAAAAGTCATGTGGTTTAGCTTCAACAGATCATGTGATAACAAAAATGGCGGAAAGTGACAGGTCTGTTTGGGTTGACGATGAGGTCAGTTTAAAAAATTTTAAAGGTGCAGTATGTATCAGTATGTATCACTGCAAATCTCGGATAATATTTATATTATTTGCTAATCAATAACCTCATGTGGAACTCTGAATCTGCGTCTCATTTCAGAGTCTGCTACTGTCCACTGGAGGTCGCATTTCGGTCATGGACGCATGCTTTCAAAGTCTTTCTGAATTAATGAATGAAATACGTGGTTTTCCACCAATGCAACCCGGGGTGCTGGATTATATTTGGCTAAACTGGCTTTAGGTGGGTTAAAAAACTAAAAAAACAAAGACAGCATTCCGGCACGTAAAGCACATTTTCATAGCAGAATATCTGACTTCAGCATTGTTTTTCAGATAAACAAGAATGTTCACTTGGCATGTTTCTTAAATATCTGCAAACATATTATGGTATTTTTATGGTTTAGAAGAGTCAAAAACTTACATGCAGCAGAAAAAGAAAGTGACGACCATCCTTGATGGAAAACATCAGCGGAACACCCAAATCTTCCAAGAAGTGTGAGCGGAGATAATTCTAAAAGGATATAACAAACCGGCAGCATTCCCAAAGAACAGTCTCCAACCTCCAAAAGATGACATGACTGCATAAATTGCATTTCGTCTACATGTTCTAAGACACAAGTAAGTTATTATATACAAAATTAGGCCTTCTCCTAAACGAGCAACTTCCCTTTTTCTTTTGATATTTGGTGCCAGTTTATCAAGAAATGACAAATTTGTTCTCTTGGATTTGTTAGGTGGAAACGGTGCTTTCTTCGCAAATGTTGTATGTGATATTCCAGTTTTGCATTTAAATTTAATTTGTATCTTTTAGCAAAAGTCACATCACATCACAGCAATGAGAAAGTCGTCAGTTTATCTAAACCACTAAAATAATTCACAGTACTGTGTGTATCACATACATAATTATGATATCTAGTAGCACTTCATACAGCACTAGAGATAACTGTCATTACCATCACCTTTCTTATTACTTACACATACACACGTTTTAAAAACAACCTTCACACATTTTTGACAAGTTGGTAGATTTCTCAAGGCATGTGTCATGTTTCCACAACAATCTACAATGCAGCACTGCCACCACAAAAAGCAAACTTCAGCCGCTCTGATCAGATCACAACACAAGATCTCCTACACAGAATGACAGAGTTTCCCCAACAAGATCAACAGTATTCATTCTGTTAGATTTCTCCAATAAAGTAGTGCGAAAAAAGAAAGTCACCCACTTCAAAAACTTCAAGTTTTTATGGTTTTCCTCCGAGCTTAAAAATCAAAGACTTGTTTGTGACTTGTTTCTGAAATTTGTTTTTATTTTATGTGATCCTATTTAGGCCTAAAAATCCTCAAACTAATAATAAATCAAAAAATATAACTGCGAGTGCTGGAAATGTGATTATTATTTTGATCGATTGCTGTTTGGGAATCAGGCACCAAGCTTTTCTATTGGTAAACTAATAGGCTTTTCTAAACTTGGCGACCTGGCAAGTGCACACAGTAAACATTATAAGCTTTGTTTTGTTTGGTCTTTTCAGCAATTCTGGCAAAACTTTGAAAAAGTGCTCCCCGTTAGAAGGATAACAGTTTTGCAGGCTCTAATTAGAGTTTGTTTTGGAGGATGGTACTGTACATCATGCCCCTAAATGTGATTCCCAAATCTTTTATCTATCCTCTACAGATTTCTAACCAGCACAATAAATTGTAGGATTTTTTTAGCTTATCTAAACTTAATTGACTTCTAAATTACGTTTTGTTTAGCTATTACTTTTTATAGAGTCATAAATAAATATATAATTGATATAAAAACAATATAACATATTTAAAAATGCAATAATTGCATCACATCTGTCTTCATACTTTTTCTGGAGAAGTGATCAATTCTACTTCTACAACAACTACTGATTTCTTGCTCAGTAGCTCAAAGCTGAGTAAAAATGAGGTGAAATAACATTGTTGCATCAGCAAATCCATATTTACTGCAACCATTGGGTTTGTGCAAATTTTACCCACATTTTTAACCCAGCGGCACTTCGACAGTTTGTTTATTATGCCTACGATTTCTGAACTGCTTCAATGTCTGCATGACAATAATAAACATTAACATAATAATACAAAGACATATTTATCTGATCCTGAATTTCTAAACATATATTTTTAGCATCCATGCATTGGACGTTTAATTTAAAAACTGCTGTGGTACATGGAAGTAGTAGTAATAATAATAAAAAATAATAATTCATCCATCCATCCATTTAAATAAGCCTTGGTTAAACATTCATACTGCAATTAATGAATTCTGATTGCAGACTTGGGCATGTTAAATCAGAATCAGGCCTGTAGCTAGCCTGGTGAAAGGGGTGGTTCTTTTTTCACAAAGCACTTTTTGCAGTTATACGCCTCATTGTCAATTTGATTATGGGATTAAAAAACTGGACTTTATTGACATTTTAAGCACTATTTTAAGGTGAATTAACTTGTCAGCAGGTCATCATAAACACACTTTTTGATGTACCAAAAAAAATTTCTAAAGATTTAGAATAAGAAATATACAAATTTATTACATCATATCATACATTAGAAAAACATAGCAATCTGTTAAAGTTTTATATTAAGAACTGTAGCCTATTGTCATTTATTAGGCAAATAACTAACTTGCCAGCACATTCAACTTTCCTACGTCAGAAGGTAGCCATTTGAATAAAAATTTATTTAAACATAATAATAATAATAATAATAATAATAATAATAATTGTGTAGTGAATTTCATGCATGAAGTATTTGTTATGCCCATTATTAATTAGGGCTTACTAAGAGGTATATAAAGGACCATCCGAGAATACGGGAAATTGCATCATTGTTCAGCTGATGTGGAGTGCAGGTGTGTTGCTGCTGTGTGTTTGGTATGTAGTAGCTGCTCAAGTTTTTTTTTTTTTTTTATGTTTTGGGTTCTAGGTTTAATTCATATTTTTGGTTTGGAAGGCTGGTGTCTGTTCGGCTCAACAATGAAACAATTTTCTAGCTTCTCTTGTATAAAAAAAAAAAAAAAAAAAAAAAAAAAAAGGTAAATTTGAATGACATGGATGACAACAATAGCCAACATAGTATTCAAGTTGTTTGAATACATATACATATAAAATGTTTTCTCTATTTAAAAAAAACAAAACAGTAGAAAAAATGACCAGGTTGTATGTTTTCTTGCACAAGCTGAATGTTGGACTTGTTAGCATTTGGCGAAAATGTCGACCTATTTGTTTGCACAATTTGGAATATCGAACAAAAAACCCTGGTTGGAAACACCAAGATGCCCATACATTTTGAAAATGCGCATAAAAAAATTATGCGCACAACTGAGTGGGATAAACTTTTTATCCGATTCAAGAGTTTACACTTAGCTGATGATTGATTATAAAGCTTGTTTGGCATGAACAAAACAGTAGAGAAAAATGACCAGATTGTATGTTTTCTTGCACAAGCTGAATGTTGGACTTGTTAGCATTTGGCAAAATCGATTAGCTAAAGTCACACTGAAGCAGCAGCTAAAAGAGGATTCCACTTGGTCTTAAAGCCTTTTTTAATCAATTTTATTCACTAATTATGATGGCATAGCAGTCAAAATAGGACAAATGAGCTCATGGGACAAATTCTGGCCCTTTGTCAGTGAGGGGTGGGTTCACGAACCACCTAAACCACCCCGGGCTACGGGCCTGAGAATGTGGCATTCATGAAAAGCAGTGTTGGGAGTAATGCGTTAAAAAAGTAATGTATTACAGTAACATATTACATTTTCCAGTAACGCAGTAGTGTAAGGCATTACTAATTAATTTTTAGTAATATTTTACTCGGTACATGTTCAGTAACGCCTGCTTTACAACAAAATTTTCGCCAGCAAGACATTAACAAATAATAAATACAGCAGTTCTATTTCCTGTTGGTGGTGAGTGAATATACGTGTGTGTTGTCATTAATCTCCCTCTGGCTATTGGCTTTTTACTTTGAACGCGGAATGATTTCAGCCTCTGAGCTCGAGGTCCGGGGCTCTTGGCTCAGCCCGGTTCGCAGTAATGTTAAGCCCTGACGCGCAGCGGAAAAGCAGCAAATAAATGAAAATGGCAGAAGACAGTACATTTGCGAGATGGACGTATGTGCATGGCGCTGTTTCACTGACAAATATCGTAAGCGCAGTTTTACAAGTCGAGAGCGCATTCATGTAAGACGAGTGAGCGAACGCGCCAGTTTCCTCTGTCCGTGGACAAAACTCCTCGCGTGCACTCAAAACACTGGCTGCTCACGTGCGAGTGATCTGCTCTTGCTCCGTCAGAGGATGCAGACTCACAATTTGTGCCTTGTGTTTCCTCCTCTTTTCGTGCTTTTGCTCTCCAGAGATCCTCCTGTCAAATTGTTATCTCAAGAATGTTGATATGGTTTATATATTGCTACACTATTTACCTACAGGTATTTTCTACAGGTAAATTCTATAATAAACACTAGTGTTTTTGAGTGTTAGGTAGGTATACTGCCTATGTTTTAGGCTAGTATTATTTACAACTTGTTAATGAATGCTTCAGCATACTGCAGTATTAAGAATAGTGAACTCTGAATATAATTAACTACAAGGTGTAGTTTTACAGTAAAATGTGGTAAATTGTAGTATAATATACCCTATATTGTAAAAAAACAAAAACTACAGCACTGGGTCATTTGTTTATAATACACTTGTTGTGTTACCATAGCAACTATAGAATTACATATAAATATCATACACAGCCAAAAATGTTATGGTTTATTAGATTAATAATTATAAGTCTATTTTAGCATTTTGGTTATTGTTAAATAGTGCACCAATATAAATCATATCAAAAAGCACTTAAGGAAGAGGAAACACAAGACACAAATTGTGAGTCTGCATATAATCTCACTGAGCGAGTGTACTGAGAGTGCGCAAGAACATTTGTGCGTGAGCAGTGCATATTTGAGAAAACGTGAGAAAATTTGCACACCAGAAGCGTATATTCGAGAGCTCGCAAGCAGTTTTGTCCACAAACAGAGGAAATCGATGCACAAGCATTATATTGAGAAAGCTATGTTCATCATGCTCACTTTGTGCAGGACAGTTTTGTGTTGTGAGCCACTTGAATTTAAAGTGAATACAATAATGGCAACAATAAGAAGAGAAAAGAAATCTGCATTTTGTCATGGCATTGGAGTTTACATAGAGGTTTGTGTCTAATATGAATATAGTCAAGCTATTCACAGATATTGCCAGATAACCACTTTACCTCTACCTTTACCTCTACCATACTTTTAACAAATCATTTGTGAATCTGACTGTCATCCTTTCTTGCATTGTCTTGAGTCTTCACATTTCCAATTATATACTATATTGTTAGTAGCCTGGATAGGTCACAGTCATTCTGCTACATCATATCGCTTTCTACTGGATGTAAAATGCTCTGCAGTACATTTGGTCGTTTTAGAATGTAAATTTCTAATTCTGTAGTTATTTTGGTGAAAGTAACTAAAAAGTAATATAAGAGTAATGTAACATTACAATTTTGAGACAGTAATATTGTAATGTAAGGGATTACTTTTAAATAACAGTAACAAGTAATCTGTAATGTATTACAGTTTGGAAGTAACTTGCACAACACTGATGAAAAGTGCATAAGAAGCTATTTTTATTAACCATAATTATAAATGTATATTTTTACAAATCAAGTTTTTAAAAGATGAAACACAAATATCCAGAAAAGTTATACAATTTCTGAGTTAAATTCTTCTGGAACAGAACTCAAATGAAAATTGAAACGACATTCGACAGATGAACATGAAACTTGTGACAGACATACAGTAGAATATATTTATTTACCTCAGAGAAGACAGCACATAGACTGCAAAGTTTTGTGTTGCTATTTATCTCAATTTCTTGCAATGTTTGTGTTATTTGTGAATCATCACGACCTGTTGTGCTAGAGTCTCAGAAATGTGCAGATTGCAGAATGAACTTTCTGGATTCAAGTCTCTCGGAAATCTAAATAAAAGATTTTGTGGTATTAGTATCAATTTGTTCCCAGTGATGGGTTGCAGCTGGAAAGGTATCCGCTGCGTAAAACATATGCTGGATAAGTTGGCGGTTCATTCCACTGTGGTGACCCCTGATGAATAAAGCGAGTAAGCCGAAAAGAAAATGAATGAGTATTAATATGCTCGTTCTGAACCTACTGTATATACAGTATATGCTTCTGCAATCCAAAATATGGACACATTTTTATCCAGAAGATATACAGTAAGTATAAGAAATCTCACTTCCTCCAAATATGGATTAATCATTTGTTTAATGACATCTTCATGTACTTCAGCTTCTCATTAGATTTTTGACCAATCAATTATCTACTGCAAGCTCTGGGGCAAAAATGCAATCAAAACCTTATTTATATATGAATTAACCCTTAAATTTATTCATTCATTCATTTTTCCTTCAGCTTAGTCCCTTTGTTCATCAAGGATCGCCACAGCAAAATGAACCACCAACATCAAATATGTGTTTTACACAGCAGATGTCTTTCCAGCTGCAACCCAGTACTGGAAAACATACATACACACTCATTCATACACACACACTCAAGCCAATTTAGTTTATTTAATTCAGCAATAGCACATGCCTTTGGCCTGTGGGGGAAACGGGAACACCCGGAGGAAACACACGCAAACACGAGGAGAACAATCAAACTCCTTAACCCTTAAATGTATCATGTTTTTAAAGGCAACACCAATTATTTTAGTCAGGCATTAATCATTTGAGGTAATTATTTAATTATCACTCTTCTTCCACATAACTCAAAGTGTCAGACCTACAACAGACTAGGCCTAGACTTCAGTTGACAAAAAAAGCTGTTGCTAGTGCGAAGCTGCATTAAGTAGCCACGTTCAAAATAATATGTAAAAAAACTGCAAGTTTTGTGTCATGAATTTGCTGTAGGTGTGAGTTTTCTGAGTTGCAAATCCCACAACGGTACCCTGAGAACAGGAGGAGCAGCTCAGAATGAAGACAGACTCAGTGAATGTCTTTGAGAGTATAAACACTGGCTGAACCGCAGAACGCCACTGAGTAATGTTTAATTTTTTTTTTACTAGGCACCAAGCATCATTTTCTGGCATTTTTTTCAAGTAGATGTCTGATTATAGTGGATGGTGTTGGTGCCGCCCTGTTGTTTTGTGCCCTGTTGTTATATTCTGCACAATGCCTTCAGAAAAAAAGGCTTTTACCCTCCTAAATCCCAGTCGGTATTTTATTAATTTATTTTTATTTATATTTTTTATGTTTTTTTCTAGCAACAATGTTAAATATAGTTTGTAACTGAGGCTTAAAGGTGCAGTATGTAAGTTCGACACCCAGTGGTTGAACTAGGTATTGCAGTCCTAAGTCATAATAAAGGTACGCCGGGTTGCCAGTTTGAGTGATTTTAAACTGTGTTCTAAATAAAAGCAACGACACGCGATTGAGGGAATATTCTCCATATTAAAAGGAGTTTTGGTTCTAACCAACACCTCGAATTGATTTATTAGAAGCGGCTTCTATTTCTCACAGCTGAACAACAGAAACCTATGACAGATCACCTCAGGTAAGCCTCGTGTGCTTTATTCAGTGCTAAATGCTAACAATGCGAGTTTGAATGCATTTTACATGGCGTGTATTACCATATACTGAAAGCAGAAAGTTCACCTCAGATCTGGAAAATACAATAAACCATTTGAAATTGAACTTTAGAACTAAACACATATGAGTGATTCAGCATGTACATTTAATGATGTTAAAGAGGGTTAACATGTATTAAATAGATTCTAAACCTTACCGTTTTGTGAGTGAGTGCATATTCTGTGCTTCTGAAAGGCTGTATTTAAATTTCTGCCGTGTTTTGTGGTGCAAACAGCCAAATGGCTCATCACTCATAACAATCTCATCACAGCGTGTTGTTAGGACACGCGATGTAACATGCTCACGTTCCGAATATTTATGTCATTTGCTAATTAACGTCATGTGGAACTGAATCTGTCTCATTTTGACATCTGATACTTTCCACTACACTGTAGCATTTCGCTCATGGACGCATGCTTTCAGAGTCTTTCTGAATGAATGAATGAATGAATGAATGAATGAATGAATGAATGAATGAATGAATGAATGAATGAATGAATGAATGAATGAATGAATGAATGAATGAAATATGCTGTTTTCCAACAAGGCAACCCGGGGTGCTGAATTGTAATTGGCTAAACTGGCATGTGCATGTGAAAATTACCTAAACAAAGACATCGTTCCGGAACGGAAAAAAAAATTTTCAAAGCAGAATATCTGACTTCAGCATTGTTTGTCAGTTAAACAAGTATGTTCAATTGGGATGTTTCTTAAATATCTGCACACATATTATTGTATTTTTATGCTTTAGAAGAGTCAAAAACTTACATACAGCACCTTTAAATAATGAATTATTTGTATAATTGTAAAATAATACAATATAATACAATGTGGATAGAGATCTAGCATTCACTTCAATTCAAATACGCTTCAATTCAATATACAGCATACAGTATGTTAAACATATATTTGTAAATACTTCTTTTTTCCATAAAGGACTCTTCGACTAACCTGCTCTTATCCAGCTCTGGCATTTGAGCAAGGGAATATAATTAAACGTGTCCCTTTGAACTAAGTGAATTAATATGCCTGAAGTCACAAGTATTTAGTGAGATTATTAATTAATGTGGACCTGTTGCTAAGTGGGCTGGAGTCACGGCTGCAAAGCCTTCGGCATGTATGTGTGATCAATCATCTAATGACTCGCTTGTAATTCATGTTTTAAAGTAGACCTCTGCTCCTCGAACAAACATCGTCATGCTCAAGAAATAAAAGGCCATCAGACTGGACTCCTGAATAGCAATTAGATCGGCCACATATGTAAGCACTGAAAGGGCACAGCAGCTGCAACAACACTTGTGCATTGAATGTATGAACTTTTCAGCTGGAAAGAGCAGTACACAAGTAATAGTGGTTTCATTTTCAAGAAAAGGCTTAAAAGACTTAAAATGCATGCAAAGTATGTGAATGATTTGGAATATGAATACTTAAAATTTATTTTAAACTCTTAAATGGTAAAATACAGTACAAACTACACTTCTAGGTTGAGATAAAAAACTGTTCAAATATACCTGTATATGAGGATATTTATGCTACTGTTAGAATATCTATTCAATTCCATGCGTGTTCAATAAAAAAGGTCAGGAGTGGATTTTCTACAATGTCAAAAAGATTAGTAATTTTGTTAGATACAAATGAATGATTCGAGTACAGAGCTCTTTACGTTACACCAATACAATACAAAAATTACATTCAGGAACATTCAGGAGGTTTGCAACAAAACTACATTTCCATGACTTCAGTATTTATACACAACTGATATTAAAAGGTGGAGTTTTGATGGAATTGTCACTTGTAAATCATTCTGCAGTTCTTTGGCGGTTGCACCCAAACATACTTCCTCTTTCGGCAACCTTTCTCTGCACACAAGAACTGAACAGTTACGTGCACCTTTAATATATTTCACAACCTCTACAAGCATCCTGCTCCTTGTGTCCGTTAACATGTCTACACTTCTTGTTACAGGAAGTCTGGAGCAAGGCCCTCCCACACTATTTTTATTGTTATTCTGCTATTTCCCTCTTGTCAGCAGTTCCTTCTATAAGTATGGAACACAGAAAGAAAGAAGTTTATTTGGTTAATATATTTACTTGGTACATCATACTTACTTAGCAAATGATAATTTCTGAGAAAAACTGCTCAATTACAGTAATTTGAGTATTTGTAATTTGTTACTTTACACCACTGCCATTAAAGTGGATTAATTTTTGGCAGCCTGACTGGGAAACATAGTAGCTCCAGGCCATTGGGTTAGTTTTGTGAACCCTGTATCATTCTTTAAATAATTTCGAAAGAAGTCTCAACCAGTCTGCATTTATTTGATCTAACAAACAGAAAAGTGTTTAAAATACTACTGTTTTAACAGTATTTTACATAATCTTTCAGATATATACTGATTTGGTTCACAAGAAACATTATCATTATTATTATTATTATTATTAGTATTATTATTATTAATGCAAAAATAAGTTGATCTCTGTAATATTTTAGTGGGAACTGACATGTTTTCTGCACTTAAAAAATGTAATGCATACTGACTGTATCAAAGTGAGCTTCCTAATGGGAAATAAAAATGTTAGGAAGGTTATAAATCATATTAATTGTGTTTTTTCTTAAACTTTTTTTTGTTTATTTTTTATTTTATTTTTATTTTATTTATGTTTTAAAATGTTAAAATTTTCTGTGGGGGTCTTTAATGAAATCTTCCAACCTCATGGTGACATTTTTTTTTGTCCTCATGATGAACCAAAACTAACTAAAAACGCACTAACTGAACTTGTCTTGTGTAATTCTAGGATACTTCTGGTTTAAACATAGCTATACTATATAAAAATGGTCATGAATAAACAAACCCAGATTTCAGCCTGTGCATGTTTCATTCCTTCACTCCATCATCTCTTCTCTCTTTTCTATTTAGTCTTTATGCCAGTTTTAGACACAGACAGAAGCTAAAGAAAGAGATGCCATGGATATTTGGCACATGTGTGACAGTGAGAAAAGTAAAATCCCTGGAGATCAGATTAAAAATGGAAAAGAAGTAAAGCTCTGGTGATGTGGGAGGTCAGAAAGGTGGATATCTGAGAACACAGTGATATACTGGCTTTATAAAGAGAGAGCTGCAGTTCTGAAGCCAAAACCACTCTAGACTGGCACATTATTTAGGGGACAAAAACAAACAGCAACAGGAGAAGTCTTTTAGAAAATCATTCATATTTGAGCGGTATCCAGAGACTGGGGAAATAATATTTACTGTGCTCTGTATCTCTCATTCTCTCTACAGACTTTAAGAGCTTTCTTTGTACTCCAATCCTTTAGTACACATTATGTATATCTTAGCTTAGAAACCCTCAAGAAAGAAAGAAAATAATAAATCATTTTTACGTATTATATACTGTGTAACTAATGTTCTATTCATCACGATTCTTTCTGATGTCTGTTTAATTCAGTTAGATAGCAAACTGATGTTATGGTTTGATGAATTCCCTGTCGGACAGGTTAGCTGTTATGAAGCATGAGGAACACAGCCAATGTGAAATAAATCTTGTTGGAATTGCCCCAAACTAAGACATAGCATCTTATAGTGGATTATTTTTTAGAGGATGATGAGCAAGACTCTTTTTTGGACAATTCTGGGGATGGAATTTGAAGGAAAGTATGGTATACTATTATTTTTGCTAAATACACTTACCGGCCACTTTATTAGGTACACTTGTCTAACTGCTTGTTAACACAAATTTCTAATTAGCCAATCACATGGCAGCAACTCAATGCATTTAGGCATGTAGACACGGTCAAGACAATCTTCTGCAGTTCAAGCTGAGCATCAGACTGGGGAAAAAAGGTGATTTAAGTGACTTTGAACGTGGCATGGTTGTTGGTGCCAGACTGGCTGGACTGAGTATTTCAGAAACTGCTGAAGTACTGGGTTACGCAACATCTCTAGGGTTAACAGAGAATGGGCCGAAAATGAGAAAACATCTAGTGACTGGCAATTCTGTAGGGGCAAACTGGTTCCAGCTAATAGACCAGTAACACAAATAACCACTCGTTACAACCAAGGTATGCAGAAGAGTATCTCTGAATGCACAACACATCAAACCTTGAGGCGGATGTGCTACAGCAGCAGAGGACCACACCGGGTGCCACTCCTTTCAGCTAAGAACAGGAAACTGAGGCTACAATTCACATAGGCTCACCAAAATTGGACAATAGAAGATTGGAAAAACGCTGCCTGGTCTGATGAGTCTTGATTTCTGCTGCGACATTCTGTGGTGATGGTTTAATGGTGTGAGGGATATTTTATTGGCACACTTTGGGCCCATTAGTACCAATTGAGCATCGTGTCAACGCCACAGCCTACCTGAGTATTGTTGCTAACCATGTCTATCCCTTTATGACCACAGTGTACCCATCTTCTGATGGCTACTTCAAGCATGATAATGCACCATTTCATAAAGCGCAAATAATCTGAGACTGGTTTCAAACTCAAATGGCTTCCACTGTAACCAGATCTTAATCCAATAGAGAGATGTGGTGGAACGGGAGATTTGCATCATGGATGTGCAGCTGACAAATCTGCAGCAACTGCGTGATGCTATCATGTCAATATGGAGCAAAATCTCTGAGGAATATTTCCAGTAGCTTGTTGAATCTATGCCACAAAGGATTAAGGCAGTTCTGAAAGCAAAAGGGGGTCCAACCTGGAACTAGTAGGGTGTACCTATATATATATATACCCATATATATATAAACATTTTCTATCGATATCTGATTTTACAAATAAAGCCGCTATACCAAGCCAATAGTTTCATTAATTTTATTAATTTTATTTTATTTTTTTTGCTTGTGAACTTCATAAGAGTTAAGAAATTAACATTTGGTGAAATAACCAAGTCATTTATCACATATGGATTAAAAATAATACATTACGATAAAATGTTGTGCCTATCACTCCATATTAACACTCAAAGGATGAATATTAAACAGCTAAATGATTCTTTCACAGTATTGAATTAAGTGCTTTCTAATTAGTCTGCGAATCAAGGGATGTAAGACAGTCTGTTTATAAGGCATTATTAAAAATTGCCTTTGAATTAACCTTTCAAGTCGCTCTCTTAGACACAAATAGCTTAAATTAACTCAAATGGAAAGGTCATGACAGCACAGCCAGTAAGACTATAAAGCCTTTTAGGGTCTACACAGATGAAGAATGTAATTATGTGGGAGCTGTAAGCTATTACAATTCAAGTACAGTTAGTTCTACCAACCTCTTCCCACACAGTCTCACCTCTCACACAAACACTGACACAGGCCTGATCCCTTCCTCACTGAAACCCACACAATGGTGGAATGAAATAAATAAAACACACACCATTAGATGCATTGCAAAAACACTGCAGCTATTTCTGAGTAAGAGTTCGAGACTCTGAAAGGCTGCAGCACAACACAAAATGGCAGGAGAGCAAAGAAATGCACACCTGGTCTAGTTTGTGTTTCTTTTTGTTACACTTTCACCTTTACATGTGACACTAGAGGGTCAAATATAAATAATGCTCTAACATTTTTACATCGGGGCAAAGTTCCTTACACAATGTCATGACATCAGTATTGCAAATAATAATGACCAGCCTGCAATCAATACTGCATTATTGCATACCACACTTATAGAAACATAGGTTCTTTTTTTGACAGCATTGCTTCCATGAAGAAACTTTACATTCAAGCAATGCAGTTGAAAAAACAAAAAACCTTTCACACATAAAAAAAAATTCTCACTGAAAGGTTCTTTAGAAGAACTTTAAAAATACCTAAAATAGATAGTTGGTGACATCATGCAAAAACTCTGATTTGGGGAATTGTTTGGACTCATTGATTGGTATTGGAGTTGATAAAGTATTTTTTAGCTCATAGGTTTTGGCTCTTCTTTATAAAATTTCCCCTATATATACACATACACTACATGACAAAAGTCTTGTCGTCGATCCCAGTTGTAAGAGCAACAAATAATGCATGATTTCTAGTTGATCATTTGGAAAAGTTTCAGAAAGTAGATTTTTCTGATGAATCATGTTGAACTGTACCCCAATCATCACAAATAATTCAGACGATCTATTGGAACCCTCATGGACCCAAGATTCTCACAGAAATCAGTCAAGTTTGGTGAAGAAAAAAACCATGGTTTGAGGTTACATTCAGTATGGGGATGTGCGAGAGATCTGCAGAGTGGATGGCAACATCAACAGCCTGAGGTATCAAGACATTTGAGCTGCCCATAACATTACAAATCACAGGACAGGGTAAATTATTCAGCAGGATAGTGCTCCTTTTCATACTTCAGCCTCCACATTAAAGTTCCTGAAAGCTAAGAAGTTTAAGGCGCTACAGGATTGGCCAGCCCAGTCACCAGACATGAACATTATTAAGCATGTCTTTGGTAAGATGGAGGAGGCATTTAAAATAAATCTAAAGAATCTTGATGAACTCTGGGAGTCCTGCAAGAAAACTTTCTTTGCCGTTCCAGTCATTGCAGAGATGTATGTATCCAGTCCTCCAAGCTCATGGAAGTCATACACAATATTAATTCTTTTTCCACTGCACCATGACTTTATATTCTATACTGTACATTATGTCTGTTAAGTGACAAGATTTTTGCCTTTCATATTAGCCACTTTCTTCTGAAAGGAGTAGTTTTCTCAGGCTCGTGTGTGTAGATTCAATAATTTCACTTTTATGGCAAAGAATAACTTCTTTTCATTCCCTTTAAAGTGTAATAATTGAACATAAACATAGGGGGCAGAGAGGAATACTCATTTTACAGCACTTAGAATCAGATTTGAGGAGAAAACAAACTTGATTATGACATACTGTGCATAAATACAAACTTGTGCAGTGACTCTCAAATGAATTTATTATTTAAGTCATGTAACAAAATTTGTCAGTGCTTTAAGAAAATTATTTAGTTTTGTGTTCGGATGGACGGATAGGAGTTTCATTCAAATGTTTTGTCCAAACAATAAACCAAGAGCACAGTTTAACAAACTCATATCAGCTAACAATACTATGCCTATAAGTGTTAATCCGAGGTATATCAAACCAGCTGAAATATTAAGAATTTGAATTAAGATTATACACAATACACATATGCCCAAAACACTAAATATACACTGTGAAAAACTTTTCAGTTAACAAAATGAAATGGTGAGTAACTTACATTTTAAATAAAGTACTGCTATTTACTTGATATTTGGGTTGTTTGGTCAATGCAAATAGTTTTAAACAAGGCCACACCAGAATTAAGCACCTCCGAGTTACAAACCATGAAAGTGTCCTGAATGAATTATTGTTGTGATCAAAGTGTTTGAAAGATTCAATGAATCACTCAAGAAGTCAGCCACTTGTTTGGTTCCTGAATGATGCTGCATTCCAAATGAGATAAATCTGCCTCTGAAGGGCACTTCAGTCTGAGAACAATCACAGTCGCCATATTGAGGGGTCGTTACAAAGCAAAGTCCTCCAAACTGCCCACTTCAAAGGGCACTTCAAAACGAAGGACTTCGAGGGACTCTTTTTTCGCTCCAGTGTTCCTTTTCCCGCATACTTAATTGGTGGCACAAATGATGCAAAAGTGAATTCCAATTTTTTGGGGGTCCTACATGCATACCTACAGCACACTTTGAAGTTTAAACTAGGAAGAACCCTTCAGAATGAAGCACAGCCAATAAATGAGTTGCACATTTGTTTCTTGTATAAATCAGTATGGGTAAACTAAATGACTCAGTGAAAAATTCAATGTCTCACTTATAAAGACAGCCACTTGTTTGTTATGACAATTCTTGGAGAGATTTAGTATGGTAATAAATATTTATATGGCATTGCTGATGTATTTGGTATTAGCGGCATAGATTTGCTACACTGCTGCTGTTGCTTCTTTGATTGTTATGGCAGAGCAAGTACGAAACTTGCTACTGCCAATATATTCACTGACATGCAGTCTGAGAATATAACACACTGTTGCTGCAAACATGTATGTATGTAACCCCCGTAGAAGATCTAAACAGGTGGAACTGGGGTGGAGAAGGGTGTCTTCGAACTTCCACGTTCGTCACTTTCACAATCATTAACCAATATACATTTTACCCCAAGAGAGAATCACTACAATGTGTTGTTAAACTGTTAAAGGGATGGTTAAATAAAATTTACTCACCATTTACTCACCCTCAATGGTTCCATACATTTATGAGTTTCTTTTTTCCATTAAACATAAGTGAAAATATTTTGGAGAATATTAGAAACATAGTCAATTGAACACTCTATTAAAAAAAACAAGTATGAAAGTCAATAGGCAGTGATGGGCAAAAATGCATTGAAATATATTTTAAAAGAAAATACCAAAAACATTAATTTTACATGTATCATATATATATATATATATACAGCAGCCACAAGTATTAAAATAAAACACTGTATTTTGTATTTTGAAAATACTACAAAAAAATTTTTACAAGGGAGCATGACATATCTTCACAATCCTTACATCAATAGACATATTGGATCAATCCCTTCACCATTAAACTGATTTAGTAAAGTAAACAATGATCGACAACAACAGCAATTCTCTGAGCCAGTTTAGATTAGCTTCTCTGCCAACTCATTCACCTCTATATTTGTAGGTATTCATAAACTTTTGTTTCTCTTTCATTTTAGTATAAATGTTGTACAAATTTCATACAGAAAGTCCTGTCTCGATCTCTTTAATCACTGTAAAACCCATGTAATGCAGATAAAGATTTGGAATATTGTACTATTTCTCTTTATTGTCTTACCATCCACTGTGTGGCCAGTAAAATTGCCACCATCTCTTAACAGTCTTATATTTTAAAAGGGTGATATATGAAGAGTTTTTTTTTTTTTTTCACTTATTGTTTTGAATAAATTATGAATTATTATTGAAAAAATTATTTTTGCAATTGAAATCTTACTTCATGCAAAAACATGATTTCATAAAACTACTAAAATTTACAGTTTTAGCACTTTCCATATATCATGTTTTACTCTTCAATGCACAACATAAATATGATGTCTCAAAAATGGAGTTATCTGTTTTTGCAAAGTTTGGAGTCTGGAGTGTTGGACCATTCTGTATAGACTGGAGTATTATTATATATTTGTGTCTAATATACTGGATTGTCCCACTTTACCATCTTTAGACAAGCATCTTTCCTCTTCAATAACTATACAGGGCACCTGCAGATCTACTACTGGCATTTGAAACAGCCAATGAAGTACAGGTTTTGCCGCTGTATGACTTACTTTTATGTTGTTTCTCTTATTTTCTCGGCATCTACATCAGCAATCCATCCAAAACTACTACTATTTGTGCAGTTTACTCATTCTCCCAAGAGTTATTCAGTTCTTCTTTAACTGGAAGAGTCTCAGTTTACCCCCTCCATCTTTAGATGTTTTAAATTCCTTTGCATTTCCAGCTGCAGCACTGAGGCTGACTCTGAGGATGTTCTAAAGCTCCTCATCCTGTTCTTTTTATTACAACTCATTTCTAAAGCAAAGATGCTGATGCCGAATTGTACACTTTTTATACAACATTACATAATACTGGTTTAGGCATTGTGCAGTATACTATTTTTAATGATTGTTGATGTCATCATCGTAGACTTCTTACAAAGTATATTACAGTATTTAAAAAATACAAAAACACAAGACACTAAAGCATTAATCCATGTTCATAAACCCTATCAAATACAAATTACAAAAAGCTATTTTGTATTTAAAATATATATTTGAAATACATGTATCATAAATACTGCCCATAACTGTCAATAGGTACAGGCTTCCAACATTTTTCAAAATAACTTCTTCAGAAAACTGAAACAGGTTTGCGACATGTGAACACTGAGTAAATGAGTTTTGAGTGACTATCCCTTTAAATAACCTGGTTATAATGCCAAGTATACAGTAAATGGGTGTATAATTGACACTTTAACTAAAATAAACCCTATTATCAGTGCATCTCAAACAACAGTACAACACAACAGTGGAAAGACAGCTGAAATACAGGAAAAGAATAAACTTAGCATATTGATCTACATCTCTGTCTCTGCTGAGCATCAGGGTTTCCATCAATAAGCAGTTCCAGAGGAATGCCTTGCAGTGGTGAACGCCCTGAACCCAGGGGCGCACGCTGACAGGAAGCTACTAAGGGGAAGCTGCTGTCTACTGGTAAGGACTGAAAAAGGTTATTGGAGTTGCAGGGCCCCAGGGTAATTATCATTGGCCCACGAGATGGTTTGCAGTGCAGCGCGTGAGGACATGTACCTTAATTGGATCATGCTGCAATCTCTCAAAGCTTTACAGAGACCTGGTTGTCGGGGTAACAGAGCTCAGGAGAATGTTAAAAAAAAGGCAGGATAACACATCCACTAGCTAGTCTTTGCTTTGGCTTCGACGTTCGTACTACAGAAACTGTTTACTCAGTGTTTTTTTTTTTTAATATGCAGTAGAACTAATAAAGGACGAGAGCTTGGCCATCTCAAGTCAAAAAGTAGTCTCATTTATTCAGGGTATTTTGCAGTTTGCTGATTTAAAAAAAAAGTCCAATTATTTCAGATATCAACATGGCATCCGCATAATGTGCATGGTCAGCGGTGTAAAATAATACAAACTGCCATGGATATCTTGGAGTTTTAAAATGGTGATTCTTGTAAAACTCCAATTTGTGAGGAAACATAAAAGCCGATAACAATGAAGGCTGGCTGAGAATGTGTGGCAGTTAATCTATAAACCCTTGGCTTTTGACCGTAACAAGTGAGTGAAAGAAACTTAGATACAGTAAGTGGTGTAAAGTTACAAATTACAAATACTCAAATTACTGTAATTGAGTAGTTTTTCTCAGAAATTTTAATTTACCAAGTAGTTTTAAAAATGTGTACTTTTTACTTTTTAGTGCAGTGTTGGTACTTTTACTCCACTACTTTCCTTCAACCTGCAGTCACTACTTTATTTTTTCTTGTCTATGGGGATTATAAAATCAGTCCCGTGATTCCTGTCTAATTAAAGTGCACATATAAGGTAAATCGCATCATAATGAACTACCTCAAGACATGGGCGATATATAATTGCAGCAAACTATTTGAAAGCATTAAAAGTTTCCAAGAAGATGTCTAAAATCTTTACACGCATTGACACGGAGACTGTTTAGATACATGTCACTGTTGAGAAAATGACAGACACTTTATGATGACCAAAATGGCCTTAAACACCCAGCAGGCACAGGACGTCAACATGGCGTCAGATTGACGTTGTACCCATAGACTGTAAAAGATATGAAAGTAGTATCTGTTATGTCACCCATAGGTTTCTGAACATTGCAAAAGAAGCTACAAGTAGGCGTGGCCAACCGTCGCCATTTTGTTCGCACGTCATCGCACCGACCGCGGGATACCAAAAAAGGGAAAAGAGGCAAAGAGTGAGTGGAGCTACTGACACCTGCTGGCTATTTTGCGTAGGCCTGGCTTAGACAGACTTTTCTTTGGGGTAAACGCTTAATACTTCACTACCAGTGACTCGTTTGTTTTCTGACCACATGTGCTTGGTTGTACAATATATAAATAAAGTGTTTAGACTTTTAAAACCACTGTTGTAACACATTGAGCCACTAAACATTGTTCTTATGACGTTTTTCTACTGAAGGAAAACGCAAATTACTTCCAAACACTTCAAATATAGTCTGTGTTAGTAAATGCAAGGCTATTTATAAAATCTAGGCATAACACACTATGACAACGCTTCAGATGACTGTTCTGGAGCCTACAGCTAATCAATCTGTCAGATTCTGAAGTGCATTATAGCTCTGAAGAACATTATAAATGACAAATGATCTTAAATAAAACAAATACATTTATAGAGATGGTATATAACACATATACCTATATACATATAGCACAATTAAGTGCACACAGCATGCCATATCATCTGATAATTGTAAGAAATAATTCCAAAAGGCAAATGACTGTGTAAAGAAACATTATACAAAACAAAAATATGATGTTCATGCCGAGTTCAGTGGCTAATCAGCCGAAATCAGCTGAGGTGACGAGACAGCGAGCAGCGAGACCTAGCTGTCACTCAAGTGGCCACGCCCTTAATTATGCAGACTTAATATAACTTAATAAAAACTAAATGGATGAGTTATAAAAAAATTCACCCCCCTCACAGTTGTCATGAAGGGTAATCATAGCTATATGCACCAAAGCCATCTTTTGTACCAGACTGTAAACATGTTTTTACCAGCTGTAAAAATGGCCAATTTACCATTGCAGTCAGAAATCATTTGGATTTCCTGGAGCCAGCCCCTTAGGCGAGTCGATGAATTGCAGTTTTAGTTACTTCCGTATTGGCTTCCCGAAGGAGAGCGGGAGGTTGCTGCTTGGTTGTACCCCAACGTTGTGGGGATGTTGCATTTTGTTTGGAAATGAAATCGGGTTGACATCAGAACCCAACGTCAGGCTGACGTCAATGTTCAACGCCCAACCTAAAATCAACCAAATATCAACGTCTAATGATGTTACAGCTTGAAGTTGTGTGAATGTTACTAATATGATGTCTATCAGATGTTGGATTTTGGTTGCCATACCTGACGAATAAATCGGAATATTTGACGTCAACATGACGTTGGTTTAAGATATTGGCTCGACGTTGGATTCTGGTCACTTTCTAACAACCTAAAATCAACCAAACATCAATGTAATTTCATGTCGTTATTGGAGATCAAAATAACGTTGTCCTTAGACTTTGAATTTTGGTCACCTGACGTCACAACCTAAATCTAATCTAATATTAACGTCTTATAATGTGTGCCTGCTGGACAATAACTAAAAGCACTACAGAATGTTACGTTTACACACATCCAGAAATTACATGTAAATGCATTAGCGTTTTACAGCGTAATACTCACTACTCTTGAGAGCTTTTGAAACATCTACTTTTACTCACACTTTGAGTAATATTTACAACAGATACTTTTACTCGCACTACATTTTTAGGCAAGTAATAGTACTTAAGTATGATTTTTCAGTACTCTTTTCACCACTGGATACAGTATATGATTGACAAGTAAACAAAGCATTTACATAGTCAACAACTTAGTGATTAGCTAGGAAATTATGTCATAATTCATCAGATTTTTAGCTGAATATTGATAAACTACAGTTAAATTTGGTTGTCACTTCAGCTTTTAGTGTTCCGTCATTTTCTGTACACACAGTTCAGTAATTTACGAGAATGACAACCTCATTACCTCAAACAATGCATTTATTCTGTGCAGCGTATACAGAACTGAACAACTAGTTGTTAATGGTGCATTTAAACCTATATCAGAGATGTCAGTCTTTTCTGTATGCGCAGTGCAGGAAATCAGGAATAGAGATGTATTCATTAGTGTTGCCAGATCTTGATAGAAGAAACTGCAAATAATAACAAGCCCATAATAAATCCCAAGCGTAAACCCAAAGGCTTTGTCTAAGAAATAAATAAGCCACATACCAAAATATCCTGACCTTCACCTGCTGGTGCTTAATAAGCATTGCTTGTAATAAGTGGACATCGCTACATTTAAAGCAGAGCTCTCAAAGCAGCCTTCCAAAAATAAACAAGCAGAATGCCTTGACTGTGGCTTTGTTAAAATTGGCAGCCATAATAAGCCTTTGGATGTTGTTCTTTAGTCAAAAAATGACTTAAAATCAATTCAAAAAGACATCAGAATGTACATGTGGATACCACAACATCTCAATTTTAGGAGAAAGTCATGTTCCATACACAAAAATGACTACTTAGTAGATTTACTACCATATGCAAATGTGGTTGTCACTCCTTAAAGTATGTAGCCATTATTAAATGAACTACGCTCACCAGCCACTTTATTAGGAACACACCCGTCCAACTGCCCGTTAATACAAATTTCTTATTAGCCAATCACCTGGCAGCAACTCAATGCATTCAGGCATGTGGACATGGTAAAGGTGATCTGTTGCAGTTCACCGAGCATCAGAATGGGGAAGAAAGGTGATTAAAGTGACTTTAAACGTGGCATAGTTGTTGGTGCCAGACAGGCTGGTCTGAGTATTTCAGAAACTGCTGATATACTGGGTTTTTTATGCACAACCATCTCTAGGGTTTACAGAAAATGGTCCGAAAAAGAGAAAATAACACATTACCTCTTACATCTGATGTATATTTGGTGACAATGTCTGTGGGTGTCACCATCCAAAATTAAAGCACAGCTTTTCTCTTTTAATGTCTTATTGCTCATCGTCATAAATTAAAATAAGGAGGCATGACAGCTGAGCAGGACTTTGAAAAAAAAAATGTGGAACTCTGAACAATGTGTGGAGAGTTTACTCGCACGTGACTTGTTTAAGCTCTTTGGTCCGTTTAGAAACTTTGCCATGTGAAAGCAAACCGCACCAAGAACAAAGAGCAACATTGTAACAATTTTAATCCCAGTTTCAGAACAAAAGAATCGATCCACAGGTGTTAAAGCACCCTAAGTCTATTTTTAACCAGTTGTCAGTTCATTGATACATCCCCTACCAGTAATAGTTTTCTTAATGCAGTGATACTGTAGCATTTACTTTAAAGTAACCAAAAGTAAAATCCTAAGTGACGATGGATAGATTTTAATGTCTGTGTTGTGTCTTATATTGTTAAAAAGCTGCTTTGTGCTGTGCCCTACGATGCCCTTCAGCCATACTTATATTGCACAGCCTCTCATATCTTATTGCTTACTTCATATGCACGTTTCTGCTATAAAGCGTCTTCTTGATAAGAAATTTCAAGGTGAACCTTCGATATATTAAACTTTTCCATAAGTTATGGAAGTGTCGTACATCGCAGAGGTTGAAGGAAGGATCATTCAGTGCCGTGAATACAAAAGAGCGCTGCTCAGTAAAGCAATGATATGGGAAGGTAACCAGTGCTTATGAAATGCGCTAACTGTCCGAGCTGTGCAGTCTGAGGGCTAAAATTGTCAAAGACGTGGCGATCAATAAAGTAATCTCACTCATCATTACACCTCTGCCCATGATAACGCAGCATGAGGCTGTAGTACAACAGCAAGGAAAGCAATTATAAGTCTTGGCGGAAATTGACAGGTCCCATGTGGAGAAATGATGGCTGTTAAAAGGATGAAAAGGGCAGAAGTGTGAGGAGAGTGATACCATAGCCTCTGTTTCCTCCCTCCTCTGCCTCCTCTAGTAAGCATTGCTCTCTTTGATGTAAGCCTATTACTGGGATCACAACACTAGGCTCTGTAAGGTCTATTATTTGGACTCCGCTTATTTGTATTAGGGTTCAACACTGCATCCCATGACATACCAATCCAGTTGAATCATTTTAATAAGTCTTTCTGAAGAACGCTACTTTTCAAGCTCACATGCTTAACCTAAAAAGCTCTCTTTTTTTGCATCAAGGTAATAAATTGGATTCTCAGGACAACCAGGGCGCAAATTGATCATTTTCAAGAGGTTCAGCTTTTAAAAAACATATTCTTTTGATTTGAGTGTCTCTTTGTATTTATTTGAAGTGTTTATATTCATGATGCATGACATCATGAAATAATGATAAACTATTGTTCTTTGCTCTCAGTATGTTTTTGTTGCCGCTTTTCACAAATGCCATTTTTGGTATTGGACATCTTTTTTTATCATACTTATCTAAAAAATGGTGTTGGACAATGCTTAAACAGACATGCATGTAACTTTTAAGTCATCATAAAACCACAGAACAAATAATACAAAGGTTCATTGTTTTGATTTAGACATTGTCAAAGGATGGTGTTACGACTAAAGTTTATTTATTTGTTTTTGTTGCACATTGCATGTGTCTTTTTCTTTGTCCCGCCTTCTTGTGTTGTTTTTGTGTTATAACATGGGCTCCAATGTTAATGTGGTCCAGGCTCTGATTGGCTGCTGGTTGCAGAGATCTATAAAAGGGAACTTCCGGAAAAGTTCGAGGAGCTCAATTGTGGTGCGACATTTGCGGGGAGTGGAGAGCTCCTGGATTTCCCTACCCCTCCGGTCGAAGACCAACCTTTAGTCTTGTACAAATGTCCATGTAAGCTTGCAAATTTTGAGAGTTTGAGCTTTTAGGGGTAGCCTGCCTATGTAGTTGATTACTTTTGACTTTGTTTATGTTTAGGGAGGAAGGTAAGCTTCCTATATTTTCTTTAAAGATTTACAGGTAATTTAGTTTACTTTACTTTGCAGATTCATTTGTTTGTTATTTTGGCCCATGGCCACCCTGAAAAAGATGCTCATTTACAGTGGCGGCTGGTGTTAAAAAATGTGAGGGGGGCGCATTTTAAAAGCCATTTTTCAGGTGATGTACCAAAAAACAAAATTGACTTAAGCATACAATAAATGCATCACAAATCAGTTCATTTTAGTTCAATTTGGGTTTATCAGTAATGAAGTAATCAAGATAATCAGTAAACACACACACACACACATAAATGTTGCCTAATCACTGGCAGCACTACTTAAAAAATAATATTGCTCTTCTTTCTTTCTGGCTTGCTAATTTCTTAATGAGCTTTTGGTTAAAGTCAGTCAACTCAGTCACCAGTCTCTTCTCTATTGACAGCATGGCCAATGCATTCAGCCTCTCTTGCGTCATGCTGTTTGAAACAGCAAACATGGAAAACAGTAAAAGGCATGACTTACATCTCAACTTACCAGCCAACTCCGTTTGTCATGACAAGTGCTCGAAAAGCCCCGAATATACGCCCGCTCGCGATCACTTGACTATTGGTAAATTTATTTTTATTAGTTTTGCAAGGAAGGTCGATCTGGTCCAAGCTCCTTGATTATGATTAATTTTTTCTTCATCCAAACGCCTTGTGAACGGATATCTTTGCAAAGATACAACAGAATTTTCCTTCATCTTGCACTTGCTTTCACTATATGAATAAAGGTCAGCACAGCTAACTGACGAGCTGCTGCTGCTGAACGGTCTAAGTGAGAATGGTCCAATCACATAAGGCCAATCATATAAAAACAAATATGATTCGTTCTAACAAAAAAAAGGGCGGGTTCGGGGCGCAGAGCGCTGCGCCCCAAAGACAATTTAAAACAGGCCAATTAGAGCTTATCCTCATATCACATGCTTTGCAAAAGTTCGTGTACCCACATAGACACCCATTAGTCCGGCGCCCCGTACACATATGAAAAAATATTGTTCATACATTTTTTTTCAATAAATGTTAGTATGACTACAATAAATGTTAGAATGTTATAATTAAATCAGTTTATTTTGTTAATATTTGTGATAATAAATATTGACATATTAAAGGAGTCTAACTTGACGGGGGCGGCGCCCCAGCGCCCTCTATTGACCAGCCGCCACTGCTCATTTAAACTACTATTCTATAATAAATCTATTTAATTACTCTCAACTGAGTGTTTGCATTTGGTTGTCGACCTAAGAGGATCTTTTGTATAAGTTTATTTTATTTTTATTTTTTTGGGGGGAAATCCACCACCCAGAACCTTTTTCGTTTATTATGCCCATATTGTTTTCCCCTAGACTTGGAGCTTAACAGATGGTAAATATGACCAAGTCATAGAACACATCAAACTCCACAGAATAATAAAAAAAAATCTATTAATAAATAAGAAACCAATTAAATAAATAATAAACCAAGAAGCAATTCCCTTATTATTTGTTCAAAATGCTGTTTTTTCATTGTTATTACAGTCACTTGAGTCTTTTAGTATGTGATTTGAACTGTTGTGATTACCAACCACCCTGTAATGCTATGTGTGACCAAATTGTGAAGATAAAACTAGTAGTGAATGATTTCCGGAAATAAGTGTGATCTTTTCAGCCACATTAGCAAATGTTCGCTTGATGTTTGCCTATGTTGCTTTAAGTATCGTCTGCCAATTGCAATCAGAGATGTGCAAACCTCATTTCAAATAAATGTTTTTTTAGAAGGATTTAATAAATGCCTAGTGATCAAACTGACTTACTGGACACTAACTTTTCCCAATAACTTATGTGAACACATTACACAAACAAAATACTGTAATTAACCTTTTCTACTAAACAGAAGCTTCATAGTTCAGTCTTGCAGGCCTAAAAATTATAGTTTGCCAATCCATTCCTATGTATATACAGTTCACAAACAGTTCAGTTCACAATAGGACTGTGGTGATTCATCAATATAACCATCTGAGACAATGCTTAGATGGTGAATTAGTCAACATATTTTTTTTAAACGACTTATTTTATTTAACCTTTTTCATTTTTTTCTCATGCTTTTACTATATAAAAACACATTTATCAAGCATGAGCAATGAATGGCTGCATCAATAAAATGTCAAATTATAAAACCCAGAAATGCTATTTAGTTATCATATAAAACACCTGAATAGGAAACATACACTACAGGGGCTATTATGGATGATGGACCACCAGAGAGGCAATTAGCTCAGTAGAACTCTTCAAATCTGCTGTCATCTAGTTTGTAAATACTTTTTGAAGAAAGAAAGTTGTTGGTGTGCTGTCTTATCAAGTGAACAAATGTTTGAGGAAACAGGACAAGTTAGATGATCCACAGATCTGCAGATTTTGTATTCTTCTCTTATCATTATAGACATTTGCTCTAATCCAACATAAAGTGCCATATGAAGTGGACTAGGGAGGGACTATATGTTTCGATCAAACTGAATTTTAGTGTGCGATATTTTAAATTAAATCATATTTATTTACAGATGTATATTATTTCACAATTCTTTAGTGTGTTTTGTCTATGTGTAAAGACATCACAAACTGTAACATAACACAAATCTCTGAATGAACATTCTGAGAGGAAGTAAAGATTTTCTATTCTGAGAGAGCAACTAATGGGACACTGTCAATGGGAACACAGTTTATGCATGGTTTTACTAGGGCTTCACAGAATTAAAAAAAATCTTACATTGCGATATTTAGATTTTCTGCAATAAATATTGCGATAGAAATACAATTTAACCAGATTCCTTTACTTGCAAAGAATTCCTTATTTTAGGTTGATTGGGATGATTCTGGAGGTGATTGAATCATTTGCATTTAAAAATAAAATACAAGCATTGATAAATACATTAGAGCAAAGATTAAACATATTCAGGTGCAGAAATTGAATAAGCAAATGTAAAATAACACAATAGTCTTCATCATATTAATAATTCTATCAAATTAGCCTTTATTTAAGTTATAGATGATAGTTTCTGTGCCTTAATAAATCTTGAAGCAGTCACAGCCCTTAAAACACATGCAAATTATACATTTTTACTCTATTATGGTTACAGCTCCTGCTCAACTATAAACTCAACTTCATATTGCAGATCCTGGGATGTGACTATTGCGAATGCACACATTTCGATATTGATGCTGAAACAATATATTATCCTGCCCTAGGTTTAACGCTGGTTATCTCAATCTGGTGTGTTAAATAAGCAAAATATTCAAAGTGCTCGGGTGCAAGGACTGGTATTGAGAACCATTGTAACTTTTTGTGTTTGTTCAAGTTTGCTTACTTTTTTTAAAAAGTTTTGTCAATGGGTTGATTACAGTGGTACTTTTTCGTGGTACACTACAGAATGTCATAAAATAAGTGAAATGATCTTAAGTAAAATTACTGATTTTTACTATAAAATGTATTGTTTAGATTAAAGAATAATCAATACATTAGCTGCCCCTAATTCACATACACTCCATTTTTCATTTCCAAGGTTTGGAGACCATTCCTATAGTGGCCAGACTGACTTAATCTGGGAGGTTTGGGCAACATAGTGTAGCAAATTAGCTCAAAGGCAATTGAAGATTAATTTGAATGGGGTTTCAAAAGAACCGACTCTTTAAATCCGAACAAACGAATCGTCCAGCGATCGTTCGAACGGAGAGTTGACTTCAATTACGGCTATTGCTATCAGAAATAAAAACCCATTTATGTTTAAGCAGGGTAGCAAGGTCAAAGTTTAATACATTGGATTCATAAATATGCACAGCCACCTTTCTTTATACAAAATAAAACTTTATTGACTAATCTAACAGAAACTAACACCTAACACAAACACACATTCATACAAGTGTAGAGAACAGTAAAGAAAGAAAAATAAGAGTTTGAGAGAGAGTGTAATGATGGAAAAAACTCTAAATTTGCTAGACCAAACCAAGCAAAGCAAATATAATCAATTTTACCCATATGGTCTTTTTAGGGTTACATTTAGTTTACACCAGTTTAGTGGTAGTCTGGAAGTGTTACTTGCGTTCCTTTTGTAATGTGAAGAACTTTCTCTGTTGAGCATGTGGTTAGCTGGTCTTTCGTTCTTTGTCCTTGTGAGGCTTGGAGTGGGTTGGAGCTGGTCGTGTCAAGTTTTGAATCGGCAAGAGAGCTAGTCATGTTGACTACTGATTTTGTGGCGCACTTCACTTAACTAGACTCGACGAAAAAGAAAGAAAGAAAAAAAAGGTATAGGAGATTGGAATGTCTGAGCTGTGCGATTAACCCATTTTGTCTGGGTCCCCGCCTAGGGGTTCTAGTTCTGGGTTCAAGTCTTTCTCTGGTCTGTAGTCTTCTAGGTCTTGGCGGTGGCCTTGGGCACAAGCTTTTAAAAGCATGGTTTTGTACCCACCCTCCAGAGCCGAGTTGACCAATAAGAAGTTAGCTTTTGGTTTCAAACGTAGTGATTTGCATAGGCATTCTGGGTGTAAACTGATGCAGAAATGTTTAAGTTTCTTAAAATGTTAATATGTTGCCCACGTATTAACATAAAATGTAAACAATTGTTCAGTACACCAAATTAGCTTTGCAGGGACATCAAACGTGAGCTATCTATGAGCTTGTTTAGAGTTACATTGATTGCAGAAGTATTAAAACCATAATATTAATACATGAGCAAGAGACGATGCAAAACACCAGATTACACATAAAGAAAGAATAAAAGTTTTCAATCTTCTTTCAATCTTAAGCAAGGAGCTTATAGAATTTTTTTGTGTGTCCAGTTCTGAGCATTCCTTCGTGTTGTAAATACGATGGGATCGAATTACCATCCAGTCTTTTCTGGGTGGGAGAAGCTGACGTTGTGTTATTTGTTGAATAAAAGCAAAATAAGTATGTCTGATCGACCATATTCATTACAATAGCATCAGTGTTATGTACAGAACACACTTTTTGGTACTTTTTTTAAAGAGTACAATCAATGGTTACTGAAGCTGTATGTTTTTTACTGCCATCTCGACAGAAGAAATAAAAAAGTGCACATGAACCTCAACACCCTTCATCAACTGGACATCAGGCTGATTTCATGAAGTGTAAACCTAGAATTACTGAACTGCAAAGCTATCATTGCTTTCACCGTGTTACAAAATCTTAGCCATGAGGAAAACACACTGAAACTCTTTCCAAGTAAAGAATGAATCAACTGCATTTAACTAATGCAATGAGGGTGGAAAAAAGAAAGACTTGATTAAATCAATGCAAATGAAGATCACAACCTTTTGGAAAATCAATGCAAACAGAAACTTTTAATCTTCTTCAAGTCAGGATGTAAAACCACAAATATGACTCCTTTCCTTGAGGATGACTAGAAGATGATGTTTCCATTTCAGCTGACTGTAAAATCACATCCCCCTGCCTTCAATGGCAGTTAACACTCACTTTCAATTATTATTTAAGCTGTTTTCAGAAAGATACTACAACCAGATTCATAACTCATGAATAATACAATACAGGGTTTTCCTTTTATTGAGAAACTGGAAAGAACAAAATGAATACACCATGACTGAGGCTGTGCAGAGAACTCGGGGCCCCCGCAGCTGAAGAGAGAGCCACTGAACATGTCAATCTGTGAATTATTGATTAACCTGGGGATTTATGACAAGGCGGCAAACAGAAGTTTTCAGCAACTGAGGCATCGTATGACATCCCCGCTACCTGCCGCTTCTCTCCATCCAACACAGCACAACAACCCAAACAAAATTCCACGTATGCAGCTGCACTGTTCGCTTGAATTACCAGCACTTCAGCACCTACAGCCCATTAGCATTTGAATGAGTACATCAGAAATGGCAAGAGAACAGAGCATTCACTGATACAGGACAAAAGAACTCATTCATAACAAACACATTTCCAGATGGAGTCATGCCAGCTGACCTGTTCTGTACTGCTTTTGATCTTTTCGTCTCATAACAACTTGATTGTTGTGGATCTGAGGTTTTAACCAACATCTATACTATTCTTACTCGATTGGACACAAATAAAGTGTCCAATGATTCGTTACATCATCACATGGGAGTGTACTAATGATATGATGTTGTTAAAATATTTAGTTAAAAGTATTTTAATGTCATTAAATGCAAGCTTTTGAAATTGTTGTTAAAGATTAATTGGTAGCACTTTACAATAAAAGTACATGAATAATGATGTGTTAATATGTAAACTAAACATTACTTTATTATGAATTATTGATGAGTTAAGGCGTGCACTAATCATGAACTAACTTTAACTACAACTTGACTCACAACAGTTCTTGTGTGAATAACAGCTAGGGTAATTACTTGTAAGTACATGTTGTTAATTAATGTATTAATTTACATTTAAAATTAAGCTAAATGTCATCGACACGAACTCAGGAGCTGTTAATATATAATTATGTCATGACTTTACTTGGAGGGGCACTTCATCATTAACTCATCCTTAACTACTCATAAACTCCTGTGTTTAAACTGTTCTTGTTGATGTTGACCGAACACTTTTCTATTGTTATTCAGTGTAAACGCACTAGACGGACGTGCATGAGGAGTTCATCAGTAGTTAAGAATGGGTTAATGATGGTGTGCCCCTCCAAGTAGTCATGATATAATTATACATTAAGATATCATGAATTCATGATGGTTAAATTAAGCATAAACTAATGTGGTAATTATTAGATTAATAAACAATCATGTACTAATGAGTAATTAAGGTATCTATTATTTACACAAACTCATGGGCAACACTTTAGTTTAGGCTATAATTCACACTGTTAACTACTGGCTTATTACCAGCCTATTATTAAGTTATTAACTGTTCATTAGTAGTTATAAATTATGATCTTATTCTGCTTCCCTAATCCTACCCAAAAACCTAAACCCAACTTCTACCTTACTAACTATTAATCAGCAGCTAATTAGCAATTTATTAAGCTAGTATTGTTAGTTAATGGTTTGTTAATAATGTTAATTGTGACCTAAACTAGTTACCAACTTATGTTACACATGTTGTAGTTAAAGTTAGTTCATGATTAGCATAATGTTTAGTTTACATATCAACTAGGGTTGGGCCAAAAGACGATGCTATCGTCCATCGCCGATAAACTTCACGATGCTGAGCCGGCATCGCGATCCATCACCCCGCCCCACATCTATATTGATATACAACTTATTATTTGCATGTCATCTTAATCGCAATAACGGCCTTTTCATGAGCTGTGCTAAATGTTACATATAGCTGCCGCTTGCACGGCTGACAGCATCGCGAGGATTAAATGAAGGATTATACAGTATCTCTCGCACTTAAAATATGTAGATTCAGTGGCAAACGCTGTTACCTGCAAACTCCGTCCCACAGACTTTACATTGAATGGCTTTAGTTATTTTCATAGCGGACTTGAAGCCACTGAAAGTCTTTTATCCACTCTTGGAAAAGTGTAAATGGTGGATTAACATTCAGCACATGATCACTAATAAGATGTGCCATTATTAATAACTTTTGTTGGTTTCTAAAACAAAATCTGACAGTGTTATTTTCATTCTCTCATCTTCAGCGCTTCACATTTCCGCGGTTGTAGCTCTAGTCATGTGAAGGCAGAAGGCATTGACTGAGTGGTTGACAGCTGATATTAACCAATCCGTTCACGTTCAGTGCTAGAGCAGTGGGCCAATATGAAGAGCACAAAGGAGGGGCAAGCATTGCAGGCTTTTTTTACTTCAGCAAGTTCATATAACAACTGTTTTAATCTGTTCATGAGCGCTGCGTTTGGTGTCTTTAGGTGCACAGATGCATCCTGCATAAATGTCTCCTAAATCCGCACACGCAATGAGGATTTGGCAGTGAAAACAGGTCGCCACGCACGGTAACAATTTATGCACTAGCACAAATGCTTCCAAATATATTTTTAGGTCGCATAAAATTTCGGGCGCATATGCGACCAAATTGGTTGAGCTGTAGCATTCTTTATTAGTTATTATTTCCTCATAATAATAATAAAATAAGAAATTTATCTTCAATCACAATACAAATTACAGTGAACTCCAAACGAACTCTTGTCTTCTCCACCAGCTGTGGGAAAAAGCCATTATAACGACATAGATCACTCCGCCTATTCATGCCAGAGTCCCGCGGAAAAAAGTGATTGACTGGTGGTAATTTGTGTGTATCTTTATTTATTTATAGTATGGTTATGGGTAAAGCAATGACCATGTGGGTCAGGTAGGGAAAACGGTAGGCTACAATTAAGTAATTCGTTATGAATTAATTGATATTTAACAATAACTACCCCCAACCCCGCCTACGACGACGATGCCATCGTCCATCGCGATGTTTTACATTAGACATCGTACGATGCCAAATTGGTTAACATCGCCCAACCCTAATATCAACACACCATTATTCATGTACTGTTATTGTAAAGTGTTACTGATTAAATTGTAACTTGTAACCTGAAATAAGTTGAATACCAGACTTTATCTGTAACTTAATAAAACTATTACAAATGTCTTAAGATTGACTGAATGTCCCAATCAGATCTACCTACATCCAATCAACAACTGATTTTTTTCCTTTTAATATTTAATTTTGATCCAATAGCATATAGAGAAGCATTAAATATTGTATACAGATGTGTGCGGAAGGAAAATATCTGGGAAATGGCATATTCTGCTGCTGTCTTTTTTCCTTTACATTTCCACTACGTTTAGATAAATTATGAATATTTAATACAGATTCTTCTAAAGAAAAAAAGTTATTTAAAAAATAAATACTCCAACTTCTGTCTTTAAAACCAGATCTTTCTTCAGTGAAATAAAAAAGGAGATATTTATAGCACATGACTACATGTTATAAGATAAAATAAAAATTTTATTATTTTCATTGATTTTCATTCACATTTCTGTCAGGCTATAAAAAGAACAGATGTCTTTCAGCAGATTATAGATTTTATTCTGTTCTCTACATTGTGTGCATCAGACTAGATTTCATCTGTTTACTACCAGCTCCCTGAACCACATTTCCCAGTATTTCTTTTTCTGATCACCTGACTATCATGGACTAATTTGGACATTGACACTGGCATACCCATTGTGTCTTGTATTTTTTAACAACTTGTTGCATACATTACTAAACCATTTTTCTTATAGTTTTAGTTAATTTTTCATCTCTTTTATTATATGATGTAACTACAGAAGACTTGAGCTTTAAATAGGAAAATTATCAAAACTCTTTTTTGAATATTTTGAATAAAATGCTGATCAATGCTGATAAAATACTGTCAAATCTTATTATGCTTAGCTAAGCTAAAAGTGACCCTGCTAGAAGAAATCGGCTGAATGGATTCAAAAACAATTCAAGAGATTCACTTTAGGTGACTTGTAAAATGAGCCTTTTTCAAAAAAGCTGGAGGGCTACTTTAAGACTTTTAGGTCAGTGACGTACTCATTTGCTGCTTATTAATAGTTATATAATGCATTAAGGTAGTTTGGTTTAGGTTTTGATTAGGAATGTAAAATGAGATCATAATTTAAAAAGTACTAATAAACAGCCAATATTGTAATTGTCACGCTGGTAGACAAGGAAGACAGAGATGGTTATATTTTCACAGTTTTTTAAAACAAAGTCACTAATCAAAGTGGGGAATCAGAGGGATGATTTAAGTGCTGTGGGGATCTTCTTAAACAGCACAGTAAGTGTCAACATCAGATGTTATGGATCTCACATGTAGTTCGCTCGCTGGAACATCAGCAGGTGAGTATAGACCATTTCAATCTGGTCATGTCATTGGCCCATGAACATTTCCTGCTTGTTATCAAACTATTTAATTACTGTAACAACAGGCAATTCGATCATAACTTAATGTTAAAACAGCTGTCATGACATTATTTATCAATATGTGGCTCTTTTTGGATTATCGGAAGCTGTAGAAATGAAAAATGTAAAACAGGAAGTATGTTGGGACCATTGTTTTTGTTTACATCCCTCAAAATTGTCTATATAGACACACAGTTAATCTAGTAGATCACTGATCTTTTGGTAAACACTACACAAGTGTGATCATTCCTCTAGATCGGTGAGAAGGATCATAAAGCATGTAATGAACATCCGTTGAGGAGTATACAGGCACACAGTTCATCAGAGTGATAGCAATCTTCTAGTAAACATCAGATAAGAATAATCACTTCCCTTGATCAGTATGAAGGACTAGAAGACTCATAAGGAACATCTATGGAAGAAGAGGAGAAGAAGAAGGAGTGAAGATGAGGACAACCATCCGACTTCAATACCGGCCGACGACTGAGAGGAGAAGGTGTGTCTTTATAGTGTCCTTTGGTGATGGGGAACAGGTGCAAGTCATTAGAAGGCTGGTGAGAGTTCACAGGATTGGATGAATGTGGTTTGTGAAGGAGAATGCTGATTGGGTGAGCAGGAACGAACCGGGGATGTGACAGTAATAATAAACAGGTAATAAACCAGTAGTTAATAGTGCATATTGGTACTTAAACTAAAGTGTTCTCCAATTCCCAAGTGTTACACAAAGGTACCCCTGCTTTATTAATTTTGTGACTAGCTCACATTTATAGTGCTATTTAATACATTCATAGTCTCATACCAATAGTGAAGTCTTGTATTTACCAATATCCTGTTGCATACGATACCAAGCATTTTTTTCTGAATCCCTTGGTTCTTCATTTCCAGTTTTGGTTTGTACTTTGGAATATCTCTTGTATTTGTATATTTCTGCCGCATACCCCGACCACTGCCTGTTTAATTGGATTGCTCCTCAGATAACCACAGTTTGCTCCTGTTTTTCACCATGTCTGTTTTGATAAAACATATGATAAAACAGCACATGGATCCTAAGTTCTGTAGTCACACTCCAGTACGATACAGTATGCCTTAACATTATATGAAACGCAGTGTGTGTTTACAAACTTTTTTGTGGTTTTTCCATCATTTCTGTAGCCATATTCTGACACAAACATATTTGGTTTCCATTCACTTTTAATCCAAGACAGAGATACTGTAGGCTTAAACACTCTTTAAAATATCCACATTTGCATTTGTTGCAAGATGCAATAAAATAAGTCTACAACAAAATGGCGGGTGAATAAATGACAGAATGTTCATTATGCCAGAAAAAAATCCCTTAAGACTACCAATAAATCTCAAAGCTATAGAAACTGTGCTATGGATTTGTATAATAACCAAGAGATGAGTCGACAAAGCAATAAACTGTTCAATAAGAAGCCCACTGAAGTCAGCATTTGTCTCATTAGACAGTCGCATAAGCAAGTCTGAATCAATATTGAAGAAGAAGAAAAGTGTTCATGCAAAGTGATCCAGTGGGAATAATGGAGGCATTTTCTATCACTTAGCCCATCCGAAAGCACCTCTAGTCTTCAATTTCCCTTTGTTGATTGCTAAAGACATGGCTGAGCAAGACGGATATGCCTGGGAGACGGAGTATATTACATTAACACATCAGACCAGAAATATTTCCAATGCACTCCATCCCGCCCTAGTCATCATCAAACATTTGGTTATGGAAGGTCATGAAAATCGCTCCCCTTCTCTTTTTCGGGCTCATCAAAAAGTAGTTTTTCATTATGTCAAAAAGAGCGTGGCAGAACCCAAGGTGCAGCGCAGTATGTTGAATCTCTGTAAGCCTGCAGTGATTTCAGCTGGATGACAATATCATAAATGAGACAGAATCTGCCCGACTACACTAATCAATTATACTGCTCTATCATAAGAGAGAGAAAGAAAGAGAGAGAGAGAGAGAGAGAGAGAGAGAGAGAGAGAGAGAGAGAGAGAGAGAGAGAGAGAGAGAGAGAGAGAGAGAGAAAGCTTTCCCACAAGCATTTTTCTGTTTTTAAAAGATGTCTAATAGATATCTAATAGACGTCTAAACATACGCTTGTTAAGTGTGACGTCACGCGAATCGAATTCCGGGTCCAAGCGTTCTATCAAACTGAATGTCGAGACTCATCAAATGGTAATAATAAACGTTTACAAAGCAATGTAATATTATTGAAAATCACGATCGCAATATATACTGTATATATATCTATGCCTAATATCCTATGGCCAGAAAGTGATAAATGTTTTATAAATTGGTAAAATTCTGGTATTTGTGATGCAGCAAGTCCAGAGACTGCTGTGTACACCATGATTTTGTATAAAATTCACTTTAAAATGTGATATGACTAAAAAGTGGCCATAAACGAACATTTTCTTAATTCAAATGAGTAGAGGCTTGGACCCGGAAACAGTATTCCCAACGTAATCTCAAGGCAATTCATAACTTTTTGATTTAGTGGCTAATTCGTATGAATTCGTACAATCTAATTCGTACAAATTAGTACAATTTGTTCATCACCCAATGATGATTGGGGTTAGGTGCTACGCCTCCTATTTAAAATCGTTCATTTTCGTATGACTGAACTTGTACGAATTCGTACGAATTAGCCACTAAACTGACAAAACGTAAAATACTTACGTTTCCTCGTGAGATCAGGCTGGTATTCCATACGTCACGACTTAACAAGCGAATAGTCGTCTTGGCTAAAACAAGGCTAAATTTGGGCTGTCAGTGAAAATCTAATAGATGTCTAAGAATAGGTCAAAACTAGACTAGTCATCAAATAAACAGAAATGAATGACTATACATATAAAGTCTGTCTAATCTGCCTATTTGACAACGTAGTATAGTTTTGGGCTTTTCAGATTTGGTCTATTAGATTTTCACAGACAGCACAAATTTAGCCTTGTTTTAGCCAAGCTGTCTACGTTTAGATGTCTATTAGATGTCTATTAAAAAAAATTGTTTGCTAGGTTATTACTTTATTAGACAAGGATTTCACATGTGCTGAATTCAAGAGCTTAGAAACTCGAGAAGAACTGACATGGGAATTAATAATTATATTTTAAAAAATTAAAAGCGGTAAAACAAACATAAATAAAGTTGTCATGGTATAATATCACATTTTGTAAGAAACAGGTTGAGCATTATCCAATTTTGTGACAGCTTTCATTTCAACTTTCATTTCAACAGAATACATATATAATGAATAAAGTGTATCTTTACTTTACTTTAAAGGGCCATGAAACCCCTCTGTCTCAGCAGAGTGTTTTTACACCTCTAGTTGTAACCAGTGAGTACCATGAAGGAGCTCCAGGTGGAAAGTTTTGTTTTGTGCTTACCTTATGATTAAAGTTGTTGCACGTGCGCCGGTTCTGGCCTCTAAATGAGCGAGTTTGAGCCACTTGTACATTAGGGTAGCATTCAGAAAAACAAAACACCAGCAAAGAATCTCAACACAGAGGAAAATAAAAACCTACTGCCAGCTAGTGTTACAGAAGTGTTATTGCAGAGCAACACAAACAGCACGCAGAAGTATAAATGCATGGCAGCGCGCACGATCACTCGACGCAGAAGTATGAACCAGGCTTAAGAGGGAAGGGTTTGCATGAAAAGGAGAGTTTCATTACGTGCACACGCTGATTTTCACACTGGCAACACAAACACAGATGCAGGGGAGATAAACAGTGATTCGAAGAGCAGCATTTACAGCGGATCTGAGAGCTGTGAGGAAGTGGAAGATTTTCAGTCCATAATACTGTAGTGATATTACAGTAAACTTAGTAACTAAATCATTTTGACTAAGGTATTTCTGAATAGAGTAAAACTGAAAGAGTACTGCTGACGTTACCAACTAACTTCGCCATCTGAATAAACATAAACAAAACAAAGAACATTGGTCATACACTTAACAAATCCGTAAAAGCAGGACAATCAACACAAACTGGAACTCCAGATTTCATTATTTCCAGATTTGAAAAGCTCTCGGGTAAAAAATGTTCCTTACAAACATATTTTTGTGGCGTGTTAAAAGACTACTGTAATCCACACATGTGGGTCCACACCAAGCTGTGCACTCATCGTGTGGAAACAGAAACAAAACCTTCGTTGCGGCACATTTATAAACATTGACAACTCATGTCTTCGAACAATTCTTTTACTACTTGTTTGAATTACGGTTGGCAACACAACGTGGCATCTCTCTGAACATTGTAACAGGAATAAGACGTCTTCAAAGCTATTAATGAAGATGCGTCTCGTTCACAATAGAGCGCACTGATTGGTTCGAACCAAGTCTTTCTCATAAATTAACGAACAGATGTGCTGAAAACTCAATGACATCACTTTGTACCGGCCGGTACAGACAGCCAATCTCCACGCTGGAATTTACACAATGATCTCATCGCCGTGACGTTGTTTCAAAATTTCTTTTTAAACCGGCGAAATGAATTTGCTCTAAACAACGAAAAAACAACCACTTTTTAGTGAAATGTATGTGTCCTAATATTGTTTTTAGCAATGTGGGACACATATATGACTGTCAACATATTAAAAAAAAATCTGTTTTGGTGTTTTGTACAGCCATATCACCCTGCAGCCCAAGACCGGTTACTCACTGAAGCTAAGCAGGGCTGAGCCTGGTCAGTACCTGGATGGGAGACCACATGGGAAAACTAGGTTGCTGTTGGAAGTGGTGTTAGAGAGGCCAACATGGGGCGCTCAACCTGTGGTCTGTGTGAGTCCTAATGCCCCAGTAAAAGTGAAGGGGATACTATACTGTCGGTGGGTGCCGTCTTTCGGATGAGACGTTAAACCGAGGTCCTGACTCTCTGTGGTCATTAAAAATCCCATGGCACTTCTCGTAAAGAGTTGGGGTGTAACCCCGGTGTCCTGGCCAAAGTCCCTCAATCGGCACTTACCCATCATGGCCTCCTAATCATCCCCATCCACTGAATTGGCTCTATCACTCTTCACTCCACCAATAGCTGGTATGTGGTGAGCGCACTGGCGCCGTTATCCTGTGGCTGCCGTCGCATCATCCAAGTGGATGCTACACACTGGTGGTGGTGTGGAGAGACCCCCCTCATGATTGTGAAGCGCTTTGGGTGTATGGCCATACACAATAAATGCGCTATATAAATACACATTACATTACATTACATTACATTTTGTGACCCTTTAATGTATTCAAATTTATGTATTCGGATTTATAGGAACGGTGCACATTAATAAGCATTTCTGTAAATGTGCCAGTTTGGCTGTAAAAGCTTTTTTTCTTTAACAATTGAAGGTACTAAGAAGTTTCAGTTTTATAAACATTTACATTTATTAATTTGGCAGCTTTTTTCCGCTCTGAAGATCTTACAAATGATCAAAATCCTCAATAAAAAACATGAAAGGAAGAAAGAAAAACACCTGAGAATAATTAAAACATGCAGCATCTCATTAATTGCAATGAATAAAACATGTTCATTAAAGACTAGTTGAACTGATAAAACAAGATCAGGCTGTTTCTTCATTATTTAAAGAGATCAAATTGACTGCTCGCAATCTGTCTGCTTCACAAAAGCAGTGAGAAAGAGAAAATCCCTGATCAGGCAAGATTCCTGTCAAGATTGAATCTGATTAAGTTGCTCCAGCTTAATACATTTAGATTTTGAGCAGCGTGACATTGATGGTATCTATTAGCCTTCTTGTCAAGCACTTTGAAAGTCTGGCTGTACAGTGACAGTAGAGGCGTAAGTGTTGCGCACGAGGTTTCAACCTCAGATCTTTAAACAGAATGTCAAGTATAAAATGATCAAGTGTCGCTGCCTTTGTAGTCAGGCTCTTTTTGATATAGAACAGAAAGTTAGGATTAAGTTAACCTCTGTTCTCATAATTTGGCTTCTATAGTAATAATGCTGGACATCAGGCAATACGAAAAGACAGGGGCAGTTCTAAAGGGGTGGTAAAAATATGCTTGGTGTCCTAAGTGGTTGCTAAGGTGTTGCTAGGGTTATATGCTAGGGTGTCCTAAGTGGTATGGTGTTCTAAGTGGTTGCTAGGTGGTTGCTAAGGTGTTGCTAGGTGGTTGCTAGGGTGTCCTAAGTGGTTGCTAGGCGGTTGCTAAGGTGTTGCTAGGCGGTTGCTAGGGTGTCCTAAGTGGTTGCTAAGTGGTTGCTAAGGTGTTCCTAGGCGGTTGCTAGGGTATTCTGAGTGGTTGCTAGGGTGTTCTAAGTGGTTGCCCTTGTGTAATGCAAAAACAAACAAGAATGTGTGGTATTCTTCTTTTCTTTTTTCATTTGCAATATACAGGAACAGCTTCACATTTAAATAACTTTGCCTTTAATCAGATGAAAATATGCCCATTAAATATAAAATGTTGACTTTAAAATTTTTGCGGGGGTTTATGTGAAGTGCTTTTTAAATGTTGCGTCACCATGCACGTTTCCTGCAGTTTCATGTAGTTTTGGGTGTTTCCTCTTTAATTTTTCAACTTTAACTGCAGTTCGGCAGTTTCACTTTCACTCATGAACAATTCATTCAGTGTTGGGGAAAGTAGTGCATTACAATATTGAGTTACTCCCCCCAAAAAAGTAACTATTTCCGTTACTTACTTTTTATGGAAAGTAATGCGTTATACTACTTTTGAGTTACTTTTGCGTTACTTTTCCTTAACTGGCTGAGGTTTGATCTCTTTCAGAATTTGCAGGAGTTTTTTCACCTTTTTTTTATAGAGAAACTATGCATTTAACAACCACCTATATAATCTACACCTTTATTTTCCTTTAAAAAAAATGTAGGATAAAATTACATTTTAAGAACTTCCTGAGCCCAGAGCTATAAATGCTGTATATACAGATTAGTGAAAGCATGTCAAGTAATGTGATTGCTACTTTTGTATATTTTGAGCTACAGTATTAGTCAAGTAAATTCACTGTCCATTGAGATAAAGATTGCAATAAAGCCTAAGGGCCCTATTTTAACGATCTAGGCGCAAAGTCCAAAGAGCAGGGCACAAAAGCATTAAGGGCCTGTCAGAATCCACTTTTGCTATTTTAGGACGAAAAATTATTCGCGGCGCATGGTCTAACAGGGTTGAGCTTATTCTCTTAATGAGTTATAGGTGTGTTTTGAGAATAAACCAATCAGAGTCTGATCTCCCATTCCCTTTAAGAGCCAGCTGCGCCGCGCCATAGCGCATTTGCTATTTACATGGCGGACTTTGTAAGTGGAATAACTAAGCGCTTTACTAGCGAGAAAACAGTTAAACAGACCATCTGCAGCGTGAGAATGAGCCTCCTCATACTTTCACTTTCACTCTCTTTCATAAATATGGAAAGGTGTTGTACGCACAGACATCCATTAGCCTACATAATTAATTTTGTTTGTTAAGCGCAAGATTTGTTTCAAAACTTTTTTTAAATTCAGTTCTAATTTCCAGAAAATGAATAAATGAACAGTAATAACGAAATGTGGTCAAAAAACTGTTATATCCAAATACACATTCTATGCTCCATATGGTCTAAAAGCTGACAGGTGAGCAAATCTAAGCATGTTTTTATTAAAACAAATATAAATATGCTTATAATAAATAATACTGCTAATAATAATAACATTATACAAAAGCAAATTGTCATGAATAAACTGACCCCTCCCCACGCCTCCTAAGATGAAAAAACCATGCAGGCAGTGGTTTTTATATTTATTTAGAATTAATAAGTGTAATTGTAACTGTCTAATTGTAATATTATAATCCTTTAATTCTTTTTCATTTGTAAAGATATTTGCGTATTGCTGTACATCCTGTGTGTATTAAGCAATGTTTAAGCGAGGCGCACATCAAACGCGCTCTGCGCTGAACCTCCTCTCAGCTGATCTATTGAACAGTCTATTTTAGTTTCTCAAAATAGCAATGCGCCAGCAATGTGCCTTAACACACCTCCTTTTTTAGACCAGAACGCCTATGGGCTCACATATGAGCGCAAATGCATTTGTTATTTAAACAGCAAGGTGAAAAATGATTTATATTAATGCAAAACAGATTTTAAACCTTTAAAATGTTTAATAACAAAATGAACAGTCAGACGATAAAAAAATCTCCAAATCAAAATAAATCTTTGAGCTTTATACATTGCTTCACATGGCCTTAACAAATGTGTAAATCATTTCCCAAAAGAGAAAAAATCTCACTATATTACTAAACTACAGTAGACATTGGCTGCATCTCCTCAAAAATAAAAGCAATAACCTTTTTTTTTAGTTTAGTTAGATTAATAGGGTATATGCAAAGCTAGAGTTTCTTCCCATACTGATAAACTTCCGGTGAACGGTTAATGTGACTTTTTTTTTTCATTTTATATGGTTCCTTTTACAGCATCGACGCTGTAATGCAATTAAAATATAATCAGTTAAATGGACTTTGGCATTCATTTAGTTGCTCAGGCGTAAAAATGAGACAAAAAGCCGTTTACTCGCACGCGCCGGTCAGAATCAGCAGAAGCTCCATTAAATATACTGGAGTATAAAAATGTAATTTAATGCAGTACTTCTTGTACAATCTGAGACCCACTTAGGCCCAATCCCAATTCTACCCCTTAGCCCTTCCCCTTACCCCTCGTTTTGCGCGTGCCCGCCAAGGGGTAGGGGTGTCCCAATTCTCTTTAGCTTGAAGGCGTAGGGCTAAGGGCAAGGGGTATACACCCCTTCGAACGAAGATTTTTCAGGAGCACACTTGAAACGGAGGGGTAAGAATATTTCCCAGAATACACCTGCCACAACGGCAGTAATGCTGAACCCGTAAGTAAGGAGATCCACAAATTAGTATTTTTTGTCATTATTACAAATTTTTACGACAAACAAACACATGTTTTATTATATTCATAACCGCGTTCATGTTTTACGGTCATGCTTTTAAAAAAAAAAACGCAAAAAAAAAAACGCTAAATTTTGCGATCTATAATCCCTAATCATAACTCCTGTACAGCAGTCCTACAACATTCTGTCACTCGATAACACTCGAATACCCTGTCAGAGCAGTCTAGTGGCTGAAAATGAGCTTTTTACAGTGTCTGCTATAATGTTAATGTTGTTTTCGTATGTTTACATAGATGAATACGGCCACTGTGTAAATACACAGTACAGTTACGATCTTATTGCCACGTTAGATCGTTATGATAACATAATATATGCCTTCAGTGATTTCCCGAAGATAAACACCACAAAATAACACTACTGGAATAACTACAGCAGTCGCGATCGTCTGATCTCATATGAAGCAAGAGATCGTGATGACATCTGATGACGTGTGCAGGTGTTGAAGTGCTGTCCCAATTTTTAGGGGTAAGTTTTGAAGCCCTTCCCCTTAACCCTCGGTTGTAAGGGCCAAGGGGAAGGGGAAGGGGAAGGGGAAGGGGTAGGGGTACAAAAATAGAATTGGGATTGGGCCATAATGTTCAAGAAAACAGACCTTAAACGCGCCAATTTTGTAATGGCATACAGTTCACCGGAAACGCTTAACCCAGGTTACTGACAAATTAAAAGTCCTTCCGCATACTTCTGCATATACCCTATTGTTTTACCTAGAGAAGGTGAACTGATGTCAATCATTTGTTGTTTAGCTGGAGGTGGGGTGGGGGTGTAGTGATTTGCATCCGATGTCGTGCTTCTTGCAGTTGTCAAGAGTTTTACTTACACTTAACGACAATCCACTTCTTTTCTTTCAAAATAACAATCCATAACAAGTCCATAGCAAAAATGTAAGTCTTCGGCCTGCCATTGTTTCTGTTTCTGACTGTCTGTAGTGATGATGGGTGATTCGCAAATGAATCATTTGTTTTAACCGAATCTTCTAAGCGAACCGGTCGAGTTGTCGTGAAACGGTTTGCTCATTACTTTGGAAAAGTAATATTATTACGTAACATTATGTTATAAATAATGCAGTACCCCTAACACTGATTTCATGCATGCCCCTGTGACAAACTGAGGTATTGGACGTGACTACGGAGTAAGGACTGGTGGAAGAGTGTTGTTTTAATGGAATTTAATATCGCACGTCGAATGGAAAGAAAAAAAAAAACACGAGTGAAATTGGACAAACTTGAATAATATATATATATAAATAAATAAATAAATAAATAAATAAATTATTTGAACTTTTATACGAACAATATTGATTTCTATTTCCATTTTTAAATATTTAAAAATTTACTTTATTCCAATGACAAAAAAACTGAATTATTTCATCCTTCTGTTTCACGTGATCCTTTTTGTGCACGTTAAACACTTATTGTATTATAAATGTTTGTACAATTACATGTGATATGATAACTTTAGCTTAATAATAACTGTTGCTACCATAACTTCAGATCAGTTTAACACATCCTTGCTGAAGTATTAATATCAAACCCCCTCAGCTACAGTTTCAGCCTCAATATAGAATATCTCTCAATTAAAAAAATACAAATGTGAGCAGAAACGAATGTGGCCATTCAATTGAAATTCAGTCAGAATGATAAAAGCAGTCCGAACATGTAGAGGACGTGTTCTGATTAGCTTTCTAATTAGTTGCGTAATTGACCATAGCATATTAAAATTGAACATCAGCAAAATAATTGGATTTCCACTCCAACAATTACTGTTCCATGTTTAGAGCAGAGATCTCTTTTTCTGGAATATAATTTAATAGGACAGAGTGAAATACGAACACATTTCTACAAATCCTTTTGTAGGCCAGTAATACAGTTTTACCAACTCAGGCTCAGTGATAAATCTCATCATTCATCAATAACACCCAAACCAACCATAAACATTTGCATCCATTGACCATGCAAAGTCTAATCAAACCGCTTTGTAAAATTTAGTGTGCACCGCAAATACCAGATGAGACAGATTTGATATATCTGATAATCATATCACGGATGCACAAAACCCTACCAACTCCATTTGCATTATACCGCTCAATCCATTGATTTAGCACATTTTATTCCAATTATAATTAGGATTGTATCGTACATCACCAACGTGATTAATTTCAATCCATGTCTTCACAGTGCTTCACATCTTGATCCCCTTTATTATCCCACAATACTAAGGGCTTTGTCAGGCCTTTTCAATAACATAAGTCCTTTTTTGTGTCTGGCAAAACTTTAAAAAAAAGCTGTTTAAATCAAATTGCCTCGCAGTTCTTTTTCTCCCTCTCTTTCTTTTCCATACATCAAACGGATGTGGCAAGCTTGGCAACCCCTGCTTTGAGGTGTTAATAGTAAGCAGCCCCTGGCGGGAAGGAGAGAAATGAGCATTCAGAGATGATGTGGAGAATGAAAACACCCAAGGTCATGCCAAAACACCCTGTCTGATTTCTACAACATCAACAGGCAAGCGGTGAACAAGATGTTGTGCTGAATGCCTTTGCACATGGTTCTCATTCCAGGGTGGGTTGTGACATGTGACAAAATACTTCACGAGGGGATTATGCATGAGCAGCATGGCATGTTCGCGGCCCTGATGTTACTTGTATTATTGCATCTGTCTAGTAGCTTACTTGAGGAAATGGGTCTATATGTTGAGTTCAAATTTGAAACATGTACACTGCGTTCCAATGCTAGCACTGTAGTTTGTTGGGGAAAAAATAAGAGATATTTAAAGTTTGTCCAAAAAATTCTAAAATTCATTAGATGTCTTTGCCAATTTGTTTGTAATTAATTTTGCAATTTGCTAAAAGTGAAATTTTTTTCTAGGGTTGGGCGATGTGGACAAATTTGGCATAGTACCATGTCTAATGTAAAACATCGCGATGAACGATGACATCATCATCATGAACTAATTATTTATGAATAATTAATTCATAACGAATTAATTATTTGTAGCCTACCGTTTCAACTACCTGACCCGCATGGTCTTTGTTTTAGCCGTAACCAAATCATAAATAAATAAAGCTAAGTTACACACAAATTACCACCTGTCAATCACTTTTTCCGTGGGACTCTGGCATGACAAGGCAGAGTGATCTGTGTCGTTATAATGGCGTCGACAAGCTTAGTTGGTAAAAAAAGGTGCACAACCAACAGGAACTAACCAACAGTATCTGAGGTTTTCGCTAAAATTACTAAGTACAAGCGTGAAAGCGAAAGATTGAAGCAGTGTACTGACGCTGTGACATGTTACCTGATAGATTCAAAAGACTGAAGAGTCGTTAGATAGAGACAAGATTAATTAAATATCACGTTTAACAACTATAGTGAGACACGATCCAGCGGTAAATCCTTGGTAAACTGTCCAACGTGCACTGCTCTTTGGGGTTTTGTGCTCAAAGCACCCACTGACTGCCTGGAGCTCAGACGTGTCACTGAGCATATGCTAGTGCAGTGTGGTCACGTGATGTGCGTTTTCAGCGGTATAGTGTGGAAGGAGGGCTTTTCAGAAATGCTAGATGAAACGCCAGGGTGGACGTGGATCGTTTTTGTTAGTTTCATTTAAAAACTAAAATGTTTTAGTGTAAACAGGGCCTAAGTGTGTATTTTTCGTGAGCGGGTTGCTGCTGCAACTGGGGCGGGGCAGAGAATTGCGATGAAGGCTCAGCATCGTGATGTCTATCGGCCCTCGGCGATGGATGATGGCATCGTCTGTTGACCAACTCTAATTGTTTCTACTATTTCACCATTTAAATGGGCTGATTAGTTTTTTATTATTCTGTTGGACACAGAAGACGATATTTTAAAAAATTGTTGGTCAGTGAGATCAGTAGCCATTGGCTTCCATAGTTTCTTTTTTTCTACTTTAAATGACAGTAGCTACGTTTCCATCCACCTACTTTTATGCGCATTTTGAATATGCGCATAAAAATATGGTTGATGGAAACATCAAGATGCGCATCGATTTTGAAAATGTGTGTAAAAAATGTATGCACATAACTGAGTAGGATAAACAATTTATTCAATAAGAAAAGATGTGCATAATCTATGATAGAAACACTTTTACCGAACAAATGCCAGTATGCGCATTAAAAGTCATGTGATTTTGTTATAAGAGATCATGTGATGATAAAAATGTGTGTAAACGGACAAACCAGCAGGCTGAGCATACTGTAAAACATCTGCAATGTTTTGTTCATTCCAAAATGTCTTACCATTTCAGTATTCATGTTGTTATATTATTAATTACCTCCAGAACTGTTAAGAGCGTCTGAGCATCTGTGCTCCACGTCTCACGCCTTCAAATGCCACTGTCGTCTTCTGAGGCGTATTTATTAAATAAGGAAAAGATTCATGCTGCTTCTCCTGCCACAGCAAATTCTGTTTTTACTGCAAATATTTGGCGCCAGTTAATCAGGAAGTGACGATTTTGTTCTCTTTGACTCGTTGGATGGAAACATTATATTATCATATTATATTATATCGATATTCCAGTTTTGCGCATTAAGTTAATTCGCATTTTTAGATGGAAACATAGCTAGTGGCTGCTGGTTCTCAACATTCTTCAAAGAAATCTTATTTTGTGTTCAGTTGAATAAATAAACTTGAGGGAAAGTAAATAATAACATACTTTCAATTTGGGGTGAACTATCCCTTTAAGACGGTGTTTACACAATACTATTTTCAAACAAAAAAGGGAAACTTTTAATGCATTTATTTGTTTACATAGAAACATGAATTATCAATAAATGAATAATTCATTTGAACTACTTTTCCACATCTTGTAAAGTATTAAAAATGTTTAGTTGATTTATGACAGAATAATTGTGATCTCTGTCTAAAATAAAAAGTCTATTAATTCTATTAAATTAAAGTCTAGCAACTCTATTAATGATAACCATAGTTGTCAAAATATATATTAGTTATTGAATCAGTGATCAATAATTGTTATGCTGTGAAATTAGACACCAATGTTGGAGATTAACTATAAGCCCCAATATGAATTAAGTAAAGAAATGGTTCACTCGAAAATTAAATTAATTAATAATCATGCCATAGATATTATGAAATAATATCATATGTCGTAATGATGCTAACTTAAGTCCCTAGTGAGTGGTAGTCTGGAGTACACTGCTAATGAAAAGAAATAATTCATGTTCAGACAGTGTTTGCTTTGGATAATACGCACAGTTGCATTATTAAGAACAATGGGTGTTTTCTTCCTCAAAGACACAGATACATTAGCACGATTTAAACCTAGAGGCTAAAACAAATCACCAAACAAATCTGAACATAAACATGCAGAACATTTGAGGGGTAACTATTAGAGATATTTATGACTTGAAAAATTGCATATTTAGGCTGTGTGATTGTTTAGGCTGTGTGATTCTGTAGGCTGTGTGAACAGCAATCATTGTAAGGATTCATTCAAAAACGCTGTTTTATTTAGGAATCAAACACAACTTGCTTTGTGTTGCATAAGGTTACAATATTGATTTTGCTGATTTTGTTATTGTTGTTGTAGTAGAAATGGTGAGAGTAACTGAAAACAGTGTCCAAAGGTCAAGTTTGTTACTCAATATTAAATTTATTTGAGAGTAGTATGACACTTGTGCTATTTTAAAGGGATAGTTCACACAAAAATGAAAATACACTCTATTACTATTATCTCTCCCTCAGGAGGTTTCAAACTTTTATTAATTTATTTATTCTGTTGGGGGAAAACACATACTATGGAAGTCATTGGTTGCAGGTTTCCAGCTTTCTTCAACATTGTACACTCAACAAAAATGTTTTGCTGTTACTTATTTGAGCTGAAACAACTCAATTCTTTTGTTTGTTTTGGGACAACTTAATTGTTTTATGTTCAATACACATACATTTGTAAAAAAAAAAAAAAAATTAAGTTAACTTAATTACTTAATGTTGTCCCAACACAAATCGTTTTTTTTTTGGAACCCATAATTTTTTACAGTGTAAAAAGGCTGGGATCCACACAATTCATTCATCAACACAAATCGATTAAGTTAACCTAATTGTTTTTACAACTGTTGATTGAACATAAAACAATTTAGTTATTCCACAAAAAAACCTAAAGAATTGTGTTGATTCAGATCATTATAAATAAGTAGTTTGAACAAGCAGCAAAAATATTTTTGGAGTGTATGTACTGTATCTTCATTGTGTTCAACAGAAGAAAGATAAACAAGTTTAGAAAAAGTAAAGGTAAATATGATGACAGAATTTTCAGTTTTGGTTGATCTGTTCCTTTAAGGGTATTACCATTTATTATCATATTACCTTATACAGTCTTATGCTATAAAAAAACTCAGGCACCCCTCTGTGGCTGCATAATTATGTGCTCTTACTTTATAAGAGAAGATCGCAGTGAAATGCCATTCAGTTTCTAGAGAAAGCTAGATACCGTCATGGTGTTCAGACAGAAATACGTAGTGTAGCAATATTGAGATGTGTGAAATTCAATTGAAACTGAAAAGTAGGCTGTGCAAAAGTTTGGGCACCTTTTCCCTTGTGTGGATTTCAAAACTTCTAGTCACTTAATGCTGATTGATTACAACACAAAATTGATTTGAGTGACTCAGTGAACCCTAACAATCTAGCACAGGTGCAACCAATCATAAAAAAGGATATTCAAGATAGCTGATTGCTAGTCGTGCTTCTCCTTATTGTGAACTTCAAAGTAGCAACATGGGAACCTCAAAAGAACTTCATAATGAACTAAAAACTAGGATAATTCACCAACATGAATTAGGAAAAGGATGCAAAAAGCTATCACAAAGGTTTCAAGTCTATCTCCACAGTCAGAAATATGGTAAGAAAATGGAAGGCCACAGGAACAGTTCTCGTGAAGGAATGATGTGCTAGACCAGGAAAAATATCTCAAAGGCAAAGGCGACGAATGGTTAGAACGATCACAGACAAACCACAGACCACATACAAAGAGCTCCAGGAACATCATGCTGCTAATAATGTCATTGTAGATCGTTCCACAGTTCAGCACACTCTTCACAAAGAACAGCTCAATGGAAGGTGATGCAGAAGAAGCCTTTTCTGCATTCTGCCAACAAGAAGAGTCGTTTGAGGTATGAAAAAAAACACAGCTTTCCAGGAGAAGAACCTGCTCCCTACTGTAAAATATGGATGATCCTGTCACGGTTGCAGGTTTGTGCGCTATCTGGAAAGTCTGTTTTGTCACGTGGGTTTGTTTTGTTTTGATCGTCCTCGTGTTTGGTTATGTTTGATCACGTGTTTGTGGTACTCAGCTGCTTGATTAGGTAGACAGCTGAGACTCATTTTCGTGTCTATATCTGGGCAACGCTTCTATGTCTTATTGTCAGTTCGTTGTTATCGTTAATGTGTCTCTGTTTGCACTCAGGACTGTGAGGAGTGACTGCTCTGTTGGACCCCGGGTTTCGCCTTCGTCTGTTTCCCGTCCTTCCTCACCAGTTTTCTGTGTTACTGTTACAATTACAGTATAGTTTATTTTGACTGCGTCTAAATAAACTTTTCACTTGCAATTGGATCTTATCCCAGAATCTTATTTCACCGTAACAGATCCCCGTCATTCTGTAGGGATGTGTGGCAAACACAGATACTAGAAACCTTGTCAGAGTTAAAGGTGGCATGGATTCCACCCAGTATCAGCAGATTCTGAAGAACTATGTTCAGGAATCAGTCAAAAGGCTGAAGTTATGGCAGGGTTGGATGTTTCAGCAGGACAATGACTCAAAGCACAGTTAAAGCTCTACCAAGAAATTCATGCTCAGACACGAATCACATGATACAATGATCTAGAATGGTCATCCCAGTCCCCAGACTTGAACATCATCGAAAATGTATGGGTTGATATAAAAAGGGCCGTTCATGCTTGGCACCCATCAAACCTGACTGAACTGGAGAAATTGTGCAAGGGAGAATAGCCCAAAATGCCTTCACAGCAAGAATTCAGGCACTTATCCTTGACTATAAGAAGCATCTACAGGCTGTTATTTCAGCAAAAGGTGGCTGTACAAAAGATTGATGTCATTATTTTGTTGGGGTGCCTACATTTATGCACCTATTTGCTTTTGTTAAGATTTAAATTGCATTGCATCTTGTTGATTAAATAAATGTTATGTCAGAACTGAAATGTTGCTTTTTCCCTATAGGGTATAAAATATAGTCAAATAAACTTGCTGATTTGAACAGCCATCAGGCTATGGCTTGCAATTATGAAAATTCTCAGGGGTGGCCAAACTTTTGCATAAGACTGTATCAAGGATTAAGGACTGATTACGCTACCTGCAGCACTTCTTTTTAAAAATATTTTAGAATAAAAAGCTTAACATACCATGGAATCAATTGAATTTATCTCTCTATTTAAAAAATAAAAAAGTCTACTATTAGCATTTTAAAGCAACACCTTGACAATTATATTAGATTTATTAAAAACTCATTATTTTATTTCAAATCCAACAAGTCGGTGTGCATAACTCAAATGCCCTTCTTTAATATCACCAACAGTTTAAGCTCGCAATCTGATTTAAATATATTCCCCTGAAGATCAAGGTTCCTCTTGGTTAAATTTGTCAACATTTTCTTTTCCCCAAAACCATTTAATATATACAGTATATAAAAAAAAAACTCATTGCTCCACACCGCCAGCTATTTACTCCTATTTCAATAATGGCAGTAAGATAATGAAATCTGCTTTTTCAACACAGTCTACTTCATTCAGCTGCAATGCATCAGACGCTTTCCTGTTTGGAGATGCTTCAAGGTCATTTCAAAGCTGCACGAAAGAGCATTCGAAAAAGACAAACGGTTTGCCATTACGCTAATCAGTTTGAGGAGATGCTTTGCCAGTTCTCCATTCATTTTCTCTGGTGTCCACTCCGAACATATGCCCGTGCTCAGCACATCCAACAAACACTGTGTGTCAATAAAGGGGGAAAGAGACCCCCTTAAGCAATGAATTAGGCTGTAAATTACTTCGAGCGAGGAAGCAGCTGATTCTGTTACACTTAAATGTGCCCTGTCAGATGTACTTAAAGACTGCTCAGCATTGATGACCTCTCTCACACACACTGCTTTCAATGATTTTCACCACAAAATTTCACTTGGGTAAATGAAAGACAGACTACAGCTATGGGCTTTGCTAAATTCCGATTTATTTAGCTCCCCTAAAATATGCGATTAAGCTGTCATAAAAATCTGTAATTGTGTAAATTCGCCGTTCATTGTTTGCAACAAATTCCAGCTGTTATTAGCATTATTGGAAAAAGAAAGCTGTATGTTTAACTAAAATTAAAATTACCATTACTATAAAAATAGCCCCCAAAAAATCCTTTTCATGCATCCAGACTTAACCATTCAATCAGATGTAAATCACCAGATAGGTTTGGTGCTGTGATCAAATTCTTCAAATGACAAGTACCAAAGAAGGATCACACTCAATAATTTATTAAATAAATCACAGGAGAAAAGGAAAAACTGCTGTGAAAAATTCCCTTTTGATCCCAAAACTGTCACTGATGAAGACATGCAACTGAAATGTTTGTTTTCTTTTTGCTCCTGTGATTTATTAAATAAAGTGTTGAGTGTGAAACTTCTTTGGTACTTTTCATCTAGACTAAACCAAAAATTAAAATGTTACTTTTTGTAACATTTACATATAATGATAAACAATTATATAGTATATGACATATAGCAAATGTTTTAATTACAAATACAATAAAAAAATAAGTAATATTATAAATATAAACTCTATTAAGTTTTTACTGTCTGATCAATATAATAACTTCTTTTTAATACATATAGAAAAAATACCACATACTATCAAATAAATTACTTAAAGGTATATGATATTTTATTTTTTACTATTTGAAGCTTATGTTCACCAAGGGGCAGCACGGTGGCGCAGTGGGTAGCACATTCGCCTCACAGCAAGAAGTTCGCTGGTTCGAGCCTTGGCTGGGTCAGTTGGCGTTTCTGTGTGGAGTTTGCATGTTTGCGTGGCTAAATTGTCCGTAGTGTATGTGTGTGAATGAGAGTGTATGGGTGTTTCCCAGTGATGGGTTGCAGCTGCGTAAAACATATGCTGGATAAGTTGGCGGTTCATTCCACTGTGGCGACCCCAGATTAACAAAGGGACTAAGCCGAAAAGAAAATGAATGAATGAATGAATGAAAGAATGAATGAATGAATGAATGAATGTTCACCAAGACTGCGTTTTTTTTGATTACAAAAAAATTTTATGTAATTGATTTATTTGACAGTAATAAATACCACATTATTACTGGAAAAAATACCACTTGAAAAATTTGTTGAATAATTCTCAGTTTCTCTAGATTTACAATTTACACCTCAATTAGTGTATAAGTATCTGAGTGTAACTGTGGGAGGCTTTTACAGAGGAGCGAATCCAAATGCAGATTTATTTAACAGAATGGTCAGACAGGCAACGGTCAACACCCGAGCAATCGGGTTCATACAGAAATCGATAAACAGGCAAATGGTCAAAACCGGACAAAGGTAAGATAAACAAGGAACTAGGCTAGGAATAGATTACATAAAACACGACAAGAATCAAAGAACACGGCTAGACATAGAAATGAAACGCTTTGTAAAGTTACAGGTTTGTTTGACTAACAAAACAAATAAATAACACTCAGCAATGTGTGTGAGCAAATGTGGTGTGTAAACAGTCTGTGTAATGAGTCCTTGAGCAGCTTCAGCTGTGAGTGTTTGCAAACAGATTAGATTAGGAACCGGTGTGTGTGCGCGGTGCATGCTGTGATTTGTAGTCCATTTGGTGGCAGAGTTGTGGTTCTCCAGCAGTCCGCAGTAGCTAGATTGCTGGTGACAGTAACAATGAGTAAAACATTTTTTGCTTTATTTTGGTTTATTCTGTAAACTACTGCACTCTCAGAAGTAAAGTTACAAATGCTGTCACTGATGTGGTATGTTTTTTATACTAAAGGGTCTATACTGATACTGTAGAGCAGGGGTGTCAAAGTCAATTCCTGGAGGGCCGAAGCCCTGCAGAGTTTAGTTCCAGCCCTGCTTCAACACACCTATCTGTAGGTATCAAACAAGCCTAAAGCACTCAATTAGTTTGATCAGGTGTGTTTAATTGGGGTTGGAACTAAACTGTGCAGAGCTCCGGCCCTGACACATGTGCTGTAGAGGGACATATTAATACCTAAATATTTAAAAAGGTACTGTTTAAGTATTAATACAACTTTTATTGTATAAAAGTTTCCAGGTGAAACATTTATAGGTACAAATTTGTATCTTTTGAAAATGTGCCACCCTAGTGGTACTAAACCTCTTCAAACTTCTGTAACATCTTACAAGAACTCAAAAAGAAAAATGTTCACTATAAATGTACCCCAATCATGTTGCACTGCTTTCTTCAACCCTAAATAGCCTTTTTGCACAATATTTAACCTTACATACCTCTTTTGCACAATATTCACCTTAAATACCTGTCTTGCACAATATCCTGCACAACATTGTTCAGTCTCATGTAAAAGTACAGTACAGCTTACAAGTCTTATGTGCATAGTTAGGTGTTTTATGTGTATAGCCTGTCTTATGTGTATAGTTAAGTGTTTTATGTGTATAGCCTGTCTTATGTGTATAGTTAAGTATTTTATATTATATGTTATAGTTATGCATAGGTTTTTTTTTAAATAGTTGTTATGTCCAGTCTTGTATTTATGATTTATTTATGTAGCACCGTTGTCCTGCAAGACCCGACATTTCGTTCCTCTGTCCACACATGTAGCAGATTGACAATAAAGCTTGAATTGACTAGTGACTGCTTGTGTATTTTTTTCCTGAATGTGATAATGTATATTCCACATTTAATAAAAGATCTTACCATTCAGAGCTTTTTGTTTTGCATAAAACATAAAACACGTTCATATTAATTTTAGACAACAATACCAATATTTTAATTAAAGCAATATTTGGTGGAATAATCTTGATTTCAAATCACATTAAAATATTTTCATTAAAAAAGAAATGTCAGTCAAGCAATTTGCAACAGAAGCTCTTTTGTACTGTAGCCCTGGAAGGGCTTATAATGGCTTTAGCGACAGTGACAAATACAGTACAGTATGATTAATTAACACATTGTCACTTTTCACACTTAAAAAACGGGTTCTAATTGGGGATATGGATGGAGTGAGAACTACAGACAGGTCACAGGGCAGACGGCACAGAGCAAAGCCCTGGGGAGAGCACAGCTTGCTGAGGGCAGGTGGCCGTTTCCAGACAGATGGAACATATGAAGATGCTGCGTTTCCACAGGATGCACAAAACATGTAAACAAACACCAGATCCAAGAAACCCCTATTGGCAAGTGATGAATTTGATGAATTTACTTTATGTTGGTGGTGTCATATGCCTGCTGAAAAAAACAGCCAATAATTTCTCATGCATGGACATATCAATTGGTTTGTATTGGTATACATTGTATCGGTTTAAACAGAAACTGTAACAGTCTCAAACTGGTATGTTTTTTTTTTCAACCCAGGCTCATTTAAAAAAATTGTGCCCCAGCCTACATTTTTGCAAAAAGTAGAATGTGCAGAGCTGCGGCCCTCCAGGAACTTGAGTTTGACACCTGTGCACTAGAGGGAAATATATATATATATATATATATATATATATATATATATATATATATATATATATATATATATATATATATATATATATATATATATATATATATATATATATATATATATATACATATATATACACACACACACACACACACACATTACTGATATACATTACTTGGGGTGCGTTTTGTTGTTTCGACATGTCCTTTTTGTACAGGGCTACAAAAAGGCGAGGTTTGTCATACAGATCAACTAGCCAACCACTGACCTAAACCCTTTCTTAAACTTTCCTTTTCTTTCAACCAATCTTGTTTTCAAAAACAAACAGATGAGGAAAAAGTGAATTTGGTGTAAATTTTACCTTGATTTTACATCGCTTTTACCTCTTTTATGGAACCATGTGTCAAAGTGAGCAACCGCACAAACTGACCCATGCCAGAACAATATTTTCAATTACATATCATAGAACTGTTAGAGAGCCCCTATTTTGCATTAAAAAAGGTCATATTGTGGTTTTAGGGGTCTCCAACAACATGGTGATATGCGTGCAAGGTCAAAAAACATTTTCATTGTCTTATAATATGTGTTTATTTTTACCTAATTATCCAACTCCCATAGGAATCGTTCAGCGATTCATTTGTTCTCAAACCCCTCCTTAGCGCAAAGCTAATCTGCGGTGATTGGTCCGATGACCCAGTCTGTTGCAATTGGTCGACTGCGTTCATCACGAGACACAGAGAAAAGCCCACCACTGCTATGAAATAGCAGCCAGAGAGTATGTGAGAGCCCACTGCAGGCATGCAATAAATCAATGCAGTTAAAGACCAGCATATTGCTATACTCTTAAACCTAACTCCAAGTAATAACAACAACACACATTCATTATTAATCCACACAGTGGCAAAAGTTGAACTATTTTGAAAATTGACCGTGCCACGTGTGTGTAGGAACAGCTGATGGTGGGCATAGCAAAGTCAAACAGCAGAGAATCCCGAGTTCAGAAACGCACTTAAAATCGGTAAAGGAAGAAGCATGCGTCACGTTTTCAAAGTGGTTTTGGACACAGCCCCATAAAGATTCAACCTGAGAGGTACAGGTTATAACACAATTAAACACATATTTTGCAAACTACACAAAACGAGGCAACAATTTCGTGATCCCCCGTGCCTCTACTAGCGTCTGAAGTGAAAGACATGTACACATTTTAACGGAACTGGGAGTACATATTTGGTGATGTACCGTATCGACATCGATGCGATCAAACAAAAGATCCGAACCCAACTCGATTCGTTTATTCGACTCTGAGTCAAATATTTCGCAAAAGAATCAATAGTTTTAAACATGCTACACTTTTAGATTTAAACCTCAGCTGGATGTTTTCATTCACTTAGAGCTGTGTTACACACTACATGGAAGGTCATTTTCAACAACCCATAATAGGGGCACTTTAAGTTGCTTTGTGGTGTTTTTTTTTTTTTTTTTTTGGTGTTGGTGAAAAAAACTGCATGAAATAATAAATAATAATAACTTACTAACTTATCTAAATTAACCATATGATTTTATTAGCTCAAATTGCTAGTTTTGTGGTGAACACTGTGCATGTCATTAAGAAAAAAAATGATTGTATCCCTTCTGATCTTTAATTAAAATCTGAAAATGCACTTCCTGTTTTTATTCTCAGATTACGTGATTTTGAGGTAATGAGCGTGGCTAATATACTTAACCACGCTGCTCCAGCTGTCAGGTTTGACAGCAAACAGAAATAGTGAGCAGGAGGAGTCTGTTAGGTTGTAATAACTCTTCTAAAACCCCTTTCCCGATCTTTCTGAATGAAATGTCTACCTTACTACATCCATTCAGTCCGCGGTAGAAAAAACAAGCCACGCCCACTGTTTACTTATTTAAAATTCTGTTTCTTTAGGAACTCCATTACAATACCAAAAAAAATAACGATCGCAGCTTTGATTCATTGGGACTTTAAACAATAATATGTGCCTGTAAATGTCAGTGTGAAAAGGAACAAAAGATGTTGGCATCATACTGCCCCATAGTGTTCATTTTCCAGTGAGCCTGTTATGTTTTTGTCTTCTATTGTTGGCATGTTAAAAGCAATACATTCCAATAGAACTGATTCCAAAACACAATAAAATGTACTGCTTTTGATAGTTAGAATTTTTACAATTTGAAATGATTTAATGGTATTTGTAATGGAAACCATTAGAACTACTCTGATTCTGTTTTTTTGTTTTTTTTTGCTTCTCTTCAGCAAGGAATGTACAGTACGTATCAATTACAAGATTTGTGAGTGTTGTATTTGGCAAGAGAAAGCGAACAGAGAGACTGCCTGACATGGACCATAGAACTCGGGTTCCCCATTTCTCTCTTTTACTCTTTCTGTCTGTCATTTCCTCTTGCTTGGAGGCAGCCAATTTCAGAAGCTGAAGTCAACCATGCAATACAGTAAATATCAGAATCACAGTGTATACGGATTCAAGCATAATTTCCTATCTGAAATCCATTAGCCACTCTCTCTGGTTAAATTAATCTCTCCCTCGAGCATGAAAAAAAAAACAGAAGAGAAAAGTAAGCCCAGGCAGCAAAGTCTCGTTCATAACGGGAGAAGCTGATAAAGAAAGTTGGACTGATTTGGAGAATATAGACTGTTTTTGCTAGCGGATATTTTTGCGGAGTGTTACACATGAAAATTCCATTAGAGATTCCTGTCGGAGTGGATTGATGGAATTCCAGGGCCACAGATCCACAATGGCAATAACTGGACTGAGGAAACATTAGTCTTGAATCAGTCGGCTCTGATTCCCTGCACACGGGAACGTGTGGCTAGGGTTGGCTGACAGAGTGTAACGTGACAGAGCAAAGAATGATAGACTGTCAAAGTCACATTGACGCTTTCTGCAGTAAAGCAATGAAGCAAAGTGTAGATTGATTAGAGAAGCGGAGGAAAACAGAGCTGATGGACGGGGTTGTTGAGCATTGTTCAGACGATCCACAGACATGCTAAATTAAACTTGTCATAGCCAGGAGAAGAAATGATATTGAACTAATAATTGCCATTGCTTAATCACCCACATGTCATTCTGTATCTGTAAGACTTTCTGGGGTTTCTGTTATTATCTTAAAGACTGGGCCAGTTGGCATTTCTGTGTGTAGTTTGCATGTTCTCCCCGTGTTGACGTGCATTTTCTCCTGGTGCTCCGGTTTCGCTCACAGTCCAAAGACATGCGCTATAGGTGAATTTGGCCGTAGTGTATGAGTGTGTGTGTGAACGTGAAAGTGTATGTAATGTAATGTAATGTAATGTGTATTTATATAGCGCATTTATTGTGTATGGCCATACACCCAAAGCGCTTCACAATCATGAGGGGTGTCTCTCCACTCCACCACCAGTGTGTAGCATCCACTTGGATGATGCGACGGCAGCCACAGGACAACAACGCCAGTGCGCTGCACCACACACCAGCTATTGGTGGAGTGAAGAGACAGTGATAGAGCCAATCCGGTGGATGGGGATGATTAGGAGGCCGTAATGCCGATTGAGGGACTTTGGCCAGGACACCAGGGTTACACCCCTACTCTTTACAAGAAGTGCCATGGGATTTTTAATGACCACAGAGAGTCAGGACCTCGGTTTAACGTCTCATCCGAAAGACGGCGCCCACTGACAGTGTAGTGTCCCCTTCACTTTTTACTGGGGCATTAGGACTCACACAGACCACAGGTTGAGCGCCCCCTGCTGGCCTCTCTAACACCACTTCCAACAGCAACCTAGTTTTCCCATTTGGTCTCCCATCCAGGTACTGACCAGGCTCAGCCCTGCTTAGCTTCAGTAAGTAACCGGTCTTGGGCTGCAGGGTGATATGGGTGTTTCCCAATAGTGGGTTGCTGTTGAAAGGGCATCCGCTGCATAAAATATAGAATATATGGAATAGTTGGTGGTTCATTCCACAGTGGCGACCCCTGATAAATAAGCTGAAGAAAAATGAATGAATAAAGTAAAGATGATGTTCTATGACAGTATTTCGTAAATTTCCAATTGTAAATATATCAAAACTAAATTTTTTGATTAGCAACTAGCATTGCAAGAACTCATTTTGAGCAACTTTAAAGGTGATGTTCCCAACATTTTGATTTTATTTAAATTATCAAATAGTTGTTTCTCAGCCAAATAAACTATTAATCAATAGAAAGCTTATTCAACTTTTAGATGATATATAAATCTGATTTTCCAAAAACTGATACCAAAACTGTCTGGTTTTGTGGTCCAGGGTCACATTTGTTGTTTTTTAATACAACATAAGTCAGCAAGGTTCAGTGTTGTTTTCAACTCCATCGAGCTTCATTTAATGGACAAAAAATGTTAAAACATTCTTTAAATTATATTTTGTACTCGTAAAAACATGACTTGAATAAATGATGACAATATTTACTTGCTTTTAAAAATATGTCTTGAATACTGGTACATTGACAGAATGTGTCATTCTTCACATTACAATACAAGTCAATATAGCAGCCTTTACTTGGCATTGTTTCCGGATGTAAACTGTTACCGGTGCTATATTCTAAAAATTACTTTAGTGTATACACTCAAAAAAATTATTACTGCTGCTTGTTCAAACTGCCCATTTAAAATGAGCTGAAACAACACAATTCTTGTAATTTCTTTGGCCAATTTATTTGTTTTGTGTTCAGTCTACTTAAATTTGCAAGACATTAAGTTAACGTAATTCCTTCATGTTGTCCCAACACAAAATGCTTGTGTTGGTCCAACTACCTGCTTAGGGGATTTGTAGTTCCCAGCATGCTTTGCGTGGAATTGATTTAAGAGAGGGAAACGTTGACAATAAAAGTAATCTTAGGTGTTTAAAGTTAATAGACAGACTTGTTAGAGTTTAATCTTCACTTTAATTTGAAGATTTAGAAGATCTTCATGTAATGCTTTGAGTTTACAGATTAGCTCCTTGCAGAAGCACTCATGCTTTGGGTGTTGGCAGCTCAATTAGCAAAAATGCGGTTTATTGCTTTTGCTCAGTGAGCAATAACTGTCCTAAAATTAGTTCTGAGATTAGTCTCAATCAACTGTACATGTAACTCATGAAATATGCTTAAAATGTCTTAGTTTATTTAGGATAACTTTAAATAAAATGAAGAGACTTCAAAATATATGACACACAATAGACATACATGATATTATCAGATATTTGAGTTTAAGTTAAATAAAAATTTATTTAAACTTATTTGATAAAATCATGTTGGACCAACTCAATTGTGTGTCAAAAAGTGTAAATAGTTTTTTTTTTTTAAGTTAGTGGTAAACAAATATATTGGATGGAAATCCTGCACTCAATTAAACTGAGTTTATCCAATGAGTTATTTGTAAATGGGCATGGGACTATAACGGTTTTCATGGTATACCGCGGTTTGGAAAAGTCAAGGTTTTAAAACTGCCAAATTTTTTTGTTATACCGTTTCTACTGTTTTTTAGGACAACTATCTCCAGCAGAAAATATATCCTAAGCCATTTTTTATATTGTAAAGAAGTCAGTGTTTATAAAACTAATAAAGACAGGAGAAGTCAATTATTCATTTGAATTATTTAACCTTGACATGTTTACTGTTCCAAAATATTTTAAATGTTTCTCAAAATAAAATATATTGTGTTCAAAGGGGGAAAAAATTTAGTTTTTTTTACCCAGACATTTAAAAAGAATATATTTTAGAGCAGTAATCACAATACCGTAAAACTGTGAGATTTTTATCCAAGGTTATCATACTGCCAGAATCTTATACCGGCCCATGCCTAATTGTAAAAAGTGCATTATTGTCCTCTGTCTGTACATTACTATCATATTATTAGTAGTTTTCTATTTTTCATGAGATGCACTGATGAGCTATTTTAGATGACACTTTTACGTTTTAGTAATTTCAGATATAGTTTAACTCATGGAGGACCTTATACCAGACAGAAATGCATTTTTTTAAATAGATAATTCATTAATATAACACTTGAGAGCTGCACTGATATGATAAAACAGCAGACAGATTAAACAGCTAAGCAAATGTCTTATGTCATCCACCAAGAGGGCTTTTTTTTGTCTTTACATATTAAAATGAATATATATGTAAATATATTTCTTTTGTATATTATTTGTATTTTATGTGTGTATACAAATAACATAAATATACACAGTTCACATGTATATATTACGTAATTAATTCGACAGCACTACACAAAACTGTTTATAAAGTTTTAAATGTGTTTAAATTTTTTTCTTGAAATGGATAGATGAACTTGGACTAATGAAGAGAAACACCAGGCCATTGCCACTGTAGACCTTGAATCCAGATTATTATTATTTTTAAATAATTGCGACTGAATTTACCTGAAAGAGGAAAGACATCCACTAAGAATGCATTGAGGGTGAGTAAATAATGGGCTAAGTTTCATATTCAGAAATGAATGTTTTCAAGAGTAAAGATATGCTGTTTGTTTTTTTACATCTGTTGATCATCAAAATATAGACGAGAATCATTACAAATGAAGTCGAGAAGGGTAGAATGAACAAATCTGTGCTCACAACAAAGAATCTGTTTTAACTTTTGCTATTAATATTATTATTATTACTAAATGTTAAAAGCATGACACATTTGCAGAGAACAAATCTCTCATTTTGTACTCAGAATCTAAAGAGTTCCCAAGTGGGATCGTGAGGGCCTCTCGATCTTTTATAAATGCAATTTTGATTCGACAAATATAACTGCCTGAAGCATAAAGATTTGCGTGTGCTGTTTGCGTGCGAGGACATATGTATTATGTGATGTTTTAAATGTGGTGGAGGGCTGATGCTGCAGAAAAAAATACCATTTGAAGGCACATATAAAGATTTCTACTACTATAAAGTTGAACAATGACAGAAAGAAAGACAGTGTTAATCCCTGTAGAGGTGGTGCAGAAGAACTTGAAAAGCCTCCCGTGTCATTTAAGTGGAATGTATGGGAGCATTTTAGCTTCCTTTAATAACAGTGATGGAAAATGCGGGTTTACAAAACTGTTACAGTAGACATTGCGGAATGAGAAAGTGGCAATGCATCAAGCGCATCTGAACAACAGACAGAACAATGAAGAGAACAACCTATTACCAGATGGTGTAGGCAGAACACCAGAAAGAATGATAAAGAGAACAACAAAACACCAGATAAAATGATAGATAGAACAGAACACCAAATAGAACAGAACACCACAAAGAATAAAGAAAAAAAAAACAGAACAGCAGACAAAAAGAAAGACGGAACAAAAGAATACGAGATAGAATGACAGATAGAAAAAACAAAACACCAGATAGAATGACAGATAGAACAGAACACCAGAGAGAATGATACTTCAGGAGTTCACACTTACAGATGTTTATTAATAATTAATAAAGTATAAAGCCTATTTGGAGTGCTGTCCAGGGAGAGGGCTCTGAGCTCGGAAAAGACACCCAAACTCATGTTATTCCCCTCGTTGGGAAAGAGAGATATAGGAAAGTGTCTAATTCATCCCCAGAATGTTTCACCTCTAAGTAGATATTGGCTGCATCTGAAATCGCCTGCTACTCAGTAGGTATTGCATTTGAATTTAAATGTACCACTCAGCTGTTAGAAAAGTACGTTCTATACAGTATGAATAAGAGTAGTATGAATGTGACTCCAACGTACTCCATCCTTCATTTTGTCATGATCATGTGACAGACACCCCAAGTTGGGAAAAGTCATTCCAGGGGAAGGACATAGATGATTTGCGGGAGTTTACGGGAAATGTGCCGGGGGAGGGGGGCTGGGCGGTGCGTGACGTATATGAAGAAGGGGGGGTAGGGTGATGTGCGACGCATGTGAAGAAGGGGGAAGGGGGTGTAGGCGGGGGGTGGGGGGTTGCTCGACGTATGCAACGAGGAGGGGGGGGGGATGATTTGTAGTGGTGATGGGGTGCGCAATGTATTTGAAGAGCGGGGACATGTGCGATTTCGCTTTCGAGATTATTATTCGTTTGCAAGCTTCTGGGGGTCTCTATGCATATGCATATCGGAACTTCTAGGAGACTTGGCAAGTACGACATGATCTACTTGCGTCAGTTGCGTCACTTCACTCCAGGGGCGTTGCTAGACCCAATTTACTGGGGCACGTGCCCCAGTAAAAATCATCAGTGCCCCAGTAAATGCTTTGAGATATGATTTACTTCATATGCAAGTGTATGTATTAAGAGGGGTAATCCCGAAATAAAGACGTTATTCTCTATGTGCAACCAAACCAACGCTGGTGAAAGCAGTTCAGTTTAATCAAAAAACAAACTGACACATCTCTGCATGTGCGCAGAAAGGCACACCCCGCTCCTGCTGGACCCTGACGCGCTGCTCTTCTTCCGGTGCGAGTCCAGGTTGTTTATGTGGAGGTGACGGCACACAGTGAGTTTTGCAAGTCAACAAAACTAAAGTTTAAACAATATGATGGTGATCATACTAAGCATGCCTCCTGATAGATTTTTTTTTGTATGAAGCAGAAAGAATGGATGCAGTCAGGGAGGTAAAACTTAATAAACCTAATTCTCTGCCATGTGTCTAGTCTAAGACAATCGATAATTAAACCTCTTTTTTGTATTCTATAGAATTGCCTATAGAATTTCATTCAAATTAAATTATTATTCATGCAAAAGATTTTTTAAATGTTTTTAAATCTTAGCATATCACTTGTAATCACTTTTAAAATACATTATTTTCAAGTTACATTTAGGATTAATTATTTAGAATAATAATTGTATAATAACAATAATAATTTTATTATATATATATATATATATATATATATATATATATATATATATATATATATATATATATATATATATAATTTTTTATTTTTTTTTTTGAGGGGTGCGTGCCCCAGTAGAGCTTTATGTCTAGCAACGCCCCTGCTTCACTCCCATCATGGGATAGTGTAGCGTCTATTAGATGCACACTTCTCGCCAGAAGTAGTAGGGCTCATCCGGGTACTTCTCGCATACTGATTTTTGAATTCTAGGAATTTGGACATACTACTCGGCTAGCATACTGATTTTAGCGTACTACTGCATATAGTATGGTAGTATGGGATTTCGGACGCAGCCACTGTTTTTTTTTTAAAGGTGAGGTGTTGGGGTGGTGAAGAGATGCTGAAGTCGTAAGATAACGGAAGTGGGAAAAGGTTGATATTTATGAGGGGTTTGATCTTATGCTGATTGAATAATAGATTGATTGTCAGTGGTGCATCAGAATTGTCGAAAAACATCTGTGCATGCTTCTACCTGAAATTTGTTTATAAAACATCTCAGAACAAAAGAAGACCAGATTAAACGATACATAGAACAGAAGACAGAATGATGAATAGTACAAAACACCAGATAGAACAAAAGATAAATAGAACAAGGGTTACCAAACTTTTCAGCTCGCAACATCCAAAAGAACTCTATCCTTTTAGGTGGTTATAAATACACAAACCTTGCATGCAACAGTGTGCACACAGCAATAGGCCCAAGTCTATTCTTGCTGTAATTTTGGAGACCATCTTCTATGTTCCGTCTTAGCCTGTATTTATTTTTAATGTATGTGAGTGCCATAATAAACGTCAGAAAGTTTAACCTGGTGCCATAAAATCAATCTGACTTCATTATAATGTAATCGCCCAGCCTGATCTCATGAGCAAATGTAAGTATTTTACTTTTTGTCAGTTTAGTGACTAATTCGTACGAATTCGTACAAGTTCAGTCGTACGAAAATGTACGATTTTAAAAAGGAGGCGTGGCACCTAACCCCACCCCTAACCCCAACCGTCATTGGGTGATGAGCAAATTGTAATAAATTGCAGGAATTAGATCGTACGAATTCATATGAATTAGCCACTAAAGCAAAAAGTTACGAATTGCTGTGAGATTGCGTTGAATCACCCCAGAGGTTGCAATCAAATGGGGAAAAAATAAAACATAAAAATAAATAAATAAATGAATAAATGAATGAATAAATAAAAATAAATAAATAAATAAATAAATAAATAAATAAATAAATAAACAAATAAACAAACAAATAAATAAAATTGATGATAAAAAAAAAAAAAAAAATCAACAAAAAAATCAAATATTTTCCCAGTATCGTATAGCCCTATACCAGACAGAATGATGGTTAGAACAACAGACAAAAAAATAAAAAAAACAGAACACCAGAATGATAACCAGAACAATAGAACACCAGACAGAATGATAAAAAGTGAACAATGGAACACTATACAGTATAGAACAGAAAGAAAAAACAGCAGAACACTAGATAGATAAAAATAAATAAAAGTATATAAATATATAAGGTATATTGGCCTGTGCGAGTAAAATTAGAGGCTGCAACTCTTTAAAACAGTAATTGAATCCTCCTGTAATAAAGCAAACGTCAGCTCTAAATGAAGGGATCTGCATCACCGGCTGCATTGGCACCCTTTAAAGAGTGTAGTCATGAACATAAATAAAGTTTAATTGATATTATAACGTGAACGAGAAGTTACAGACACATAATGATAGCGCATTAGGCAACAGAAAAGTGCATTACTAAAGGTCGGTGTGACAATAGCAGTGATTACACTCATCTGCATCACCAGATGGCTCGCTGAACCTGTCCTTATAATTGCTCACATGACGATGATTACAATTTCATTGAAATTATAACTTCCATATTCTATTACTGGATCCAAAAAGCCAGATCATATCGGTGTTTGAATGTAGCATCCAGTGTCACTGAAACTACCTGTTAGATGCGGATGGATGCATCTAATGTCTTTTCAGATATTAAACCTCAGTGTGGTCGAAATTAATCAATTTTTAATTTAGCTGTGCATTTGTATTCCCAAATCAGTTGCATCTTAACTGTGGCTAGTGAAAGTGCAGTCTAAAACAAACAAGACAGGATAAATTCAAAACAAAACAAGACAGAACCAAATCAAAACAGACCAAAACAAAAAAAACAAAAAACAAAACAAAACACAGACCAATACAAACAATACAGACCAATATAAAACAATACAGACCAAAAAACAAAACAAAAACAAAACAAAACAAAACAAAACAAAACAAAACAAAACAAAACAAAACAAAACAAAACAAAACAAAAACAAAATACAGACCAATACAAAACAATACAGACAAAAAAACTAAACTAAACAAAAGAGACCAAAACAAAATAATACAGACCAAAAAACAAATAAAAGAGACCAAAACAGACAAAAACAAAACAAAACAATACAGACCAAAAAAAACAAAAAAAAACAAAAACAAAAAACAAAACAAAACACAGACTAATACAAAACAATACAGACCAAAAAAAGAGAGACCAAAACAAAACAATACAGACCAAAAAACAAATAAAAGAGATCAAAACAGAAAAAAACAAAACAAAACAATACAGACCAAAAACAAAACAAAACACAGACCAATACAAAACAATACAGACCAAAATAAAAAACAAAACAAATCAAAACAAAACAAAAGAGACCAAAACAAAACAATACAGGCCAAAAAAACAAATAAAAAAGATCAAAACAGACAACAAAACAAAACTATACAGACCAAAAAACAAATAAAATAGATCAAAACAGAAAAAAACTAACAAAACAATACAGACCAAAAAACAAAACAAAACAAAACAAAACAATACAGACCAAAAAACAAATAAAAAAGATCAAAACAGACAACAAAACAAAACAATACAGACCAAAAAACAACAAAACAAAAACAAAACATAGACCAAAACACAAAACAAAACAAAAACAAAAAATTACAAAACAATCCAATATGCTAACATGAGTTATGAATAAACAAAAAAAATTGACTATATTAAAATGTATTGTATTTAATGGTTTATAATTGGTTATTAAAAATATGAATAAATATAATATCATGTCAATTCCACACAAAAGGGGGAAAAATCATAAATGAATAGTAACTAAAACCCTGTTCAATTTCTAACATTTAAACTAATGCTAATGTATAGAAATGTATTGTATTTAATGTGTCATAATAATATTTAAAATATTAAAAACTATTGATAAATATTAAATCATGTCACCTTAAATCCCACACAGGAAACCGTGGGACGGAAAAGAAGGCGTGAAATTACAGAAAAGATGAAAATATTGCACCTTTCTTGAAATGTGACTCATTTTCAAGCAAACAGACACTGTAGGTGGCAAGTGTTACTGACATGTCAATTCTTTATAATTAATTCCACCTAAATGATTATTCCTTCTATGAGTAATCAGCACTAATCGCACAGCACACTAAACAACACATTGCAGCCCATTACTACATTAAATAGGACGTGTGGGCTGGAAAACTCAGTTTAATGTAACCTGCTCACTTTGCAGAGAAGTGAAGCTTATAGGAAGGCCTATATCGCACTATAATAATACAATAAAATAGTCAAGTTTCTCTTAAAGAGGTTTAAATTTTAAGTTGGTTTCAAACCCCCTTTTTTAGCACTTTTTATTAAATATTATTTTTTATCATAATATATTATTTATAATTATTATTATGTTCTGAACTAAAATGTGAATATCAGCAAACCTTAGCCTTACAAAATAAACTTCTTTTCTTTTTTATTCTTTTAAAACCTATTTAATGCATTTTAATCTGTTTTATCTGTTTTATTCTTTGTTTTTATGTTCTTATACTTGTCTCTTTTATTCCCATTTATGTAAAGCACTTTATTACTTTTTAATTACCATTGTGTGTGAAATGTGCTATAGAAATAAACTTGCCTTGCCTTCCTTTATCCTCACTTGTACATTTCAGATAAAAGGATCAAATATATACTAAGTTAGTGAATAATGGACTAGACAGAACTCCAGCTCATTCATTCATTCATTTTCTTTTCGGCTTAGTCCCTTTATTAATCTGGGGTCACACAGCGGAATGAACAGCCCATTTATCCAGCATATGTTTTACGCAGCGGATGCCCTTCCCGCTGCAACCCATCACTGGGAAACATCCATCCATGCACACTCATTAACTACGGACAATTTAGCTTATCAATTCAACCCAATTCACCTATAGTGCATGTTTCTGGACTTGTGTGGGAAACCGCATCACTCGGAGAAAACCCACGTGAACACGAGGAAAACATGCAAACTCCACACAGAAATGCCAACTGACCCAGCCGGGGCTATAACCAGAGACCTTCTTGCTGTGAGGCAAATGTGCTACCCACTGCGCCACCATGCTGCCAACTCAAGCTCACATTATACTAATTTTTTAAAGAAAATGTATACCCATTTCAGTTCAAATAAATGTTTAACTTTTGAACAATTTATTTAGCAAATAATCCAGAATTTTTTTTTCTTTTAAGCACAACATATTCTAACCAAGCATAGTAGGTTCATTCTAAAATGTTTCTTGAGCAGCAAATCAGGATATTAGGATGAGTCGTAAAGGATCAAGTGACACTGAAAACTTTTTTGATTTTGCTTTAAACTTTTAACATATTAACAAAAAATAATGCAGATTTGAAACTGTTACAATACTTCACAATATTACTATAATTAAGCCTCAGTGAAAAGAAAAAGTCTTCTTTTAAAAATCTTTCAAAACATTAGCAACTTGTTTTTTTTTTTTCATTTGGGCTATAAGTTAAGTTCTTTAATTCCTGTAAAAAATTAGAACAACAACATTTCACAAGCAGTCTTTAAAAACCAAGCACTGTTTTAATCACTTTTAGTACAGTAACCATAGAATTTGGTGCAATATACAATAGTATTTGCAAATTTAGCAGCTGTATTTAAACCATAATATTTGTGGCAACTACAGTACATGGTTATTTTTCAAAAGGTACCCTAAAGGTCCAACTTTAAACCCTTAAATGCAGGTGTCAAACTCTGCTCCCAAAGGGCCGCAGCTCTGCACAGTTTAGTTTTAAACCTAATTGAACACACCTGATAAAACTAATTGAGTCCTTCAGGTTTGTTTGAAACCTACAGGTAAGTGTGTTGTAGCACGGTTGGAACTAAACTGTGTGAGGCTGACACCCCTGAATCAACTTTCTAGTGTGCATACTTTTTTTGCCATTTTGTCTTAATTGACAGGACAGTAGCTAGACAGTAAGTGAAATAGGAGAGGGAGAGGGGGATAGAATCGAGTTCACGAGTTGGGATTCAAACTCAGGTTACCCGAAGCGCATTGGTGCCATATGTCAGTGCACTAACCACTACACTATTGGATTTATTGGTTATTTAGTAGGAGTGGGAATCACAGGTTAACTCACAATACGATATTATCACGATATTTTGCTCTTGATATTGATATCGTGATATTAGCAATTCTGTGATATATATATATATATATAAATATATATAAATATATATATATATATATATATATATATATATATATATATATATATATATATATATATCGATATATCACATGAAATCCATTAACGATACCAAAATATTTGTAAAAGAATGAGAAAAAAATGCATCAAATTTTTAAGATGCATTTCTTTTATTAACAGCACTTGTTAAACCCTAAACTAACCTTCAAGTGTGCATACTTGGATTTATTGGTTATTTAGGGAAAGTGCTTTTTTTATTCACCACCCCGACTAGAATACAAATGTAAAACTTGGTACATTTTCAGTAAAGATACTTGAAAATTTTCTTAAGTAGAGTAACAAAGTACACGATTTTTGTATCATACATAAATAAAACCAAATCTGTGAAATTTAGACAACTGCCCCCAGTCTCCCCTAGAGTACCTCTTGCTGTGTTAGCAATAACAAATATGCTGTCCGGAAGACAGGAGGAATTAATAAACATTGGCTTTAACGGCGTGATCTCAGCTCAGTGTGACACCAGCGCCTCCCTCTCTGCAGGACGTTCCCAGCAGACCCTCGCCACCAGCTACTGCAGGGCCATTGTCAGCACTGGGATCCAGCCAGCAATTCAGAGATGCCAATCCAAAGCAAAAAGTGAGGAATCTGCCTGTGTTGTGGTCTCCCAAGACTACTTTTCCTCCGAGAAACATTAATAGACACAATAATAAATAAAAATATTATAATGCATAAACGAATACTTAATAAAATTAATAGATTAATAAAAATCTATTTAAATATTTTTTTTTATAAAAATATATATAAAAAAATTCAAATAATGAATACATACATACATAAATATAAATAACTAAATACACAATAAAATATGTAAAATAATAATAATAATAATAATAATAAACAATTAAAATGTATGAATAATTTTTTTCTACATTTTAAAATTAATGATAAATTAATTAATAAAAAAATGCAAATATATATACAAAAAATACAAAAATAAATAATCTATTTAAATAAAAAAAATAATAAAAATATATAAAAAATTTATTCAAATAAAAAAATAAATACATACAAACATAAATATAAATAACTAAATACGCAATAAAAATATGTAAAAAAAATTAAACAATTAAAATGTATGAATTATTTTTTTTCTACATTTTAAAATTAATGATAAATTAATTAATAAAAAAATAACTAATAAATAAATGCAAATATACATACAAAAAATATAAAAATAAATAATCTATTTAAATAAAACAAAATTATAAAAATATATTAAAAAATAATTTAAATAATAAATAAATACATACATACATAAATATAAATAACTAACTACACAATAACAAATATGTAAAAAATAATAATAAGCAAATACAATTTATTAATTTTTTTTTCTACATTTTAAAATTAATGATAAATTAATTAATAAAAAATAACTAATACATAAATGCAAATATACATGCATACATACATACATACATACATACATACATACATACATACATACATACATACATACATACATACATACATACATACATACATACATACATACAAACTAGCCAACTCGTTGAGATTCTCCACATTATCCTGTCCTCTCATGCTTTATTCTTTCATGGACGACAAACCTTTTTGCTGGACTTGAATGAGTTTGAATTTAAATGACATTGTAAAGATGCAATATTCTATAAAGCACAGATCTGGAACAACCAGCTTCTCCTGCTATGACTGAAATGCTTCTCTTGCCATGACGCATCACTTTGGCCTTTATCTGGTCAACCTGCTGTTGCAAGGATTCAGTCACTTTACAACTCACGATCTTCCAAAGTCAGTAAAAACTGGAAATTTGGTTGCCAGTTAAACAGTGTTTGACACCAGTAGATGACAGATTAACACCAATAACTGATTGACACCAACATTTGATCAGTGCTGTTGGTATCGCTTTACTTGAAGGAGTGTTCATAAGACTGTCATGTCGTCTTTATAATTATGACATGAGATTTTTATACACCCTTTAGGATTATTAGCTCAGTTATGTCATTTTAAAAACAAATATGGCACTGTTTGAGATGTTTTTGTTATGACAACTTGACATACTGCAACCAAATACATCATAACCTCTCTTCATCATGATGTGATTGCTTGTTTTCTTTTCGCACACTTTGACATGGTGTTTTTTTCCTACTCTCGTATCGTTGATTAATATTTATTATTTTATTTTTATATATTATTTTATATCATTATACACTCATCGGCAGGCATTCAGCGATTCAACGAGAACAGACAACATACACATGAAGTGCTAATTATACACTCATCGGCCACTTTATTAGGTACACCTTACAAGTGCCGGGCTGGACCCCCTTTTGCCTTCAGAACTGCCTTAATCCTTTGTGGCATAGATTCAACAAGCTACTGGAAATATTCCTCAGAGATTTTGGTTCATATTGACATGATAGCATCACGCAGTTGCTGCAGATTTGTCAGCTGCACATCCATGATGTGAACGTCCCACTCCACCACATCCCAAAGGTGCTCTATTGGATTGAGTCTGGTGACTGTGGAGGCCATTTGAGTACAGTGAAGTCATTGTCATGTTCAAGAAACCAGTCTGAGATTGGTCATAAGGGGAACAACACTCAGGTACAGTAGGCTGTGGTGCTCTGCAGAAGATGCTCTTCTGCATAATCCGGTTGTAACAAGTGGTCATTTGAGTTACTGTTGCCTTTTTATTAGCTCTAACCAGTCTGGCCATTCTCCTCTGACATCTGGTGTCAACAAGGCATTTGCACTCACAGAACTGCTGCTCACTGGATATTTTCTATTTTTCGGACCATTTTCTGTCAACCCTAGAGATGGTTGAAAATGCGAGTAGATCAGCAGTTTGTGAAATACTCAGACCAGCCCGTCTAGCACCAACAACCAAACCACATTCAAAGTCACTTAAATCACCTTTCTTCCCTATTCTGATGCTCAGATTGAACTACAACAGATCATATTGACCCTGACAACATGATTAGAAAATTGCGTTAAAGAGCCCCTATTATACCTTAAATAGGGTCATAATTTGGTTGTAAGGGTCTCCAACAACAGTCTAATATGCATGCAAGGTCATGCACTTATTTTTACCTAATTATCCCAACGATTCCTATATGAATCGTTCAGCGATTGATTTGTTCCCAAACTCCTCCTTGGCGTGAAGCTAATCTGCGCTGATTGGACCGATGACAGCCTGTTGCGATTGGTCGACACAGACAGCCTTCAGCTCGAGACAGAGTGAAATGCCCAGCACAGCTTATCAACAATATACAAGTAGTCAGAGTGTATACACCGCATACACGCTTCATATTAGTGTAAGGTGTGGATTTCGGCAGTGGGTGAATGTAAATACAGACGATGGACTTGAAAATACTGATGACTGACTATTTTATTGAGCAAAAACTCCAAGAACTGGGGAGGAGATCGACACGAGTCTCCTAGCCCGTCACACTCTACCTCAGTGTTGCCAGATGTAGCTGACTGATTCCAGCCCATAAACTAACTAAAACCTGCCAAAATGCAAAAAAACCCACCTACTCATCTGGAAAACACGGTTGTGGCAGTCGCGAAAAACACGATAAGTGTTTAAACCCGCATAGTCGTGTTAAAAACAGTCCAGTTGAGCGGGAAACTGCCCAATCTGGCAACACTGCTCTACCTGCTCTTTTTTCACACACACACACACACACACACACACACACACATACACACACACACACACACACACACACACACACACACACACACACACACCACACACACACACACACACACACACACACACACACACACACACACATTACCCTCCTCCTCAGAGGTCACAACACAAAAATAAAAGTCCTTAACAGAAACATTCAAAAACAGAATACATAGAATGTATATTAAAGAAACAACTTCACATTAGTTACTAACACCATAGAACACAGTACCCGGTTCTCACCAGTGTTATCAGGGCCAGTGCATCCATAGAATAGTGAGGGCGGCGTCTGCAAACTCCCCCGGTTCTCACTTTCATCTGCGACACCCACCCCCTCCCTCCTGGTCCTCATTTTCCCCCAGTCTTCCGGATTTTTTGTGTGTGCATGAGTGCATTAAAGCAGTGCAGTTAAACACCAGCATATTGCTCTATTATTAACAACAACACACATTCAGTATTAATCCACACAGTGGCAAAAGCTGAACTATTCTGAACCTTGACCGCTGCACGTGTGTAAGAACAGCTGACGGTAGCCATAGCAATGACAAACGACAGGATTGCAAGCTCACAAACACGTTTAAATCTGCGAAGAAATCGGCACGCATCGTGTTTTTAGCGTGGTTTAGTGGTTTTTAGATATGTATAAGTGTTATATCTTCTCAGGGCTTACCTGTACTCTGCTTTGCCCAACGATCACCAACCCTCATTACAAAATGGAGGAAGAAACTAATCCATGAGCTGTGTATTGATAGTTCCTGTTGAGCTCTGTCAAAGTCTCATACATCAGTAGTCTTTTCTGATCCTTCCTTTTTTGCAAAAATAAACCTCAACCACTGACTCTTCACAGCTTCATCTTTGGGTAGAGAATATAACACGAACTTTCCCTCAAACTTTCAATAATATCCAGCAAAGCACAGCGTCTTCATGACTCATGACTTCAGGGTCTGTTTATCTTTCTCTTTGTCTTTGCTGCTGTGTTAGTGGGCAGGACCGCAGGTTTAAATTTTCCTGGGTTTGCGAGCAATTGGGCGGGGCTTATGTTTCATATCCACGTCACGCCGAAACAGCTAAAGACTCGTTATCAAACCGATTCATTCAAGCCACTATGAGTCGACTCTTTTATAGATGAATCAATAGTTTTAAACACTGTCCACTTTCAGATTTAAGCCTTAGCTGGATATTTCACTTCACTTAGAGCTGTTACATACTACATAGAAGGTCATTTTCAAAAACCCATAACAGGGGCTCTTTAATGCGCAGTTGGACAGGTGTACCTAATAAAGTGGCCGGTGAGTGTATATGTATGTATAATTTTATAACTATAATTAAATAATTTATATTTATTTAAAAAAAATTATAAATTATAAAAATCAAAAAATAAATACACACATTTCTTATTGTTTATAATTTTTTAAGAAGCACATGAACTGTCAGGTCAACCAGCCAACAGCTAAGAAACCCTAAATCAGTTTCTCTTATTTTGCATTTTGTTTTTGGCAAGTGTTCATTTTGTAGCACACACACACACATATTAGTACTATCACAACTTCTTCATCTTGAGATGGATAGAAAAATCACACTTGACCCACAGTGTAGGCGGGGGGCAACATCTTATTAACGGATGATCCGCTATTAAGCATTCAGTCCGCTAAGTTGCAAATAAGACTTGAGATTGTAGAGCTCTTAAAGCCTGGGGTCAATAAACGGACTCTAATGAAAGGACGAACGTTCTCCCCAGTATGCAGATAAGCTGGCATCTATATTTCAAGAGAAGTACATATCCTGAAATTGGCCCAAAAGTATGAAGGAAGACTTTAATCAAGGTCTTAAACCCCGAACAGTGTGAGTGAAGATCTGAGAGTGAAAGCCCACACCATCACTCCGGAGCATGTCAAACAGTTTCTTCTCCACACGCTCTCAAAACAAGTAATAAGATCTGTGATCGAGTCATTCATCGCTTTCAAAAAGAAATATTCAAACCCCTAAATAAAAAAAAAAGAAGCGTTTCAACACAGTAGTAAAGAAATACGGGAAAACGCAGTGCCTTCGGGCAATTTCAATTAATCTCTTGATTTTAAGAAGAGGCTGGAGGGAAGGAATAAAACTCTTTTGAGCTTTTCAGACTGGTCTCTTATCAAAGTGCAGTTTGAATATTGCTGCAAAAATGAGACAGATTTATAATATGGACAGCAGCACAGTTTCTTCCTAATAAGTTGCTACATTATGATCTTTTGTTAAATATTGTCCCAGCTTGATTTCCTCAAGCAGTAAGAATGAACAAAGGGTCCTTTTTAATTCTTTCAGCTTAAAAAAAAAAAAAACTTGGTAAAAAGTTTAATCTCTTATATTTTAAAGCTCTGACAAACAGAGAAGCTGCTTAGTTTGAACGTGTCTTCTTCATGAGCTGTTCTTCATGTATCAGAGCATTATGACAATAGAAAATTACACAGGTAATTGAAATTTCTCCAACGTGATCACATCTTTATTTTGGTAAATTCGTTATTATTTTAAATTATTCAAAAAAGATTGACAAATCCCACATAAAACTATTTATGTTCTCCATTATATCGTTAGTGTCACAATCACCAGCTATCTAACCCTCATAGATCGCTGGGAATCATTTACTTTCAGTCAGGACTACAAATCCGTCACCATATGGACTACAAATCCTGTCATGTACCACACATTCACACCTGTTCCGGTTCTGTTCAGAACTGATTACATGGACTTTAAAAGCAGCACAGACACACACATAAGTTGCTGAGTCTTGTTTACTATATTTGTGACATTACAATGCGTTTCCCTTATCTTGCCATCTTTGACCTTTTGCCTTGTTTTATTGTTTACATTGCTTGCCGCAGAGACTGACCAATGGCCTGTTTATGACCACACCTTTTGGATGATCTGTACAGTATGTACCTGTTTGCCCCTATGTTTACTGTTGCTTACCTGAACAATCTCCTAATAAACCCTGCATTTAGATCTGCACCTCCGTTGTCAGTGTCCTATCACATTATAGATAGGAACCCCTATGATTGTGACTTTTTTATGACAGTAAAAGATTTCCCCACACAGATTTCACAACATTTTCCAGTTTTTCACAAACACTGATAGCACTGACCAAGAGAAAGCTGCTTTTTCTGGGAGTGCTATGCTTCATGTCACAACAGTAGAAAATGAGCCTTACACAATGTTTGTTACTGAGTTCCAATTTTACTCGATCACTGTCACTTGTCAACACCATAAAAACTGTCAAGTCTGGTGTAAAAATTTCCCAAAACTAATGCACAGAGAGACTATCTGTCTGAAACGTGCTAACATGGAAACAAAAGTTCTGCAAACACAGAAAAAACGGTGTGATTACTATATAACAACACAAATTACTGCTTATATACAGTAGTACAGTGCTCTATTGGGAAACTAGTTTGTTCGTCACAATGGTTTCCCTAAATTTGCCTCACATTCATTATTCAAACCATGTTGGTTAGGATTGTTGTTAATGATGCCATGCAAGTGTTGGAATAATCACTTTTGCTAATAATTTGACCCAATGTAAAGTTGTTGCTGTAAATAGAAGTTGCTTTCCTTCTTTTCCTATGATGGCTATATTTCAGTTTGCAATAAACAAGACTGGAAGATCGGGGTGGTTGTAAATACTTGACAAATGCATTCACAACCATAACAATATGTTACTGAACTCTAATACTAATGATGTAATGTTTCATTCAACTTTTGGGCTACAACCATAGTATTTAATACAATACAATAAAAATGCAATGCAGTACAATAATATTAAACTATTGTCAATAGGTTAAGGTAAAACAAAAGCAAAATCAAAAAAATAAAGAAATAAACTGTTTTACTTTTAAAATATTTACTATTTTGCGGTCTCTCTCTTAACTGTTGTCTTGGTGCTGAGGGCTTTGTACACACCAGTCAATTGTTTGCGCACATACACAACTTGACTGTTGGTGGTGTGCAACAAGGCATGGCCTAAAGATAAAGGTAAAAGTACTGCAAATACGTACATAATTAATGACAACTGTAGGAAGCAAACCCCAAATGCCAGACATTTTGTTTTAGGAGATTTAGAAATGCCAGCAAGATGAATTACTTTACTCCCAAAAAGAGAATATGTCTGGAAAAAAACAGTATGTATGTTCACCCTGTCTACACTCACCGGCCACGTTATTAGGTACACCTGTCCAACTGCTCGTTAATGCAAATCTGTAATCAACCAATCACATGGCAGCAACTCAATCCATTTAGGCATGTAGACATGGGCTGCATCCGAAACCACCTTCTACTCAGTAGGTACTGCATTTGAATTTAAACATACTACTCTGTCTTTAGAAAAGTATTTTCTATACAGTATGAATGTGAGAAGCATGAATGGAATTCAGACAAACTACATCCGCCATTTTGTCATGGTCACATGACCTACCTGTGTCAGTTGCGTCGCTTCACTCCCATTCATGAATTCACTCGAGGGGCATCATGGGATAGCGCAGCATGCATGGGATGTGCACTTCAGAATCTAGCAGGAAGTAGTAAGTCATCCGGGTACTTCTCGCATACTGATTTTCAAATTCTATGAATTCGGACATACGGTACTACTCAGCTCGCGTACTATACAGTATGGAAGTATACAATTTCGGATGCAGCCACTGTCAAGACAATCTATTGCAGTTCAAACCGAGCATCAGAATGAGGAAGAAAGGTGTTTTAAGTGACTTTGAACATGGCAAGGCTGTTGGTGCCAGCCGGGCTGGTCTGAGTATTTCAGAAACTGAGTATTGTTGCTGACCATGTCCATCCCTTTATGACCACAGTGTACCCATTTTCTAAAGGTTACTTCCAGCAGGATAACGTACCATGTCATAAATCGCGAATCATCTCAGACTGGTTTCTTGAACATGTTCACTGTACTAATATGGCCTCCACAGTCACCAGATCTTAATCCAATAGAACACCTTTGGAATGTCGTGGAACGGGAGATTCGTATTATGGATGTGCAGCCGACAAATGTGCAGCAACTGCGTGATGCTATCATGTCAATATGGACCAAAATATCGGAGGAATATTGCCAGTACCTTGTTGAATCTATACCATGAAGGATTAAGGCAATTCTGGAAGCAAAAGTGAGTCCAACCCGGTACTAATAAGGTGTACCTAATAAAGTGTATATGTTTGGTTCATGTCTCTCTCTAACTCTGTACTCCAGGATTCTTTGAGTTACTTATACACTCTCTGAAAGATTAATTCTCTTGGTATTAGGGCTGGGTGAATAATCAAAGGCGATTTTCATGTGCATTTTGTCAATGAAGCCAGTTATGTAATCAGTAGTAAATCTCCAGAACTTGCTTTTAGATGGAGCAGAATTTACTACAGAATTTACTTTGTGTTGCTGCTACATCTGAAACCTGTGAAAATACCACATTAATAACATGTTTGTACTCCAATCTCACTTCAGTCAAGTGTTTAAAAAATTCTTGAGTGAGATGATTTCACAGTCGTGTTGTTATTGGTCATAAATTTGCTCTTGCAATCTCAGATTATGTCTGTCTGGGGTATTGGGCATGGTTAATGTACTTAACCATGCCTATCCAACTGTTAGTTTTGACAGCGCTGACAACAAACAGAAATGGTGGGTGTTAAGTTGTAATAACTTTCCCGAAACCCTTTTCCCTACCTTTCTGAAATAAATGCCCACTTTACTGCATCCAATCAGCTTGCAGTAGAAAAAAACAAGCCACTCCCACTGTTTTCTCATTCAATATTCCATTTCTCTAGGATCTGCATCACAATACAAACAGTTGCCACATCCAGTTCATGCGGACTTTACCATCCCTTTAAAAAGATGTACATATTCTTAAAGAACAGAGCGAAATTTACAAATTGGAATCTCTAGGATTATAGCATTAAGCTGGAACAAATGACTAAACAAAACTAGAAAAGCCAAATCCAGTTTCCTTTATTCCTCCCAACCTGCAGAGAAGCAGAGATGTCATATATTTCTTTGGTGGCTTTGCACCACCAGAGCAACTGCCATTGAGATGAATGAGAATCAGTCCAGTCTGGGCCGTTTGCACCTCTGGGGGATTTATAGAGCCTTTGGGGCACTTGACCACAAGCCCCATCATAACTGCCTTCTGACTCAGGTCATTCTTTTCCTTCCAGTGTGCAGCTCAGTTGATAGGTTCCAGTCCATGCGATCATGATCCTTAAATGGATGTGGAGAAGATGAAAAAGTGTATGTCAAACGCTCACTTTCTTCCTCAGGCAATGTCTTCTTTTATTCACTCAGGAACTTAGACTCACAAATCACAGTGAGACGCCTTTATAAAAGTACTGCATCTCTGAGATCACAAGACGTAAATACTTCTGAAATGTTAGTTGCATTGATCTGGTGAGTTATTATTTTAGATTTAGAAATACAAGATCAATACAGAAAGAATTAAATGAACAGATTTATTAAGATCAAAATAATACAATCTTCCTGTCAACGGCAAAGACAATGTCTGAAACAAACTGACGAATCGCCATATTGGAAAAATAGCGCTGGCCTTTGAGTACTTTTGAAGTGGGCTTTTTTCCCCCTCACAAGAGAAAAGAGCATATGGAGAGGCATTTTTATCCATATGTGGTATTTGAGATTAGCTATTGGTTTTGAGAGCAAGTTGTGTTCACTGTCGGCGGTCGTATTATTTGTTCTTTGATCCTGCAGCCCACCTCATGTGGATCCAACTGTACTTCAGTCTGGTGTGCCATCAAAGTTCCCTCTCATTGATCAACATTTCATCAAAGCAAAATTCCTTCAAGACATGCCAGAACCAGATGACACTCAATAAAGTTTATATGTGACACTTATGGAAAATTTTAGACTTAAATGTCAACTTATCAAACTCAAGGACTTCATAGCAACTTACAAAATCATCAGATTAGATTTTTGACAATGGGGGAACACTAAAACTAGCCTATATTGACCAAAATTCATATCTCTGTATTTTTGGGAATCATTCATTCATTTTCCTTCGCCTTAAAACCCTTATTATCAGGGGTCGCCACAGCAGAAATGAACCACCAACTATTCCAGCATATGTTTTACGCAGTGAATGCCCTTCCAGCTACAACCCAGCACTGGAAAACACCCATACACTCTCACATTTACACACACTCATACACTAAGGCCAATTTAGTTTATTCAATTCACCTATAGCGCATGTCTTTGGACTGTGGGGGAAGCCGGAGCACACCCGGAGGAAACCCACACGAACACAGGGGAGAACATACAAACTCCACACAGAAATGCCAACTTGCCCAGCAGGGACTGTGAACTAGCGATCTTCTTGCTGTGAGGTGACAGTGCTAACCACCGAGCCACCATGCCGCCTATTCATTCATTCATTCGTTCAATTTCCTTTGTCTTAATGTGTGAACCGCCAACTGATCAAGTACACGTTTTACACAGTGGATGCCCTTCCAGATGCAACCCAGTACTGGAAATGAAAGACAATATATGATGTATAACTTTGTATTTTCATTAAAACGGAATAAAGGTTTATTTGCCAATCAAAACCTCATGTGAGAAGCTATGATCTCATTTATTTAACAACTTGTGAGACAAAAACTAAAAAAAATTTTTTTATTTGAAAATAAAATTAGCTTCAAATCATACATTTAACATGTAAAATGTAAAAATAATAAAAAATAAAAATGTATAAAATAACGTAGATCTAACTTTAATATAGATCTCTGATGTGCAAATACTGTAATGTAAGGAGATGGCAAGGCAAGATGAGGAAAGATTCTTTTTATTAGTAGCAGTATTATACATTTGTTTGTAATTTGCATCCGCTGCATAAAATATATGCCAGAGTAATGTGAAATGTGGGAAACTCTAATGGATCAGGGACCATACCTGTCAACTGTCCTGTTTTTTTCCGGGATTCTCTCATATTTTACAATCCCGCTATCATCCCATATAGGTATTTTCCCTTATTTCTCCCACATTTTTAATCTTTCTATAAAGGGTGGCAGTAAGCATCAAAGAGCCGATCCTCCCTATATGCAACACATACCGCAGAACCACCAGGGGATTCCCCTTGCTCGTAAATGTGAATCTGTTTGGTGCTTTTATTTTATTTAAACATAAAAAATAAATATAAAAACTGCGGGATTCCCTTCATTTCCATTACAGGCCCCATCGCCCCTCCTATGCAATCCTCAAAACAGTCAGTTCATGTAACGGCACATGACTGTCAGATAGTGATAAATAGATGCCGTTTCCCAAACGGATTCTGTACACGTGATTTGAAGCGGAGTGAAAGTGGACATTCTGTGTTTTGGGTGCGTGTTTGGACAGACATATACACATAATAATAATACTAATAACATCTAAACACGTCTATCTTTGTGGGTTTTCTTTAAACACAAGAAGTTTTGACTTAAATGGGCATAAAAAGTTAGGAAAGCAATCAAATGCTTTCATTATATGCAGTTGAAACCAGAAGTTTACATACACTCTAAAAAAAGGAACATAACCATTTTTTTTTTTAATGTCTGATGGTAAATCATACTAAACGTTTACTATTTTAGGTCCATTAGGATTACCTAAATGATTTACATTTGCTAAAATGTAAATCAGAATAATGAGATAATTTTTTTTTGAGAATTGTTTTATTAATTTCTAGACAGTCAAGTTCTAGACAGTTTACATACATTTCCTTGGTATTTTTTAGCTTTGCTTTTAAACTGTGTAACTTTGGTCAAATGTTTTGGGTAAACTTCCACAAGCTTCTCACAATAGTTTGATGGAATTTTGGCCCATTCCTCCTTACAGAATTGGTGTAACTGAGTCAGTTTTGTTGGTTGTCTAGCTCGCTCAAAACTCTGCCCACAAATTTTCTATAGGATTGAGATCAGGGCTTTGTGATGGCCATTTCAATACATTCACTCTGTTGTCCTTAAAGCATATTTTAACTAATTTAGCAGTATGCCTAGGGTCATGGTCTGTTTGGAAGACCCATTTGTGGCCAAGTTTTAATTTTCGGCTGATGTCTTGAGATGTTGCTTCAGTATTTCTACATAATGTTCTTTCTTCATGATGCCATCTATGCTCTGAAGTGGACCAGTCCCTCCTGCAGCAAAACAGCCCCACAACATGATGCTGCTGCCCCCATACTTCAAAGTTGGGATGGTGTTCCTAAGCTTGTAAGCTTTCCCCTTTGTCCTCCAAATGTAACACTGGTCATTATGGCCAAACACTTCAATCTTAGTTCCATTAGACCACAGGACATGTCTTCAAAAATAATAATTTTTCCCAGTGTAATTTAGCAAATTGTAATCTGGCTTTTTTTTTTTGTTGATTCTGGCTTGTTGATTTTGACATGTTGTCACACAAGGAACCAGTGTGTTTGAGGTTTTCCTTAAATACCATTCTATAGTTGTGCCTCCAATTAACTCAAATGTTGTCAATTAGCCAATCAGAAACTTCCAAAACCTTGACACCATCATCTGAGCTTTTTCAGAGGCATAATAATCTTATTGTATGTAAACTTGACTTTCAAGAAAAATATCTCTCTCATTATTCTGCGATTAGGCATAACAGAAAAAAAGTTTAACAATCCTAACTTACCTAAAAGAGAAAAAGTTTAGTCACATTAACATTAACTTTTTTTTTTAAATGGTTATGTGCCTTTTTATACAGTGTAAACTTCTGGTTTCAATTGTATCTGCATTTTTGAAGCGACACCTCTATAAATGTAATCAAACAAAAAATCTAAATGAGAGATTCATTCGATGCTCTTTAATCAGAATGTTTAAGTTATACAGTGAAGAAAAGGTTAATTAATTAATTACATTTCTTAATTAAATAGCTATTAATTTTAATAGGCTAAAGTTTAATTTTTTTGCAGCTTTTTCTAATATATGCTATTTATTCTATCCTTTGTTAATAATAATAAAAACATATTACTGACCATTTCGACTTTTTATTTACATCAAAACAGCTGAAGTAGTTTGTATTACTAAACAGATTTAGTAATTTGGGGATTTTTTTGGGGGGGGGTTACCTTATTTTCACATCCCAATGTTGACAGGTATGTCAGGAACTAAGCCGACTAGAAAGTAAGTGATGTTTTGATTTTCTATGCACTCATACCATCACTGTCACATCAACAACTCATCACTGCATTAGAAGTCCTTTTTTAAAAAACAGTTTTTAGGCTAATTTTATGCTTTTGTGGAGAGAACAGTAGCCTACGTGACAGGAGAGCAAAGGAACCATGAGGCAGGAATAGAACACAGTTCACCATGAGCGCAGTTCTGCTACAGTGTGTCTGTGCTGCTCCTGCCCTGCTTGTTATTCTTCCAGAGCGATTTGCATCAATTACATATATTAATATTACATATATTACAATTTTGCATCAATTACATATGACAATACGCATTTATGAAAAAAAAGCTTATGTATGTGATAGAGAAAGCTGACTAGAGAGCACGTATAGCTAACCTTACGGTGCCAGCATTTATACCACAGATGCATATCAATAACTGCCACTCAGCTGCGTAAAGCAGGACTTCATAACAACTTAAAGGGCAACTATGGTGAAAAATCTACTTTTCAAGCTGTTTGGACAGACATATGTGTAGGTATAGTGTATAGATCATCATATTGGGGCGATATAAACACACCCAGTACTTTTTTTTTCAATTTAACAACATAAAAACGGTGGACCAATTGGAGCGGTTTTGAGACCGACCGCAACTTGATGTAGGAGTGCGGTCCCCCTGCCCACCGAATTGATTGACAGCTGCGTATTAACATGTCTCCGTAGTAACGCTTATAATCATATCAACAAGACAGGACGTGCGCAAAGCAACCGGGAATAAAGGATCTGTTCAGTTCGCTAGGATCATCAATCATCATCAAATGTGATCAAGAGTGAGTTTTACAAGTTTAAAAGGTTTTAAAACAGTGCATGATAATGAATTACAGCGATTTACTTCATCAACACAGCCGCGTGTCAGAAGAAGACGCTTCAATCCCAGTTTGTGGATGTTAAGTAAGGTTTATTTTGTACATTAACATAACAGATATCCATAAAGCAGTGGATATTAACCTGTATCCTGTCACATTTGCGTGCAAGAAGAGTGCAAAGCTAAACGTCTGTGTGTGTGCGTGTCTGCGCTGTGTGTGCGTGAACTTTGTAACGACATTGTGTGTGACTCGTCGTTGCAGCTCCACAAGTGCATCAAATATTCATTGATAAAGGTCTTACTGTAGTATTTCTCACAAACGTTACGTGAGATCTTCTTCCTTTATGTCTGTCTGCTGTCTGAGGCAGCCGAGGGAGGAGATTGAGGCACGCTGACAGGCACGTGGAAATGGTGGGCGTGAAGGACTAGCCTTAAAGGCGCAGTACACAAAAAAACGTTACCTGATGCTCAAAGCTATAAATTAGTAACTTATAAAAGGTATAATAAAAAATCTGACTGTGTTTTGAGCTGAAACTTTACAGACACAAAAGACTTATATTAAATTTGGAAAAAGTGGTAACCTAGGTGCCCTTTAAAAATCATCAGATTAGATTTGTGACAACAAAGAACAAATTCCAATCATATTAAGACTTGTATGTATGGGTTATTTAACAAGATAACATCCAACATGAAAATACCACATTTCTGTCACAACAGTGTTTTAGTCGAGTAAAGCTATGACAAATGCTGCTTGTTGCATTTACATTACATTTACATTTAGTCATTTAGCAGATGCTTTTGTCCAAAGCGACTTACAATTTAGGAGGCATTCAGCGATTCAACGAGAACAGACAACATACACATGAAGTGCTAATTATACACTCACCGGCCACTGTATTAGGTACACCTTACTAGTACCGGGTTGGACCCCTTTTTGCCTTCAGAACTGCCTTAATCCTTCGTGGCATAGATTCAACAAGGTACTGGAAATATTCCTCAGAGATTTTGGACCATATTGACATGATAGCATCACGCAGTTGCTGCAGATTTGTCGGCTGCACATCCATGATACGAATCTCTTGTTTCACCACATCCCAAAGGTGCTCTATTGGATTGAGTTTGGTGACTGTGGAGGCCATTTGAGTACAGTGAAGTCATTGTCATGTTTAAGAAACCAGTCTGAGATGATTCGAGCTTTATGACATGGTGCGTTATCCTGCTGGAAGTAGCCATCAGAAGATGGGTACACTGTGGTCATAAAGGGATGGACATGGTCAGCAACAATACTCAGGAGGCGTTAACACAATGCTCAATTGGTACTAATGGGCCCAAAGTGTGCCAATAGCACCACCAGCTTGAACCGTTGATACAAAGAAAGATAGACCCATGCAGTCACGTTGTTGACTAATTCTGACCCTACCATTTGAATGTCGCAGCAGAAATCGAGACTCATCAGACCAGGCAACATTTTTCCAATCTTCTATTGCCCAGTTTTGGTGAGCCTGTGCGAATTGTAGTTTCAGTTTCCTGTTCTTAGCTAACAGGAGTGGTACCCGGTGTGGTTTTTTGCTGCTGTAGCCCATCCGCCCAAGGTTGGACTCGATTGTAAGGAGTGGTTTTTTGAGTTACTGTTGCCTTTCTATCAGCTCGAACCAGTCTGACCATTCTCCTCTGACATCAACAAGGCATTTCTGCACACAGAACTGCCGCTCACTGAATATTTTCTCTTTTTTTGGATCATACTCTGTCAACCTTAGAGATGGTTGTGCATAAAAATCCCAGTAGATCAGCAGTTTCTGAAATACTCAGACCAGCCCATCAGGCACCATCAACCATGCCACGTTTAAAGTCACTTAAATCACCTTTTGTCCCCATTCTGATGCTCGGTTTGAACTGCAGCAGATCGTCTTGACCATGTCTACATGCCTAAATGCATTGAATTGCTGCCATGTGATTGGCTGATTAGAAATTTGCGTTAACAAGCAGTTGGACAGGTGTACCTAATAAAGTGGCAGGTGAGTGTACAAAGCAATTGTTAGTGCTCAGAGAATTTAGTGCTAGAGTAAGGAGGGGGAAGTTTTTACTGGTGGATTGAATTTCCTTCAAACTGAATTGCTGTTTTACAGTGTTTTTTTTTTTTTCGAGATCAATTCTGTTGAGCATGACAGCTCTGATTTATTTGACTTTAACCTAGTTTAGTTCATTAATATATTTGTTGTTGCTTAAGTAACGTGCCCATCTTAACTGATCTTGCAGTTCTGTTAAGTGATTACGGGATTGTGAATGATCATTGTAGTAAAACTACATTGGGACTTGTGGAGCACATCCATGGATTTGATCTTCAGTGTTTGGGACGTTCAGCAGTGAAAATTAAAGTGAACTAAAGTGAACTAAACTGAACTTAATCTCTGAAAACTGGACTGACACATATTAAGTTTACAAGAACTTCTTTTAAGCTGCTTTGACACAATCTACATTGTAAAATCGTTATAGAAATAAAGATGAATTGAATTTAAAAAATCACTTGCTTACTGTATGCTCAACAGTTTTTTCCTTTTGTGCAGAACTGACAAATGGTCAGTGCGACACACGGTTCAACTATATCACCATGGCAAATTGGTAGTTGCGCCAGAGCAACCTCTAGCAAAAATAAGTCACAGGAAAAAGCTCACAAAATGCAATCATTTAGTCGCAGTTTGGAATCCTGTGTTTACTCATGTATTTACCTTCGACAGCTTCTGATGCGTTGAAGAGAGTGTTCTTAAGAATGTTGGAATCACTATTTGATGATCCTGGCAGTGTGTCGTGATGTATTGTCCTGTTGGTAATGGTCATCTCTGGCAGAGTAGACAGTTGCCATGAATTGGTGCACTTGGCCCACAATGATGTTCACCTATAACAGCTGTCAAGGATTGTGCTATTAGAGCATTAGTGCTATTAAAGCAAGTGTCCCAAGAAAACTGTGTCCACCCAACAGTACATCAATGTGCCTCTCTTGGTAATTGTTAATGCATTGCTAGTAATGGTGTTTTCAAGATCTACAGTACAACCCCAAAAAGTTGGGACAATATGGAAAATGCAAATAATAAAGTAGTGATTTAAATTTACTTTCTCTTGCATTTCATTGCAGACAATACAACAGCACATTATTTAATGTGTTCCACAGGTTATTTTTATTGTTTTTTCCCCAATAAACATACTGTATTCCAATTTTGGTTCTTGTAACACATTTAAAAAAAAAGTTGGAACAGTAAAGCATTTACCACTTTGTAATGTTGCCACTCCTTTTCACAACACTTAAAAAGGACACCAAGTGTTTCAGGTGTAACCTTGTCCCATTCTTTCTGCAAACAAATCTTAAGGTGGGAAACAGTATGGGGTCTTTGTTGTCACATTTTACGCTTCAAAATGCACCACAGATTCTCTGTTGGAGACAGATCAGGACTGCAGGCAGGCCATCTTTGGCCCATCTTTGCTCCTAAAGGATAAAACCTTCCTTGGATGCTGCGTTTGTACCAAATTATATTTACAATCACCTGTTGACATCACCTGTTTCAAATCACACCATTATTTAACCAATTTACTGTATTACTAGCCCTAAATTACTCCTGTTCCAACTTTTTTTGAAATGTGTTGCAAGAACCAAAACAATAAAGGAACACATAAAATAAGGTTCGTTGTATTTTCTGCAATGAAATACAAGCCACTTTAAAAATCACTAATTACTTTGTGTTTTCCATACTGTCCCAACTTTTTGGGGTTGTAAAATACTAAAACCCACCACAAGCTAAACATCATATGAATGGCAATATATGATATGATACGACAACTGACTTGTGCAGATGCGGAATTCACAGTCATCGTTATTGGTTTTGAGACCTTTAGCTTGTCGTATGCTAAACGGTCTCAAAGGTACATCTCCAAATAAATGTTTCTGTCTGAGAAGGAGTACAAGCTCAAACTGATTAGAAGTTAAGAGCTTGGAAACTTGCGTCACTGCGAGTTGCGGTCGGTCAAATACAGTAGTGCACAATGTAAACTAATGTAAATCACAACAGAAAAAGCAGACTGTTTTATAATAATATCTTTGAAAAACATCTCACAAACTAACATGAATAAAATGGACTATGTGTATTAACCATTACAAACACTATTTGTGTGTTTGAGAAGCTGAAAATATGCATTCCATAATGTTCTGTCTCCAGCTGTAAAGTGTAACACAAGAGGGAAGAAGGAATCAACAAGCTGCCGCAAGAAAACCTTGCATATTCTCTTCTTTATTTGTAGTGCGAGCACTTAGTTTATTGCTGATGATACAATAATTCAATGGATATCAATGGGAATCAGGCTCCCTTGTCCTCAATATCCAGAATGCATTGCACTGTAACACATTCCAATCTCTATATCAATTGTATCAAACATCTTTTATCTCAACCAAGGTACAGCACTCCCTAGCAAATTTAATAACAAAAACAACTATGTGAGTGCAATAATGATATTATAACATATTTAGCCATCATATTTTCGAATAATACAATTTGTAGAATAAACTGAAATAGCTAAATCATATTGCTAAACCGTGTCCAATAGTTATCAATCCCTATGTCAATGTCATCGTTATGTCAACTATGTCAATAAATAAAAAATTCCTTTTTACAGACTTTTTAGGGAGAGTGAGACATTTGTATGTCAAAAGACATCACATCACTTCATATCTAGCTGAAATATATATTAAGAAATGCAGAATTGTGAGCGTAAAGCTGCTTACAATAATTTTTACTAATCTTACAAATTGCTCCAGTGAAGTATAATTTTGAAATGTAATAACTTCAAATCAAATCAAACAATCTCTAAAACCTAGCTTGTCTGTGTATTGTTAAGCTATTTTGGAGCGTAATACAAAACCTGAGGATAAAATGGTGAAACTGCATTATACTTTAATCATATTTTCATTATAATGGTTATACAAATGTATTCTTGTTCATATATTGACGGTTTGCTTTTAACTTTCTAAGAGCTTATACTTTTCCACGTTTATTATAATGGTAGTCTTGTAGCAACACATAAAAGGCGGCAATAATGCAAATGGAGAAAACCGTCTCAACAGCAGTTTTCCACTGAGACCTATTCCACAAATTGTGAAATGAATAGTTTTATTTTGTTTTGTTTGGGCCATATTATCTGGTGTTCGCAGTTTGGTGGAACAGTGCAATCATTTCAGTGGCTGTTAAGAAGTAATTGAGGGTCAATGTGAACAAAATGGGAAGGACATTCAATATCACAGGATAACCAGAACTCAATATGCCTGTCTCAGGCGCCACGCTGAGGAAGTAACAAGAGCAATATGAACTTGGAACCTGTGCAAATGCAATATTTGCAAGGCTGGGAGGAGAAAAAGGCTGACCGTGACACGAGTGTCACATTTTTATGGATTCGTAATGCTTCAGAAAAATGTTTTACAAAAGCATTTTGAGAGTTTTGAACACACTGGTGGTTTAACTAGGAATTACTATACAAACATGACATTTACTTTTAATCAGTAGTTAAAGATAATAAAGAATGCATTGTTTTTTGAGTGGCATTGTCCTGCAAGCCCACTTTGTACTGTTAAATCATTGCATTGAAGTTTATATGTAAGAAAGAAAGAAAGAAAGAAAGAAAGAAAGAAAGAAAGAAAGAAAGAAAGAAAGAAAGAAAGAAAGAAAGAAAGAAAGAAAGAAAGAAAGAAAGAAAGAAAGAAAGAAAGAAAGAAAGAAAGAAAGAAAGAAAGAAAAGAAGGATAAGTTAAGATAAGAAATGCAAGTAAAGATAACAAGGATAAGATAAGAAATTTAAGTTGAGATAAGAAGGATTGGTTAAGATAAATGATTTAAGTTAAGATAAGAAGGATAAGATAAGAAAGAAGAAAACCGATGATGCCTCTATAGGTTAACCACAAGTTGGAACCACAATCTGTAGATATCTGTAATGTTTTTCACATCATTCTCTTCTTGCGTTCTAGCCCAAAAAAATGTCATTATTGTATTATAAACTCAAACTACATATACAGTTTGAATACAACCTAAAACAAACAACCAAGGAGAGAGATTGATTAGCAAGAATCTCTTTAGATGAGGTAAACACAAGCCGTTTTTTGCAGAAAAGTACGACACTGTCCAGACCCCTCGCAGAGCTGAAGGGATGGAGGTTAATTGACTCCCAGAATAGCCACTGAGAGCTTGTGTATAGGTAGGCTCTGATCCAGCTTCCATCTGGACTCAGCCAGCTTTAGCAGCACTGCCTGTTACCAGGCCTCATTTGCCTCTTAAATAGACCCTAGATGATGCTTCTGTATAAAAGTGGCCATGTTGGAGTGTAATGTTGGAGAATCAGCTGTGCTATGAAACAGAAACAAATAACACCCAAATAGTACCCGGCATCAAAAGGAAATTAGCCACTTATGTATATTACCATTTCTTCACATTTGCAGTACCCCTGAGGAAGAGAACATCTTGATCTGATCACATTCAGTAACTCAGAATGCAGATCAGAGCCTTCTGTCGGCATATTTTCATCATGATGGGAGAATCAGTCCTATTAACTATTGAGGCAGTGATTTTTTTGAACAGTATTTAAATTTTGTACAAATAAAACCCATAATATTTCATAATGTGTGTATATTTTGTGTACAAAAGAGTTCTGAGTATTTCTACCTTAAATGGCTGTAACAGTCACATTGACTTGAAAGAATGCATGACATTGGAGAAAACATTATAAATTATTATAAACTAGCCTAATTTAACTGTAAACTAAACTTTTAAAAAGATATAAATGAGAACAAAATTTGTGTTTTATATTTGTCTGGAAAGTTGGGCAGTTGTACACAAATGTTGAAAAATCATATACAAAATGACATCACATTATTTAGTATTTTGTTAAGGCTACAAATTTGATTGTCTCTTGTGCCTGGATGCTTTAAACTCACTATATATGTTTTTTTTAAATAATAATCAAATGATCTACAAATTATATGCATTCCAAACTGTAGCTCCTGTTCAACAATAAACTCTGCTTGACATTGAAGATCCTACGAAGTGACTATTGCAGACGTAGACATTGCGATGTCGATGCTGATGCTACCTCATGAAATCATTCATGATTCTATCAAAGGGGTCATGGAAATTACCTTGATCTTTGACAAATAAGGTCATTGTACTTTAAAAACATACAGCAAGTTTCAGAACTAAGTCTAAAAACAGCTTATATTGTAGCCAATCTGCCAATATGGCAAACTGTGGAATGGGGCACTTAAGTAATAGAGTAAGTAAACTCCGCCTCCACAGGGAAAGTTCAACACCTGTTTAGCTCCACCCACTGATTATAAGCACCACAGCAGGTAAATAACAAGAGATGCACACACAGGTCTACGATGAAACCAAACAATAAAGACACTGAAGGAAAAAAGATACTGTGAAAAAACTCTCTCTGCGTTGCCTTCTTTCTGATCCCAACCTTAGCAAAGAGTGGATTAACTTTAGTTTTAGTTAGATTCAAGCAGCAACCTCCCACTCTCCCTCATGAAGCTAATACGGAAGAAACTGAAACTGCAATTCACTGACTTGCCTTTGGGGGCTGGCTCCAAAACATAGCAAATTTCCAGTAACTCCAATTTATAAATTCCCAACTTTACAGCAGTAAAAGGTGTTTACAACCTGGTGAAAGAAAACAGTTTCTGTACATAGCTAATATCACTCTTCATAACAAATGTAAGAGTGGTCAATTTTGTCATAGCTCATCAATTTAATTTATATTAAACTTTAAAATTATGCATAATTATTGTTTTCATTTGAGTGACTGGTCTCTGCTGCTTGCAGTCATGTCATTTCAGTTGAACTTGATCTATCTATCTATCTATCTATCTATCTATCTATCTATCTATCTATCTATCTATCTATCTATCTATCTATCTATCTATCTATCTATCTATCTATCTATCTATCTATCTATCTATCGTATTTATGCTTTTGTTTTATGTGGTTTTTCACAGTCAATTGCTTTTTGGGATTATTTCTTACAATTATCAGAAAATATGTTATGCTGTGTGCTTAATTGTGCTTACAAACCATTCTAGTCTGGACTCTATTTTCCGGTGAGAGATATTCTTATAATTTATTCATATAATTCATATAATATTCATATAATTTTATAATCTATATATGTATTTGTTTTAAGATAATTTATTTATTGGTTTTTTTAGAACTTGAATGCACTTTCGAATATGACAGATGATTAGCTGTAAACTATAGAACAGTCAATTGAAAAGTTGTCATACAGAGTTATGTTTGGAATTCATAATTGCCTTCCAAAATTAATATACTATATTTGAAGGTTTTGGAAGTAATTAGCATTTTACTTCTATAGAAAAACATTATAAGTACAACGCTTAGAAGCTCAATGGACTACGACAGTGTTTTTAAAGACCAAACTCAGTAAACACTTTATATGAAATATATTATATACAACCAACCACATATGATCAAACCATGAACAAAGTCACACTTAATGAAGTATTAAGCATTTCACTCAAAGAAAAAAATTATCTAAACAAAATGCAATTGGGCATCTCTGACTGCACATTTTCAGTTACCCCGGAATAAGGCGAGGTCGGCAGTTGCCCACTTGTAACTTCATTTTTACTATTCAGAAACCTACAGGTGACGTCATGGACACTACATCCATACTGTTTATGATTGAGTTCCAAACCGAGACACTAAAATCTGCACTTATTTTTTTGGGGGGGGGATTTGTTTACAAGCAAGGCAAAGTTCATTGCTGTATTTTTGGAAAGATGTAAACTAAAAGACAATGCTGTGCCAAATATATTCAATCAAAATGTAATGTCACACCACATAAGTACAGTTTATGTACTGTTTATTACATGAATCAAAACAGCGCAACAGAAATAGCCTAACACTTCTAAATTATGAGTTGTATATTAAATATAAAAATCTTGATTAGATCATAAATGGACCACTTGTATGGTTTCTTTAAAAACACAGAAATGGATTTCATGATGTCAGGAGAACTGGAGTCTTAAAAACAGGTTGCATGCCAAAGACAAAAGAATTGCAAGTACAGTCAAAGTGCCAGTGGAATACAGACTAATTATGTTATTGGTATTCCACATGCAAATTTACACATGCTTTACATTCCAGTAGTGATGCTGACTAACAGAAAATGAAAAAAAAAAAGCTAGACAAATGACTCCACGGACACATATGCTCCTTATTAGAGTGAAATCGGGTCTCTTACACCATGATCTGCCTCTTGATAGACAGGTTTGGCTCAAATATACTTAGGTTCAGAGAAAACAGAGCAGAACATTTATATCAAATCAATAAAAATTCAATCAGAGAGGGCTGAAGTCATTTTTTCTCAGCTCTGGTGTTGGTGTAGTTACTGTGTTTTAGTTTTCTAGGGCAACATAATAGGTTTCTTGTGAAATGAAAGGAAACAGGTCATGAATCATATGGAAATTTAAAACTAATTCTTATTAGAAAGTGAAAAAAAAAACAACTTGGAAAATGAATTTCTAGATGAAATGGCCTATTCTGAAATGAAAAAGCACCTGATGAAACATATTTTGATGAATTTTGCAGAGCCTAGATTAGAATGTCTGTGGAGTTGCACAGCATGAAATCTCTCTTGGTGAATTAAACTTTAATTCTCTGAAGTGCTAATAAAGAGCAAAGAATACATTATTAGATTTGCATTCATTGGTTGGTCAGGGTGTTCTTTTGCTGGGTGGTTCTTTTGGTTCTTTGATTCATTATTATTCATTTATGTCATTATTTTGTTTGTTTATATGCTTGTTCATTTATTCAATAATGTATAAATTCATTCATTTGCGTTTTTATTTATTAATTCATTCATTTATTTATTCATTCATTTTATTCCACCAACAGTTTGTTAATCTATGGGTTATTTTTTTACTTATTCATTCGCCTTTTCATTCATTCATTCATTCATTCATTCATTCATTCATTCATTCATTCATTCATTCATTCATTCATTCATCCAGGGTATGCATTTCATTTAATCATTCATTCACACATTCATTAATCTTCTGTTATTTCAACCTTGTGTCTGTTCATTCATTCATTCGCTTGTTTATTAATGAATTAATTAATTCATTCATTCATTCATTTGCTTGTTCATTCATTCATTTATTCATTCATTCATTCATTCATTCATTCGTGTTGTTGGTCAATCAACAGTTTGTTAATCTATTTGTCATTTTTTTTTACTTATTCAACCTTTCATTAATTAATTAATTAATTAATTAATTCATTCATTCATCCTGGGTATGCATTTCATTTAATCATTCATTCATGCATACTTTCATCATTCCTTTATTCATTAATTTTCTCTCAATTCATTCTTGTGTCTGTTTGTTCATTCCTTCTTTCATTTATGCTTTTTTTTGTATATTTTTGTTCATTCAATCATCCATTTCTTGGTTCATTCATTCATCATTCTTAGTTGTTTTTTCATTCATTCTTTCATTCATTCATTTGCTTGTTTATTTATTCATTCATGTTGTTGGTCAATCAAAAGTTTGTTAATCTATTGGTCAATTTGTTTTACTTATTCATTCACCCTTTCATTCATTCACCCTTTCATTCTTTCACCCTTTCATTCATTCACCCTTTAATTCATTCACCCTTTCATTCACCCGTCCGTCCATGCAGGGTATGTATTTCATTTAATCATTCATTCATGCATACTTTCATCATTCCTTTATTCATTAATTTTCTGTTAATTCAGTCTTGTGTCTGTTTGTTCTTTCCTTCTTTCATTTATGCTTTTCTTTGTATAACAAAATTTTGTTCATTCAATCATCCATTTGTTGGTTCATTCATTCATCATCCGTAGTTGTTTTTTCATTCATTCATTCATTCATTCATTCATTCATTCATTCATTCATTCACTTGTTCGTTTGTTCATTCATTCATTCATTCACTTGTTCGTTTGTTCATTTATTCATTCATTCATTCATTCATTTATTCACTTGTTCGTTCGTTCGTTCATTCATTCATTCATTCATGTGTCAGTTTATTATTTACTTCATTTGTTTGTTTATCCATTCATTTTTGTTTATTATTTTGTTTGACCAAACCTTCATTTGCTTATTTGTTAATTTTAACTTTTACACTTATTCTGTTATACAGATAAAACACTGACCACAATAGTACAGTACAGCTGTTAAAGGCACAGTTCACCCAAATATTAACTCATCCACAAGTGGCTTCAAAGCCTTTTGAGTTTGTTTATTCTGTTGAACACTAAAGAAGATATTTTAAAGAAAGCTGAAAACTTTATGACTTCCATACTAAGAAAATGAATATTATGGATGTCAGTGGTTACAGGTATCCAGCTTTCTTCAAAATAACTTCTTTGGTGTTCAACAGAAGAAAGAAGGTCAAACAGGTATTGAACAATTGAAAGATGAGTAAATGAAAACAGATCTTTCATTTGTGGGTGACTGTATTAATACATTAATAATTTGTGTACATCACATGACAACTATGATATAATCATGCAGTGCAATCTTGCAATTGATAGAATTTTTACAGAAATATTTCACATTGTTAGGTTTTCGGTTCACACCATATCAGGTCAAACAGTGAAAAGCCCTCAGTAATGACACTCTGTATCCTTTGATTCATTTGCATCTGTTTTAAATTCCAATTTAAAGCTTCTCAAGAGCCTGTCTGTATTGGATCGTCCTTGAATGACTGGTGATGTCAGTTCTATCCTAAGGATACAAAAGGAAGAAGTAGCATGTAATTAATTATAAAGTGAATTGCTTTCTGTAGCCTCAGCACATTCACTGTAACTGAGTATATTAGATCATTTAGGAAAATGTTTACTGTATGTCCTTGTATGTTATAATCATAACGAAATCCATTTTATTTGTCCCTCAAATTCCATTCCAGTATTTTTCTAGTTTGTTTATATTTTGCTAACACTTTATTTTGATGGGCCACCTATAGATAGTCAGCTCACTATAAGTTAGTTATGCTTACTGTCATCTGATTAGTATCTGTCGATTGACTTTTAAATGTTCTTAGGCAGTCATTACAACGTCGAACATGTAAATATCTATTACACTTCTGTTCAGTAAAGTGTTACCAATGTGTTACCATTTTAGGTCATAGATGTTTAATGGTGTATTAGTAGACATGCAACAAATCCTCAAGAAGTTCAGTATCTTTATATAACTAAGAGCTTTTTCAATAGTCTGTAATCAACTGGCTTTCAATACATATTCAGATGCCTATTAGTAGCAACATAATTTCAAATGAACTTAAACCATATATAAAGTGTTTGTTGTTTGTTTAAATTCATTCCATTTACATTGTTTACAACCACTTACCCTAATAAAATGTAGTAAATCCAATGAATCATTTTTTTTTCAGTGTAGTTACTTAATACCTGCACTGTCAACATGAACAGCAAACTATAATGTTCAGCAGTTAACAGACAATACTGAAATTGTTGCGAATATTTGACATAAAATAAGAAACAAAAGCACCAGTTTTCCTAGTAGTGTGTGATTTTGGCTCATAACAGCCATTTTTTAGATTTTCAGTTCATTCTGATGGGCCCTATGTGACAGCAGATGAGCAGATGAATATACCTTAAAGTAAAATAACTGTCTATTGAAAGATAACCTAAAAGCAACATATAATAGAGCACTATTGAAAATACATGTTTGAAAATAGTTTGAAGTAACATTATACATGGTGAAATGATGTTGAGTTGCTACTTCTAGACATCTGAATATGCATAAATTTTGTTGTATAAAGGTACTGTAAACTTTGTCAAGGAATTGTTGCATGTCTACTAATACACTATTTGCAGGGCTTGATATTTACTTTTTTGATCACAAGCCACTGTGGCTAGTAGTTTATCACTGTTAGCCACTCGCCATTTTCACTAGCCAAAATTTTGTTGCTGGGAAAATATATTTTATATACATAAATTTGACTTTGGCATGCTAAAATTACTTTTAAATTAAATTTTGTCTTTTTCCACATGCCTCCTCGTTAATTTTAGTTTTTTGTGTGTTGTGTATGAGCTTGCTCAATGAGCATGAGCAAATGGGGTAGTGGTTTCATAGTGTTGCACCGTAATTAGTTTTATTTCACATGACTTTTCAGGGCTTAACACTAAGGATTTACCATTTTTTTCTCAGGCCACACCAAACTAATTATTTCCTTCCTTTAAATTTTAAATAATGCATCAAAACAAGATAATTATAACTTTTTATTCAACAACAAAAAAAAAAATTCTTAAAAAACAATTTACATTTTTTAAAAAATATTCTCATGTATCTAAAACTATACACAGCAGTCTGTCCAGGCTAAAGGTCCCAGATCACCAGTTAACTATAGATAAATGGAGAGTAAATCTCCTATTAAAGCAATGTTATTGTACAGGATAATTAAACAGCATTAACAAAAATAACTGTAAGCTAAAGAAAAGCTGGTGAAAAACATTCCTTGCAATAATGAAAGAATAATCGTGCGCACATGGTTAACGTTACGCTGATTAATAATCTGTTCAAAAAATTTCAAGCGCTTGAAAGTAGCGGGACTGCGGGTGCACAATCACTGCTTTTTTCCAGTATATTTTAAAGTGAAACGATTGCACCAGTTGCTTTGTGCAATGGACACAGGAGCTCTTAAACACTCAGTCAGTGAGTGAGGATCTCCTTTGTCTCACCGTGTGCGTGATCATCTTATTTGGTATTCACCTGCTTTCTTTTGCTCGCGCAAATATATATCAGTCGTTCTGCTTCTCGATTCTAGGATCACATTTGCGCGTATATTGACAAATATAAACTCAAATTCTGATCTTTAGTGACGAGCCAGCACTGGCAATTTAAAAATTATTTTCAACCAGCCAAAGTGGCCAGTGGGGGTGTCTCTCCAACCTGCCACAGGTGAAATCTACCAGCATTTGGCGGGTTGGTGGGTATTAATGTCAAGCACAGACTATTGGACATCTAGAACCTAAACTGGTAACACATTGGTCACACTTTGCTGAACACAAGTTTAATAGATGTTTACATGTTGTAGACGGTGTAATGATTGCCTAAGAACAATTAAAAGACGATCTACAGATACTACCCAACTGAGAGTGAGCAGATATGAACTTCTTGGTTCTTTAGGGGAACCATCACAATAAAGTGGCCTATTAATTTAACAATATTTAGACCTATATTTTATATCAATTTCATTTTTCAAATCTTATATTCAAGAAAGCGTGTATAATTAAGCTTTTGTAGCTTAATTTTCAACCCACTATGGTGATTAAATGTCCAGCAAAATGTTCAGCACTCATTATTCCAAAATGCACCTAATTCCAGTACATGACATGCACAATACACTATAAATACCACTTTTATGACTGGATTCTATAGTATAATTTGTGAAAAATAGTCATTTTAAAGGGATTTATATAACATTTAAGGCCCATAGGCAGATATCATTAAAGATATATTTCTGTTGTATCTCTCAGACCCTGAACAGACAGCGAAATCACATTCATGCACACCGCAGTGAAGATCGGCAGGAGGAGTTATATGAAAATTTCATCGATACAGGAAAGACCCCTGCAGTCAAATCCGACACGGGTGAACTGAAGACTTCCACAAAACTTTTTGCTGATTCCAAGCACTAAATCCTGTCAGAACGAATTACTTCTGAATATAATGACTGCAGTCTTTGTGTTTTGAGATTGCTTGAGAGTGAAACGGTAATGAACTGAAGTCATGACTTGAGAATATTTCCTGCAACATTGTGAAGTGCCTCTCAAACGTCTTGAAATGCAGCAAGTTCTCAAAGTCTTTCTGCACTCGAGTGCGCTTTCACCACAGACAGTAGATTTCATCACACTTGAGCTTGCTTTTTCATGAAAGCCTTATGCTCATCAAATCTGAATGACGCTAACATGCTTTGAAGAGGCCAAACAACACTGTATATGACCAAAACATACTAAATTAAAATTGGCGACTTCAGGGAAGCTGAAGGTTTTGCTGTCTGAAAGACTCCATGTGACAAGAATACACAAAAGATTAATCTTGTTTAAACCAAAACATGCAGAATAGCCAGATTATTCAACTATAAATGTATTAATTATTTATTTAAATATTAATAATTATTATTAATTATCTCAAATGTAGAAGTGGTAGGCACTTGCAAATACAGCTCTGCCTTTTTGGTATTGTATTGTTGTGCTAGTAAACTTGTACAAAGGGGTCCTAAAATGTGGTATGGTACAGTTTGCTATTTTAGTACTTCTGACAGTGGAAACAAAAATATATGAATAACATCCTTGTTATGACCTCACAATGTTAATCAAGGGACTGAATTATGTAACATTTATATTGCGACTATTCTGTGTAATGCGGGAGGAAACGAAAACCATGCATCAACCAAAATACTGCCATAAAAAAAAATATTATACAAAATCAAAGATAAACAGAATATGGTAATAATAAAGAAGAATAAAATAGATAGCAACAAATAACAACAAAAGTTAAATTTATACCAAAAATAATCCAAAAACCAATAAACCTTGCATGGGAAGAGGACAAAAGTGGTGCTGAATGAAAAGAAAATAACGAGACCAAAAATCTAACTAATTCAGTATAACCCTTTTACCTAACTGAAAACAAAATAATCGAAAGCAGGTCTTTGGCGTTTGCACACCTTAACTTACCTACTCTAACCTAACCAAACAGAAAAATACAAAAGACAGTGCTCACTCCTAAACCTAGTGTGCCTATACACAGCTGTGCTAGGTGTTGTAAGAAAGTCACGTGACATTTACCTCTTCAAATCCCCTGGGGAAAAACAGAGTATCAACAAATGATGAAGGAAAAAAAAAACGAAAATAAACAAGGTGGCAATATCAACTTTGGCAAAGCAATATAATGTACCAAAAACAAAATAAATATTGAGAGACAGATTAAAACAAAGAACAAAGCAGAAACGCAAATGCCTCTGTCTGGCGTCCCACTCGTCGTCCTTTTAAAAACCTGGCAACCACTCAGATTGGTCTCAGACGCCGCCACATCACCCAAGATAATGAGGATTGACCGATCCTACAGCCAATAGCAATCTGAAAGGGGTTGAGCCTGTGAAATCAGAAGAGAGGAGCGAGACAGAGACTGTTTCTTAATTCCAAGAACGCAGAGAACAGACTTGCATTCTTGTAAAGACTGGTCTTGCCAAGTCACCTCGGAAGAACGAACTCGGGAGACCCCGAGAACAAAGAACGCGTCCTGTGAGAAATGAGATGCTGCGTTCTTCCTGAAAACATGACCATCACATGATTTTAACCGAAAATTATTTCAACATTACAGTATTCAAACAGCGATTTGTTGTTTTTCCCCTTTTCAAAACGTATATTTTGCATAAAGACTTTACAAATATACGTTGCACAATACAGTACAAATAAAATAGATTTTAATACAAATTTCAACAAATAAACACCTTTAATGTGTTTATGCCTTTATAAAGATTTTCATATTAATGTTTACTTTCACACCATTTCATTTAGGGAAACTCCTGAGACAAATAAGTTATATCTCTGAACTTTAATAATAAATTGATTTAAAATGCTGCGCTTCCCACCTCCAGTCGCAATGACTGCTGGGACTTCTCGAGCGAGTTCGGTGCTCAAGTCTGCATCGGTGCATCGATATCAAGAACACATCCGGGAACTTCACGCGTCCTCCGTTCTTGAGTATTGGAACGGAACTTTGGCAGTTGATGATGACGTTACACGAGAACACAAAGACACAAGAACACTGAAGAACGCATATTGAGAAACAGCCAGAGTGAACAAGTCCAGAACAAGGAGAAAGCGAGAGCAAAAGAGAGAGAGAGAGAGAAAGAGAGAGAGAGAGAGAGAGAGACGCAAAATTCCCGAGACGTAACAATCCTGTACTGTACCAAAATGTACTGCTCAGTGAAAACAAGTCATATTAAGCTACACAAAATGAAAAAAATAAAAATAAAAACAAGAGAGAAATGTCTTGTTGATCCGAGAGGCTAGAGAAGAATGATCAGGTTTGGGCTCATAGAAAGACGTCAGCAACTCAAATAATGAACACTGAACCTTGAAGCAGATGAGCTACAGCAGCAGAAAAGAAATTCCTGTCAGCTAACAGCAAACCGAGGCTACAATTTGCATGGGCTAGACAACAGAAGTTCGGAAAAAGGTTGCCTGGATTTATAGGTCTTAATTTCTGCCGTGAAGGTCAGATGTACGTTCAGAATTTGCCATAAACAACATGAATGCACTGATCCATTCTGCCTTGTTTCAACAATTCAGGCTGCTGCTGGTGTAATGACTTATACAGTATAAAGTACCAGAAAGTACTTAACTTTTCAGGCTACTTCAGACAACTTTTCCAGTTGTGTATTTATTTCTGGATTAATGGGACACGTCAGATTACAAGCTCGAACTGTTTGTACAGTATCCCTGGAGGGCATCAGGTTGTATTGAGACATCAAGTTAACGCGCACATTTGACAGCCTCATTCCTGCATGCAAATTCAGCACAGACGCCCTGAGACCTGTGATCTTGTTGTTCGTGTAATAGTAGTGGTGATTTCAGCAAAAGCAATCATTGCTACAAAAGGTGCTCCACCGTACATGTCAAGTGAAGAGCTTCTTGTGTTCCTCTATCATTATTATTGAAAGGTTTTCATTGACATTTTAGGTGTCAGGGTTGCACGAGCTGCCGTCTTGTCGGCGTTTCAAAGAATGCAAATTGTTTCTGACAGACACTGCAGCAGTGGATAGATAGAAAGCCAAGGCTAAACACAGCATGGTCATTCGCATATAGCACAGACACACAGATTCAATAAAACCAATGGCGGAAAATAGACTGCAAAACAGCTTGTTCCCTCTTTCTAAGGCAGATGGTTTCTCTTTTAAGTGTCGTAATCACATTAGACCGCTTGTGGACTGCATCGTCTGTCAGGCCGCATGTAAAAACAGCAGACTTCACTCAGGCTACTTTTACAGTATTCCAAATGCCAAAACTGATCACCGATGCAGTGATGTAAATTTCAGAAGAGTCTGTTACTTTATCAAAGATGAGCTCCTACAGATAAATTAATATTGTGTTATGAGATTTAAGATTGTTACTTTATTCAAAATAAATTCATGCATAAAATTAATGATGATTAAACATTTTTTTTTTAGCATTACAGTCTGCTTTTTAAGAAAGAAAAAGGTTTTTACCTTTTACCTTCTATTATAATGTTGTTATTTAACATATAATTAAGCTATTTATAGTAGAAATTGTTTATCAATAATAATTATTATTTTTAGTAATATTATTTAGAAGAATTTTTAAGAATTAATTAGTTAAATATATAATATACAGTATAATGATGTGTGTATATTAATATATATACCAATGTGACTATCAGCCGATACCAATCTTCGGCCGATTGATTGGAGCATGTCTAATAAAAATACTACGGAAATACAGTGCATCCGCAAAGTATTCATAGCGCTTCACTTTTCCACATTTTTTTACGTTACAGCCTTATTACAAAATGGATTAAATTCATTTATTTCCTCAAGATTCTACACACAATACCCCATAATGACAATGTGAAAAAAGATTTTTTTGAAATTGTTGCAAATTTATTAAAAATAAAAAAACCTGAAAAATCACATGTACATAAGTATTCACCGTAAAGCTCTAAATTGAGCTCAGGTACATTCTGTTTCCACTGATCATTCTTGAGGTGTTTCAGCAGCTTCATTGAAGTTCACCTGTAGTAAATTCAGTTGATTGGACATGATTTGAAATGGCAGGCGTTACGTTTGGAGAAAACCAGGCACCGCACATCACCAGGCTATACCATCCCTACAGTGAAGCATGGTGGTGGCAGCATCATGCTGTGGGGATGTTTTTCAGCAGCAGGAACTGGAAGACGAGTCAGGATAGAGGGAACGATGAATGCAGCAATGTACAGAGACATCCTGAACGAAAATCTGCTTCAGAGCGCTCTTGACCTCAGACTGGGGCGACGGTTCATCTTCCCGCAGGACAATGACCCAAAACACACCGCCAAAATATCAATGGAGTGGCTTCACAACAACTGAATGTCCTTGAGTGGCCCAGCCAGAGCCCAGACCTAAATCCTATTGAACATCTCTGGAGAGATCTGAAAATGGCTGTACACCGTCACTTCCCAGCCAACTTGATAGAGCTTGAGAGGTACTGCAAAGAGGAATGGGCAACAATTCCCAAAGACAGGTGTGCCAAGCTTGTGGCATCATATTCAAAAAGACTTGAGGCTGTAGTTGCTGCCAAAGTTGCATCAACAAAGTATTGAGCAAAGGCGGTGAATACTTATGTACCTGTGATTTTTCAGGTTTTTTATTTTTAATAAATTTGCAACTATTTCAAAATGTTTTTTTCACAATGTCATTATGGGGTATTGTGTGTAGAATTTTAAGGAAATAAGTTAATTTAATCCATTATGAAATAAGGCTGAAGATCTTTGAATACTTTCTAGATGCACTGTATATAATCTATTTATACAGTAGTTATTATGAAACTTTTACTATTTGTTTTGAAGGTAAAAAATCCTAGTCATGTTTTTTTTCAGCCCTTATGCTCAGGATGGATATACGAATAGACAAAATCAATCAATCAATCAATCAATCACATAAATCAATCAATCAATCAATCAATCAAATCAAAATTGCATAGGATACTGTATGTAAATAGACAAAGAAACCATCTACACCTTCTGCGTATAAGAATTGCATGTCCCTGCAGTGCAATACTCTTCTTATTTGCTTAATATATTTGTATATAAGCATGCCGCATCATCTAATTTACGTGGATATAAATCAAGTTTCATTAAAGTGCGTCAGACAGCAGATGCTACTTAAGGAAGATAAACAAAATGCAAGCTGGTGATTACAGCGAGATGAAAGATGATGCTATTTTAAATTATTTATTATATATCGTCATTCCAACCCCTCCATTCCTTCATCATATCAGAGCCCCTGTAATTATAACTCATAAATGAGACATGGGGATGTTTGCACTCAACACAAGGATCACCACTGATGCATCTGCTTTACATGTAAAAGCATGAGTTTCTCTCTCCATCAGGAATCTCTGCGCTTCAGACTCCGGGAAAAGATAAGTCGCTATCAATGCATGCATGGCTGACTCCTTCTTTTAAGGGAAGAAAACATCAGTCGGCCGCGGAGAATGAAATACTTCCAGACTAAGATAGTGAGAATGATGTGTGATCCTGACAGAAGTTGCGTTTTGAGCTCTGATCCAGCCGTTTGATTCTGTAGGGCATTGCTTTCCATAAAAGAGAAACGCTTAGAAAAACACAGTATTTATCTTCTTTACTTTTTTAAGTCGTGTCTACGCATGACTGAACAGCACCGAATTGGTTATTGGCGCTGCAAGAACAAAAGACTGCTATTTTTGTCAAACCGGATGACTCAGCAGGAAACTGTATATACGTAATCTTATTCTAACAGGTCTGCTATAAATGCATGCATTAAAGCAATTACAGGTCATGCTATAATGATCTCTATGGCAAGGCGAGATGGGCTTAATGGTGAGAGCTTCAAAATTAATATCATGAACAAAGGCTTGTCAAGACTGCTATAGTTTCATGACAGATACTAATATTGACACCTTTGGTAATATGAGCAAAGAAGGCTTGGAAAAAGGTTTAACAGAATATAAAACAACATAATATATTAGAGTATATATATATTACACAATAAAAAATAAAAAAAAACCTCTTGATCACCGACTCAAAAAAAAGCTTGAGTTGTTTTGGCATGAAAGTAGAGACTTTCTATTGCAAACCCTTTCAAACTATTTCTGGTTGGTGATGTCAGAATGTAGTTTTAGAGACTTTCTGCGCTAAAGAATATTTGCTTGTATTTACAAGGGTGGCAATTTTACTGTTGGGTACTGCATATGCATGGCTGAGGTGCCATCTAGTGCAAAACCGCTCCTCATCCAGACTAAAGCCGTACTCACACTATGTACAGTTGCCTTGAATCGGGCCAAAGCACGCTTGTCCCCCCTCCCGTCTCCCCCGACGGCCCGCACTCACATTACATTCAGGCCTGGGCGCGCTTCCGCCATCGATGACGCGCTGCTCAGGAAGCGCTCTCGCTCAGCACAGTGGAGATTTCTTTAGTTATATCGTTTTAGTCGTTTGATATGCGGTGACACGCAGTCTAATATTTCGCCGAACAGATCAGCCACTTTTGACGCTCATAAACAATCATAAAGTCCTCGTGCTGCAGGAATTAGGAAGTTTCCTGAAGGCGCAGCTGACGTGCAGTGAGGGGTTTGCGTCTTTAATAATCTACGACAGTTTGCGTTCATTGAACAGTACGAATGATTAATTAATCTATATCAAACAGTCCCTTAAAAGTCACGTCTCGCTTTCAGTTTCGGGCTCAAGCACGCTTGCACTCACACTGTAAGCGTACCGCGCCTGAGCCCAAGTGAACCGCGCTCTGGCCCACCTCTTCCAACCGGGCCAGGGCCGCCCAAGTGTACCGTGCCTGAGCCCGATTCAGAGCACTCACACTTCTCAAACGATCCGGGAAACGGGCCTGGGCACGGTTTGGATAGCATAGTGTGAGTAAGCCCTAACATATATTAGAAGGTCACTGGTCTGAGCTACGGCTGGGTCAGTTGGCATGTTCTCCCCATGTTTGCGTGGGTTTCCTCCGGGTGCTCCGATTTCCCCCACAGTCCAAAGACATGCGGTACAGGTGAATTGGGTAAGCTAAATTGTCCGTAGTGTATGTGTGTGAATGAGAGTGTTTGAGTGTTTCCAAGTGGTGGGTTGCAGCTGGAAGGGCATCCGCAGCTTAAAACATATGCTGGATAAGTTGAAGGTTCATTCTGATGTGGCGACCCCTGATTAATAAAGGGACTAAGCTGAAAAGAAAATGAATGAATGAAAGAATATAATTATTTTAGGGGGGGTTTCATCTTTAACATTACAGGAAAGTAGAGACTATAGACAGGAAAGTGTAAAGAGCAGAGAAAAGGGAAGGATTACTGTAGTGCTATGAATCGATGTACTAACCATTCGCACAGACAGGCTCACATTTTTAGTGCATTTCAGAAAAATGATCTCGGTTCACACTATGCAGTCTAAAATGCATGTGACAATTAACACTCACTGAGCATGCACATATTTCGACATCTGTATTTGCATTGTATCTGTATATCAAAAAAGATATGCAATAGTCCAGTACAGGGGTGTCAAACTCATTTTAGCTCAGGAAGTAAAATCTATTCCCAAGTGGGCCGGACTGGTAAAATCATAATCATGGTGTATATATAACTTAAAAACAACAACTTCAGATTGTTTTCTTTGTTTTAATATGATCAACATAAAACAAAGCTGGAGCCCGAGGAAAACACGATCTCACGGCAATTTGTAACTTTGGATTTAGTGGCTAATTAATATGAATTTGTACAATCTCATTCGTACAATTTAGTACGATTTGCTTTTCCACCAATGACGGTTGGGTTTAGGGGTGTGGTTCGCTGCCACGCCTCCTTTTTAAAATCATACATTTTCGTATATGACTAAACTTGTACGTATTAGCCACTAAACTGACAAAATGTACAATCTGAAAAGGCTGTCAAACTGACGCTCATTCAGGCTTCTGGATTGGATGAAATTAACAGTTTGCAATTGCTATTGCGTTATTGCATCCAGTGGACACAATTGGAACAGCAGTTTCCTTTATTGAAAAATTGCAGCTCATTTTTATACTTTACAGAATCATCTCGCGGGCCGGATTAAACCTGTTTGTGGGCCGTACGTTGGACACCCCTGGTCTAGTAGATTGCAGATAGCCAATTATCAACAGCTGTTTTTAAAAGTTTGCATTTCAGTACATAAATACATCCATGCATACATACATGCATGCAAAGTGTACATGCATGCATATAGCACATACATACAGTTGAAGTCAGAATTAGTAGCCCTACTAAATTATTAGCCCCCCCGTATACTTCCTTTACAGAAAGATTTTTTTTTAAACAATTGTAAACATAATAGTTATGCAAGTAATTTCTAATAATTAATTTCTTTTATCTTTGCCATGATGAGAGTACATAATATTTTACTAGATATTTTTTCAGATACTAGTATTCAGCTTAAAATGACTTAAAGTGATTTAAAGGATTAACTAGGTTAATTAGGTTAACTAGGCAAGTTAAGGTAATTAGGCAAGTCATAAAGCATGTCATATGAAAATGTTGAGCTGAACTTGACAATTTAAAATCGCCAAAAATAAAGTAAAACAAAAATCGCATATATTATAATTGGATATTTTCTCCAGATCACACAACCCTTGTCTTCTGCGTTTTCACAACACTCCACATTCACTTGAAGTTTCAGGAGTAGTGTGGACTATGCATAACATAGAAATAACATAACATATAAAAAATATATAGCGGTTTAAAATGAAAACGCATTGCTGTAGTGTAAACGGCACCTGAATAGCACTTAAAGAAGGGTTATTAGTGTGGCAAATCTCATGAAAAATTAAGCATACACAAACCTTCCCAGTGCAGGTCATGAGATACTACATCTATTTATAAGAGAAAATATAACTCACTTGCAAGTAAAAGACTGTATTTAACCAACATTTCGGCTGAGGCCTTTGTCTTTATACCAAGGCAAAGGTTTCTTGCTGAAATGTTGGTTGACTAAAGCCTTTTACTTGCAAGTCAGTGTGCAGTTATATATTCATGTGGTAAGAACACACTATTTTTGTCAACCCAGATGACTCAGCAGGAAACTGTATATACAGCAATCGGTCTTATTCTAACAGGTCTATGATAAATGCATGCATTAAAGCAATTACGGGTCATGTTATAATGCTCTCTGTGGCAAATGTGAGCTAGGATAAATGGTCTCAAAAACTTTCTAAAATTATGAGCAAGGAAGGACTTGTCAAGATTGCTAGTGTAAGATATGGAATGCTTTGAGCTTGTCCACTTTTCGATCTCAGAAGAAGCCAAAAACGGATCAGATGAGTATGGTTTAATGCCTTTGAATGGTCACTAAAAACCACCTATTTTCTGCCTACTAACTAAACACTTGATCATTATATGAATACTTCACCAAATAATAACATTTACTCACCCTCAGTGAGAGTGAAACACTTTATTTTGATGGTCCAGCTGAGTATTAGTAGACTGTCTGCTTAATATCTGTTGATACTACTTCTTCAACAGACATTTAACCGACTATAAGATTTTAAGGTGAGTAAATGATGACAGAATTGTCATTTTGGGGTGAACCATCCATTTATGATAAAGCACACCAAAAGGAGCTGTTCATAATTCTCTGTGATGTATGAAAGAAAACACGACTGTAGACGTAGCTGTCATCCGCATCCTTTTCATTCACTCACTTTCCCACTTGGTCGAGTTTGTTCATTCAATACTACTTGCGCATCGAACGGAGCGATGCAGTGAAAGTGATGAAAAAGCATGACAAAATGAGAAGCATGGGTCTCGATAAAATCTGAAGACAATTTCTGAAACCAATTGCTGTTCACATTTTCAAGATAATTTGAGTTTCAAATATTTTAAGGCTAGATTCAAAGGCAAACAACCAATGACAAACTATATGAAAAAATCTAAACAACAACAGCAAAAGACAATAAAAAAATAACTGCTAATTGGAAATAAAGAACAATCATTTTAAATTATTTTATAGAGCCTACATGCTTATAAAAGAGTCATTCTGTTTCTCGAGGGCAATATTGATTTAATATACCGCTTCACTTCATTTTAAATGCTATAGGGTCTCTGTTTCCTGAAAATATACCTCGATGGATATGAAATTTCCATTCATTCATTCATTTTCCTTCGGCTTAGTCTCTATTCCAGAGGTCGCCACAGCGGAATGAACCACCAACTATCCCATCACATGTTTTACACAGCGGATGCCCTTCTAGCTGTAACCCAGTACTGGGACACACCCATACATTCTCGCATTCAAACACAACAGCCAATTTAGATAATCTAATTCATCTATAGCAAAGGTCTTTGGACTGTGGGGGAAACCGGAGCACCCGGAGGAAACCCACGCAAACACGGGGAGAACATGCAAACTCCTTTCAGAAATGCCAACTGGCCCAGCCAGGACCCGAACCAGCAACCTTCTTGCTGTGAGGTGACAGTGCTAACCACTGAGCCACCTATAAAATTTTGCCTATAGAAATAATAATAATGATAGCTACATAAACACTCTTGTTTAAATCTTACTAGACTTAGCAAACATGCCTAAAAAGAACATATTTCTAATGTAAAACAAACTTTGCATCAACATTTCTAATAATAAATTAAAATACATTTCACCAAAATATAGAGGGAGCAGTGCTAAAATAAGTCTAAAATAACTGTTTCTAGCTGTTGCTTGTAAAATCTTTTCATCTATTGTACTGTGTATCTATTTTTTTTTTTCACTTGATGAAATAAAGCTTAACAGCGTTTATTCTGTAAATGAGTTTAAAAGATCCTTGACCTTATTTTTTATTAGAAAATTATTTGATAGCGGACAGATTTTCTTCCAATTTACATCACCCACAAATTGATTCCGGTATGCAATTACATTCGGTTGTGAAACAATATCTTTCAGGAAAAGGCTCTTATCGACCTGTTATAATTATTACAGCGAAAAGAAAAACATACTTTACCTACAGGGAAATATATATTAGTGAGGGGGGAGTTGTTGGTAATCCAATCTTTTTTGATGTTTAAACAACATGCATATTGCAGAAGAAGATATACAGTACCAAACAGACCAGCAAATTCCTTTGGCTGTATGACAATGTATACAGTTGAAGTCAGAATTATTAGCCCCCCTGTTTATTTTTTCACCAATTTCTGTTTAACAAAGATTTTTTCAACACATTTCTAAACATAAATAGTTTAAATAACTCATTTCTAATAACTGATTTATTTTATCTTTGCCATGATGACAGTAAGACACTTCTATACAGCTTAAAGTGACATTTAAAAGCTTAACTAGGTTAATTAGGTTAACTAGGCAGGTTAGGGTAATTAGGCAAGTTATTGTATACTGATGGTTTGTTCTGTAGACAGTCAAAAAAAAATTTGCTTAAAGAGGCTAATAATTTTGACCTTAAAATGGTTCATAAAAAATTAAAAACTGCTTTTATTCTAGCCGAAATAAAACAAATAAGATTTTCTCCAGAGGAAAGAATATTATCAGACATACTGTTAAAATTTCCTTGATCAGTTAAAAATCATTTGGAAAATATTTTTAAAAGAAAAAAAAATTCAAAGGGGGGCTAATAATTCCGACTGTATATTTTTTAAAATCACATAAGAACAATGCCATCCAACTTTGACCACTGGTCCACGAAAAACATAGATTCATATAACTCAAATCAAGATGAGAGGTGTCATGTTCACCAGCGATCGAGGACTGCAGAGATCGCTGGTGAACTACAATTCAGTCATGAACTACAAGTCCCTTCATTCTGCTACACATACACCAGGTTTCACTTCCACTGATCACACACACACAGCTGAATCCTGTCACTATTGATTGTTTGGACTATTTATACACCCTGCATCCGTTTGTTGTTACTGAGTCATTTGTTTTTGTATGGTATGTTGGTCATATGTTGTGTTCTCGTACCTTACCTAAGTTTCTTGTATTGTTTATTATTGTTCTTTTGATACTTTGATTTTTGGTTGTCCCGTTCTTTTTCTGTTACCTGCACAAATATTCTTCATTAAATGCACTTGGATCCTACCTCTTGTTTTCGTCTCTTCAACGTTCCGTGACAAGAGGTATATTTTTTTTGTAATGTTCGTTAGTCTGACACACACAGACATGCATTTGAAAATTTATCTCATATTTACGGGTTAACCCCACTCTATTTAATACAGACAATGGCAAGCGTGTAATTCAACTTGATATGAAATGTAATGAACAGTTATATTCAATGCTGTGAATTTATCTAAAGACATTTTTACACATCGTATATGAAAATGAACAGTGTTTCTCTTGCAATTTATACCTTGCTGGTGTTTAATGAGAATTTAATTCAGTCATGAAGAGTGTTAATTTGTTTTATTAGTGCCATCTGGATTTCATTTATGTCTATATACACTAATACACCATCACAAAATTTCTGTTGTATAAATTGAATATTATTAGTATAAATTTGACATCAAACTTAGTCAAAAATTATTAGCCCTCCTGTAAAATAATTATTCTAAACATATTTCCCAATTGTTGTTTAACAGAGATTTGACACACTTTTAGACAGAATAGTTTTAATAACCAATTTCATTTGTATTTGCCATGATGACAGTATATAATATTTTACTAGATATTTTCCAAGATACTAGTATTCAGCTTAAAGTGCAATTTAAGGACTTAACTAGGTTAATTAATTAGGCAAGTTAGGTTAATTAAGAAATTTATTGGATTACAACGATTTGTTCTGTAGAAAAAAATTCCTAAGGGGCTAATAATATTGACCTCAAATAGGGGGTGGGGGGGGGGGGGGTCCACTACGATATCATATTTTAAACTTTAGTTCATCGGTAATGTAGCTGTGTGGACATAAACAACATCTCTGAATGTAATATGCTCAAAGTTCAATGCTAAGGGAGACATTGGCTTTTACAGAGTTAGCTTAGCAAAGCCTACCGTGAACTAAGTATGGGGACTACAAAAAATACATCCGGGTAAGTGAGATCACAAATGCTTCAGGTTACGGGCATTCACCAGACAACCCACGCAGCAACGGGGCGTGGCCAGAGGCGCTGTAGTGCTGTAATGTAGCAGAGAAAACTAAATTGCCGTCCAAAAGCTGCTATTTCCAACACAGAGCTTGTTCTGTTTCTGTATTTGGGCATCCAAAGGACAAGACACAAAGAGAGAAGTGCGTACAATTTAATATTAATTATGTTCCAGAGAATTATTAAAAAAAATGTAAAGCTAGCATTTGACAAAGGAGGACTTCCAGAATCTCTCCTAATTCAGTGCTGAATTCGGCTAAAAATTCCTCCAACCGACCAAGCTGTGGATTGTGAGCCACAACCTGTAAGTATGCTTATTTGTTAAAATGTATCATTTACATGAACAGTTTCTAGCATTAATGATATGTTTTAGCGAGGATGTAAATAAGGACGTAAACAACGAGAAATGCTGTTTGGCACTGCTAACAATTTAGCTACAAATTCATATTTATCAGTCAAACTGCTGTAAACACCCACAATCTTCAGCAGCGCTGCAGTGTCTCTCTATGCAGACATTTTCCATGCGTTATACATTTCAAATAACAAACTCACAAAAGATATGTGAACGTTTCATATTACACATGCTTATTCCGAATATGTGTGAAAGACACCTGTGTGAAGATTTTATTGTAGAGAGCAGGCATGAGGTTTAGCCAAGTGCGCTTCATTTTCTGTGTGATTCAGTCACAAACTGCTACGGCTAACAGCTACTCTGACAGACTGTTTACACAGCAGAAAAAGCATGTGCTTAAAGGTATGTGACGCTTTTCCTGGTGACGTGGAGTTGATCCACGAATCACATTATGTTATAGCTGACCAATCAGAGCCTCTTGAACGCGGGCCTTTTAGAGGAAATAGAAAATATGACAGTCGTTTTCATGTTAGCTGAGTAGCAGTATATAATCAAAGTAAGATATATGAAAAATTAACGCGATTTTTTACAAGTAAAGCATGAGCACACATTGCGTTGCATCTTATAAACACAACCAAGCCTTAAAAATACACTGTGGACCATAGGGGTGTGAATCTACACTGGTCTCACGGTTCGGTTCGGTTCCGATTATCATGCCATCGATTCGGTTCAATTCGATATCACGGTGCATTGACGATTCTTTCCTTACACAGTTTTATATTTTCTTCACAGCACAACAATTCTTGTATTAAAATGTATATATATATATATTTAGGTAACACTTTACAATAACAGTACATGAATAATGATGCATTAATGTGTAAACTAAACATTACTTTATTATGAATTAATGATGAGTTAAGGTATGCACTAATCATGAACTAACTTGAACTACAACATGAGTCACATGAGTTCATGTGTGAATAACGGCTACCTTAATTACTTGTTAGTACATGTTGTTAATTAATGTATTAGTTAACATTTAAGTTTAAGCTAAATGTAACCAACATGAACTCATGAGCTGTTAATGTATGATTATGTCATGACTTTACTTGGAGGGGCACATCCTCATTAACTCATCCTTAACTACTCATGAACTCCTGTTCATGCTGATGTTGACAGAACACTTTTCTATTGTTATTCAGTGTAAACTGACTAGTTGGACGTGCATAAGGAGTTCATGAGTAGTTAAGAATGGGTTAATGATGATGTGCCCCTCCAAGTAAAGTCACAACATAATTATATATTAACATATCATGAGTTCATGATGGTTAAATTAAGCATAAACTAATGTGGTAATTAATACATTAATTAACAAACAATCATGTACTAACAAGTAATTAAGGTAGCCGTTATTCACACATGAACTCATGTGACTCATGTTGTAGTTAAAGTTAGTTCATGATTAGTGCATACATTAACTCATCATTAATTCATAATAAAGTGATGTTTAGTTTACATATTAATACATCAATATTCATGTACTGTTATTGTAAAGTGTTACCCATATTTATATACTATTTGTAAAACATTTTTGTCCTTTAATACAAACAGTCAGATATATAAACCAATTAAATATCCCGCTCGCTTTCTGAGCCTTGTCTACCATGTTATTTCTTACACCCCTTTGATTGGTCACACGCTCAACAGAAAGGGCTGCGATTGGCTCTTACACGTTGGCGCTCTACACAGATGCACTCATGGTCCACAGTGAGAGAGAAATGGAGTTTACTTTCATTCTCTTAATCGCCGTGAAATAGGGGCTTTTGCTGTAAGTGTCAGTGAAACACAGTCCAGCAAACACACACGCAGTGAAATTGTGCACAGTTTCTGAGTTTTTCGTAGTTAGAGCGTTGTAAATACTCGCGCTCGCGGCTCGCCTCCCTCGCCATAGTAAGCTACGGCGACATAGCGCATGTGAGATAAATGACGTCAGTACATAATAACCGGTTATGATTATTACTGAACCTATACCGAATTGTCCGCGTCTGCATTGCGGTGCACCAAAGAAACGATTAATTTTGACACTCCTAGTGGACCACCCCTTTAAAATAGTTTTTTTTTTAAATGAAAACTGCTTTTATTCCAGCTAAACTAGAAGAAATAAGAATTCCTTCAGAAAAAACATCACTAAGGAAATATTAAATTTTTTTTATGAATAAAAATAAATAAATTCACAAGAGGGATATATACTTAAACCTTTATGGCTTTGAGTGTTTGTTTAATACTACAAAGGTCTGATAACATCTTTTCCAAATTGATTGAAATATTGGCATTTATAGAGTTCTTTGGTCAGAAATTGGTCAGAATAACTATTGTTTTCATTAATTGCGACTGAAAATCAGGCATATCCCACTAAATATTGATTTCTTTTGAAGTTAAAACATTGTCTAAAAATGAATATAAACCTAATAAACCTAAATCTAAAATGTGGGGAAAAAATCTGTAAATGATGACAGAATTGAAACAAAAATAACTCTTTACTCAAACATGTACTCTGAATTGTAAATTAAGACAAACTGAGAATTTTTACGTGAGTGTTTTTCTTTATGTAAAAAATTAAGTATTTTAAGTATCTTAAAGTATTTTTCTTTAAATTACACCAGAAATGAAATCTGTATCATCAAAGACTACTGTAGATATCACACAGCTACAGCAGGAATGACTCATAAGTAGGTTATAGTGCTTAATTGCATCAGCTTGGATTAATTAAACCAACATTTTAGCCCTGAAGTTTTAGCTAAGGAATCCATGCCGTGGATCTTGAGGACTGTAGTGTGTGCCAGCGTGACTGGCTCAGATATAAAGCGGGCTCCATCCGTGGTCTCCAGTCTCTGTAGGTTGGCTTTCCTGCTGAGGAGGCAGCGCAGCGTGAGGCATCACAGGCCTGGGAAGGATCGATGGAGCTACGTGAAGAAAGCTTTTTTTAAAAAAAAAAAAGTTTCTTGAGGCGCTTGTATCATGGAGCCAGCTACTTGATCTTAGACCTGGTGGAAACTGCGGAGCTGGATCTGCTATACGTCTCCATATGGTCATGAGGGTGTGTGTTGCATCAGCCAGAACACAGGAGTATTGTTTGCTTGCTGTCGGTTCTGACATCTGATTGCGGGCACAGTGCCGTTTACATTATTTATTATTTGTGGGCTGCTGTCATTTTATACCTCTGCAGCTTTAGACAGTATCAAACCTAATTTATAATACTGATCAATGACTGTTATACATTAAAAATAAAAATAAGTAATAATAGTTATAATAATAATAGTACTAATAGTAGTAGTAATAATATACAATATATTAAATATATTTAATTCAAATTACTGTATAAAAAACTCAAAATATTTTAATTAGACATTATTATTATTATTATTACTACTAAATTTCTGTGCATATTAGCAACTGATAAACATTATTAATTGCTTGCTATTATGCAACAAAAAAAAACTTTATTTAATTTAATTGAAAAATGTAAAGACAAAGGGCTTTATTTTAAAAATCTAGGCACAAAGTCTAAAGTGCATGGCGCAAAAGCATTAAGAACGTGTCCAAATCCACTTTTGCGCCCCGGCACACATGGTCTATCAGGGTTGTGCTTATTCTCTTAATAAGTTATGGGTGTTTTTTTAGCATAATGTGAAAAACTGAATTCTTCACTAGCAAGAAAACAGTTAAACAGATCATCTGCATCACAAGAAAGAACGAGCCTCCTCTATTTGGCCTCTTCACTTTCTCTTTACTTTACTATTACTCTTTACTTTACTCTTTTACTTTTGTGGAGTAAGGAAAAGGTGTCGTACGCACTACACTGAAGACATCCATTAGCCTACATATTTAATTTAGTTTGTTAAGCGCAAAGATTTATTTCAAAACTATTTCTAAAATCAGTTCTAACTTCTAGCAAACTATTAAATGAACAATAATAACGAAACATGGAAATGCAAAAAAACTGAGTTATAACTTATGTCCTATTCTTATGTCCCATATGGTGATGCATACGTCTCTAAAATGGACAAATCTAAACTCGACATGAAGAAGATATGCAGGCAGTGGTTTTACATTCATGTAGTAAATAATAATTTTAGTAATATTTAAATCCTTTAATTTTTTTCATAAATAAAGATATTTGTGTACAGTATTGCTGTACATCATGTGTGTATTAAGCAATGTGTGAGTGTTTGGACCTGCATAGGTAGATAACTAACTTTAAACCAAGTTTTATCTGGTCAATGGTGCAGTTTATTTCAGTTCCTCAAAAAAATCAACGCACCAACAATGCGCCTTAACACACCTCCTTTTAGACCAGAACACACTTGAGTCCACAAACTGGCGCAAATGGATTTGCTATTTAAACAACGTGGCGCAAAATGTGAAAATAGCAACAAATCACGGCAAACGTCTTGCACCTTATTGCACCGGGTGTATGATAGGGCCCCAAATGTCCAATTTTTTTCTAATTGTAGCCTTGCATATAAATTTTAATCCATTGCTAATATTATAATTTATTATCATTAAAAGTTGCCAGTTGAATAAACCATAGCCCATGAACTGCTGATATACAAAGAAAAAAAATATGAAATTAAAATGTTAATTTATTGTTTAAATATTTTTTAAACAATAATTTTTTTAATATATTTTTTTTTATATTATTTTTTAATATTAAAAAGTTTAAAATATAAAAGTAACACCAATTTATTGTTTTATTAAGTATTACTTATTATTACTACTATTACTAATTACTATTTTCATATATTTTACCAAAGAAAAATATACCAAACCAAATATCCAATCTTTCTCCATATTAGCAACAGAGGAGACTCAAAACCAAGCTTAGTCTTTTCCATAAATAAATCCTCACAAATCCTCTAAAATGGCTTCTGTGCACTGCCTCAGCACTTTTGGTCTCTGGTTGCTGTTTGTTTTTTCACTATCAGTGTCTCCACAGTCTCTCTCTGTCCTGAGGCGTCGGTGATGGCGTTTGACTCGAGCGTCCGGCGGATGGTACAGCAGACCCCTGTGCCCCTCCAGATGACCAGCCCTCTGTCCACTGCCCACAAATGTCACTTGCGCACACGGCCTGCCAGCTCATTCATTAACAAACATGACCTGGATCCCAACACATGACAAACAAGCCTGCAGGTCAGAGAGCCCTCACTAAAGATCTCCCACCTGCTCCGCCATAAACACACCTGCTGCTGCACAGCTAATGATCATATGAATCAAGCTGTTGTTGACGTCCAAACCATCTTTTCACTGTCACATAGTGTGCTGTCAACAAGCAACATGAAATAGTCTTTCCATGGCCAAAACAAAAGTGTATAACAAAGAAATGACGAGTATGATGTTAAAGGGGAGATAGAATGAAAATCTGGATATGGCTTAATAATAAGAGTTCAGTACGTGTAAATGACTGACATACTGTGAGTCTCAAAGACCATTGTTTTTTCATTTTCATGTACATTCTGACAGTGTGGGCATTAAATTCATTGAGTGGTAGTTCCAGTCAGTTTTGATCAGTGTAAAGGCCTACGAAAGGCTCTTCATTGGCAGAAGAATTAATTTGAGTCATGACATGGGAAACACCTCTATGTATTATGCTTTCACATGTCGCTAATGTGAAGTATTTCTTTTGGCTCGCTGCAGTTCAAAAACAGTCGCCGCTACAGTATGGCTCGGAGCTGCTTTAGCTCAGTTTTGTTTAGCCCTGCTTAGTCCTCCATAAGTGTGACCAAGAAAGTCCTTTATTTCCCAGCACAGTTACATATTTCGGTTGTGCCACTAGAATGGTCCAGTCAAAGGCTAGCAAAGCGCATCGCAGAACAAAAAATATTCAAACAGTATTTGTCAATAACTTGCAGTAAGAGAAGCAATCATGCAGAATGGACTCATAACTGAAGCGCTGTCTTGGCCGCATTTGCGCACCCACGCAATATTGCCCTCTCATAACCGAGACAACATGCGACCAAATCAAATAGCCTACACAACAGTTATCAAGAAGTTTATCACTGTGAAGTATCTATCTCAAGAAAATACTTGGGTTAAGTCTAACTAAACCAGTTAGAAAGCAAACCTTTAAACTAATGAATTTCCCCTTTTATAAAAACGACAGTAATAATCTGGAGCAATGAAATATTGACATTGGCTTTCATCATACAATATATCTGAGGCCACAAAAGCATGCTGACCTTCTGTAATGGATTGATTCAGGACCAAATGGGAAATTAGAAGCATGGCTTCTAAAGATATTTTAGGGATTTGGTCAGCTAAAGTTTAAAGTCAACTTTTTAAAGATAACCCTATTTAAAGTATTTATTGTAAAGCACTCATTCAGAAAGTGTGTTTTTTTTTATTGATTTTGTCAGCCTGTTCAAAATTTGAAGTTTGTTACGTGATTAATTTTGTATGCTTGTACACCTATAGTAAAATAGAGCATTGATAATAATCAAATATAAAAACAAATAGTGGAAAATTGGATAATATTAATTAGCAAATTAATAACAATAATAATAACAGCAAAAAAAAAAAACTATTTGTGAGATGTTAAAATAAATGGGGCCCTTGCGTTTGCTATAGCCACAGGGCCCAATATGTTCTTAATTCGGCTAAACCTCAAAAATGTTGGATGATTCTGCATTTGTTGAATGATCGATCATTTCACATGATCAGCTCCTTTGCCTAATAATTATGTAATGTAAAGTGTGTATTTATATAGCGCGTTTATTGTGTATGACCATACACCAAAAGCGCTTCACAATCATGAGGGGGGTCTCTCCACACCACCACCAGTGTGCAGCATTCACTTGGATGATGCGACGGCAGCCACAGGACAATGGCACCAGTGCGCTCACCACACACCAGATATAGGTGGAGTGGAGATACAGAGACACAGCTAATTCGGTTGATGGTTGCTCTTTACGAGAAGTGCCGTGGGATTTTTAATGACCACAGGACCTCGGTTTAACATCTGATCCGAAAGACGGCGCCCACTCACAGTAAGTTGTCCCCTTTCACTTATCTTATTGCTTTATTATTAGACACCTTATTTCAATTACTTTCATGTAAATAAAGTGTGTAGTTGGACTGGAAATAAAATATCTATAATTTAATTTGTCAATGCATAAAGTAGCCTATTCACAAAGCATCGTAAAAGCCCGTCCTTTAATATTATTCATTTATTTGGTAAATTAAAAAAAAGAAATTGTGCTATAATTCGCATTATTCGACTTCGCTGAGACATCGGGTGGTCCATTGTGCGTCGGGTGGTTCTTTCCCTCCATGTTGTGCATGTAAAACCTCTTTTATCTCACTTATATTAAACAATAACTATAAGGGACTCTTATTTGAAAAACAGGATATGCAGGGTGTAGCTGAGGGACAATGGAGTTGAGGATTCACGTGCAGTACTTTATTTAAAAGAATGGTCAGGCAGGCAATGGTCAACACAGGAGCAAAACAGGAGCATACAGGCAATCCAAAGTCGTAGTATAAACAGGCAAATAGTCAGGCTTTAGCGGCAGAGAATCAAGACACTGAAAACAAGACAAGGATCGATACACTGAAAGACTAGACTGGAAAATATGCTTAGAATTTGTACCGGAAACAAACAAGACTCAGCCTCGATGTGTGTGTGAGAGCTGTATAAATAGTCCTAGAATTAGTCTGTGATGAGCTTTCATTTGTGTGTGCGCAATCAGTGGGTGAACTGCAACTGGTGTGTGTGAACAGGTAAGATGGGACTTGTAGTTCTTTTGGTGGCAGATTTGTAGCTCTCCAGCGATCTGTATGAACTAGATTCGCTAGTGATTGTGACACAGGGAGACTAAAAAAAGGAGCATGTTTGTGAAACAGGCAGACAAGCATATCCACAGAGTGTATACAACTTTTTGAGCAATGTTGCTGGGCAACTTTGGGAAATGATGCCGTCAGTGGGCAATCAGGTGAGACACAGGGCAACTAATTAGGCCAATGGGATGCAGATGCAATATTGTTGGCTATTCTCAATAATAAAGTATCCAGGCACCAATGCTCTCCATTATTTCCCAGCAACATTGCTCAAAAAGTTGCACTGTGTATCATCAGAATAAGACAAGAATAGGTGTTGTTCAATAGTTTGAGGACAACTTTGATGAAAGCGTTTGATCCACTTCAAATGTTGACTACTGTACAATATTATATAAGCATTGAAAAATCACATCATACAGTAGTTTCAAGAACGCCTATCTCAATCCCTCTTCCTTGGCAGGCGTGACACACATTTTAATCAACGTCTCTTCCTATACATGCTTCCTCTTTTTTCCAATAACAAACATCTGCTAAAAATGCTGTGAATTTATTGCTTATGCCTTCACTCCCACAGTAAAGCATAAACCTGCGAACGGATCATTCATTTAAATTAGCGAAAGTTTACATGCAGCATGATTCATGTTTGGGAGTTCAACATCACCATCAACTGCTCTCTTGACTGTTTGCTGTTTGAAATTACCAGAGCTGGCAGGCAGTTCAGAGCAGCTGTGCGTCTATGACTAATACCACAGACACAAACAGTGGAGCGGCGGAAGCATTTCTCTTCCGTGCTCCCCACATTATGAGGCCTCTTCACCAATTCAAGAGTCTAATCTAATTTCCCTCAGACTTGCAGAGCGTGAACAAGCCGCTGTGAAGCTTGGCATCTGAAGACGGTCTGCGACAAAGGCTCTGAGAATAAACATGTACGAGTGCGTCTGCATGTCTTGTCATCAGTGGCCATTGATCTGTGTGTTCCTGGTATGAAAGCGGCTGAAAGTTCCATGAAAAGTTTTGCTTCTAGCAGCGATCAATGTGCCAAAAGAGTCCTTTAGTGGCCCCTAGCTGTTGCACAGTTCACTACAAGCTTGAGCAGGAATTTACTCCGATGATCAGATTATGCATAAAAAGCTTTTGGTCAAAACTGGAATATGTATGGCAAGCAGTTTTAACATTTATTATCAGTCTACTATCCATGTTCATCTTAGTAGTACCTATTGTTTTAGATACTAGTATCTTTTCCAATAAGGGAATCGATTGTCTTTAAACTTCTACTAGTGCCTATTCTTTAGGTACTAGATAATTACATTATCATGCTGCCTTGCAAAAGTCCTACTGTTACTTTATGGGGGAAAAAATCTATGGTTTGCATTAAACAAAAATGAAGCATTCCAGTAAGAAATATGCATTTTGCACTATTGTTTTTATACATGTCAATATAATAACCAGACAGATCGAACAAAAGAAAGGAAGTCTCACTTCTACTACTCTTTAAAGGTTTTGGTTTCGGTTTGCGTCATTTTAAATGCTTAGTCTCATTATGCGCTGATTTTCATTTTGCTGTGTTTGTGGAAAAAAAGCAGGATTCTCGCGATGACCACCTGGACAGTCCCATACTTTGTTATGAGCCGAGGTTTCAGTTTAAACTTAGTAAAGTTGAGCTTCTTTGGCAAAGATCTACTGTATACACTGTTAGATTTTACATTTAGCGTATATTTGCAGTGAATGCAATGCATCGAGATTCGGGCCATTAAACAGCTGATCCACCAAGTCTTACAGCACTCTCTCCGAAAACACTCGATTGATCTCGGTTGGGGGATCAACAATTCACCGCATGATCCTCTCATCGGCGCCATTATTTGTATCTTTTAAGTGGGTTTGCCAACCTGTGTACTTTTCATTGCTTCTTCCTCAAATTTCAGTCGTGTGCAGTTCCCGCGGTCACAAAAGCCCCATCTCAACAAGTGCGCCTGAAAAGCGTGAGCACGTTGCATCGCATGCGCGTCCCTCCATTGGAAATAATGAACTTGCACGAGCTTGCCTTAATAGCCTCAGTCCTAGTTAATCCAGTGTGCGTGGTTATTAGCCTCACTGTACAAAATAGCGCACAGTTTGCATAACTTTGTTTAGTTACTGCAGTTTTGTTCTGTGCAGAAACACGATGTTGAGAAGCCTTTACGATTAATTTACGGTGACGAATTAAAGCACGGTTAATAGTGAAACCGGTTAATGGTTGCATCCCTAGTCGCTAGAGCACCTTTAGAGGTCAGAGGAGTGAGGTTTACCTGCACAGCACTTCACAAGCTGGCCTCTGCTACACTCACCCCCTAAAGCTCACTCCCATCCGGGTCACAGCACCAATGTAACCCCGCCGGTTCTACACCAACCAACCCACTCTGAGCTTGGATCGAACCGGCAACTTTCTGCATGGGAGTCGGCTCCTCTACCAAGGAGACAAAAGACCATGGCATCTAACGTCTGTTGCTAGAGCACATTTAGAGGTCAGAGGAGTGAGGTTTACCTGCACAGCACTTTATTAGCTGGCCTCCGCTACACTAACCCCCCTAAACCTCAATCCCATCTGGGTCACGGCACCAATGTAAGCCCACCAGTTCTAAACCAACCAACCCACTCTGAGCTGGGATTGAACTGGCAACTTTTCGCATGGGAGTCGGTTGCTCTAACAAGGAGACAAAAAACCATGGCCTCTAACGTCTGTCGCTAGAGCACCTGAACAGCACTTCACTAGCTGGCCTCTGCTACATAAAGAATAAGCACTAGCTATTGAATAACTACATAAAATATACTCTATCAAAAGTAGGCACTAGTAGGCTAGCATGAAAACTGATACTAGTACAGTTTACATTTGCAATCAGAATTATTCAACCCCCTGATTTATTAGCCCCCCTGTTTATTTTTTTCCCCAATTTCTGTTTAACGGAGAGAACAACACATTTCTAAACATAATAGTTTTAATAACTCATCTCTGATAACTGATTTATTTTATCTTTGCCATGATGACAGTAAATAATATATTACTAGATCTTTTTCAAGACACTTCTATACAGCTTAAAGTGATATTTAAAGGCGTAACTATGTTAATTAGGTTAACTAGGCAGGTTAGGGTAATTAGGCAAGTTATTGTATAATAATGGTTTGTTCTGTAGACTATTGAAAAAATATATAGCTTAAAGGGGCTAATAATTTTGACCTTAAAATGGGTTTTAAAAAATTAAAAACTGCTTTTATTCTAGCCGAAATAAAACAAATAAGACTTTCTCCAGAAGAAAAAATATTATCAGACATACTGTGAAAATTTCCTTGTTCTGTTAAGCATAATTTGGGAAATATTTAAAAAAAGAAAAAAAATTCAAAGGGGGTTCAATAATTCTGAATGCAACTGTATATATTAAATGTCAAAACAGCTTGCCATACAATAAGCACATTTTTTATTTATTTACCTTACAATTTGCTTCCAACATGGATTCTGTAATGTGATGAGACGTGAAAACAACAGCAGAATGAAAGAATACTCTGATCAATTTCTTCAGATGGCCACAGCTATTTTCCTTGTGTCTTACCATGATAGAACAGTGTACAAGCACACCTGCGACCCTGGCAGTGGATATTCCATGTCACAGAATCTCAATATTACATGCCGCTGCCAAAATAACAGAAATATAGGCTTGCTCATATCGTCCAATTTGCTATTTTCCATCCTAAACATGCAACTTCCTACTGAACTTTTCATGCCCGGCCTCCACAGACTGAGATTTAGCACAGATCTCTTCTGCATCCATTGCCATAGTAACAAAATCTACCCCAATTACAAGTCAAACACTCCCCTGCTTTGAGAAGGTTTACACTTAGATATCCTCTAATAAGGTCGGATGTGGATATTATGAATATTTGCTCTCATATTTCTCATTTCTCTATGGCAGAGCCCCCGTTTTGTAAAAGCAGAAGGCCGGTGATCAGGGACTGAATCAGTTCCGGTAATAGATGAAGTGTGGCTGGAAAAAAGACCCTTTAGGACCCGGTATGTTACATCACTGCTAATAGCTTCTGCCCTTATGGCAAACGAAATTAAGAGCACATTAATTAGGCACATTCATTAACTGAACCAGGCAACTCAGGAGTCTCTTCATAGAAGTACAATTTAGCCAATCAATAATTCAGAGGTTGTTACTTCATAAAGTCTACATCATGTCCAGCTTTTGTATTTTCTCTTAAATCTGAACACTAAAACGACTTTATTATAAAATCTAAATCAGATTTATGTGGAGACAAACAGCAGGTACTTTAGTCCCAAAAGAATAAATTGTAATGACTCGTTAAATGCTGTAGTTTCAGTGTTTGCTTAAGAACCGTGACTCCTGGCTCAAAAATACATAGCAATCTGAATACGACTGCAGCTAAAAACAAAAAAAATAATCCTTCAATACAATGCTTCAAAAGGATGCAAAGTCTATCTTCTCCCAATCAAATATTTATATATTTAATAACAAAGGAATATGCATCAGTGGGAGCGATTACAGATTACGTGCAACAATCAAAGAACTTTGTTTTTTTAACTCATCTTACATGAGCCTATTATGCAAAACAATAGAGTTATGAATCTTTCTACATCTCTAGGGGCTGAAAACACAAGTAAGTATTTTGAATTGTTAGCAGAGAGAACATCCCAGGGCTTTCCTGGATAGCAAGGAGGCAGCTGAGTGTATAGATAAAAATGCAGGGGTTTGGAAATCCAAGAACTAGCATGAAAAAAAGATGAGAATGCTCTGGGACTTTTCACTGTTCACTGTATTAGTGGTGAGAATGTTTCAGTGGACCCTATGAAAAGTCAGTAAAAATGTAACTCAATGTACTATTAATTCGAAGAAAGTTTCCATTTTTATTTTTAATTGTTTCAGTAATATTTTTTAGTTTGATGCATTACAAGTTGTGTTTGAGGTTTGCAGCTAATGGGTGAACCTTTTAAATAACTCATTTAAACAATGATTCACTTAGGAAAGAAAGAAGTGTCAGTCTTTATGAATGAGTCACTCAATCATTCAATCAGTTTTTTTTTCAAAGATTTTCAAAAAATTTTAGAACATTTTTTTAGAAGTTTTGTTCGAAAAAAAAAGTCATGCAAATTATATAGTAGATATCATTGAGATTGATTTTTATTGATAAAAATCCAAAATCAAACAAAAAGTGCTCAGGGGTAGCTTAAAGAACGTGTTGGTGCTCTTGGGGTAAGGGATTCATCAGAATAAACAGCAAAAATCAGTCCAAGGCACTAGAAAAATGTGGAAAAAAATATTTGAAAAACATTTTTTTTTTTTTTTCCACATTTTGAGAGTGCCAAGGACTGATTTCTGCTGTTTATAGTTTTATTTATATTTTGAACCCAATTTTTTCCTCGTTTTTAAGTTTTCCTCATTTAATTCTCAATTTAATTTAATTTCCTCAAGTAATTTATATTCCTTTCTCTTATTTTTTTTCCTTTTAATCACTATTTTCGAACAAAAAAAATTGGCTAAATAATGAAAGAAATGTTTATTTGGCAGCTATACCTAAAATATGATTTAATTAAATTTGTACAACTTATTTTTCATATTTGTTAATATTGAAAAAATAAGAGCTTCAGTTTGTAATTGTTTAGTACATTGCAGTTGTTGTGTAAACATACCCTACATAACTACTGTAGTTGACAAGTACAAATATGAATGGACAAACAGAAGAGTTGTCAAAATTGCTAACTTCATTATACTAATCGTATAGAAATTTTAAAAACATCCATTTCTTAAACACTGCTGATTGGCCATTGGGATTCATGTGCCCAATAGATATGACTGTGATTGGCACTAAAACTCATTGCTTCACCACACTCCACCAAAGCAAGATCACACAATAAATGGACACTGGAGCAATTGAAAGCCACGTCTATCAGCGGATCACTCATACAGTACATCTGCTCATAGACAGATCCTCTGTTGACTGTTGACACTCCAGAGTTTGTATATACCAGGGGGTAATTTTTTCTGGTAAAAAATATTCTAAAGGACCTGTTGACATGTAATTGAACCAGATTTTGGTAAAAACCCAAACAATGCAAACATAAAAATAAAACAAAAAAACTGATGATTACAATTGAATGACACAAGGATATGTGCTGAAGTACTGAAATGTATTTAATACTTTAGACAAATGGCTTTTTGGTGATGGCAGCTTAGATATAAGTAATGCAGGTGTGATTTTTTTCACAGACTTCAACAGAGTGTAAAATCTTGATGGTTCTGTGGGTCTCGTCTATCAAATCTGATCTTTATTTTGTATTTCTATTGAATTCAAGTCAGGTGATGGGCTGGGCCATTCTACAGCTTGATTTTCATTCGCTGAAAGCATTTGAGAGTTTCCTTGTCTGTGTTTTTGGATCATCGTCTTGCTGAAATGCCCACTTTGGTTTCATCTTCATCATTCGGCTAATGTAGATGTTGGACTGAAGCAGAAAATCTTAATTTACAACGATGAAGGGCAAAGAGTTGCTGATTAACTACTGAGAGATTTCAGCTGCAGTCTGGGCTTTAACTGCCTTTCTGCAGCTCCCTTTCTTCATGAGTTCAATACTTTTTTCCTGTGTCATTGCATTTTATTACACATAGCTTAATTTGTAAACTAATTAGATATGTTTTCTTTGCATATATGGATCTCTTTAATTGTTACCAACATCTGGTGACAAATTTAAGCCAACAGCACCTTTAGAAATATGTTTTTTGCTAAAAACGGTGCTGTGTTGAAAATTTATTTTCCCCACAGTATCAGAGTGATGATCATTATAGCCAATCACAGTCATGTCTGTTGAGCACGTGAACACAGTGGCCAATCAGCTCTGTTTAAGAACCTGCTTAACAGCAATCGAACATTAGGAAAAGAAATTAGTGTTATAAAGTTGACGTTTTAAAAATAGTCTCTACATTTGAAAAACCCTGACTAATAGCAGCACTAAAGAAAGGCTTATTTTCTGAGGTTAGGAAGGTTGAAAGCATGGACTTGGATGGCATCTGTTTTGTTAAATGATTTGTCCTCCCAATCACGCTCATCTTAAGCGATGAGCACAGGAATATTCATGGCAGCGACTGTCGCGGGTAGGCAATGAAGGGCCCTTCTGTCTTTCATTACATGCACAACAATGAATTCATTGGAATTATCATGGAAGCATGACCTTCACTTTCACCCCAGTGTTCATTACCGGCAGAGCCAGGGCCCATGCCCAGAGATTATTTCACACTGTATAAGAGAGCAAGCCAAAGTGGAGTGCACAGACCCCATCAAGAGGTGGTGGGTTGCGGAAAATGAATATGAAATGCAAAGGCAATTTCCTTTCGGCCAGATGGGTGACTTGGTATTCCTGACGAATGTTAGGAGATCAAGAAGTCCTATTAGCGCACTCCGATAACAACCCGGTGCATGAGAGGGAGGGGTTGACATTGTGCCAGAGCTCTGTTACAAAGAAAGCCTTCAGACAGAGTATACATTTGCTCTAAATGTTTGTTTAGCTGTTCTCTCACGGAAAGGTACAGCAAGCATTTTTACAACAAAAAAGGAGCTTTTGCCAGGATATTGACAATAAAAATCTTGTCTGAGCAAAGACTGACTTGAAAGTCGATATTCATTTAATATGGCATTGGTTGGTTGCTTGAACTGGGCTTCTTAGAGCCAAGGTGATATCTATCAAATGCCAAGAGGAATATAAACTGTAGGAGGAGGGGTAGAGAGGAAAAAAAGCCAGAATGAGGGACACGGGCAACAGAGGACCTTTCATGGACAGACTCCCAGACGGAAGCCATTCCCCATCTCTTTAGAAAGTGTAATGAAGAGAGACTGAATCAAAGAGGTCCAATATTATGCCTGACCAAATGGATTGCCTTTGCACTGAACAAACTGGGGATGAAGATAGGGTGTGCTTAGAAATACGGTGTTCTTTTTCCTCGTGATTTTCCTGTTGTTTGGGCTTAGGACACTCGGTGAAGACATAATCGTCATCTCTCCACCAAATTGTTGTTGAAACTTAATTTAACAGCATTCTTTGCTTACTTCTGAGATCATACTGTACGTTTACACAAAGAGTTTCTAATGTAAGACTGCTACAAGTTAGAAGGTAGTTGAAATGTATGCAACTAGTCATATAGTGTCTCACAAGTGCATCTTCAATTTGGATGCAATGTAAGTAGCTGTGATCTGGTAGTTTTGTTTTCTTTACTTTTACAGTTTATTTCCTATTCTATCTTTTAGTACTCAGCATTTTGGATGTTTTTAAATGTGCTATATAAATAAATATTGTATTGTATTGTGTTGTATTGTATGGCATTTTGTTACAGACTTAGTTACAGTTTGTCTAAAAATGAAAAAGCTCAACGTGTTAGTGACCACCATGTTTTTTACAGCAGAGTTGGTCCCAGAAGTATTTTTCTAATTATCTTTTCTTATAGGAATTCTCAATGTTATAATCAATGAACCAAACTTAAGCTACAAGGTGAAGCACAATATTACATCTATTTAAAGCAGAATATATGTAAATCAGACAAAGCAGAAGCATATCAAAATCAGACAAAATGTCAAGGGTAGATGACTAAGGTTGTTTATTTAACAGCTTTAATGAGCGAACCATGCATTGCAAATGCCAAATTAATTTAAATAAAATAAATAAAATCAGAAATACAAAACTATTTATTTATTTACAGTTGTTGATTTTGTTCATAGAAATAACACATTTCAATATATTTTGCTTTGGCAAAATATCCATGTATGCATTTATCCCATTTACCTGACAAGACTTGTTTAACTGTTGAGTTCACAACAGGGTATCGTTGAAAGTTTTATTATTTTATAAGTATTGATTATTTTTACTATCGAGGGAATGAATGAGAGTCAAAGGTGCCCTCTTTTGTTTTGGTAATAGTGGCATGGTAGCAGAAAAGCTTTTTCACAAGCAAAGGTTTAAAAAAAAAAAGTGTATATATAGAACATACAGTACACAGTGTCATAACAGCATAACACAATAAAAAGATATTGACATAATATCTAAAAGCATTTATTTTAGATAAATAAATGAAATGAAAATTCATTAAATGTAAATTTACAGTAAATAATAAGATGACTTGCTCTCTCAAGCATAAAACATTTACATTTAACAGCATATTACTGTAAAATCACACATTTGAATTTTGGTTTATAATAATTAGGATGCAAATTTAGAAGTTTAAAGATTTTTATAATTTATATAGTCTTTTACCATAAAATTTTCAAAAAAAAATTCAGAAAAATGAAACACGATAAAGTTTATAATAAACTGTTTGTTCATTCATTCATTTTTTTTTTGTCTTAGTCCCTTTATTAATCCGGGGTCGCCACAGTGGAATGAACCGCCAACTTATCCAGCACATGTTTTACGCAGCGGATGCCCTTCCAGCTGCAACCCATCTCTGGGAAACATCCATACACACTCATACACTACGGACAATTTAGCCTACCCAATTCACCTGTACCGCATGTCTTTGGACTGTGGGGGAAACCGGAGCACCCGGAGGAAACCCACGCGAACACAGGGAGAACATGCAAACTCCACACAGAAACGCCAACTGACCCAGCCGAGGCTCGAACCAGTGACCTTCTTGCTGTGAGGCGACAGCACTACCTACTGCGCCACCCCATCGCCCCGAACGGTTTATAACCTTTTGATTTTAATTAGTCAGTTTTTTTAAATGTATGTTGTCATCCTTAGAATCAATCTAAATCTGTTAAGATCAAATACTATTAGATTTAATCAGTTAAAATATATGATTTTGGTTTGAATATATCTAGCTGTAGAAAAGGCAAGATCCAATTAGTTAAATTCTATGAGATTTACTTAATATTTGGGGGTAAAACTGATGTATCTCCATACTCCATACAGATTAATTAATAATTAATAATAAAAAGTATTGGATTCATTATTATTTCATAAATCTTGCTCTTATTTGTTTCAGTTATGTTTAACTAACAAAAATAAATCACAAAATTTTCATTTATGTTAAAAGCATGTAATCCAAATGGATGAAAATTGTATATGCAATCAGAATACATACTGTACATCTTATTTGTTAGGCCAAAGTGGACTATTGTCAATACATAATTAATAAATCAATAGTGCCGACATGTTTCGGGCCTACTGATTTTTATTGTATGAACCAAAACAACTGAAGCATTGTTTAAAATATCCTCATTTGTGTTCAACAACTCTATCGTGACTTGTAAATGGGCATTTGAACTGTGCTTTTAAACGGTCTCTCATCATAATGTGTACTTGGCATAATAAAATATGAGTGTGTATTTGAGATTGGTTTGGTCACCCTTGTGAATCTGTTAATAAACTAGAATCCATAATGACATTAATAGGTAATATATTTTACTCCACGATCTGATGGCAGCTGTATTTACTCTCCTATGCTGACAGAAATTGATTGCAAATGGGGGAGGCTGCGTCACTGCACGACTTCTCACTGAGAAAATGAGGCTGATGAAGTTGTCCTGGATTATCCCAGCTCACCCATGTCGTCTGCCGAAGACAAAGTGCACAGACATACTGGCAAGTGATAAACAGTATGGCTGTTTGCAAAAGTCTAAAGGAGTGTGATCATCTGCATTACCAGATAAACGCCGGCAGAAAGCTGTGAATGCCTTCAGGGCAGAGAGTGAAAGGGCTAGACTAAAGGACAGTGAACATTTGTAACAATCATTGCTATTTTGCAACTGGCTGATACTGGCTCATTCTAGACAACAGGTGCTTTTTTTCTCCTAAAAAATGCTCCTAAAAATCATTTTGAGGCTTGTAATTTTCTGATATTTTATGCGATTATAAAAAATAATGTGCATATTTTTTAAAAAAAAAATTCTGGATTTATTATTAAAAAAAAAAAAAAAAAAAAAAACAGAACATGTCACTAATAAAATTAAGAGACAATTTTAACTTTGGTGCAATTATCAGGTTTGATTTGAGGAACCAAGGCCAGCAGGGTGGCGCAGTGGGTAGCACAATCGCCTCACAGCAAGAAGGTCGCTGGTGCGAGCCTTGGCTGGGTCAGTTGACATTTCTGTATGGAGTTTGCATGTTCTCCCCGTGTTCGTGTGGGTTTCCTCTGGGTGCTCCAGTTTGCCCCACAGTCTAAAGACATGCGCTACAGGGTAATTGAATATGCTAAATTGGCTAAAGTGTATGTGAGTGTGTGCAAGAGTGTGTGGATGTTTTCCAGTGTTGGGTTGCAGCTGGAAGTAAAACATGTGCTGGATTAGTTGGCGGTTTATTCCGCTATGGTTACCCCTGATTAATAAAAGGACTAAGCCGAAAAGAAAATGAATGAATGAAGAAATGAATGATTTGAACCAATTAAAGCTAATAAAATTGAGGAAAGAAGGCTTCGTGTTTATTTTTTTGAAGATAATTGGCTCAATTATAGTATAATTATAGTTTTGACTGAGACACGTTTGAATCTCAACAACAATTCCACTAATAATATTAAATTAATCATCTGTCAAGCTAAATAACGTAGTAATTTTTACATTAGTCAAGTAGTTTTTGTTAAATAAATAAAGATAAGCAGAACACATTGTTTACAGTGTATCAGATCATTTATAATATACATACAGTTGAAGTCAGAATCCCCCCGCCCTGAATTTTTAAATATTTCCCAAATGATGTTTAACAAAGCAAGGAAATTTTCACAGTACATATTATAGTAATATTTTTTCTTCTGGAAAAAGTCTTAGTTGTTTTAGTTCAGCTAGAATAAAGATGTTTTAAAATTTTTAAAAAACATTTTAAGGTCTAAATTATTAACCCCTCCCCTTTAAGCTATATTTTTTTCTGATAGTCTACAGAACAATCCATCATTATACAATAACTTGCCTAAATACCCTAACCTGCCTAGATAACCTAGTCAAGCCTTTAAATGTCATTTTAAGCTGCATAGAAGTGTATAAAAAATATATAGTCAAATATTATTTACTGTCATCATGGAAAAGATAAAATAAATCAGCTATTAGAAATGAGTTATTAAAACTATTATGATTAGAAATGTGTTGAAAAAAAAATCTTCACTCCATTAAACAGAAATTGGGGGAAAAAATAAACAGGGGGGGGGGGGGGGCTAATAATACTGTGTGTGTGTGTGTGTGTGTGTGTGTGTGTGTGTGCAGGCGTGCGTGCGTGTGTGCGTGCATATATGTGTGTGTGTGTGTGTGTGTATATATATACACACATATATATATATATATATATATATATATATATATATATATATATATATATATATATATATATATATACATATATATATATACATACATATATATACATACATACAATCCTCAGCATAATTGAGTACACCCCATTTTGAAAATGAATATTTTTATCCATTTCTCAGTGAATATAGGCAATGTATTTTGATGCATTTAAACAAAACAGAATTATTAAACAGATATATTTATTAAAATTATATTTTAGTCACCAAACACATTTAGAAATTATACAATTAAGATTATACAATTAAATTCAAGCAAAATATTGAAAGAAAATACAATCTACAAAATTTCACTTTAACTGATTTTCCCTCTTTTTTAAATTTGTATTTAATATTTTTCTATAACATATAAATTTTGGTGTACCAGTTTTTGGACTGTTATCGTAAGTTATTTTGTTAGATAAGCTCCAGATAGACTAATTTAATGTACAGTATATGCACAAATATAATATTGTATAGCTTCCTTTTTAAAATATTAATTTAAAAGATACATTTATACATACATACATACACACACACACAAACACACACACACAATATATATATATATATATATATATATATATATATATATATATATATATATATATATATATATATATATATATATATATATATATATATATATATATATATATATATATATATATATATATATATATATATATACACCAAAAAGTAGTAAGAAAAAAATATATCAAAATTCTTTATCAAAGTTTTGAAAATGCTAATACTCCTGTTATACAACTTAGGCATCTTAAACATGTAAATATAGTGTATAAAATGCATATAAAAGTGTTTTTGTATAAATTATTTGCAATGACCTTACACAACTTAAGTTTATTAAAAAGAACATTGTCAACTTTAATAAATGCTTTGCTCCTTGTTTCTAAATACCTTTGGGAAAACACCTCAGCTAAATGCATAAATGTAAACCTTCTTGAGAAACACAAGTGGCGCCTGTTTTGTAGAAATGACCCTGTAACGATTTAGATGATGTGATCCGCATTGAAGTAATCCTTATGCTCTGCTTGAAACCGCATGCATCAAATCTCTTTAATTTCTCTGAAGCATATTACAGCAGTCTCTGTTCAAAACTGATACAAGTAATTGATTTAGTCCTTAACTGTCTCTATGTGAGAAACACACACTTCCCATGCTGGAGGTGGTAATGAAGGTGCTAACGACAAACCTTTATAACATCACATGTAACTAAAACCGCAGCGAAGAACATGTTAGCGTGAGTATTTTTAGGCGTTTTCCATTTCCTGGTGCTAATTGCAATTTTTGCAACTCTGTGTGCAGTAAGATTTCCCATGAGGCCCACAGAGTTACCACTTTAAAGATACATTAAATGGCATTCAATTAAAACTCCAGCACAATAAGAGCCATTTCAAAAGGGAGCCATTAAATGAAATCTGGTATAAATGTCACTTTATTTACACCAAAGCACAAATCTCGGAATTAGTCATATCCTAATGGCATTGTGCTCTGAAGCAAAACAAAATTTTAAAGACGTGTAAATCAGGGCTGTGGGATAATAGTGTTTTTTCTATTTTTCTGTGGTTAGTAATGAGAGTTTCAGTCAACAATGTCATACGACATGGTCGATTCGATGATGAATTTGGCATATTACCATGAAGTGCCGAAGCGACACCAATCACATTATCTCTCTCATATTACATTCATGACATACAAAAGCAGTGAACCCAGGGGCAGTCATTAACCATTATGCAGCCATTCATCATCCTGATTTTGCATTGACCAAATGGATTGCAAATGTTCTCTCTGTTTGCATGCAAAGCGTTAACCTTCTCCTTGGCTGCTTCCTCATCCTCAATGGCCTCAGTAGAACGGCAGCTTCACAAGCCGTAATGATGTCACCGAAGTATCACTTGTCATTTTTAAGTGATGGCAAGAAGTCCCCACACAGTTCAAAGAAGATAGATGACTTTGCCATTACTGCAGCAATGCTAAAGGTCACACCAAACTATCTGCACAGTCAGACTGCCAATGTCCACCAATAATATACTAAGTTAATGTTAGCTACAGCATGATAACACCTCTCAAATTAAAGTTAAAATAAAAATGAAAAAAAATTCTATATAAATCCAGCATTTAATACTACATTGTCATATGATATACTGTACACATTTTTGAAAAATGCAAATATTTAATCACTCAATCACATGGCAGCAGCTCAATACATGTAAACATGAGGTCAAGAAGATCTCCTGAAGTCCAGAATGATTAAAAGGGGACCTATTATGCACCTTTTTACAAGATGTAAACTTATACTAATGCGTTTTTGTTTGAAAAAGCATACGTTTTGCTACGGTTACGCCATCCGTCCACACTACGCCGGAGGTTTCGAGCCCCAAAAACGGAGCATTTTGAAAATGCTGGAGAGGTCGTTTTCATTCTAAAATGCTGCTGCTCCGTCTCAGTGTGGATGGGGGAAAACGGAGACATCTGAAAACGGAGGCGTGGCTGCTGAGATTCGCTACCTGATTGGGGCATTTGGGTCATTGCGTATCCTTCCCTTATTCGTCAAGCCCCTATCACATGACTATAACTCTACCGGAAGACGGCAGACCAGCCTTCACTGTATACAACAACATGGACACAGAAATGGGAGCGTTGTTTGCACTATTGTCCGTTTTAGGCGCCATTGTGCAGTTAAACTCTGCCTTTTTTACTACAGCAGCTGCATATATTCGCAAGAGGCAAGCTATTGTTCGAGCATTCGCTAATCGCTCGCGTTCATCGTTCAACCAGCGTTTGTTGACTAATAGCCAAATGCCGAGCGAGACACATGCTTCCTGTTTATACTTGAATGCGCATGCCCAGAGTACGTGAATGGTCACGTGATATACGTTTTTGGTGGAGTACTGTGGACGGAGATTTGTTTAGAAACGCTAGATGAAACGCTAGTATGGACGCAGATCGTTTTTAATCTAAAACGCCGTTTCAAAACGAAAACGCATTAGTGTAAACGGGGCCTAAGTCTCTGATGTTTCTAGAGTGTGCATGTTAGGGGTTGAATGACTTTAGTTTTTTAGAAGTCGACTTTTATGTTATCAAATTCCATTATGTTCAGATGCCATTGTTTCGAAACATGCCACAATTTGTAATTTATTTGCAGGAAAATATATATACACATGCTCTTTGACAGCTCAGAACATGTTGCAAAACAATGCAACATTACCAATGACAATGACAATGTTACAGTGCAAAACAAATGCATTGTCAATACTTTAATTTTTTTAATAATGCAACATTAACAGCCGGGCTAAATTTACTGCTAAATAAATACAATCAACACATTGATCACTGCACATTGATCACTGCACGGTTACTGGCTCATCTTGGTTATCAGATGTCTCCTCACTGTACATCTTCAATGCGTTCACCAGTGATGATATTTAACTGGCATCTGTTTGACGATTTAAAGTTCACTCAAAGTTCACGTAAATCTTTGACGCTGACATAAGAAAAATAACATTTTAAAAATTACTTTAAATAATCTGAGGGCAGTTTCATTCGGTGAACCACTTTCGTGTGTAAAGCTGCCATGTATTTCAGGTCAAACCATATGATTTGCACAGGCGTCTAGTCAACGTCAATCAAAAAGTGTCACAGAGGAGCATTAAAGTCGATTAGTCGACTAGCCAGTGCAACCTCTAGTGCATGTGAAGTTTCACTTTCAACCCACAAATAATGTTTTATAACTCTTTGAATCAGACGCTTTAGGCTTTGATACCAATTCAAATGAGATTATGCTCTTTTCAAACAAGGGCACAGCTACAAATGCCTGTGCGTCAACATAGCAGCAGATTCAAACCAGGACTAACGTTATATCTGTAAAAAACTGAAAATATGAACAGAAGCGTCTCAGAAGAAGATAGTCTGTGGAGACTTCAGTATTTATTTGTGCATCCTAAATCTCCACATTTATAAGGCCTCTTAGTTGCTGACATTATCTTTAAATGGCAGACGGCTGCTTCTCACTCAGTGCTGTCTTTGCTAATAAGGCAGAGATTGTCACTAAAGGGTGGGACTTTCCCCCTCCGATGACAGATACAAAGGGAGAAATGTCAATCAAAGTGTTTCTGCAGTCTGTTTTTATCAAATGTGATTTTAAAAATGTACAGTTAACTATTTTTTACCATTAGAGGCTGGCTATATCCACACACTGTTGCCACACAACTGTATTTAAAGCACTTATAAAAGTCAGTTTTGCATAATAGGTCTCCCTTAAGCGACTTTTAACATGGCATGGTTGTCAGTGGCAGAGAGGCTGGTCTGAGTATTTCAGAAACTGCTGATCTCTTGGGGTGTTCACACACAACCATCTGATGGGTCTACAGAGAAAAAAGTATCCAGTGAGCATCAACTTTGTCAGTGAAAATGCCTTGTTGATGCTGAAGATCATAGGAAAAATGTTTAAGCCAGCTGTAACTGAAATATCCACTGAGGTTTCCACAAGAGCATTTCTGAACAAACAACATGTTCAACCCTGATGCTGAAGATCACACCAGCGCCATTGCTGTCAGCTAAGAATAAGAAACTTGCCTGGTCTGAAGAGCCTTGATTTCTGCTGCAACATTCAGATGGAAGAGCCAGGACTTGGCATGAACAGTGTAAAAGCATTGATCCTTCCCACCTTGTATCAACGGTTCAGGCTGGTGCTGGTGTAATGATGTGGGGGATATTTTTGGCACACTTTGGGCCCCTTAGTACCATTTGAGCATTGTTTAAACAACAGAGCCTAAGCACCGCTGCTGAGTGACCATCCTTTCATCCCCTCATTGTGCCCAATCTGGACTACCTACTTCCAGCTAAAAAAAAAATTATGTTTTGCTTTCTGTGATATATTGTGATATAAATATAACTCACCAGATGACTAGAATAGCTCTATTTGAAAAGAATTCATAATTTTAGATTGGGATGATTTTGTAGGGCAGTATACAAATTACAAGTATAGATAAATATTTTGTTTGTTCTGTCTGAGTAATAAGTGTTTGGAGTGGAGAAAAATCAATTTTTATTTGCTCTGTCTGCGTAGCTTTATCTCCTCCTTTAGTAGCAGAGCTCATGCCATCACCTGCGTAGCCACAAATTTTGTAGTTGTATGTGACGACATGAGGTGCTTCAATAGGTTACAATTACTTGTCACCGACACAGAGAGACTCTTTTTTCCTGGGCATAAGTTGTATGATACATTCTTGCCTTTCACCTCAACGAAGGGAACATAGTGCTTATATATCCAGTTTGCAAAAGGTACCTTTGATCTTGTTGGATTTGCCATCGTTCCGACTACCGGTCGTTGGTGTGTGCAACTGACTGTGGATGTGCGTGTGTGTGAGCACTCGCACTACTCTGCCTCGGATTGGCAAACCATGGAAATGTACTCTATCTAAGACAATCATCACGTTCTCAGTTACACCACGTTCACAAACATCATTGCTGGTTGGTTATATGTCCTGCTCCAACTCCAAACACACACACACACACCGCAGAGAAAGAGAGGTCCTATGGCTAAGAGAGATGCTGCTCACATGAAAACCGCTTCAGTGTTCTCAATTAAAGTAACACGCATGTTTTATTGTCAGTAACGTTAATGGCATTGTAACGGGGGAAACAATAATTAATTTGATTACTCGTTACGAAAAAAAGTATTGCCATTAGTAACGCAGTTTATTTATAGCGAAAAAGGCTTTTAGACCAAGGGGAATCCTGTGTTGGCTGTCGGTACATTATTTGAGACAGAATTTGGCAATTTTGGTGCAAAATTAGGTGTCCAATCTTTCAATGTGGAAGGTTGAATGTGCTGGCCAGTTTGTTATTTGCCCAATAAATGATAAATAGGCTACCTTTTTTTTTCATTCAAAAACAGATTCAGATTTTTTTCTAATGAAATATGATGTAATAAATTAGTATTTTTAAAATTAGTATCCAATTTTTTTGTATATATTATTGTATTAGTTCTTCATTCTAAATCTTTAGGAAAGGTTTTTGGTACATCAAATGGTTATGATGACCATCTAACAAGCTAATCCAGCAAAAAAAGCTTAAATAAATATAAAATGAGGCGACTGCAAAAAGGTCCCCTTTTTGAGTAGAAAAAAAAGAACCACCCCTTTCGCCAGGCTGGCTACGGACCTGCATCCCTCTCTCAGACTGGTTCCTTGAACACAACAGCGAGTTATGTTCATTACTCTTAAATCCTCTCCACAGTAACCAGATATCAATTCAATAGAGCACCTTTGGGATGTGCTGGATTGGGGACTCATATCATGTGCAACAGACAAATCTGCAGTAATTGTGTTGTGCTATACTCCATGGCAAAATGGAACAATAGCACCTTTTTAAAATCAAAGTCGTGAGAATAAAGGCTGTTCAGAAGTCAATATTGCAATTTTCTTTGTAAATTACCCAAAACAGTACAAAAGAATAATGAATAGTGAACATACATTATAAATATTGCAGTAAAGTGCAATTATCCAAGCAAACAGAATTCTATAGGGTTTTACAAATTAAATGCACAAGAATTTTCAAAGGAACAAAGGCATGACTGATACCCTGTGTATGAGATATTAAACGCTTACACAAGATTACATTTTAAAACCTTTCTCTGATCAATGTAAGAGAACTGGGTATTAGAATTCTGCTAAAACAAAAGATAATTCATATAGAACTGGATGTCAATGAAGAAAAAAAAAAAACACTTAAAGCATAGAAAGACAGTGAGCTGCTCATGGCCCTTTCTTTCCACTTAAAGCAGTAACTTTAATTCATGTAGGTCATCTGGGACTCGGCTCTCTTTTATAATGGTTAAAGGAAAGCACATATCTTCCAGCCACTGGTCCATCTGTCTTTGCTTCATTACCTCTGTCTAAGCTGAATTCTATCTCAGATATCTCCATTTTGACACTGCTTAGCAAATACTTGCTTGGAAAGTTTTAGCAAACTAGAAGTTAGACAAAAATGAAAGGCAGTTTGTATGTAGTCAGCATTAATCCAATGTGCGTGCGTATTGGCATAACTAGTTGCAGCAACTTTTTTCCGTGCAACAGAAATGCGGCGATGAGAAGCCTTTAATGAATAGAAGCGGGGTTAATAGTGAAATCGGCTAATCGTTGCATCCCTATTATCGATATCAGTGCATTGTACAAAAGGCCTTTTCTACAAACATATCCAAATGTTTTCGGCTGTGACTCGCACTCTGCAGCCTTTAACTGCAGCTCGTGCTGTATTAAACATGCGCATGTCTCTTCATAACTATATCGGCCGTTTTTCGACTGAACTAAATTTATTTTTGATGTCTTGGTCACACTATTTGGGGGGCCGGAACAAATTGCCTCGGGGGCCGGGTTCGGCCCGCGGGCCGCCAATTGAATAGCCCTGGTGTAAAGTCAGGGAGGTCGAGGAACAGCTCTCGTATTGCGCCTCTCTGGCCCAATCGGACCTGCTTTCTACTCTCCTCATGATGGCCCCTCCCTGGCACATCCCCTGGAAACAGGGGACAGGCACCGTTTGGCACCCGCGCCCAGATCTAGGCCTCACATACAGTTTATAGAGGGAGCGCGAAGGACTTAGGTGACCTACCGATTAGGTGGTTAACACTGTCACTCAGGCTGAGCACCCTCTACGAGGCATGCCCACGCCTGAAGTGGAGTCTATTCGCTGTGTGGTTACCTTTTTCCCCGAGAAGGAACCCTGAACATGCCAGATCAGAGTGATGCTATCCTCCTTCAGTTGACTGGAGCTAAGGCTGTCCCCTCCGCTCTGAGGGGTTGGCCTTACGATCATCCCTGCTCTAAGGATGCGGCGATGGCGGCGCGCTGGGAAGAATCGTCTCATCATCCAGTTCCCAGAGGCGCGAGACTGGATATTAATTATTCCCGTTTCCCTCTCATACCCACAATGGAGATCTCTCTTAGGAGAGGTCTGCTCGATCACTCGACGCAGTATCTTAAGATTTCTGTCCAGATAGACAGCTTTGCTGGTCGCGTTCGCATCGGCCAAATGGGTGGGTATCTGGAGGCATTTTTGGTCAGCGAAATGTGCCAGGGCCGGGCCGGCCAACTCTCACGTTTACCTGAGACCCCCGCCCACCTAGGTGCTCTAGGTTCCTACAGCGTTCTTTCAGCTACGTAGTGAACCTGCAAGCGCTGCTCACGGAGGAGGCAGACCCAGCCCCTTATTTGTTGTGTCCTTCGCGCTTTGCATATTATACGGACCATACTCAGCTCTTTATTTGTTGCGGTGATCGGCAGAAGGGAAGTGCCGTATCCAAACAGAGGTTGGAACATACCCAATGAACAGTGAATGCCATCTCCCTCGCTCATCTGAGCCAGGGCGAGCCGTGTCCCCCAGGCTCCTCGAAGCACGCATCCTTTTGGGCGTTAGCACGCGGCGCCTCTCTAACAGACACTGTAGAGCTGCAGGCTGGGCGACACCTATTGCGAGATTTATTAATCTTGAGGGGAGCCGATTTCCTCACGCGGTGAATGAGAAATTCGGTTAGGTGTTGTAAAATGCTTGCTGCGCCATTCTCTCTAACACAGAGATACGTGCGCTTTTTCGCTTTGTCAGTAAAGTTCCCTGCTTGGCGAACCCTGCAGATATTCCTCCGAGGCCCCCAGGATCTGATTCAGCGGAGAAGTCAGGCGCTGGCCCGTTACGTTGTTGGTATGCCCGCTGGTCAGCCCGCGTTCATGGTATAGGTGCCCGCTATGTCCGATCCTCACTAGGCGATCTCATATGCTTGTACTGCCACGGTGCAGTCCCCCCTCACAGGTGGACCCGTGTCTTCCCTCACCGCTAACCATCTTATATTCATATGCGTACTCCCCCTTCTCAGGGCTAGTCCATATGCTCTCTCGCCACCAGTCTCCCCACTTGGGTAGCAGGTGGCCTCCGCAGCGTCCTCCCTATCGGGATTGCACGCATTCCCAACGTACTGTCGTATTAAATTCCTAGAAATTATTCTAGACGCATTGGCGGCTTCCGAAAAATATATCTAAATCCGTAAATCTTCTGTTGAAGTGGGATAAGGGCCGGGGAACACGTTGGAAGACCGCGCCTCTGGTGATGCAGGTGCGCTCACGCTCTCTTTTGCCTGGCAAACCTCTCATCGGGGGCGAAGGTTAGGTTCAATCATTATGGCGTTTTCCATACATTTCCCCATAGTGGAAGTTTCCACATATCATTGAAGTTCCCCTCCCAAAGGGGAACGCTCCGGTTACTAAGGTAACCCTTGTTCCCCGAGGGGGGGAACGGAAATGCTATGTTCCTTCGCCATAATGATTGCCCCTTAGCTGTTGAGGTGAAAGTCTCTTCCGCTAAAAAAATTATGCTTTGGCTTTGCTCGCACTTGTGCTCTTATAGCTAAATTAATTGCAACGAGCATCAGGTGCGCAAGCTGAAGCTGCCAACTCATTGGCATTTCATTGGCCCATTTACATACTCTTTCAGATGATTGGCTTTCTGAATGAAATCCCCATAGTGGAAGTTTCCACATAGCATTTCTGCCCCCCCCCCCCCACCCCCCCCCTCGGGGAACGAGGGTTACCTTAGTAACCAGAGCGTTTTAATGATCAAACTGGTAATTAGTAAAGATATGAGTATTTAATAATTTCTTAATTTGCCAGGTATAATGCAAAACCACATAAACTGCAGATTTAGTTTCAAGCGTGCGAGTACTGTAGGGAGTGTGAGTGACTGTACTAGTGTCATGGGAACCATTTCTATCAGCTTCAGATAAATTCTATCAGCTACAATAAATGAGAAGGCACAGTCAATCAATGGAGGGAATCTCATCAGATATGAAAAGCAATTAAAAGTACCTGGGTCGTTTCGAGTGAGTGAATGCTTCTGAATATTAATGCCTCTTCTTTATCATCATGGATACCCCCAATAATAGACGTATAATACTACAAAAGCGGGTTCAATCAGCTTCTTCTTCCCCCAATACAATTTAGCATTGTCATCCTTTCCCTGACACCGATTGTGTCATTTATGTTTACTCTGTGCCCTTCATTTTAAAACGTAATCTGCGTAAGACTATCCACAGTTCGTATTAAGAAATTTATCTTCCACATTTGTTGTTGGTCCCAGTGTTCCTTGGCTTTTCAATTGAAAATTAATAGTGTGAGCTCAGAGGAATTACATGCCTCTAAAATGGTTTTATCCTTCCAGAGTAATGTGTTAACACCATTTGCAAATGCAGCAATAAACTTCCTCACTCCGATAATGTTGTGTATAATAAAGCACAGTAAAGACGGATTACATGGGATAAAGCCATCCTCAACTTTTTAAGCGCTGCAGTTATATTTTCTTATAAATCAGTACATAAAACAAAAACTGAGCACTCCAATCATCCAAGTACCATGGCTAGAATATAAAAGTGATTTGGCACATTATATCTGTGGTAGAATAAAAACATAGTTGTTAAATTTAAAAAAAAAAAGCTATGTTTATGTGAAAACTTGAGGGTCTTATGAGGTTAAAAAACAATTGCACCTTTAGCGATCCTGATAACAGCCTGTACTACCCAAAACAAATATTTCTGGATTCATCATAGATAGCAGTTGTACCAAAATGCATTTTCCTTGAACAATTTGCAAAAAGTACAATGTCAAATGAATAGCATAACAGAATGCTCAACATTAAAGAGACCCCATTATACATTATAAAAAGTCATATTTTAGTTTTAGGGGTCTCCAACAAGAATCTGATATGCATGCAAGGTCAATAAAATACTTTCATTGTGATATAATTTGCATTTATTTTTACCTAATTATCCCAATGACTTCCATATGATTTGATCAGTGATAATTTTATTTTCTCCAAACCCCTCCTTTTCTTGATGCTAATTGGTTCGATGTAGGGCTGCATGATTAATCTTAAAAACATATCGATCTCAAATCGACCCTACACACGATTTTAATTCAGCTTTTCTACGATTCAGCCAATTATATTTTCATGGTCAGGAGAGAAGCATAAAGACAGACGCACAAGTCTTCACATTGTTTTATATATGTTGCTCAGCAACATGGACACACCTCCAAATGGCGTTAAAAGTGTCACATACTGTATTTATAAGGCATAATTCAACCAAAAATGTAATTTCTGTCTTCATGTAATGATGTATTCATGGCCGCAAAAATCACACGTGAGCTGACGCACTGTTTGTTTACTACCGCCAAAGATGTCTGCTTTAGTGAATAGAATCTGCATAGGTTGTAAATAATAGGTAATAAGATTGAAAATAATGTTCAGCTCATGGCAAGTAATGGCAGCCATGACATGAACCGCACTCGGCAGTGAAAGTAAAACCTAAAGCGCGCACATCGTTTAAATCAGGGGTGCTCAACCCTGTTCCTGGCGATCGACCTTCCAGCTCATTTCAGCTCCAACCCTGATCAAACACACCTGAACCAATTATTTAGAACGTGAGGAGCACTTGATAATTACAGGCAGGTGTGTTTGATAAGGGCTGCAACTGAAAACTGCAGGAAGGTCGATCGCCAGGAATAGGGTTGAGCACCCCTGATTTAAATGATCATATCGTATTTTAAAAGTTATGATTACGACAAGTATTTGATATGTTTTTTTCTTTTATAGTGAACACAAAGTGGTGTGCATGAAAATAAATGTTTACTGGGTCGGTATAACTACTCTAGCCTATTTAGTGTTGAATAAAATGCAAGAGGGAATCTGATATTGACAAAATGTTCATTTTACCAGTGAATAAATGGTCTAATAATATTCTCAATGACAAGCATATGTCTCAAACATAATAAATAAACTTTAGAATTATGAATAATTATATTCTGATGTCATCACCTTACTGTGCATTAACAACCAGGATGTATTTAAAGTTATTCCAAGTTTATACAAAATGTTGCATTTTAACCAACAGTAGACCTACATGTACACAAATGCCTAATATTATTATTGTTGTTTTTACCATATGTTTGAGAATTAACAACAATAATAAACTAATCATATTAACCTTTATTTTACATCTACAGAATCGTAAGAAAAAACTGTGATCTTGATTTTAAGCACAAAAAAAAAAAAAACGTGATTCTCATTTTAGCCAGAATCGTGCAGCCCTAGTCCAATGACCCAGTATGTTGTGATTGGTCAACTGAGTTCAGCGTGTGTAGGAAGAGAAACGCCTACCATCGACCAAGAGCACAATGCAGGAATGCTTAAAGCAGTGTGTCACGATCACCAGCGATCGAGCGGCTGCAGCGGACTACAAATCCGCTACTATATGGACTATAAATCCCAGTCATGCACCGCTCACATGCACATGTTCCAGATTCCACTGATTCCACACACTTACAGCCAGAGGATCATCATGGACTGATTACAAAGACTAAATACACAGCACACACTCATCATTGCTGAGCCCTGTTAAACTGTTAAGTGAACATTACGATGCGTTTTCCTTGCCTTGCCGTGTTTTTGACCCTCGCTTTATTTTGTTTGTTTACGTTGTATGCTGCCTGCCTGTATTGACCATCCGCCTGTTCTTTGACTACGACTCTGGATTGCCCGTATACATCTGTTTGCTTCTGTGTTGCTGTTGGCTACTCTCATAAATCTTTGCGACACTGACATGAAGATGCTCATCTTGTCTGAGTGATGCAACTCTTTACATCATAAGACAGGAGTTGATTCTAGATGTTAAAATTTTAAAACACCAATCGTTATAGTTTTGGTTTACTAGATCTGTCAGTTTCTATATAAACATGGAACATGGAACTTTTACAAGAAGATTTTAGAAAAATATTTTCTTCACAAAAGTACATTTTCACAAAGAATAAACATCTATGCAAAAATGAAATGCTAAAATTTACCCATCAGGCATAATTTTAGCATTCTTTTGAAAACTTTAATGATGCTTCACCAGGGATGCCCAAACTTATGAAGGGCCAAAAAACAAACAAAGCTGAGGGCTGTGGGCCATAGGTAAATATATCAAACTGTATAACAAAGTTGCCATGGGTACTTTCCTAATTTTATAAAGTTACATTTAAAAATAAATAGAAAGCTTTACTTTAATCGTATTAGGCTAACTAATCCATTATATATATATATTTTTTTAGATTTTCATAATTAACTTATTACAATGAAAACAAACAATTCCATTTATAGCACAAAGAGCATTCAAACAAATCTGATTCATTTACAACATTTAATTAAAACATTTAATTCAAGCTTGCTTTTTTGTAGCTCAACAATAAAACAAACAGAAGATTACGTTGAATTGACAATCTCTACTATTTGGCATGGGACGGCGAGCCAAATCAAAGGTTATCATGGGACAACTTTGGCCCGCGGGTCTCAGGTCTGATATATCACTTTACTGATTCTTCTCAAACCAGTGATTCCTGCACGGTTTCTATGAGCTGCACTCCCTTGCTGTTCAATGTTCAACACAACAGCAAAATAAAATGGGAAAGTAGCATAATAAAATCACTCTGCCGTACCCTACAAATTAACGAAAAGAAACATATTTCACCTAAGCTGTCTATAAAAGGCTACCTAAGTGTTGAGATGCAAAAAAATAAGTTTTGTCTTGCATAGAGTGTCTCACAAGTCAAGTAAAACACATTATAAACAGCTCAGTTTAATTAAAGGTAAAATACCAAAACCAATTACAAAGAATGTAAAATAGAGAAAACACAAAACAAAAACCAATTACTCAGAATTCATCAAAAAAACTGATGAACGACAACAACAACAAAAAAACACACACAAGATCTATTACTTCATTGATTCCATTTAGGATTAACGACTTTTTAATAGTTTTCTATCACAATTACCCCCTCTGTTAGGAGACAGAAACCTCAATGCCCAGAAAAGAAAGTGTTTTGCAAACTCAAAAATTAAGAAAAACCGGGCAAGTGCAATCTTGTCTACTAATGGCACTTGTGTGTTCTATGACATGTTGTTTTGCAAGTAATGAGTTGTTTGATTTTACAGGTTTTTACCGGAATGTCTTGCATTGTAGATAATAGGACAAAGAAATACAATCAATTTCACAATGTCTCCCATGGTGGCCATTTGTGAGGAAATGGGAATTAAGGTGTCTGCATCAATTTGTCCCTTAAGATGGGATTCACAAATAGAGAGACACAAACACAAACCTGACAATTCACAGTCACAAGGTATGATGTGCCAAATAGGGTTGGGCGATGTTGACCAATTTAGCATCGTACGATGTCTAATGTGAAACATCGCGATGGACGATGGCATCGTCTTCATAGGCGGCGGTGAATTAATTATTTATGAATAATTAATTTATAACAATTTAATTATTTGTAGCCTACCGTTTCAACTACCTGACCCGCTTGGTCTTTGTTTTACCCATAACCTAATCATAAATAGATAAAGATAAGTTACACACAAATTACCACCTGTAAATCACTTTTTCCGCGGGACTCTGGCATGAATAGCCAGAGTGATCGGTGTCATTATAATGGCGTCGACAAACTTGGTAGGTAAAAAATGTGCACAACCAACAGTATCTGAGGGTTTCGCTAAAATTACTAAGTACAAGCATGAAAGCGAAAGATCGAAGCAGTGTACTGACGCTGTGACATGTTACCTGATAGATTCAAAAGACCGAAGAGTCGTTAGATAGAGACAAGATTAATTAAATATCACGTTTAACAGCTACAGTGAGACAAGATCCAGTGATCAGTGATACATTCTTGATAAACTTTCCGACGTGCACTGTTCTCTGGAGCTCAGATGAGCGCATGACAGTGTGTGTGTGTGTGTGTGTGTGTTGGGGGGGGGGGATGGGGCTGTGGCTGTGTGTGTGTGTGTGTGTGTGTGTGTGTGTGTGTGTGTGTGTGTGTGTGTGTGTGTGTGTGTGGCTGTGTCTGTGTCTGTGGTCCCGTGATGTGCGTTTTTAGTGGACGGAGGGATGTTCAGAAATGCTAGGTGAAACGCCAGTGTGGACGTGGATCATTTTCGTTCTAAAATGGCATTTTAAAACTAAGCTGTATTAGTGTAAACGGGGCCTGAGTGTGTATTTTTCACGCGCGGGTTTGCGACGTGGGCGGGCGGAGGATCGGCGATGCCGGCTCAGCGTTGTGATGTCTATTGGCCATCGGCGATGGACGATGGCATCGTCTATCAGCCCAACCCTAGTGCAAAATTACCTTTTTTAATTTCTAAACCAAATAGAACACTTACACTAAAGGCTCAATCCCAATTCTAACCCTTAGCCCTTGCCCTTAGCCCAATTCTCCTTATCTTGAAGACGTATAACCAAAGGGAAAGGCTAGAGCCCTCGAAACTGAGATTTTTCAGGACCACACTCGAAACCAAGGGGTACAAAAATTTCCCAGAATACACCATCTACAATAGCAGCATGGTTGCACATGGAAGTCAGGATTTGTACAAATTAGTATTTTCTGTCTTTATTACGAATTTTTACAACAAACAAGCATCTGTTGTATTCATAACTGCGCTCGTGTTTTACCATCATGCTTAAAAAAAAAAAAAGCTACAATAAAAACCACTAAATTTCGCTATCTATAATCCCTAATAATAACTCCTGTATGGTCATCCCACAACATACTTTTCAATATGTCACTCGATGACACTCGAATACCCTGTCAGAAAAGTCTAGTGGCTGGGAATGAGCTTTTTACAGTGTCTGGTATAATGTTTTCATGTGTTTACATTGATGAATATGGCCAGGGTGTAAATACACAGTACAGTTACGATCTTTTTGACACATTATATCGTTATGATAACATGACATATGCCTTCAGTGATTTCCTAAAAATAAATACCAAAAAAATTACAAAACTGGAATACTACAGCAGTCGTGATTGTCGATCTCATATGAAGCAAGAGATTGCGCGTACATGATGACATGTGCAGGTGTTGTAGAGCTGTCCCGTTTTTTAGGAGAACATTTTGAAGCCCTTCCCCTTCACACTCAAGGGCCAAGGGCCTTTCAAGAGCCAAGGGGAAAGAGGAGGGGAAAGGGTTAGGAATGCTCATTTCAGCTAATTTTGCCAACCGACAACAGCTGCTCGTTAACCGAATTTTAACGCTTAACTGGTCAGATTAATATTAAATTATTATTTAATTTTTAAAAAATTATTGACGTGTCTATTTTGTATATGATGCATTAAATATAGCATTTTAAAATGCTTATTTATTTTAATATGCGAACATATTAACAACAGAACATCTTCACGTACCTGCAGTGTTTCCAACAGAATAGAAACAAAGAATAAACTAAATAAAAATAGTTTTGCCCTTAATATTTCTCATTTAAATTACAAATTTAGATTATAAAATGAAAACACTGACTGAATCCTTTCTAAGAACTGGCGTTTTTTTCCCATCATGTTTTTTTTTTGTGCAAATAAAAATAGCAGGCTACCTCAAATCGATCGCTCCACAGAAAATAGGCCTATTCATTTAATTAATGCTCCGCTCTAATTCTTATATCACAAGCCTCTATCAACATTTTTTTAACATGAGTCATTAAAGAGTAAAGATTATGTCTTGAGCATCTGAATTTACCTTATGCTTGTGTGCTTTTATTTCCTCTTTCACTCGCGGTTTATGTGCGCGTGCTGTGTGTAATGAAAGACAATGACGAGACTCATATGTTGATTTTCTGTAAAGTATAGGCTACTATAGCATATAACAATTTTGTTGTTTACATATGATTTTGCATTAATTTGCATACACGTTTTATAAGCTTTGGATTTGTTTGATTCGTAGATTATGTAGGCTATTTTAAAAAATGGATATTTTATAAGAACAATTAATAACTGTAATTTTCCAAATGGAAAAAAAAGGTTTGTTTGTTGGTTGTACACTAAAATCATCAATAGCCTTTTTGGTGAGTTTATGACGCAGATCCAGGACAGAGACAATCAACATCAGCGCTGGTTTGACATCAACTCGTCTGTGTCAAACGGTGATCAGCAAAATCCTACTTTCATCTTGCTTTTTTTGGCAAAACCCGTCTGTAGGCATGTGTGGTTGCACATGTTACCGTACTGCCAGTTAACAAATATGTTGCACATCAGGGGCCAATCACACTGAACGCGCCTTTCCATTCTAAAAACGTGAGGCGGAGCACACTGCCTTTTTGTTGACAAGAAAAAAAGAAGCGCAGTGCTCTTTTTTATGTCAATCAGCTGGTCTATTGTGCGTGAGTGTTGCTGTCAATGTTGTTAATTGTAATATTTAATAATATTGTGATATTGAAGATTTGTAAAGTAATATAGCTCTGGATAACTTAAAACAGCGACCACTAGTTTTTCCACCACCTTTAAAAAAGTTCTCCGTAGTCATCTCGACAACACAAACACTGCTGTCACCTCAACGGAAACCCTGCCTCTGCTTTCATTTGATTGAAGAATGAAAAAGACGCGACTGACGTAACACACTTTTCTTACTCAGGGCTGACTTTTATTTCAACTGCGAGCACACAGTAAACCATTCAAAAGATGAGCCTCTGAACTCAAAAAGCACGTTCACTTTGATCGGCCCCTTATGCAGCCAAACTTAAAAAATATATAAAATAATATTTTTTATATTATTTTTAAAAAGATTTTATCATTTAACAGATACCATTAATCGGTTAACAATGCACCCTTGCAGTTAATGGTTAATTGATTATTATGAGCATCCCTAGTAGGGGTACAAAAATAGAATTGGGATTGGGCCAAAATTTAACAACCAAACAATAATCAAAGAACCATAAGGAAAACTATCAGCATTCATGAAATGTCTCCAAAATTATCTTCAGTAATCTCAAGCTATCAGTTGTCCTTCATGCAACAAACATGCAATTATCCAAGATTTAATTATTTTCAAGGAAGGATTACTTTTAGATGTTTCACTCATCGAGATTTTAGACCATTGGCATCTTCCTCGAGCACTAAAACTGAGAAATTGAGCACAGATTAGCCCAGTCAGTCTATTAGTGAAACCTCAATACTAGTCAGTCCGACAGACGAGTATGTAATCCATTACTCAGGCGATAATGAAAGTGCTATGGCATATTTGCTCGAGTCTAGCGAAGAACCCAGAGTCTAATGTCCAACATTTCAATAGCAGGACCTCTATTTAAATTCAGAGAAATGGAAGCAAATGCAACCGGCAGGATTATTAATGATGTCGGTTTACCCCTGGTGCAGCAGTGCGCAATAAATGATATCCCTCCTTCCTAATTTATTCTGCCTGGGCTCCACAGTGGCCCGCTGTTTAACACAACATGGATGGATCTCCCCTGGCTTACTTACAGCCCTCTAATAAAGGTCATTTTTACCTGCTGTATGCGGATTGAATTTGACTTGCCATTTTCCGCTCGCAACTCTCTGTGGCGGCGCGCTTCTGGGGGCACTAAGTGAAAATCGATAGCACGGGCTAAATAAGGTTTAAATCTGCCCGTAATATCTATAATAATTCACCACACAGGTCCAAATTATCCAGCAGAGATTGTAACAGGGTGAAATATGCTGAAAGTCGGGTTGAAATGGTCTCCTAGTCAGCAAGTGATTGGTCTAAAATGGCATGGGAAGACGTTCCTACTGTTCAAACACCATGTGAGATGAGAGAGAGCGGTGAGACTGTATGAGCGCAGACTCAAAGTCAGGGGACTGTTTGCTTCAGAATGGATTATCTAGAAATTGCTTCCTATCAGCTCTCCAGTACAGGAAAAAAAAAAAGAAAATGCTGAATTCTGCCACCCAGAATCTCAATTTAAGTGAATTATGCCACATTTGACGGTAATGGAGTAGACATATCTGCAAAGTAATGTAGGCTGGATAATGTATTATAGTCGAAAGTGAAAGCTGCAAGTCATACTCAAGCAACTATTTAAGTTATAGGAGAAAACTTCATCTGGTGTAAATAAAAACAAATCAACTGATCATCTATATTTCCATATTTCCATTTTAGGCCATTGAGATTTCAGTGATGAGTGATGAGCAGGATATAACATGTAGCACAATGTTTGCTTTTTCATGTTACTTGATATTAATATTTATGTATAACATTAATGAGGAAAAAATAAATAAATAAAAAGTTATTTCATAACAATGAACTACATATATAGTCACTGGCCACTTTATTAGGTACACCTGTCCAACCGCAAATTTCTAATCAGTCAATTTCAATGGCAGCAACTCAATGCATTTAGGCATGTAGACATGGTCAAGACGATCTGCTGCAGTTCAAACCGAGCATCAGAATTGGGAAGGAAGGTGATTTAAGTGACTTTGAATGTGGCATGGTTGTTGGTGGCAGACGGGCTGGTCTGAGTATTTCAGAAACTGCTGATCTACTGGGATTTTCACACACAACCATCTCTAGGGTTTACAGAGAATGGCCTGAAAAAGAGAAAATATCTAGTGAGCGGCAGTTCTGTGGACGCAAATGTCTTGTTGATGCCAGAGGTCAGAGGAGAATGGCCACACTGGTTCGAGCCGATAGAAAGGCAATAGTATCTCAAATAACCACTCGTCACAACCGAGGTATGCAGAAGAGCATCTCTGAATGCACAACACATCGAACCTTGAGGCGGGTGGGTTACAGCAGCAGAAGACCACACCGGGTGCTACTCCTGTCAGCTAAGAACAGGAAACAGGCTACAACTTGCACAGGCTCACCAAAATTGGACAATAGAAGATTAGAAAAAAAATTGCCTGGTCTGATGAGTCTCGATTTCTGCTGCGACATTCTGATGGTAGGGTCAGAATTTGGCATCAACAACACGAAAGCATGGATCCATCCTGCCTTGTATTAATGGTTCAGGCTGGTGATGGAATGGTGTGGGGGATATTTTTTTGGCACACTTTGGGCCCATTAGTGCCAATTGAACATCATGTCAATGCCACAGCTTATCGGAGTATTCTTGTTGACCATGTCCATCCCTTTATGACCACAGTATACCCATCTTCTGATGGCTAAATCCAGCAGGATAACGCATATGTCATAAATCACGAATCATCTCAGACTGGTGTCTTGAACATGACAATGAGTTCACTGTACTCAAATGACCTCCACAGTCTCCAACCAGATCTCAAACCAATAGAGCACCTTTGGGATGTGGTGGAATGAGAGATTCACATCATGGATGTTCAGCCGGCAAATCTGCAGCAACTGCGTGATGCTATCATGTTAATATGAACAAAAATCTCTGAGGAATATTTCCAGTAGCTTGTTGAATCTATGCCACGAATGATTAAGGCAGTTCTGAAGGCAAAGGGGACTAGTAAGGTGTACCTAATAATGTGGCCGGTGAGTGTATGTGACACTAGATGATATATGATATATGCAATATCCAACAATACACTGTATAGGTCAAAATTATAGTTTTCTTTTTTATGCCAAAAATTATTTGAATATTAAGTACCAATCATATTCCATGAAGACATTTTGCAGTGTAAATATATCAAAAGTTAATTTTTGATTAGTAATGTACATTTACATTATTTAATGTACAACCAATTAAGATTTTCTCAGTATTTTGATTTTTATGAACCCTTAGACTCAAGATTTTCCAATGGTTTCATTGAGGCCAAATTGAATACTTTTCTAAATATTATACTTTCCCAAATATACATCAATAAAAAGTTTTTTTTATTCCGCTTTTAGTTGATACATAACTCTCAATGTCAATGATGTATGACTGATTTTGTGCTCCAGTGTCACATATGCTAAAAATTCCCCTCACTATCATGATTTTTTTATTTATTAGATAAATATCTTTATAAATAAAGGCAACTGGGCCCAGAAAACAATGTCCTTGTCACATCTTTTTAGAAAACATGTAAAGGGTCAGCTGCAGTTTCATCAACACAGAAACAACAGAACATCCCTTCATTCTTCCCAGAACTGTCAAGGCCATTGTATACTTCAATATAAACCTACAGAATGCAATCTGTTTAAAATGAGCTGTACCCTGACTCTCCATTACACCACACAGAGCCAATTAAAATACTCAAACACTGATGGAAAGAGAAATAACGAGAAATGAAAGAGAGTTAGCAGTAGCACACCTCAGGTTTGAATCGAAAATACGTGACTCATTTTCACAAACACAACACATCTTTTTTTTCTTCTTCTTTTTTTTTTTTGCTCCATCAAACAAGCCGGACCCTCAATACGGGAGAACGGCCATGATGGATGGTTGCATCTCATGTTGAGACAGAGGGGGGGAAAAAAAGAAGAAAAAAAATCCTTCTAAAAACAAGTTTGTCAACAACAGCAAAAGCCTTCACGCCTAACCAACCCCCCTGTCTCCTCCTGGGAGTCAAGACCCGTTGAGATGCCTAAATACTTCTCTCCAATCTGATCCCTAAGCAGGGGATGAAAAAGCAGACGTCGTCTTTGATATTTGGTCTTGGAAGGCTTCGACTCCCCCCTCGCTCTTACCTGTCTGTCTCGGGTTGAAATGAGGGGATGTGAAGTTGATGGGAGGAGAAGCGAGCTCTGAAGTAAATGCCTAATGAGTTTAAACCTCACTTTGTAGTGCACTTTTTTCCTGCTTTAAAAGCCTCGCTAACAGATGCCAGCAGGGACCGGAGTCACTCTGCAACGGACTCCTGCGTAAATAAATGACTAAACAGAGGAACGTGACTCAACCGAGCGGAATAAACATTCGCGATTATGAAAGATAATGATAATGAGTTTGTTATAAGCCCCGCAATAAGCCATGTTGCGGAAACACTGTCAAGAGGAGAGAGGGATTTGTTAGATGTCATTGAAAGCATTTGTAGTGTGGGGAGGACTGATTAAGCTATCAGTACACATCCAAATATTGAAAGAGTTGTCATGGAATTAACTGCATTGGGATGCTTCAGAGCAGTGTTTCTCAATCACTTTCCTGGAGGACCACCAACACTGCATGTTTTGAATGTCTCCTTTGTCTGTCACACTCATTACAGGTCTTTCAGTCTTTGCAAATGACCTGATGATCTGAATCAGGTTAGTTTGGTTAAGAAGAAATGTGCAGAGCTGGTGGTCCTCCAGGAACGTGGTTGAGAAACACTGCTTTATAGATTGTAGAAAAGGAGGAAAAGGAGGAAAATAAGAGGGCTTAATTGGTTACACCGTTACATTTATGGCTATTGCATTTGGACAGATATCAAGATTATTCCACTTTGGAAATTTTGATGTGTTCTTAATGTGCTGAGAAAATGGTTGCAAAGTCTATTACATTATATTGATTTTTGTATAACAGCATTTCCTCGCAGTCTGGAATTACCAAACCTCTAATGAATGCTTTCTTTTAAGCCACAGCTAATTTAAAATGAGAAACCTCACCTTTACAACATCCAATTAACACAGTGATGTCAGGAAATTATTTACAGTGTTGATACAGTTTTAATGTAAGCAGAACCAACCTATTAGAAATCCCTAAATGAGAGATTTGTCCATGCAGCCAGATAATTATCTTGGTCATGAGAATATATAGGACCTTTGGACCTCATTACTCTCTCTGCTCTCACCGTTTGCCCTTTTACTCTCTGGACTTTATTCCCCTATCGCCCTGCCTGGCATCCATAAGAATAAGTTCACCTTTTAGTTTTGCAATTACAGAATATAGAAAATAAAAATGTATTTTGAGTCAAGTTTTCAAATGAGACACAAACACATATAAACACAGCAATGTGCAAAAGTCTTGGACCACCATTAGATTTTATTTTTTTTTGTGATGAAAAAAAAAATGAAGTGACCATCAATTCTTTGAATTTGTCATCAGCAGGCATAGATGTTTTTTAGTAAAATGTACATTTGTGTTGTATTTTATAAACTACTCATTTAGCTTGTATAAAATCTAAATATTGAAATTCTAATTTGTGTCTTTGGTAACACTACAGTATTTGTCCTAATATTTCAAGTCAAAGCTGTGTAAAAGATCTGTTATACAAGACTTGCTTCGGATGCTTGCGGTTATGTATACATCCAACTTTCACACACTCATACACTACGGCTAATTTAGTTTATTCAATTCACCTCAACCGCATGTCTTTGGACTGTGGAAGAAACCGAAGCACCTGGAGGAAACCCGTGCAACACAAAAAGAACATGCAAACTCCACATGGAATTGCCAATTGGTGGGCTGCTCAATTATGGGAAAAATCATAATCACGATTATTTTGGTCATAATTGTAATCATGATCATTTCCTATAATATTTTTTCTTCTTGAGAAAGTCTTGTTTCTTTTATTTTGGCTAGAATAAAATCAGGTTTTTTTCAATATTTTGAAACCTATTTTAAGGTCAATATTATTAGCCCCCTTAAAGGGCACCTAGGTTACCACTTTTTACAGATTTAATATAAGTCGTTTGTGTCTCCAGAATGTGTCTGTAAAGTTTCATCTCAAAACACCCATCAGATTTTTTTATTATTTTTATTATTATTTTTATTTTTATTATTATTTATTAGCTATAAAAGTCCTTCAGTCAAGAGCAGTGAGTGACTTTGTCCTTTTGTTGTTTGATTAATAATGATAAAACATTCGGCAGCAGGAATATTGTGCACTGTCACTTTAAGAGCAGTACGGTTCTGATTTACGGTTTCACTTTCACATGTCTTTTGATTCTCAACTCGTTTGTTTATTACATAAATGAGGATTAATATGAATAATCACTAAACACCGCGTTGACACAAATTTGCATGTATTTGACCACTAAAGCGCTCACATTAAGATGACTTTAGATGTGTACACACAACAGCATGCGATCTCTTTCGCGCTTTTAAAAACATGAATGATTCGAATGTACATCAATGAATGATGCGCATCCCATGCTGTAAAAGTTACATTACTGTACATGCTTTTAGTCATTTTCATGTGAAACTGAGCTTTGCAGAGCAACAAATGTGTACAACTAGAAAGGGGGCGCTATATCATGCAATAATTATTTTATAGTTTGAATTTCGATTAATTGCACAGCCCTGCCAACTGGTCCAGCCAGGACTCGAATCAGTGACCTTCTTGCTGTGAGGCGACAGCGCTAACCTCTGAGCCCGACTGGAAATCAAGTTGAATTACGAATGTGCCTTTACACGATGTAGACTGACTGATGAGATTAACATGCAATAACTGAAAATCAGTTGCAACACAGGCTCCTTCTGAAAACGTAGCCCTGGAGATCGTGAATTATTCAGCTAAAGGAACGTATGGCTGCATTTCGTCTCTAAAATGAACAAACCTTTCTCGCTTACCAGCTGACCACTTACCTCCGTATGAACGGCTTTTCCGCGGTTACCAATTTGTCTAGTGGCTTGCCATGTACGTTGGCAGACTTGAGATGCAGAGCGGAGTTGACCACAAAGACGGGGTTCGAGTCTGGTGAAGAACGGTTCTAGAAAGCAGGTAACACAAAAACAAAAGCCAAAAAATAAAAGTAAACAAGTAAATAACAGGGTTAGAATGTGGTAAAATCTGAAAACATGGTAAAAACAGGTGCTTTTCTTTTTGTGGATTGCTTTTTAAAACAATGCAGATGGGTTTAGGGAAGGAGGAGGGTGGGCCAGTCGGTCGGTCAGTCAGTCAGTCAGTCGACAGTAGCAGTGGATTTACGTGAGAAGAGCGGGTGCAAATGGCACTCGCGAGAGAAATTTGAGATCTCAAAAAGCATACACAGGAGCCTCTGGTGGATTCGCCAAAACAAAAACGTAGCTCCTGGGATGTGTTTGGTGCTCTCCAGAAATGTATATGGGGTACGTAATTAGAATGAGCCTGGGTTAGAAAATCATGTATAAAGCTTCATCGGTGTGAAACAAGTTTAGTACATCAGGCACATTTAGTTACAGAATGTTGGTTTTGCTCTAGTTGGTTCAGTGATGATTAATTTCAATATAAATTTCAGTGCTGAAGGATGGAATTCACTGTAGAGTAGCTCAACCGACTGCAACCAAGTCAGCCAAATGCGACGGTGACAAGAAATCCAAACTCCACTAATTGACATAAATAGGGAAAAAACTTGGAAGAAACTAGGCTCAGTTGGGGGAGCAGTTTTCCTCTGGCCAAACCAATGAATGAAGAGTTAGAGCTGCAGTTAAGTTAGAACTCCACTAAGGACAAGGCTCAGCATCTGCAGCTTCATCTGAATGCCAAGTTGACCCTTTTGCTGTCCAAAGAAGCTTCATCAGGAAAGGTCTTTGAGGAAGAAACCACAAACCAGCCAAGAAACCACTTTTTTTGGAAGGGGAACAGTGTGAAAAGGCAAAGATATGCCAAAGCCCAAAGACTGGAATGAAGATTGGTGGAAAAGAGCATCATTAATTCAAAAATATGCGAGAAGAGTTAAACCAAAATTGAATGAGCGCTCGCGGCCTTCAGTGGAACATGGTTGAGGCTCTGTTCTCATTTGAGGCTGTATTTCTGCCAACGTTGTTGGTGATATTGTCCAAATTAATGGGATTGTGAATGCTTCAAAAAGTAGACAGTTTTTTAATTCATCGTGCTAGTTCAGGCATGGCTGAAATCATATTTATAGAGAAATGGTCATCTCTGCAGAGTCCAGACTTGAATATTAGAGAGGCAGTATTGTATCACCTGGAAAGAGGAAGAAATAAAAGTCAGCCTAAAGTCTAAAAAGGAACTCTGAGAAGTACTGAAGTAAGCCTGTATAAATTTGACAACAGATTACTTCAAAAATTACAGAACTTCTTCCAAAAAAAGTTTTTGCATGGTGTCAAGGGAAGTCACATTAAAATCTGATGTTTAAGTGCCCTTAAAGATGCTGTGTGTAGGTTTTTGACTCTTCTAAAGCATAAAATACCACAATATGTTTGCAAATATTTAAGAAACATGCTAAGTGAACATCCTTGTAAAAACAATGCTGAAGTCAGATATTCTGCTTTGAAAATACGAGTTATGTGCAGAAACACATGTCTTTGTTTTGGTTCTTTTTTAACCCGCCCAATGCCAGTTTAGCCACCTATATTTCAGCACCCTGGTTTGCCTTGGTGGAAAACAGCACATTTCATTCATTCAGTCAGAAAGACTCTCGAAGCATGCGTTTGTGACCAAAATGCAACCTCTGTTGGACCATAGCAGAATCCGAAATGAGATGCAGATTCAGAGTTCCACATAAGGTTATTAATTAGCAAATAATATAAATACTTCCAACGTAAATATTAGGTGAGCAGGTTACATGTAACCCGTGTCCTAACAACAGAAGAACAACAGAAATTTAAATACAGCCATTCATAAGCCCAGAATATGCACTCACTCACGAAATGGTAAAGTTTATAATCTAATTAATACATATTAAACCTCTTTATCATTATTAAATGCACATGCTGAATCACTGATATGTGTTGGTTTGCATTATTTCACAGTTCTAAAGTTCAATATAAAATTTTTTGTCTAAGGTGAACTATCTGCTTCTGCTTTCAGTAGTATGACAATAAATGTCATGTAAAAAGGCATTCAGACTCACATTGTTAGCATTTAACACTGAATAAAGCACATGAGGTGTATCTGAGGTGATCATGTCATCAAGTTTTCTGCTGTTCAGCTGCAAAAAAAAAAAAAATAGAAGCCGTTTCTATTATATAAATTCAAGTTATTTGTTAGGACATAAACTCCTTTTAATATAAAAATATTCCCTCTACCACGTGCCATTATTCATAACACAATTTAAATCAGCGTTTAGCCTCGATAGTCAAGCTCGCTCCTGTTGGTCCTCAATCTGGCAACCTGCAATTGCGTGTGTTTTGACCCAGGAATGCAATACCTAGTTAAACCACTGGGTGCATACTGCACCTTAACTACCATAACTAAAGCTACTTCCAACAGCTTTGGTGGTATGGGTTTAAGGGTGGGTTAAAATGTAAGGCATGTAATTACAGAAATTAATTACAGATGTAATTACATGCATTTCAGGTATTTAATCAAGCATAAGTACAAAGTAAAACATGTATTTACACAATAAGTACATTGTAATGGATAATTCATTTCAGTGCATATTAGTTAAGGCCACTTAATATAAAGTCTGACAGAGTTTCTTTGCTGGGGTTTTGAGTTTGTGCTGGAAATGAGGTGGGAACTGGCGAACGTTCAACAACTTTAATCAAATAATACATAACTACAAAACAAAAAAATATTTATTCATAGCTCGACTCAAGGCCTGTTAAACACTCATGCCATCCTCTCTCGCTCCACTCACCAGGCTCTCTGCCCTGCCCACAACTGTCACTACCAAGTTGACCAATCACAGATCTTAAGCTGTGCAGTCACAATGTGCAGTTAAAATTTTTTGAGAGGTGTGCATCAGGGTACTGCAAAGATCTGCGACGGCTATGGCAGACCTACCGTGTGGACTTGACATACAAGTATATTGGCCTCAAGTGTGTGTATTTCTTATAAGATTTTAATATGGATGGTCATTTTTAAATAGCATTTTTTATAAAAAAAATTATATTAATTATGAACGTATAAAAGTTAATTAAAGCTTATGTTAAATAGAAGTAATTGTCAGGCCACCAAAATGCTAATCATGTAAATCAAGGGTCAAATACAGTTGAATGTTTAGTTAAATACAAAGTTTTGTAAAAGTACATTTAAATGTCATTCTGCAGTAATATCCTAATGCTTGCTTTTATATGAAACTCAATTTCTGCAAACAGAAATAATAACAAAGGTTCCAAAAAAACAAATAATGCTAATTTAAAAATCTACATTACATTGTGCTCATTGTCTCAACCTCATCTGTGAAACAGGATTTCAATGTATATGCAAATGCTTGTATCATTTCATTTCTGATCTTTGTTTTTTTAGCCTTAAGCTTAGAATACGACTTGTACTCATATCTACCTGTCCTGGATTTGTCACTTATGCAACTTGCTTTGGTGAGAATGCCAATGCCGAAAACAAATATCAACGCAAAGATGACTAGAATATTAATCTACACCCCTATCTACATCTCAACCAATGTGATTTTTACAGGAATCACTGATTTTTTGCCGTCAATGATCACTAACAGGATCTGAATGTGTGGTGCTTTAGATGGTGAAGAGATGGCTTTGTTGGAAGACATTGAAAGCCCCCAAGATACCCATCAGTAGACCACGTGGCCTTGAAATGCGTCTGACAGCACCCAAGCTCTCTATTAGCAGTCCAAGCGCCTGTCATCACAAACAAGAAAAGCTCTCCTCTGCATTGTTATCCACAGCACTGTTGACTCTCTGCACACTGCAAAATAATACTTTTAATCAGTATATTTGTATTGTTTTCCAGTAAAATAAACATCATTTTGAAATGACACATTTTGAGCAGAACAGATGAGTAGGAGGAGATGAATCTTATGCCCACTAAGGCTGTATTTATTTGACCAGAAATGCACTAAGAACAAAGATAAAGTAAAATATTATTAGTTAAAATTATTTTTATAGAGCTTTACTGTAAAGCGTCTTTAAATACAATCCAGAAAACATTCCCCAGGGATCTATTTTAGCCCCTATTCTTTTTTCCTTATATATGCTTCCATTGGGTTCTATTTTTAGAAAACATGGTCTGTCTTTCCACTTATGCGGATGACACTCAAATTTGCCTGCCCTTAAAACAGACTCTCATGTTTTGCTTGTCGGATGTGAATGCCTGGTTGTCTTTGAACTTTCTAGATTTTAAAACTTAAATACTCTTTACTCTTAAAAAAAACTTTACTCTTTCTAGAGAGTAAAACTGAAATAATTGTGTTCGGCCCACCAAATTCTTCTAGGGCAGTAAACAGTAAATCTTGGTAAATCAAGCTTTGGGTAAAGAATCTGGGTGTTATCTTTGATGATGGCTTGAGATTTGATAAACAGATAAATGCAGTGGGCAAATCCTGCTTTTTTTAGCTTCAAAAAGACAAACCTATTCTATCTAGAAAAAAAATTGAAAAAATAATTCATGCTTTTATTACTTCTAGGTTGGGCTACTGTAACTGACTATATTTTGGGATTAGTCAGACAACTTCATCCCGTTTACAGTTAGTTCAAAATGCTGCTGCAAGGCTTTTAACCGGTACCAAAAAACATGACCACATCACACTAGTCTTACGCTCTTTGCAGTGGTTGCCTGTGCACTATCGTGTCACTTTTAAAATTCTTCTCTTGGTTTTTAAATCACTAAATGTCTTGGTACATTCTCATCTGTCAGACCTGACTGAACATCTGCCTGGTCAGTGTCTTCGGTCATCAAACCAGTGATTATTTTGCATCCCTAAGTTGAGGCTGAAATGCAGGGGTGACCGTGCTTTCGCAGTAGCTGGTCCTAGATTCTGGAATGCTCTGCCCCTCTGTATTAGATCTATATCATGTCTGTCTGTTTTTAAATCTAGGTTGAAAACTTACCTTTTTGATTTGGCATTTTGTCATTATAGTGGCTTGAGAAAGCCAACATACTGTTATACTACGTAAACTTATTCTTCTTCTTCTGTCTTCTTCTTCTTCTTCTTAGACTATTTTAAGAACGCATTTCCTCCTAGACCGTTCGTACTACAACCACCAAACTAACTCCAAACCTCCAAACTATAATGAATTAAGTTGCTATATCTTTTCCAACTGATCCGACTTACGGTTTGTAATCCATCCTCCACAAAAAAAAAGACAAAGTCTCACTGATTCACCTTGCAGCAATTCTCACACTAATTGGTAGAGCATTACAAATAACATGCAAGTATTAAATTGTAATAGCCTATATTATTTTTTTCCCTTATACACCAGTGTGAATCCTAGAGATGCCACAATTCTAAATACAATATTGAACCGTTCGGTACAACTTTCACGGTTCAATACGCGCTTGTGAATTGTGTTTTTTTTTCGGTTTTACGTTTAAATAATTTATGTGCATTTTATTTGTCTCCGAATTGACTGTTTTGTGTGCCTGTAAGTCTACGAGCTGAGATGAGGAAGCTCCTCCCCGCAAGTAAATATTCAATCACTATGCTCTAAAGTAGGGGGCGCTTAACCATCATTCCACACTTTAACATGACGAGCGCCGGTGAATGAGGCAACAGTACGAGGAAGCGCCGGTGTCTTTCAAATTCGCGGTGTGGGGACATTTCGGTTACACGTATAGACTAATCGAACGGAAATACTTCCAACATGACTGCACATCTGCGGTGCCATTACCCAGCAATATAACTGTCTGAAGGCAGAATAGCAGAGAAGGTAATAAAGTCCTCCAAAAAACAACAACCCCTCGCTGAATCCTTCCATCAAACAAACCCAACTGGTTCCGAAAGACAAATAAAAATAACAAAGGCAGTGTTAGGTTTAATTAAGATGGTTTATCTATATTTACTGAAGTACAAATATGTTTATATGAAATGGTCAATTTATGTTCATTAACTTCACATGCATGTTTATTTTCAAAATGTAGGAATTTATGTGTTGTACATAAGCTACCAGCAGCTGTGAGATTTTAGTGTTGACTTTTTTTTATTATACAATACACTAGAAACTAGTGTACCTTTCTTGGCTTTGAAGAAAAATAAAGGAGTATTGCAATTAATCGTTTTTATTTTTTCTCCTTAACCTATTACTGTTCCTATTGCCTAAGCATAGAATAACAACAACAAAAAAACACTTATGTTTCAAGCCATTAGAACCAAACCTAAAACAGTGTTAAAAAACCGAGGTATGTATTGAACCGTAAGCTAACTGTATTGTTGCATCCCTAGTGAATACTGATATTTATGTTATTAATTTTCAGATAGGGCAAATTTAAAGGCAAAAGGCTTGCATTTTTCAGTTACAAATGGCCTATTAATGTCTGCTTTAAAATTTTACATAGGGCTATTATTTGTGCATAAACGTATCTAGTAATAAACATACCATTTGTTTGAAAACAAAATTTTTTGTCATCATTACTGCAAACTTATACGAGCGATAATATCATTAAATGTGGAGGGGGGCCTTACGATATTTTCCAGGGGAAAGGGGGGGGGGGGGTGTCGCAGGAAAAAAATGGTTGGGAACCACTGTATTAATGTACATCTACATGCAATTTAACTATTAATTATATTTCATTAGCACTTGCTGCACTCAAGTATACATGCTAACATGAAATAGAGTAGTAAGATACAACAGCTCGTGACAATTCATTACACCTGACCTTACCGGATAACACCAACAGACTGCGTGCTTAATGACAAAAGCTGTCTCACTGACTCAACTCCTGCGCAATGTGTCAGTGATTGATTCGTTTAATTAGCCCATCGGACACTGTCACTGAGAGTTGTGGTGCTTCTGCTTTATGATGCAAGCCTATGCATTATGGAAAGAACATTAAGTTGCAGATTCTCCCTTAAAGGGATACTTCACCCAAGACTAAAAATGATGTCATCATTTATGGGTTCCAAAACTGTTAACATAAAGGAAGATATCCTGAAGAAAACTGGAAACTAGTAATCATTGATTTCCATAGTATTTGTTTTTCCCACTATAGAGGTCAGTGGTTACAGGTTTCTAGTTTCTTCAAGATATCTTCCAATATTGTTTAAAAAGAAAGACAAATATAAAGGTTTGGAACCACTTGATGGTAAGTAAATTATTTTGGGGGTAAACTATCACTTTAATATCTTAACGCTTAAGATAAAAGCTTAAAAGGTGCAGTAGGTGATCTGCCACAATGCTAGCCTGTTAGCATAAATCTCTGAAACACCTTTCCTTCCCTGCCGTGCAAAGCCACGCCTCCTGAAAACACAAGCCCGCGTACCTAAAAGATGACAGCAGAACCCTCTCTCATGTGTTGAGCTAAAGCTTGGCCGGTGGCGTGCAGGAATTACACTCATTACACTTATTTCTAAGCCATACTTACATGCTATATCTGACCGAATATTCAGAGTAGCGGTAAACAATATAGGGAGCGCGTCACAGGCTGTCATTGTTCAAAAATGAACCAATGTGAATATAAAACCATCTTCAACTCAGTAAAGCAGGCTAGGTGAAATAGCGCTATTTACTGATGTTTTGTTGTTAAACTAAATAAAAATCGACATTATCAATGCTGTAAAAGGACCTTATGAAAGTGAAAATAGTCACAGCAATCTTTCGCCAGAAGATTTCAGTGACTGAACAACACTTCTGTGCATATAACAACCCAATCTACATCAGCTTTGCGTGACAAAAATAGTTTTAAAACATAGCATTACCTGTCTAGGGAGAAATACTTCAGCCATGGTGTCGTCCTTTCTCCAGCGTGCAAAAGTAACTCCAATATTGATTCAGGATTTTGAAGTTTCGTTTCAGCATGATTTTACAGCTCGCTCTCTCTCTCACTCTCGTGACCGCGCAGCACGTGTATGCACAAACGGCAGAGCTGCATACAAACAGGTGCGCAGTAGCTCAAATCTCCATTTGTTGACAGACAGTTTGAGCTACGTATCAGAATTATGGGAGATGTTGGAGAACAAAATCGTCATTTTACTAATCACTGATTAACTGGCGCCAATATTAAAAGTAAAAATGTAATTTGCTGTGGTAGGAGAAGCGCGGTCAATCATTTCTTTATTTAATAAATGCCTTGCGCCTTAAAAGACCAATTCTGACACGCAATGAACGCGTGGTGGCATTTGAAGGCGTGAGACGTAGAGCAGAGACGCTCTTGACCATTCTGGAGGTTGTTAATAATATAATAACACTAATACCGAAATGGTTAAGGCATTTTAGAATGACCAAAACAACATTTCAGATGTTTTACAATGTGCTCAGCCTGCTTGTTTGTCCATTCACACACATTTTTATCATCACATGATCTCTTATAACAAAATCACATTACTTTTTTAATGAGCATATTGGGATTTGTTTGGTAGAAGTGTTTTCATCGTAGTTTATGCGCGTCTTTTTTATCAAATAAAAAGTTTATCCTACTCAATTATGCGCATTTTCAAAACTCATGCGCATCTTATCCTTTCCATAAACCGTTTTTTTATGCGCATATCCAAAATGCTGATTTTCGCCGCATTTTGCGACAGGATAGTCTACACACACACATGGCTGTTTGACACTATTCTCTGCACCTACCGAGTCAGTGAAGGACCACAGACACATGCATAATAAAATGCTGAGTTTTTGTTCCCCATACGGTGTGCGGTATCAAATTCCATTAAAACAACACTCTTCCAGCAGTTCATACTCGCATCCAATATCTCGTTTTTCCCGGGGGGCATGCATGAAATGTTTCTAAATTAAAGTGAAAGTGCCAAACTGCAGTTTCACCAGCATGGACCATGCCACACTTTGAGCTAGACTTTATTGTAGGGATAAAGGGCATGGTAAGAGAATAGTGGGATGAAAGGGAAGGGAAGAGTATAAACAGTGATCAGGTAGGTAGGTTGATTGGGTGTCCTACAATGATGCCCAGAGACTCAGAGTGGGGTACTGTCTCTGTAATATTTTGGTAGAGTGATTGACCCCCCCAATTCAACCAAGGAGTGAAGAGAGGGTTATAGGATTGTTAATGGGAAGCGAGGAAATAGAGGGAGGGAGGGTGGGTTCGAGAGAATGAGAAGAACAGTGCTAGAGGGCTGGTCTGCCTTAAATTTGTTTTAGTGAGTAGATGATTGGTTAAGGAGACAAAGTGAGGCGTGGTTCCGCTGCCGAACCTTTGTTAACAAGTTAACTCCATTAAAGTCGACAAATTAAAAATGAAACATCCGAAATGACACAAAACTCCAGCGGAAATGTGGATAGCGTGGTGACGCAATGACGTTAATCAAATTATGTGGTATAACATGTAAAACAGGATCATGAAAGGAACATTCAAAAAGCAACTCGTGTAAACACCTTAATCATGTTATTGTATTATTCAGATTAAGGCAAATAATTTGATTACTGATGTCTATGTAAATGTAGTCACTGAGAGAGGATCTGTATCTGGATTTGTTAAATTGTTAATCTGAGGTAACTAGTGTACCTTTATTACTGCGTAATTCCATACAAAGTGTGAAGCTGCCTGGTTGGTTCCTGTCACATGACTCGTGATTCATTTATTTTGATTTTTTTCGCCTAGAAAAAATGAGCATGACATACCGCGTGTGTATCCCTTCCTATCTGCTCACTTAACCCGCTCGTCTCCATTTGAAATAATGAAACTGAGCACACAAAAGTCCCCTTTTGTTGACTCGCAATATCAGACCTGTGCATTGCAAGGCCCTGTTTGCGGTTGAATTTAAATTAAACAAATACTTCATGTGGTGCAATCAAAGAAGTCCAGCAGGCCACATGTGTCCCGGGGGCCGTAGAATGCCCAGGTCGGATCTAAAGTAACTTACTGGCAGCAGTTTGCCAGTAACTTACTGTAAATCATTTACAGCAAAAATACTGTATTTACATTTACAATTACCTACATTTATCTTGCTCTGTCTATTTATAGCATTGTATATATTTACTGTAAAATAAACAGTCATTTTCACAATGCAACTTTAAAATACAGTAACATACTGCATAACAGTACAATACAGTTCATATTACAGTAAAATATGGTGTAATGTACAAAAACAGTTACTATGGAAGTCAGAGACTAGTTTCCAACATTCTTCAAATCATCTTTTGCATTTAACAGCACAAACGCATTCATAAATGTCTGGAACCACTTGAGGGTGATTAAATGATGAGTTCATTTTAATTTGAGCAAACTGTGGCATCATTCTAGCATCCATTTTACACCATGTAAAGTACTTTTCATTAATCTCAGACAACGCAGAATCAAAATTAGATTGCTCATTGACGCTTTTTTCCAGTGGCGGTGACCAGGTCAATACCGCCCTCTATAGCTAAGGCATTGCTCCCATTGGACCTCCATCTCTGGCTCATCTGTTAATGTGAACTCTCGAATACTGTGTTCCACAGGTCAAGGTTCACTGTCTGACAAAAACGCAGTTAAAAGAGGGAGTTTATCAGGCTGGGCTCAGGACTATTAATGAGGAAAGGAAAAGCAGGTGGTCTCTTTATCTCTGATAGAGGTCAAACCCAGCAGAGAAAAATGGCAGGAGGATTAGATATGGGGATTAGACTGTCTAGTAATTGCAACCCATGGAAGAAAAAAATATATATGCAAAATCCCTGTTAATCAATATAAGAGGTGCGAATAAGTGACTTTGGACAGCACGTGATATATACTGAGAAAACTGTTCAATAGTAATTGTTGAGAAGAAATGACTGCAAATTAAAGCTCTAAAAGAAGGAATCATTTATAATGGCACTTTCTTCAGAGGCATTATACACTCACCGGCCACTTTATTAGGTACACTGCTTGTTAATGCAAATTTCTAATCAGCCAATCACATGGCAGCAACACAATGCATTTAGGCATGTAGAAAAGGTGATTTAAGTGACTTTGAACATGGCATGGTTGCTGGTGCCAGACGGGCTGATCTGAGTATTTCAGAAACTGCTGATCTACTGGGATTTTCACGCACAATCATCTCTAGGATTTACAGAGAATGGTCCGAAAAAGAGAAAATATCCAGTGAGCAGCAGTTCTGTGGGAGCAAATGCCTTGTTGAGGTCAGAGGAGAATGTTTGAGCTGATAGAAAGGCAACAGTAACTCAAATAACCACTCGTTGCAATCAAGGTATGTAGAAGAGCATCTCTGAACGCACAACACATCGAACCTTGAGGCGGATGGGCTACAGCAAAAGAAGACCACACCGGGTGCTACTTCTGTCAGCTAAGAAAAGGAAACTGAGGCTACAATTCTCACAGGTTCACCAAAATTGGGCAACAGAAAAAACTTTGGCTGATCTGATGAGTCTCGATTTCTGCTGCGACTTTCTGATGGTAGGGTGAGATTTGGCATCAACAACATGAAAGCACTGATCCATCCTGCCTTGTATAGATGTGAGTCGACAAATCTGCAGTAACTGTGTGATGCTATCATGTCAATATGGACCAACATTTCCAAGGAATATTTACAGTACCTTGTTAAATCTATGCCACGAAGGATTAAAGCAATTCTGAAGGCTAAAGGGGGGCCAACCCGGTACTAGTAAGGTGTACCTAAAATGGCCGGTAAGTGTATAGACAGTTGAATTCAGAATTATTAGCCCTCCTGTTAAATTTTAATTAATTTATATATTTTCCCCAAATTTCTGTTTAACGAAGGGAAGATTTTTTTTTTCCTATTCTAAACATAATAGTTTTAATAACTCAATTCTTTTACCTTTGCCAAGATGACAGTACACATTGATTACTAGATATTTACAAGATACTGGAATTCAGCTTAAAGTGCAAGGTTTAACTATATAGGTTAATTAGGGCAATTAGGAAAGACATTGTATAACAGTGCTTTGTTCTGTAGACCAGGGGTTCTCAAACTTTTCAGCCCGCGACCCCCAAAATAACAATGCCAGTGACTCGCGACCCCCAATATCCTCTGAGGTGGTTATAAATACAGAAACCTTGCATGCAATGGCGCACACACACCAATAGACCCAAGTCTATTCTTCGTTTAATTTTTTTTTATGTATCTCAGTGCTGTAAATGTGCCAGAAAGTTTAACCTGGTGTTATAAAATCTGTGCTATGTTGCTATTGCTGTGTCTTTAATATAATTTAATTACCCCAGGGGTCGCAATCCAATAAAACTAGTAACTAAATAGTATATAGTAACTCATTCATTCATTCATTTTCTTGTCGGCTTTGTCCCTTGCGGGGTCGCCACAGCGGAATGAACCGCCAACTTATCCAGCACGATTTTACGCAGCGGATGCCCTTCCAGCCGCAACCCATCTCTGGGAACTTCCACACACACATTCACACTCATACACTATGGACAATTTAGCTTACCCAATTCACCTGTACTGCATGTCTTTGGACTGTGGGGGAAACCGGAGCACCCGGAGGAAACCCACGCGAACCCAGGGAGAACATGCAAACTCCACACAGAAACGCCAACTGACCCAGCCCAGCCGAGGTTCGAACCTACGACCCAGCGACGTTCTTGCTGTGAGGCAACAGCACTACCTACTGCGCCACTGGGTTGCAATATAGTAACTGTAAACGACTATTTTTTTTTTTCTGTAGGTTATGGATAAAATATGGTAGCTCTTATGGTTTAATAAAAATAAATAGATTTTTGGAAATGACCAGGCGACCCCCCTTCATTGTCCCGCGACCCCTCGGGGGGTCCCGACCCCCACTTTGAGAACCACTGCTGTAGACGATCAAAATCCTTAAGGGGTCTAAATATATAGACCTTAAAACATTTTTTTTTTTTTTTTACGAATTATTTTTAAAAGCACAGTTCCCCCAAAAATATATTTTTATTTAAATTTACTGATGCTAAACTTAAAGGAGTATAACATTACAAATATTTAGAAATATTTTAATTATATATTTTATATATTTCTATTCATTCATTTTCCTTTAGGTTAGTCTCTATTTCAGAGGTCGCCATAGCAGAATTAAGTGCTAACTATTCCAGCATATGTTTTACGCAGCGGATACTCTTCCAGCCACAACCCAATATAGGGAAACACCCATACACACCCGATTTAGCAATTAGCTTAGCCAATTCACTTATAGTGTATGTCTTTGGACTGTGGGAGAAACCAGAGCACCCGCGAGGAAACCAGAGGAAACCCACGCAAACACAGGGAGAACATGCAAACTCCACACAAAAAAAGCCGACAGGTGCTACCACTGGTGCCATCTATATTTCTATTATTATGTTATATTTAATATTTATTCTATTTATATTATGCATAATGCACACAGCATTAGCACACCATTCCCTACATGAATCTATTAAAGGAGTGATAAAGAATAATGTAAATCATCAACAGAAAAAAGATGACAAACTCATGCTCACAATTTAGCTTGCAGTTGAACAGTTTTATTAACGGCAGCAGGAACGCTGAAGAAGATGACACAAGCTCAAGGTTAACCTAGATAAGGTGTGACGGCTTCAGCAGTGTTTTAATATTGTCTGCCACGCCGTTCCCGCCGCCAGATTTATGGTGCGAATAGAAATCCAGCTTTTCCCGGGGGCTATCACTCTTAGCGTTTTTATTTTTTATAGATTGTCATTCCATTGTAAATCTGAATGAATTAATGCGCCTACCACAGACAAATCGGACCAATATGAAAAATGTCCATTTATTATGGGGAAATAGAAGAGGATGCCTTTGGCATATGGAAACCAGCTGAACGGATGTCTGGGGTGTTTTCAAGTCCCGAACGAATCCATCATCCATCATCTGAAGACTCGTAGTCTTGCGTGAGGTGGTAAAGGACTCTAGTAATAATTCTAGTTAATCACTGTCAGTGAATGGCAGAAATATTAACTATTCATTACCCCTCTTCACACCTCCGAAATGAAGTATTGATGTATCTTAAAACAAAAACAGTGCTGCAGGACATGATCTGGCTGACGGCAGAGCAGTTGAGCTCCATTCTAGAAGCACGTCTTCTGGCCTCGTCACGGCATGCGTCTCGCGCACAGAAATACAGCGGCTGATGAAAATGCAATGGATGTATTATTTATGCAACTTCTCACAGTAGCACAAGAGCCGTCGAGATTGAAAATGCATGTTGTCAGCTGCTGGCTTCCCTAGGTTGAAATCAATAGAGAGAAGCACTAACCTGCCACCAGCTCTGATGACTGATTGAATTCAGAGAGGCTGTGAAGCTTAACGCACTTCAGAAAGGAAACTGCAGTCTATTGGAGGCATGCAGCGGAATAATATTCCAATTCTGGTGTGGATGGTTTTCCTTCCCAGAGTGCACCGCTCTTACCCTTCACTGCTCAGGGACGGCTATCGATGAATAGTCATCGGGATTCTGAAGCAGGGCCCACTTCAGCGCAGGCACCCGTCGCAATCTCCGTCTCATCCCCGGAGCACTTTACTTGCTCAATTCTGTACGTGAGCGAGCAATCACGCAAAAAGCTAATTAAATTACCTCAAGCTGCTGTACCGTTACCTCGAGAAAGTCCATCGCATTTATAATGTATACGCCAGTGCATATATGCAAACACGAAACCATCAAGGGTGGAAAAATGCATTTTAATATGGCTCTGCCTCTGATATGCACTGCCCTTTGCAGATTTGTTGTTAATGCACTACGTGGAAACTCTCTTCGGAAAAGAAATAGTCTATAGAGCTATACCATTTTTACTGCAAATGACTAATAAAACACTTCACATGTGAGCAAATGTATGACAGTTATTGAATTTAAAGAAGATGTTTCTGTTTGCACATGCACTGTCTGATCATATAGTGTGCATGCACTGAAGGTTATTGGGGGTAAAAGTTGGTAAATAAGTGAAAATGAACTGTCAACATGCCTAGTCTGACAGTGTTTAAGACAGCAAAGTGTAGGTGTAACCCTGTTGGTTCTACACTACCCAACCTGCTCTGAGCTGGGATCAAGGTTATAATAGTTTTGGATTTTTCATTAGTTTTAGCTTTTATTTAGTTTTGACTTTTTGTTTTCAAATTCAGTTAGTTTTAATTAGTTTTTAGAGGCAGATTTACCCGTTTTTATTAGTTTCTATATTTTGAAATTAATTTCTGTATTAGTTTTAGTTTTTTTCTGAATAAGAATATTTGTTAGGTGCAAGATTCAAAATCATCAGAATAAATTGTATAATAAAAACAAATAATTCAAATACAACAGCCCACAAGATAGCAGCCTAAAGTAAAATATGTGTGCAAGGCTGCTTCTGAGGTTAGATACACAGTAGTGATGGGAAGTTCAGATCTTTAACGTGAACCAGATCTTTTGTGACAATCCTCCCATGTTAGGATGCAACATACCAAAAATATGTAGTCAGCAATCATAATTTCTGTCAGTTAAAACATCACCATGATCTGAAAAGTTTCTTACAGTGAAGTTTTGCAACCCAACTGAAGCATGATTCATTTATTTAAATTCCATTACGATTTTCTGATATGAAATAAACTTACGTTTTTTTGCCAGACCCTCTCATTTAAGTCCTCGGTTTACCCGCGCTGCAGTTGTTAAAGTTTAGTTCAATCACAGCAGGCTGTCATGTAGGGTTGGGTCCGATAGACGATGCCATTGTCCATCGCCTGATGGCCTATAGACATCACGATGCTCAGGCGCCATCGCCGATCCTCCGTCCCGCCCCTATTGCAAACCCGCTCGTGAAAAATACACACTTAGGCCCCGTTTACACTAATACATCTTAGTTTTAAAATGGCATTTTAGAACGAAAATGATCCACGTCCACACTGGCGTTTCATCTAGCATTTCTGAACAGCCCTCCGTCTGCTGAAAACGCACATCACGTGACCACACACACACACACACGCACAGACACAGCCACAGCCACACACACATACACACACACTGTCATGCGCTCGTCTGAGCTCCGGAGTGCAGGTCTGACAGTTTATCAAGGATGTACTGCTGGATCAGGACAGCTGGACAGGTGCTAATTTGTGTGTAACTTATCTTTATTCATTTATGATTTGGTTATGAGTAAAACAAAGGCCATGCGGGTCAGGTAGTAGAAACTAGGGGTGTCAAAATGAATTGTTTCTTCGGTGCACCGTGATGCAGACGCAGACAATTCGGTATCGGTTCAGTAATAATCATAACCGGTTATTATGTACTGACGTCATTTATCTCCTATGCGCTATGTTGCGTTAGCTTACTATGGCGAGGGAGGCGAGCGCGAGTGTTTACAATGCTTCGCCTACTTGACGCAGAAACTGTGCACAATTTCACTGCGTGTGTGTTTTCTGGACACTCTTTCACTGACACTTACAGCAGAAGCCCCTATTTCACTGCGATTGAGAGAATGAAAGTAAACTCCATTACTCCCTCTCTCTCTCGCTGTGGCCCATTTGACCTGCTGCCGTGACTTTTTCTCTCCTCTCGGCTGATACGGCGATACTTCTGGATAGAGGTCTGCATTCCCGCGGGTGTAAGGCGGGAGCCGCTGGACCAGACCAGATTTCTTGCGGCGCGGAAATAAATTTCCGAATAAACCACGGGAGCTGTCGGTAACTCTGGTGTAAGTTGAACGGGAGCGGGCGGTCTAACAATATCGCTCCCGAGCAAGCACGTGTGTGTGTGTGTGTGTGTTTATGTGTGTGAATGAGAGAGAGAGCGATGCTGTGTGTTGCTGTCTATGTTTGTGTGTGCGTGTATGTGTGTGAATGAGAGGGCGTGATGCTCTGTGTCGCTTGCTTGGTGCTGTGTGTCTATGTGTGTGTGTGTGTTTATACAGACAGCCCCAAATATAAAACGGTGTTAGGGGAAAGCATCGACAATGCACCGTGATGCACTGAGATATCGAATTGAGCCATATCGATGGCATGATAATCGGAACCGAACCGAACCGTGAGACCAGTGTAGGTTCACACCTCTAGTTCAACGGTAGGCTACAAATAATTAATTCGTTATGAATTAATTATTCATAAATAATTAATTCACCTCCGCCTATGATGACGATGCCATCATCCATCGTAACGTTTCACATTAGACATTGTACAATGCCAAATTGGTCAACATCGCCCAACCCTACTGTCATGTACTGTTTGTGTTCGGTTCACTGAATCACGCATGTGCAGTATATTGGTTCACCGCTTCTCAAATCTGATCTCAGTGTACTGTTCTAATAACTGAATAACAGTATATATTGGTTTATTTCGATTATCACGAGAGGGTGGTATCAGGCATGCTAAAAAATTAAGTATTTTGTGGATAAGAGTGCTTACTGGAGACACAAATCGTTTCAAATGATTCAGTTCGATTTGGTTAATTAGTTCAACCGGTTCACTTAGAATATCCTTTAAAAAGATTAGTTCGCGATCACTTATACAGAAATAAAACCCATTATTAGGCACAAATGTGTTAAAGTAATAATTTTAAATGTCTGCATTTAATGTTGTCACTGTGCTGCTGTCATGTCCACTTGTTGTTTTTGTCACAGGATCAACAGTGAGGATGATGGGAGGAGAACCGGCTCGATCTGGCCAATGGCAGCAGGATTACCGACTCTGAGGTGCTGTACGAGTCAAACACCTGGCAGCGCCAAGAAAATAGATTTACGTCTAAAAGGCTTACAGTAATATTATCTATTAAATACATTTACAAAGATGAACACGGGACATTTTTGCTATAATTTTAGTTAGTTTCAGTTAGTTTTGTATGTACACAATTCAGTTTCAGTTAGTTCTAGTATTTAAAAAAAAAAAAAAATTTATGGTTATTTTTACATCAGTTAACGAAAATGATTTTAAATTTGAGTTTTTGTTTTTTCATTCATTTTCGTTAACTATAATAACCTTGGCTTGGAACAAACCGATGATTCTTTCTATGGGAGTCGGTAGACCATGGCCTCTAGCGAGTGAGGTTTACCTGACAGCACTTTGCTAGCTGGCCTCTGCTACATAGGCACATTAAAAATTTAACTTTTTTAAATGCTACAATTTTGAATGCAATTCTTTATTATGTTGACATGCTCCATTTGATCATTTTAAAGCAGCAATTTTGAAACGTTGCAATTTTAAACAATTTTGCTTCTTTTTGTACTCACAGACAAGCACAGTTTGACTGTTTCAAGGCTGCTCTTTTCATGTTTCATGTAGACATGCTCAGTTTGACCCTTTTTAACTCTGCTTTTAAATGTTTCTTTAGTATGTGTACACATGGACACTTTGACCAAGGCAATTTTGAATGATTTGGAGTAGTCAGTTTGACCATTTTATACTGTAAGCTGGCCATTTTTAATGAATCTCTTTTGTTCAGTAAGTGTACGCTCAGTTTGGCTCTTATTGATGTGCCAATTTTCAATTTCTTTGAGCATGTGTAGACATTTGACCAAGTGGCAATTTTGAACAAGTTTATTCAGTTCAAGTAGATATCCCTAATTTGAGTCTATTAAGGTGAATTAGTTTCTTTAGTAGCCCCTGTGTAGACACATACAGTTTAACATTTTTTAAGGCAGCCTTTTTTAATGGGTTTCTTTACTACATGTAGACATGCACAGTGCGAGAGTTCAAGTCCTCATGAAATAAAAACTGAAAATTGACTGTTAGTGTGGTTTCACACATTGCCACCTTCTCGACTGGTTTGTGATTACAGTCTTTTTTCCTTCTGAACCCTGGTACGCTTGCATCATCAAGCTACTGTTTTGTGTACAGCTGTTGCTAGGTGATGGCCATGAAAGCAAAGTACCAAAATGGAGACATACGCATTAGGGTTGGGCGATGTTGACCAATTTGGCATCGTACGATGTCTAATGTGAACATCGGCGATGGACGATGGTATCGTCCATGTAGGCGGGGTGGGGGTGGTTGTTGTTAAATATCAATGAATTCATAACGAATTTAATAATTGTAGCCTATCGTTTTCACTACCTGCCCCACATGGTCTTTGCTTTACCCATAACCAAACCACAAATAAATAAAGTTATACACAAATTACCACCTGTCAATCACTTTTTTTTCCGCGGGACTCTGACATGATCAGGCGGAGTGATCTGTGTCTTAGTGGCTTGTTCCCCACAGCTGGTGGCGGTGACCAGACGAGAGTTCGTTTGGAGTTTACTGTAATTTGTATTGTGCTTAATGATAACTTCCCTATTTTATTATTATTATTATGAGAAAATAATAACAAGTAAAGCTGCTAGGGCTCGATCGTTTCTACGTATGCGCCCGAAATTTTATGCGACCTAAAATATATATTTAAAAGCATTTGTGCTAGTGCATGTGCGACCTGTTTTCACAGCAAAATCCTCACCGCGTGCGCAGATTTAGGAGACATTTATGCAGGATGCATCTTTGCACCTAAAGACGCCAAACGCAGCGCTCAGGAACAGATTAAAACAGTTGTTATGCGATTGTGAACTTGCTGAAGTAAAAAAGCCCGGACTGCTTGCCTTTACAATACTGCCCAAATAGCCACTATCCGCCTATGTTATTTTTTACCCGAAAACTTGGAAACTTGGATTCAAAACCGCCCAATCTGGCAACACTGCTTGCCCCGCCTTTGTGCTCTTCTTATTGGCCCACTGCGCTAGAACTGAACGCGAATGGATTGGTTAATATCAGCTGTCAATCACTCAGTCAATGCCTTCACATGACAGGAGCTACAACCGCGGAAATGTGAAGCTCTGAAGAAGAGAGAATGAGAATAACACTGACAGATTTAGTTTTAGAAACTCTAACGTTACTAATAATGGCACATCTTATTAGTGATCATGTGCTGAATGTTAATCCACCATTTACACTTTTTCAAGAGTGGATAAAAGACTTCCTGTGGCTTCAACTCCGCTATGAATATTACTAAAGCCGTTCACTGTAGAGTCTGTGGGACGGGGTTTGCAGCTAACAGTGTTTGCCACTGAATCTACGCGAGAGGTGCTGTATAATCCTCACGATGCATTTAATCCTCACCATGCTGTTAGCCGTGCAAACGAGAGCTATAAGTAAAATATAACACAGCTCATGAAAAGACAGTTATTGCTATTAAGATGACATGCAAATAAGTTATATATCAATATAAATGTGGGGCGGGGCGATGGATCGCGATGCCGGCTCAGCATCGTGAAGTTTATTGGCCATCGGCGATGGACGATGAAATCGTCTATCGGCCCAACCCTAATACGCATATCATGGTCCTTCTGCTTTTGCTTTCGTTACCAAATCACACAGAGCCATTTGCATCTATCTGCCGCAAAAAATATTAAAAACATTCAGAACATCACGCGATGTCTGCATAAGTCTTTTTTGGTGGAGACAAGCAGACATTATTACTGTTTGCACTAGGTTAGTCCCGCTTGTCACTAACGTAGGTGATACACAGACAAACACACACGAATGAATGTTATGAAAACTAAAGTTTGTTGTACAGTCGGTGGTTCACTTCTGGTATTTGGTATGATTGCATTCATATCAGAAGTGAACCGTACCAAAGTTCACACAAACCGTTCCTCAGACCACCTCTTTCAGGCAAACTCGGGTACAGTTCGTAGGTGCGCACCCGAGTTCAGAAGACAGCAGTCACACTAGCTAAACATACAGTACACTGACGTCAAACAAACCCAGGTGAGGACCAAAAGTGCTAGTGTGAAAGCGCCCTTAAATCACAATGCTCTTCTTAAGGTCAGGTTAATCAAAATTGGAAAATTTGCAACCCAGGCTCTTTGGAAATATGTACATCAGCCGACATTTTTGCTAAATGTCAAATAATTGCTCCAGGAAAGTTCTGTTGCGTGTTTTAGATGACAAATCTACTAGAGGGCACTGTCTATAGTTTCCGAGTCCGAAATATGCTGCTTAGGATATGGTTTTGTATGTGTCAGATACACATTCCTTTTGTGCAACTTCACGAGAAGGCAGGACAACTGACCTAAACCCTTCCCTAAACTGATGTTCGTACACATGAATTCCAGAGTACCATCGCATCACGCATGCAAATGCAATCTGCAATTTATTTTCTCTTGTGCTTGCTAATGCTTTGACATGGTCAAATAGTCAATTCTGACAACTAAATTTCAGTTTGGCCATAGTCACATTCCATACGATCTCTCGCCAAGAGTTTGCACACAAAAAAACATTGTGTTTTCATGCTAGAGTTAGAAGTGAGAGTATGTTCTAACCTCTGTGCACATCATCTCATCTACATAGCATCCCTTGTCGCTGTAGCTTGCACATGTTCTGCTCTATTCAGTTTATGCAGTTTTTCCTTTGACTACCTTTTGAATCAATGGTACAGTTGCCTCATTGTGGATAAACTAATTACAGCAAAATGATTAATTGTATTTAAATGTTTAAGCATGCATAGTTACAAAAAAATACATACAAGCGCTTTTCTGATGACAAACTCCCGTCAAGCAAACTATAAGCTGACACTCACGTGAGCATAAAAACAAAGTACATTTTGGGCAATTAAAAAAAACAGAGTCAGAGAGGTTGATATAGACTGAGAAAAGATATGCTGCAATAATCTAATATGTCAACACATGCTTTTTCGGCCATTAAACCATGCTAACCTATTCTAGTACAGTAAATAAATATAATATATAAATATTGACTTTTAAAATAGCATCATCCTTGGCAACCCCAACAAATATCTTGTTTACTTTAAGAGCAAATTGTGACAGACGACACATGTATGTAAACAAACACAATATACTAGCTGTACTAAAGATAAATTTGCTGAATAATGCCAGGCAGTGTCAGTGGAAGTAATCATTGCCAATGCCAAAAAAACTGGCAGTTTTCAAGCATCACCAAAAATAAAAAGGATGAAAAAAAGGTAAAGAATTTTGACATCATCAAAAATGAGCATGAATCTAATGCCACATGACTTTCAGAACAAACTCACTCTTTCAATGATTATTCACCTGGTTATAGAATTTTGGTACATATTAAAACAATTCAGCTCCAGGCATATTTGTGCATGCAAAACCATACCATCCAGAGCTTAATCCCAAGTCAAATATCCAGTAGATGTCTCTGATAAGCTTTTGTTGCCTCTGGAAACATGGTCACATATATAATGATGGATAACCCAAACGCCCTGAATTTTAGCATTGATCTTTTTGTCATGTGCTGCCATCATTAAACATGCATGTTGAAGCGGTAAGAAGAGTGAGTGACACTGCCTGAATCTCTCAGGCGTTCATAAAGAGCTAGTACATGACTTGAGTGACTGAAAATGCATTTGATCTGTTGTCAGTTGTGACGGTATAAAGGCAATGTTGATCATGGATTCATTTCATGGCTAGATACACCTTTTGAAAAGGTTATATGTACAGAATGTCAATATAACCCAAGTCTCAAATTAAATATCAGTTTAGCATTTGTACTCAAGTGATATTCAAAGTGAATGATTTAAAAGTACTTCAAATTAGGGATGTAGGTGTTATGAAATGAAAATTTGAGACCTGCGTGAATGGAAATCTTTTTGATTACACTCCCCTGATCTTTCACAATCATATAGTCCTGCTTTAAATTAGGGCTGCACGATTCTGGCTAAAATGAGAATTACAATTTTTTATTTATTTTTTTCACGATTTTCTTATGATTCTGTAGATGTAAAATAAAGGTTAATATGAGTAGGCTATTATTATTGTTATTTCTCAAAAATATGGTAAAACAACAATAATATTAGACCTATATGTAGGTCTACTGTTGGTTAAAATGCTAAATTTTCTATAGACTTGCGATGGTGGACTTAAAGTGAAGACATCACAATACAACTATTCATAATTCTGAAGTTGAATTACTATGTTTGAGACATATGCTTGTCATTTGTCACTGGCAACATTATTAGACCATTTTTTTTTCACTGGTAAAATGAAACATTTGTCATTATCAGATTCCCTCTTGCATTATATTCAGCACTATATACTGTAGGCTACAGATATACTGACACTGTTAAACATGTATTTTCACTTTGTGTTCGCTATGAAAGAAAAAGCATATGAAATGTTTGTTGTAATCAAAACTCTAAAATGCGAGATGATCATTTAAACAATGTGCCCGCTTTTGGTTTCATTTTCACTGCTGAGTGCGGTTCATGTCATGACTGCCTTCACTTTGAGAAAAAAACAAACATGCAAATCATACCCCCCGTGCGGCTCCCAAACGATCGCTCTGTGCAACAATCTGAATGTTATTTTCAACTTTATTACCTGTTATTCACAGCCTATGCAAGTTCTGTTCACTAAAATAGAGTACATTGGCGGACATGCGCGTCCTCCTGCTAGTAAACAAACAGTATGTGAGCTCACATGTGATTTTGCAGCTGCGAATACATCATTACACGAAATTACATTTTGGGGTAAATTATACCTTATGAATACAGTATGTGACACTTTTAACGCCATTTGGAGGTTTGCATGTTGCTGAGCAACATATATAAAACAATGTGAAGAACAATGCTGAATTGTAGAAAAGCTGAATTAAGATCGTGTGTAGGGTCGAATCAAGATTGCTATCTTTTTCGATTAATCGTGCAGCCCTACTTTGAACTAGTGTTGTCACGTTACTAGAATTTCCAAATTCGATACGATACCTTAAAAATATCGATATTCAATACCATTTTTGAAACCATGGGGAACAAATTCCGCAACATTAAAAGTATGCAAATGAAGTAAAAAGGGACAGAAATAACTAAACCATATAATGCTTATATGTACAAGTCAGCAAAAGTCCAAAAGTCAATATATTACAAAAATATAATATATCTTATTCTCTAAATAATCTTATTTTCTGATTAAAACAAGTGTTAATATCTTAATAATAAAACTAATAATAATAATAGTAATAATAATAATAATAATAATAATAATTTATCTCCGTGCTAGTGAAAAGAGAAAAGTATAGATCAGGGGTCACCAATCTCGTTCCTGGAGGTCCGGTGCCCAGCAGGGTTTAGCTCCAACTTGCCTCAACACACCTGCCTGGGTGTTTCAAGTATACCTAGTAAGACCTTGATTAGCTTGTTCAGGTGTGTTTGATTAGGGTTGGAGCTAAAATCTGCAGGACACCAGACCTCCAGGAACAAGTTTGGTGATCCCTGGTATAGATTAAAAGCAAAAAAAAAATGCATACTTTTAAATATTTTAGTATTAATATTATCAATATTGATATTTTTGACAACACTACTTTGAACATATATTATTTGCTTAAAGTGTTAGTTAACCCATAAATGAACATTGTTATCATTTACTCAGCCTCATGTCATTACAATCCACCAAGACCGGAATCCAAATCCAATATATTTTAGATGAAAGCTGAGAGCTCCCTCATCCTCCATAGACAGTAACTATCCTGAGAAGTTCAAAGTCCAAAAAAAGAACTAAAAAAAAATTGTAAAAACATTTTCAGTGGCTCAACTATAATCATATGAAGCTCCAAGAACACTTTGTCCACCAAAAACAAAAGGTAAAAACAACTTTGTTTGCCTATGTATTCTGTATCAGATAAAGGTGTGCATTTAATACAGGGCAATACAAACACTTGCATTATGCACTGCTGACTGTAATGGTAATTCATCATACTGCCTGTAATAAATGCACTCTCTACAACCTGACAAACTTGTTGATCACTGTATTTACAGGTTCTTTTGGCACACAAGTTTTTTTTAGCTTTGTATGATTACAGTTAAACCCCTGAAGACATGTGAAATGTTCTGACAATTTTTTTGGTTCCCTTTTCTGGACTTTTCCGAAAATGGACAAAGGTCTCAAGGGATTGGAACAACGTGAGGGTGTAATTATTAACACGACTTACATATTTGGGTGTACTAACTCTTTAAGACAGTGTTGCTGTTTCTGGATGAAGTTAGCAACTGACTGTTTGCACAGTTCATGACAAATAAAGCTAAAAATATTTAAGTATCACAAATAACCATTTCAAAACTGAAGTTTGTATTTGGCTTGAAAATAACAACGGCATCAGTTCTTCACCTCAGAGAAAACATCTAGGTACAGCTCTATCTCATCACAAAGTTTGACTTTGCTTTAAGATGAATGCCTTGGGAAGCTGACTCGATCCCAAAAAAAATTGCTCTTTCTAAAATTAAACGTAGCATGACGAGACCACCAGCTGTGAATGAAGTAACTGATAACAGCAAGCTTGTTCTACGATGCTTGGAAACTACTGCGGTGGGTGGAGACACTGCAATCCCTAAAGCTTTTAACAAATAACTCAAATGTCTTTTGTCACCAGGTCTCGCACTAAAATGAATGACACACTGGAGGACTATTAAATGCTCTACACTCTCATTTTTCACACTTCAGCATGGCCTTTACTCGATTTCATATTTCACTTCTTTTCTGAAAACTTTGTTCCTATCTTTTCCAGGTATATTTAGCCACCAATATGAGATGCACAACCTTTAAAGGGGTGGTCCAGAGTGTATTTTTAAGGCTTGGTTGTGTTTATGGGGTGCAAATCAATGTGTGCTCATGCTTTATATGTAAAAAATCATGTTATTTTTTCATACATCTTAGATTATGTAAAGCTACTCGGCTAACATGAAAACGACTGTCATATTTCCTAGTTCCTTTGAAAGGCCTGCCCTCGAAAGGTTCTGATTGGTCAGCTAACATAATGTGCCGTGATTTGTGGATCGATTCCATGTCACCAAGAAGCATCACGCCTCTAATATCACATGCTTTGCCGTTGTGTAAATACTGTCAGTCAGTGTAGCTGTTAGCCGTATCAGTTTGAGCCTGAATCGGACAGAAAATGAAGAGGACACAGCTGAACCTCACGCTTGTTCTCTAAAATAAAATCTGACAAGTGTCTTTCACATATATTCGGAATAAGCATGTGTAAGTAATATGAAATGTTCACATAATCACATATTTGCGAGTTTGTTATTTGAGATGTATAACGCAGGGAAAATGGCCTCATAGTGTCACAGATACACAGGAGGCCCAAATGCAAACGAATGCAAGTTGATTTATTAACAGGGATAACAGGAAATAACAACTGGTATAAATCTCACCAGATCTCGAGGGATAGGGTAGAGCAATGATGCATCTCTCAAGGAAATCAACACACTAAACAGTGGTAATAGTTCTTCAGAGCAACAGATCCAGAGTGAAGTCTCTCACTGATATCTCACCAGATATCGAGGGAAGGAGTAGAGCAATGGTGCATCTCTCAAGGAAGTCGACAACACTTAACAGCGGTAATAGTTCTTCAGAGCAGCAAAACAAAGTGAATCTCCTGTGGGTGTCATCAGTGCAAACAGCGGTAACAACATCAATAAAACAAAGCCGTGCTTGACAAGTCCGAAGGCAACAGACTCTATGATGACTCACCACCAGCGAATTCAGCGAGAGAAGCCTAACAGGAAACAGACACAAACGTGAACCACAACGAACTGACAACACGAGATACAAACACTGAACAGATAAAGGCGCGCGGTAACGCGCTGCACCTGTGGTTCACTGATTAACAGCTGAGCAATGCTGAATAACAGCAAAGCACGTGACCGCTCAGCTGATGACATGTAAACACACACAGCCACACGGTGAAGGTGCACCCCAACAAACACACCCATACCCACACACACACACATACAAGAGAAACAGACAGATCCACAACCGTGACACATAGAGACACTGCAGCGCTGCTGAAGATTGTGGGGGTTTACAGGGGTTTGATGGATAAATTTACAATTTGTAGCTAAATTGTTAACGGTGCCAAACTGCATTTCCTGTTGTTTACATCCTTGTTACAACATACCTCTAACAATATAAACTGTGCATGTAAAACATCAATTTTAATTAAAAATATTGCAGCATTGGGACAGCATTTTAGCTTTCTCTGCTATAACATTACAGTATCTGGCCATGCCCCTTCACTGCGTGTGGTGAATGAGTGTAACCTGAAGGGTTTATTATCCCATTAACCCGGATGTATTTTTTTCATAGTCCCCAAATTTTGTTCACTAGCTTTGCTAAGCTAACTCTGTAAAAGCTAGTGCCTCCCTTTGCATTCAACTTTGAGCGCATTACATTCAGAGATGCTGTTAATGTTACTCAACTAAAGTTTAAAATATGATATTGAAGTAACATTTCACTGTTGTTTAAAGTATTTTACAGGCAATAAGCCAAAAATGACCATAAGTCAAACCAAGTGGTTTGATTAAAAACACAAATGCTTATTGGCAAATGTAATAAATAAATGCAAATGTAATAAACACGCCATAAACACAGTCTGCTCTCAATCAACAAATCCATTAGATTTAAAGGCATAGGGTCAACCAAAAATGAAAATTCTGAAATTATTTCAGGAGCTTTCATCTGTTGACAGACAAATTAAGGCATTTTAAAGAAGGTTGGTAACCAAATAGCTGATGGTATTCATTGATTTCCAGTGGGGTTTTTCTTCTATTATGGAATTCAGGGGTTACAGTCAACAGACTGGTCATCAATATTCTTCAGAATTAATTCACTCATGCTGTCACGTCCGCTCTTCTACAAATGCACAAAACACTGGAATTATCAAAAGACACGCATTTATGTACAAATCCGCACTTACTACAGACTCAGGAACATGGAATACAGGAATAACATCCTGGGTTGACATTTCAATAACGCACCAAGACTGAACTAAACACAGGGGTATAAATACACAAGATATAAATGCACTGAATACAAACAGGGGGTTTGACACAGGTGGAACAAATTAACATTAACACATGGCGGGAAAACAGAACAAAGGAATCACATGACACAAACAGAAAGCACATGGAGCACGGCACATGGGGAAGATCACATGACATAAACACTGCAACTACATGAACACAACAAAAACACACCAGACTCGTGACACATACAGGTTTAGTATAACTTGAGAGAGGGGTTTAACATCAATCATTTTTCATTTTAGGTGAACTATCCCTTTCTGAAGTTTTCAGAAGAGAAAAAAAATACAATTGAAAAAAAATACTGAGAAAAAAATAGCAATATTCCCTGTATACAATGTATATTATAAATGTTGAGCCGAAGCGAACTACCAGTGTGTGTGCTTTATAAATATTCACATGTATCGGTATTAATTAACAATATTAATTATCTTATATAAGTCACATTGCATTGTACAAGTATAAGCAGTTTTATTTTAAGCAGCACTTTTATTAAATAATTACTTGTGGCCTTTTGCATTTTACATTTCATTTTAAAATGCTTTACACTGAATATTTCAGTCCTGTATGTAATAATATACCATATGCCATAAATATTTTGAAGGGGAACGTGCACTGTACAAGGCATAGAGCTCTAAAACTGCTCTTCCTTGCAGTCAGAACACTAGACTTTTGGGACTGAAAAAAAAAAATGGCAAAACAACTTTAGGTGTTATCGCCTTAAATTTACAAGCAAATTTTCCCATATAGCAGAAGGGAATACATTTAACATGCACTTGAAATGGATGTTGCCCATGAGGTTAGCGTTTCAGTCTCGCCCTCTCGTATTCTTTAAACATTACAAATGGAAAGTGGCTGGTTCCTGCTCTGGTCCGGGTAGAGAACAAGCACTCTCCGACTAGAGCACTTGTTTACAAGCATCCAAGGTCTTATGACCTTCACAATGCACATCAATCAAACAAAAATCATCAAGAAATGGAAAGAAAAACCTCCATTCGGCCCTTTAGCACACATTCAAACTGTACCGGAAAACTGTGCCACTTCTGTAAGCAAACATAGCTTGTTTTTATTGATCCCGTTTCTATTTTTAGGAACACATTTCCCAATGATCAACATTCATGCTTCTTTTTTTTAACCAATGCGGTCAGCATGCTTTCAAATTAGACATTTTGGATGTGTTTATCTTTGTGCTCAGAATAATTCAGCAGGCATGAACTGAGCAGCAACTCCCTTAGCGAACCACGACACACAATCTGCTTCAATACTGACCAAAAAAAATGACATCAGGAGGCCTGACAGACAATCCATTATTCAAGTCACAATGCAATTTGATGGATTTAAGGACAGAGGACAAATACTCAATCTCTTATTCCAGTTAGTAACACAGCTGACATTCACCGACTCCATGTCAACAGCAGGGCCGCTAGGCTTGTTACAATGTCAAGTATTGCTTGGTAAACAATTACGATTGCAGACATTGATTCATGTCTGTACTCCTAGTAGGGCTGCATGATATTTGAAAAATCAGACGTTGCGATATTTAGCTTTTCTGCAATATATACTGTATGAGCAATATCACACGAGTAGCAGTGCGATATGGCTGTATGTTGGCACTGATCGTAGGCGTGCCTTAGTGTCCCACCAGTGACGATATACAGCCATATCGCACTGTTATCAGTGATATACAGCCATATCGCACTGCTACGAATGTGATATTGCGTTTATACAACAGTTCAACGGCATAATCGTATATATAAAAAAGAAAATCAAACACAGAGTCTCAAAAATCCTTTTGTGCAAGGAAATACTTTCTTCCACCATTCATTCACATCTGCAGTTGAAAAGCAGAAACCATTGCTACTTCACAAACGTCACTTTAAAACTAGTTTTTCAGGGTTTCTGCAGGTTTCATCAAGTCAGATTTAAGACTTTTTAATGCCCTTTTAAGATCATTATAAATTTTATTTAATAATTATACATGGCTAAACACTAAGGATTTTTGATAACGACCCAGTTGGGCCATTTGGGAATTGTTTTTTTTTTGCCACAAAAATCAAATGTAGTTATTTCTTAGCCACATGTTTTAATGTGTCAAAACAATAAAATTCTAGTAGTATAGACTTTTTTCAACATGCATGTTTTAATGAGAAGTTTAACCTTGCTAAAAGTATATACATTACAGAAAATTACATGAATAATCAAAAATATATACATTATTTGCTGGCTTTTGGTTGAAATGAATTGAGTAACTCCTATTCAACCTAATTGGTTTCTGTTATAAAACCTTACGTTTTATGCATACTTATAAACATTATGTCCACTCCCCCTTACTTCTGTAAATAGTTTTTGTGTAAATGGAAGATCACGTAAAGGGATAAACTGCTTTGTTATATATCATGAGTAATTGTGTAACTGTAGTTTAGGAATTTTAATTTGGAGAATTTGCTATATTTGCTTGCAATAAAAAAAACTTTAGAAGAAACAAAAGAAGATTTATTGAGATCGATTGTTGGTGATTGGATGGATCTCGACCGATTGAGTAGCTTTACTTGGAAAGATGAAATTTAAGGCCTGTTTAAAGTTATTTAAGACCTACAGCACAATATTTGTGAATTAAGGTCTAAAATGTTGTTTTGAAAATATAAGACTTTAAGACCCTGCGGACATCCTGTATTTGAATGATTCTCTAGCATAATATCTAAAGTGATGACAAAACAGGTGATTTTGCTGACATTTTAAGATTATAAGGCTGAACGACATGAAATGCAATCAGTCTGGAGACATTTCCCAGTATTTCTCTGTTGCAATTGGGAGATCACAACTATTAACTCCGAAAAAAAAACTAAGCAAAGCAAACACTACCAGAAACACTACCAGAATATTGTATAAATACAGCACTACAACATACAAAAGAGAGAGATCAACTTAGAAAGTCACTTACCTGTTTTATAGTGATTTATCAGCCATAGTTTGAATTCACGCTGAGTTTTTCTCCTCTAAGGGCTTATACGGTCTCTGTCGCCATCTTGTGGCAGAGCATCAACAGTCTTTGCTCTGATCAGTATGACAGGCTGATGGATGCTGACGCGCTGTATCTCCGAAATTATAAATAATTAAAATAGGCATTGTCCTTATAAATAAACTGCATAGCTGCAATCTAAACAACTACATTCTCGCACAAAAAAAAAGCCTCAAAAGTACATTATGTTGTCCAACAGCTGCAAAATTTGTCAAACTGTAGAGTGTTTATTGATCTGCTGTCATTATGAGGGTGGAGTCATGCAGAAGGGGGAGGAGGCTGGAAGAGTGCTGTTTATTGTTATATAAATTGCAATATGAATACAATTTCCTCAGATGGCTTGAATAGCTCTATTTGGAAAAAAAATCTTGAATTTAAATTAATTGGGTTGATTTTGTAAGTGTGAAAATCATGTATAAACAATAATAAACAAATTGCAAGCAAGAATAATTAAAATAGAGCAAAAAAAGTAAAAGAAACGGGGCTTAATAGTTTCAGAAGAATCAAACAGTATTCAGGTACAGAAATTGATAATGAAACGTAAAATAACACTGAATAGTCTTCATTGTTTTAATAAATCAGCAAAATTATTCTTCATGAAAGTTACAAATGTTGTACATTTTTGTGCCCGAATGCTTTACACTCCTGATGCCTTTTAAACACATGTAACTGATAAAGTTTCCCTCTGTTATGCTTGCAGTTAAAGTCAGAATTATTAGCCCCCCTGAATTATTACCCCGTTTATTATTTTCTCTCATTTTTGTTTAACGGAGAGGAGATTTTTACAACACATTTATAAACATAATAGTTTTAATAACTCATTTCTAATAACTGATTTATTTTATCTTTCCCATGATGACAATAAATAATATTTGACTAGATATTTTGTCAAGACACTTCTATACAGCTTGAAGTGACATTTAAAGGCTTAACTAGGTTAATCAGGTTAACTAGGCAGGTTAGAGTAATTAGGCAAGTTATTGTATACTGATGGTTTGTTCTGTAGACTATCGAAAAAAATATATAGCTTAAAGTGGCTAATAATTTAGACCTTAAAATGGTTTTTAAAAAATTTAAAACTGCTTTTATTCTAGCCAAAATAAAACAAATAAGAATTTCTGCAGAAGAAAAAATATTATCAGACATACTGTGAAAATTTCCTTGCTCTGTTAAACATCATTTAGGAAATATTTAAAAAAGAAAAAAACATTTAAAGGGGGGCTAATAATTCTGACTTCAACTATATATTTTGAAATGACTCCACAAATGTCATGTATTCTCAATTGTTGTGCTGATCAACTATAATCCCTCAACACCGCATATCCTGCGATTTGACTATTGTGATTGACAATTAATATCGATGCTTAAACAATATAATGTGCAGCCCTAATTCCTAGAGGTATATTTCGATATTTCCATCCTGATCAACCAATCGTAGGGTTTCCATTATGAGAAATACCTTAAAATACAAGTGGACTAAAGCTAATTTGGTTGCTTGAGACTGAACAGGGTTACAGTTACAGCTTCCGGAGACATCATTAAAGCAATCTTCTTCAAAGCCTTAGGGAATTTACCAGCAAGCCTTGCTTAATGAGTTTTAATAAACACTAGATGGCTTGACACACTGCACTGTACCTTTAAATTATTCTCTTCGATTGCCTTTTTGAACTTTCCTGATTCGGTTCTGTCCCCAAGAATACAAACGGTATGATATCTTTCACAACTCTGCAGCATCATGAACCATATTCTTTCCTAAACCCTAGTGAATGTCCTCTGTATTTCTATGGCAATGTAGCCTCTGACCGGAGAGCTTTTTAGAGATTAAATCGTGATTTCTGTGATTGTCAGGCACTTGATTGCAGCCTGATATATCGCTGGTACATTTCTCCGGCTTGGAGCACTAAAGTGATTTTGGCTATGTACTGCAAAACCCCTGGATCAATCTTTGGAGCCTCTGAGAAATATATAATTTACCTCATCTCCTTTTAGATCTGTATAAAAATCCATAAGGGATGCTGTTTGGAAAGATAGAGGAGTCACAATGATCAACTAGCTTTCCAGTAGTTGTTGATTAGTGAGATTGCATCAAGGTAGCATGTCAAATGAAAAATACGCTGTTGCATTGCATTCTCTGGTATACAGTGCCTGTGTAAATCAGGATCTCTGAGAACTCAATTTCCTGGACATGATTACCTTATAATATAACATGTAGGTCTCTTTGTCAAGGACACTGATAACTGTACTCTTCTGGTAATCACTTTATGCGTGTTTGTAGACATGAGACATTTAGACTTTAGTTTTATTAGGTATATAACTCAAATAAACTGAATGGTTCGTAATGCAGAGTCAACAAAAGAAAAACATTTCCAGAGAAATGTATTTAAGCTCTGCATTTACATTTGAAAACAAATATAAAAATATGCTGTGAATGTTATTTTAGTCATTTTAATATATAAAATATCACTATTATTATTAGATTAGCCGTAGTGTTATTTTAATTACTGAAATACTTCAGTATGCTATAGTGAAAATCTTTTTTATTAACCAAATTTTGTTTTAATTATATATAGTGTTGATGGATTCGGATTTCTGCCTTCCAATTCGTCCCAGCATGGACCAACAGTTTTCTCATTGCTTTATTAATATGATTATTTGAATCAGTATTTAATCTCGAAATGATTTTGACTAATGAATAAAGTTAACACATTGCTTAATATAATATAGAATGTTCAGTGCACTTGCCTGTCTCTTTGTCTATTTTAACTCTATTTTCAGGAGCCACCAAACTAGGTCAGAGGTCATGGAGACCTCGAGTGGAATTGAAGGACTGGATGATTGAAAACAACTGTTTTCCTATTTGTAGAATTATGTTTTAATACGGTCTAAAGTGATTTTGATATTATTGGTATTATCTGTATATTCAGTTTAAAGTGATTTTTCCTATTTATTCAAGATAGACTTTGTGTAGTAAAATTTAGCAGTCTGAATGCTGTTCATACCATTTTTGAACTAGTTTGATAAGACAGCTGAGTGTACGAAGAAATAACCTTGGGTTTTTATAACAGATTGTCTTCTGCAAGTGTATATGCATGCATCCGATGGGTCAGTTTTACAGGTCTGAGAGCAGCTCTTAATTGTCTACCTGTCTGGATTCAGATACGACCCTGCATTGACGTACATATTTAGAATTGTCTGTCTTTGTTTTAACCAATCGGAACCTGTTACCTGAACCACACCCTTTCTAGTCTTGTATAGAGAGTATAACTGTTATTGATTTGTGATTGTAAGCAGAGCGGCCTAAGAACTCATTGTGAGTGTTGAAGCAGGCAAACTACCTTCAGTAAACTATTTATTTCAATCTCTGACTCCGGCTCTTCTTCATCTGACAGACTGGTCATTCTTTGGGTTAAAATTGTTAAATATCCCTACAGTGTACATATAATTACACAGAATACCTATTTTTTGATGTAACTTGTTCCAAAGGTTTTAACAAAATATGGAACAATTCATTGCCAGCTAAAAAACAAACAAACAAACAAACAAAAAAACTTTTAATCGTCAAAAAAAAAACTGGCTGACAAAATTTAATTTTAGGGCCTGCAAATTGTTAAAGTCCGTAAACATGCCAGACTGTTTTTACTAGGCAATGACACCAAAACCAATAACCAGCACCTGCTAACTCCTTGTTTCATACATGCTTATGGATATTTCTCAACATGCTGCTACTACTAAAAATACAGCCATTTTTAGTACCCTGTTTAAAAATTTCCTAAGCACCAACCAGTTCACTCACATAAAAAAGAAACCTACTTGCTGAAGTACACCTACAGTATGTTATAGCTCCGTTTAAAAACAAGTTCGCTTAATTAACGCGACACTATCAATCAATCTCCAAACCAAACACATCCAATCAGTAGGCCTATTTTATTCCATTTACCTCTCTCTTGCTCTATAGCAAGACCTGCAGGAAAAAAAACGTAAACTTGGCAAACTTACCTTGTGTTGTTCATAACCTTCGTGGTGCTTCCAAAACGGTGTTCTCTATTCTTAACTTTAGAGTCGCTCATGTTTGATTATACAAGGCGGAGCTACCTGACGCGACGACCCACTGCCACCTCAACTAGCCAGTCCAACTACTAGTCTGATTTTGCTGCAGCTTTTCTCACAAAATGCGGCAATATATTTGTATTATTTATTTCGTGAGGTGTTTTGCAGTGAATATATGCACAGATAAAGTGTATTTTAAATTGTGTAATACTATTAAGAACCAGTGTTGGGGAAACTTACTTTTAGCTAATGCATTACAATATTGAGTTACTCCCAAAAAAAGTAACTCGTTGCGTTACTTAACTACTTTTTGTGGTGGTAAGTAATATGTATGTTGCTGTTGAGTTACTTTTGCGTTACTTTTCCATACCTTTGCTGTGCCTGATATCATTCAGAACGTAGGCAACAGGTTTTTTCTTCCAGTTTTTTTTTTTTTTTTTTTTTTTTTTTTTTTTAAATAGAGAAGCTCTGCAATTAACAACACATTATATAACCTACACCTTCATTTATTTAACTTTAAAACATAAAAAAATATGATTTAGGATAATGGTATTTTCTGAAACTTCTTGACCCCATTGCTATAGGTGCTGTATATACAGATAATTAAAGTTTAAAGCAATGTGTTTTTGTAGTCTTATTTAAGTAAAATCACTGTCCGTTGAGAAAGTCCCCTTTGCCTTTTTCTCAATGCATTCAAAATAATGAACACATTCTCTTATTGAGTGTATAATTCAACGTGACTATGAAAATATTAATTCAGAAATGTTTTTTTAAAAGAAAAAAAGTAACTTGCATTACAATTTCAAAAAGTAATAAAAATATTATTACTTAATTTTATAAAGTAATTTGTTACTTTATTCCATACTTAGAAATGTAATATTATTATGTAAGTTGTGTTACTTAATGGGCTCTTAATATAGAGGGAATACCTAAAAAGAGAGAAACTAAAATCTTTTTCTCACCTTCTACATTGGAAACATTTGTTTCCAATCTAGTTTTGCATCTCTCTTATGTTGAACATAAATGGAGATAGTTTGTACAATGCTGGAAACTGGTAACTTCTATGATTTCCAACATTCAACAAAATGTATATATATTTTTGTATTAAGATGCGCATTATATAATACATGCTATATTTTTCATTCATTTATTAATTTTCTTTTCGGCTTAGTCCCTTTATTAATCTGGGGTCGCCACAGAGGAATGAAACACCAACTTATCCAGTACATGTTTTACGCAGCGGATGCCCTTCCAGCTGCAACCCATCTCTGAGAAACATTCAAACACACTCATACACTATGGACAATTTAACCTACCCAATTCACCTGTACCGCATGTCTTTGGACTGTGGGGGGAAACCGGAGCACCCGGAGGAAACCCACGCCAATGCAGGGAGAACATGCAAACTCCACACAGAAATGCCAACTGACCCAGCCGAGGCTCGAACCAGCGACCTTCTTGCTGTAAGGTGACAGCACTACCTACTGCGCCTCAGTGCTATATTTTTGCAAAAACATATTTAATATACGTCACTATATTTCTATTGTTGCCTAGTCTGAGATGCCATTTTTAGTTCTTATTCTTTATTCTTACTATGGGTCATTATAAGCACGATCAAGTATCAAGTAATAATATTTACAAAAATAAATTACAACACACAGTTCTGGAAAGTTTTAGTCCAGACTGCAGATAAAACCCAATTTTTGATCAGAGTGGGTTTACTGTGGTACAGTAAGTCAAAGTCAGCTGTATTGTCAATGCTGTCACATATACCAGCACAGACAAACAGAAAACTGAAATTGCATTACTCTCAGACCCTGGGTGCATACGATAACACAAAAACACTACAAGAGTATGTGACAGATCAACCAGGGCCCAGTCTTTCAAAAGTAATCCAGTGGGATTTTGGATCAGATTGGATCAAATCTTGGAAATGGGTTTTTCAAAAGTAACAGAGGGATTTTTAATTAAGATCAGACCATACATTTGATTTGTATCAAACCTGCCCTCAGATTGGGATCTGTTTGATCCAAAAAAAAACTGGATTATCATGATTCCATCAGAAGGGTGGATTGAGTTGTGATTTTTTTTAACCAAATAAAATAAAAGTTTAATTTTTTTAAGTGAATGATCACAAACTTAATGGTTACTGATTATATATAAATTCCTTTATATTTGAAGGACTTTTTAAGACCCTTTTAAGACAATTATAAATGAAATTTAGACTTATACAGGGCTAAACACTAATGATTATTTCTAATGGCCTGGTTTGCAACACACACAAAAAAGCAGATGTAATTATTTCTTAGCGACATACTTTAATGTGTCAAAACAAGAAAATTGTAGCTGTAAACACAATGTTTAACATAAAACTACTTTTTTTTTTTTTTTTTTAAATGACAAGTTTAACATTGTGAAAAGTATAGAGGGAATTACATAAATAATCAAAAATACATATTTGTTAGCTTTTGGTTCAAACTGATTGAGTTTCAAGTCTATTTATAAATATTATGTCTACTCCCTCTAATTTCTGTAAATAGTTTTTGTATGAATGGAAGATAACATAAATGGATAATGTGCACTGTTTATAGATTTCTTTCCCTGATTTTATTAAGATGGATTGCGGGTGATTGGATGGATGACGGCCCGATTGGGTAGCTTTACTTGGACTGAGGAAAACTAAGACCTGTTTAAAATTAATTAAGACACACAACACAATATTTCAGTGTATGTAAAACTTTTGAAGGCCTTTTAAACTTTTAAAATGTTGTTTTTGAAATGTGAGACATTTTAGGACTTTTTAAGACCCCATGAACACCCTGTGAAGCATGTCACATCTAATGAGATATGGTAAACAACAACAAAACAATACCAAAGCAGTATTGTATTAGAACAAACTAAAAAATGTAAAATGTTTGTTGATTACAGAGTTTCTGTTTTTTACCATTAAAACAAACCATGGCTGTGGCCCCTGGTGTTTTGCCTACCTGTTGGTCTTTGCTAAGCCAGTAGGCTACACTGTTGGTTCCATTTAAGACTCTGGTAATCAGGATTTGGTAATCCTGATATTTGGTAGTTGTCAGTGATCCAACCAAATGTTGCTTTAAAAAAAACTCTATATAGTTATATATACAGTTTGTCTATTAAATTTATGATTAAACATGTTTGCATAAACAAATTAAGAGGAATGGGAAAAGTAATAAAAATGAAATTGGGAAATGGTGCTTCAAAGCACTCAAGGTGGTTCCTAGTCATAATAAGAGTGTTCCTCCAGGAATCCTTGAAGTTCCTCAGAGAACTGCCTCTTTTGAATGGGTGCCTAGAGGTTCTATAGAGGGGTCCGCCGGTGTGGCAATGTAAAGAACCCCAAAAGGTGCATCCAGGAACCTTCATTTTTACAGTGTAAGATAGGTCAGTCAATCCTGAATAGCAAAACATTGGATTTCCAAATCTGGATCAAATTGGTCCAGATTTGAAAATCCAATGTTTTGCTATTCAGGATTGACTGATCTTACATTGTAGAAATGAAGGTTCCTGGAACTTTTTTTTTTTTAAACTGGGCCCAGAAGTTTACTGATCAATTTAACAAAATCCTGAAAGGATTGGTAAGTGAAACAGTATCACGTTGCCCATGTTTACTCAAACATTATATATATATAAATATATATATATGACCTTTTGTGTTGTATATTCGCAACTCCACTTAAAATGCAAATCAAAACACAACAATAACTCACAACAACAACAGAAACACCAATGAGATTTGCAAGTAACGCTTTTGCAGAGATAAATTATGTGAACCTACCAACCTATATTGCTTTATTGATGAACAGAAACAAGAACAAGCCAATTATTTCCTTAGTCTGAGTGCTTTTTTTATTTGTATTTTTTTTAAAGCCATTCGAAACAAAAGGTATAAAGCCTGTGAGCTCATTATCCCCCCACCCCCATATCTGCTAGTTACCTAAAGGGTCTTCACATCAAATCGCTCCGTTTATTCTCCACAGAACATAGTCCCTCGAGATTAAAAAGCAGGGAGAATTACAAAGAAACAAATTAAGGAGGCCCAAAAGTGTCTCATGGTGGAATACATTATAATTACCTTTCCCGTCAATGAAACTGCAAAATAGCAGAGGAAATCTTCCTTGTCCTTTGTGTGACTTTTGCTGTGTGCATCATCCACAAACCACGCGCCATTTTTGGTTATGTAGGCCAATTAGAGACAAAACAGACAAGTAGAGGTATCACAACACAGAAAGAAAAATGGGAACGGAGGTGACCGGAGATACCCCGTCAATTCTGTTGATAGTGATCAGACAGGTTTTTTTAAGACATGAAATCCTCTGCAGCATTTCTCAGGATGACCGCCAAAACAGCAGGGCATAAATAAATGTCTGCTTGAACCCCAGAGGATGCTGATGGCAACAACAGAAAAAGCGCTTTCCAACTAGACTGTACCCAAAAATACCCAACGGTATAGACGCTGTGGTGTTCTCCAATGGTGGACACAAAAAAAATGTGCTTTAACAACTATAGATTTTAACTATATATGGTTAATGGTGCATGGCTAGACCTTTTCGGAGTCGAGCAGCTCATCTAAACCTCATTCCTCACAGATGCACCGCATGCTGAGTGGAGTAATGACGCCTGAGATTGTATTCCTTGAGAACTGCGATTTTCTTCCTGCGCATCAGGTAGGTAGCATCTGCATTAAAAGATCAGAAACATCACGCTTGCTTTGACACATCGGGCAGAAGTTATTTAAACATCAAAGAACTAAAATGCACAGCAGTCTAATCACACTTGATATTTATAAATCATTTCATTTCAGACAGCTAAATATAATGGCTAATGTAAGCTGCAGTGTGATGCAAAATAGACACAGGCCGTCAATCAGCTAAGGTTATGTGCTAACACTTTACAATAAGGTTGTGTTGGTTAACGTTAGTTCATGCGTTAGTTAACATAAATTAACATCGAACAACACATCTGTTAAGCAACACTTAAACTTTGTGGTAACATTTTATTTTAAGTCACAATTCACACTATTAGCATGTCATGAACTATGACAATTAGCTCAGTAAACTACTAATTAGCTGCTTATTAATAGTTAGTTGGGTTTAGGTATTGTGTAGGATCAGGGATGCAGAATAAAATCAAACTTTATTTCTACTAATAAACAGATAATATTTTAAAAACAGGCAGGTGCTAAGCCAGTAGTTAGTGGTGTGAATTATGAATTGTGACCAACTTTGTTAATGTTAACTAAATATATTTCAGTGAACGCATTATGAACTTATTGTGAACAACTTAATTCAGCATTAACAGCTTAATTAGTTCATGTTTACTTACACATACACTAATGTACTGCACATAGTAATGTATGCAGTGCATATAGTAATGTTTTAGTTCATACATTAATCAACATGAACAAATAATGAACAATGACTCATTGAAACATTAGCTGATTAAGCTGTTAATGTAGAGACACCATTACCATTAGTTACCATTAACAAACATTATATAATGTTGATGAAAGTGAGTGTTCACCATCAGTTCATGTTAAATTAATGTTTAATTACATTAACAAAGATTAAGTCATGTTTAATAGATGCGTTGCTCATGTTAATTCTAACGCAATATCTAATGTGAACTAATCCAATTTATTATTGTAAAGTGTTACATGTTTTGTGACATACATGTAACCAAACTTGGCCAAAAGGCTCATTTTAAAAAAGTATTATTAATTTAATTTAATTATATTTTGCAATATATATTAATGTACTGTTGACAATTAAATAAACTAAAAATTTCGCCAAATAAAAAAAAAAAGCCATGCCAAAAATGAGGGCGCAAAAAATGTCGCCTTTCACCATTAAAGTTAAATGTGAAAATGAATGAAGTGCCTCTTCACGGCATTACATTTAGATCTGCTCAGGTTGCATCAGATTTCTTTTAATTTACTTATTTTATATTTATTTTTTAACAGTGCTCAGCTAAAAAACTTTTTAGATTAGCATTTAGATTAGTCAAATATTACAAATTGCATCATATTAAATTGATAGTTCACCAAAAACTAAAAATTCTGTCATTATTTACTCATCTTTCACTTATCACAAACCTGATTAAGTTTATTTCTTCTCCTCAACCTAAATGAAGATATTTTGATGAAAGCTGGAAACCTTTAACCATAGCATTTGTTTTACTTTTGGAGTCTACTATGGAAGTCAATGGTTCAAGCTTGCTGCTTCTTTTAGGTTCCGCAGAAAAATGAAACTAATCAAGGTTTGGAACAACTTAATGGTGAGTAAATAATGAGTAAATGTTCTTTTTTTGAGGGTGAACTATTCCTTTATGCACACTAAATTGCACACTGCTGACAAGTATGTTGTTAAACAGAACAAAACAGACATGACAGTCAAGATGTGTCACCAAAAACAAAAAAGAGCTACATAAAAGGTCACGGTTTTGGTCAATTATTTTAACCCTCCAAATATATTTAATCTATTATTATGCAAGTATTTCTTTCAGAAATTCTGATGCATGACTAACCGTATCCTTTTTATGTGGAAACACAAAAGAAGATCATTCTGAAGAAGAAAAAGACAACAAATCTCCTTTTGTGTTTGACAGAAATAAAACCAAATGAGTTTGGAACGACATAAAAACTGTGTAAATCACAGAATGTTTTCATGATAGCAACAACAACTAAAAAAAGTATGTAGAAATCGATTGCTTTTATAAACTATTATCACTGATCACAGTCTAATAGAAATAGTCCAATAGACAAAGAGCTCTATTATCAAGAAACTGAGCTCCCATACTGCAATTGTCTCTACAGCACTAATGAAAACATCTACCGAATGTAGGCAGGAGCATTCAAGTAAACATGGTCATGTAAATAGGTGATGAGTGGGTACTTCTAGAAAAGTCATAAGAAGACAAGCAAAAACAGCATGTCATATACAAAGACCTGTGTTCACAGCTTGGCGGCCAAAAGCGCAGGTCTGCTTTAAAACAACCCTGGCTGTAATGAGTAGCTGTACCTGGGCATGAAAAATGAGCATCTGCTTTTACAGATAAGGCATCGCTGAGGAAAAACTGAAATGTAGCTTTATTTGGTGTGTCTGGTGGTGGGGAGGAAAAGAACGGCGGGGAAAAAAAAAGTAGAATATGGTGCAGACTGACTTCACACCGCAGGGCATGTGGAAAATGGGGAAGAAGAGTAAACAGATGCAGTGGAACAACGTTGCCCCCTACTGGAACACACACAAACTACCATCTCTGGATTTCACTGCTGATCTCTGAAACAAATCGAATGAAAATACGGACAGTTGAAGACACTTATTACAGATCGTGTATATGCTGAGAAAGTACATGACTAATCTGTGTAAGCAGCAGATGATGGTGTTGAAATCTCTCTGGACACGAAGTGATCCTGCTGTTTCTGCTCTGAATTCCGTTGCCAGGCGTGGGCACAGATGGCAACCGCACCGGTGGAAATCATCGGCAGTCTTGCATCCTCATGCAAATGAAACACTGTATGCATGTTAAACTATTTTTTAATGTTTACGCTAAGTTGTCCTGTTGGCTCGGTGACTCTGCATTAGGCCAGACTACAGAAATATGGTACGGCTTTAGATCTTTTTCAGAGACAAAGTCTGGAGCCTGACTCATGAGGTCGTGACCCCGGAAGGATTTCGGAAAAGCTATGACATCTCTGATACTGGGAGCTCCTACAATAATGGACAGCAGCCGGTCCAGCCCTGTCAGAAATAAAGCTATGTATTAGTTCCATGTTATTTAATTTGATATCATTATTTGTTATTAATACCCCCAAAAAAGGACAGGTAAGATTTAAATATATATTGTTAATATTTACACTTACCAAAGATGCATTTATTTGTTTAAAAAAAAAAAAAACTCTTGTTTTAAATATTGCTCATATTTTAAAATGTGACTCAAATCTGAATCTTCAGCAGTCATTACGCCAGTCTTTAGTGTTACAGGATCTTTCTGAGAACAGTTGTGCTACTATTTTGTTAAAACCATGATTTTTTTGTTGATGAATGGGAAGTTCAGGAGATTAAAATCTAGCTGAAAAACTTATTTGTAATATTATATGTCTTTACTGTCACATTTGATTCACTGAATGTCAAAATATTCAATTATTTAAAAAACATAAACAAATGGACCCTTTAACTGTTATTACACATTTAACATTCATCATAATCTTAAATCCTTGAAAGTTTTTAATATTTAGATATAATATATATCATCTTTGCATCAAATTACAAAAAACTAATTACCGCTTATCGAATTAGGCATTTCTAATGCAGCATCTAAGGGCAGCACAGAAAATTTGACGTTGTTCTCTGGTCTATATATATATATATATATATATATATATATATATATATATATATATATATATATATATATATATATATATATACACAGTTAGGTCCATAAATATTTGGAATAGACACAGTTCTAACATTTTGGCTCTGTACACAAACACAATTGATTTGAAAGAAAACGAACAAGATGTGCTTTAACAGCAGACTGTCAGCTTTAATTTGCCTCCTACTTGTTAAGGGTCCAAAAGTAATTGGACAATTGGCTTCTAAGCTGTTGTATGGCCAGATGTGTGTTATGTCAAAAGTTTGGGGTCAGTTTTTTTTTAAGAACATTATTCTGCTAATCAAGGCGGCATTTATTAAATTACCATTAATAATAATAATATTAAGAATAACAATAATAATAATTAATATTAGAGTGATTTCTGAAGGATCATGTGACTGAAAACGGGAGTAATGAAGCTGAAAAATCATCTTTAAAATCACTGGAATAAATTATTAAATGAAATTATTCAACTACTTTTGAACAGTTATTTTATAGTGCAATAACATTTCACAATTTTACAATTTGTTCTGTATTTTTGATGAAATAAATGCAGTCTTGGTGAGCAGAATAAGCTTATATTAAAACATTTAAAAATCATACTGACCACGAACTTTTGCCCGTTAGTGGATATATTATAATGTAATGATTTACATTTAAAACGGACTCAAGTTTCTGCATAGATTGGTGTATTATTATATTGTTGTATTATTGGTGTATCAAAAAGATTCTTGTGAAAAGCGCCTTTACAAATAAACTTGAATTGAATTGAATGTTACTTATAATTAAACACATTTCTCTCAGTTGTTAGAGAGCTATTTAACACTTCTTCATCTTTATCATGTAAACAAGAACATGCTAATTTTCTACATCACAGTTAATGCAAGCTGTAAAAAACAGCTGTAGAGCTGCAACACGCAGAAATAAACCCAAACAGAAGTTCTCGAATGATCAAGGGCACTTCATGCCTCCGTTTACAGTCTCGAACTGAAACAAAGCTGCCAAAAAATTCCTGGCTGGACAAGCAATTTCAGGTTTTGAGCATGACGGTTCCACTTTAACCAACAGGAGAATGCAATCAACAAGGCCTTTCGTCACAGTCGTACCCCAACAACCTTGTGAAAGTCCAAGGTAGCATGTGTTGAATGCCTGCTCACCTAATGCGATTCCACCGTGAGGAGGGGCCCCGGAGTCCAGAGCCTCCAACAGATGAGAGAGAAGTGATGGGTCTTCCTGTAACAGACAAAACAGAAAAAAAAACAGTGCAAACCTTGTAAAATCGCAACCTTTTCAGCTTGAAAGGGAATTGTTCATAGTCTCGGCATAAAAATTGTACAGAACCATGCAACTGCTTCAGTGTCAAGAGAGTAAATAGACCTTCAAAAAGATTTCTTTGTAGACCCAAATCTTCAGATAGCAGTTGCCGCTTGAGTAAAAACACCCTAATGTGATGTTTCTTCTCCCTCGCTCTTAAGATCCAAAGTATTTGTTTTCTTTAAAGGTGGTTAAATATAGCTTAATGGGTTGCCAGAGCGACTGCACAGGGGTAGAGCGGGGGTGTTAAGTAAGAGTCACAAATAAGAAAACGGTGCAGTTTGGAATGTGGAAACGTCCATTACAAGCGCTGTCATTTTTCACTCTTGTTCCATTACCTTGAGAATGGTATCCAGGATGTACAGCTGCTGAGAGGCATTGTGGATGCGGATTGAACCTCCGCCGATCTCGCAGCCGTTCAGAACTAAGTCGTAATGCTGGCCACGCACCTGAGAGAGCAGATAAACAGCGTTTGGGATTCAGAGCGAGATCATAAATTTCCTCTGTGAAAGGCTTAGCTTATGACTGTAGACTTACAAAGTGATAAAAGCACAGACTGCTGCTGGGTATCGCAAACCTAGCTGATGCTACGATGCACATCAAAACACACAGTGGGGTGAAAAGACTGGGACCACCAGCGGAAAGGCCTCCATTTTGTGTTTTTCTAATTTAATACACAACTACAAAACTGAATACAAACAATAGCTATTTAAAGACAGCGTAAAATAAACATTGTGCATTTTTGATTTCACACAAACTTGTCTGTGAATAGAATCATGGGATCCAGTTATACAATAGAATAAGATGGGATTTTAGCTTAAAAAAGGAAGAAAGTTATATATCGAAAGTTGCACTGTACACCTAAACAAATCATGACCCGTGTATTTGAATATTAAACTACAGAAAGACTTTTTAAATATAACATTTAATGTTCTGTGTGAATGAATAGAATAGTATTTACATGCTTGCTCTGTTTTAATAAAGCTTGAATAAAAAATTAAGCATATTAAAACGTAAAGGTACTGTATGTAAGTTTTTGACTCTACTAAAGCATAAAATACCATATTATGTTTGCAGATATTTAAGAAACATGCTAAGTGAACATTCTTGTTTATCAGAAAAACAATGCATTTCTGCTTTGAAAATGTGAGTTACGCGCTGGAACAGTTTAGGCAAGTTTAGCCAATTATATTTCAGCACCCCGGGTTGCCTTGGTGGAAAACAGCGCATTTCATTCAGTCAGTCAGAAAGGCTCTCAAAGTGTGTGTCCATGACTGAAATGCGACCTCCGGTGGACAGTGGCAGACTCCGAAATGAGACGAAGATTCAGAGTTCCACATGAGGTTATTAATTAGCAAATAATATAAATATTACATACGTAAACATTGGGTGTGCAGGTTATATTGTAACCCTGTTTCCTAACAACACACTACATAACGAGATTTGCAGTAATAAGCAGTTTGGCTGTTGACAGAAACTTAAATACAGCCATTCAGAAGCCCAGAATATGCACTCACTCACGAAATGGTAAAGTTTATAATCTAATTAATATATATTAAACCTCTTTAACATTATTAAATGTACATGCTGAATCACTATGTGTTAGTTTTAAGTCACAGCTGTTTATAAACGATTTATTTTCTTTTCAAGATCTGAGGTGAACTATCTGCTGCTGCTTTCAGTAGTATGCCAATAAATGTCATGTGAAATGGCATTCAAACTGAGGTGATCATTGTCAGTTTTCAGTTGTTCAGCTGCAAGAAATAGAAGCTGTATCAAAAATATAAATTTGAGGAGTTCGTTTTTTTGTTGTTTTGTTTTGCAAGATTTAATTTCGCAATGCTTTACTTTTTTTTTAATTATGCAAGAAAGAACATTTACAAAGATGAAATATAAACAAAGTGACAAAAATAAATAAATAAATAAAATTCCAGCAAAATTAAACCAGAAATTTACATTTAGATTTACACCAAGAAAGAGTTTTACATGCAATATAATTGTTAGAGTCTTATAAGGAGTTCACATATACAGTTGAAACCAGAAGTTTACATAAACTCTACAAAACGAATATAACCATTTTTTTTTTAAATGTCTGATGGTAAATCATACTAAACGTTTACTATTTTAGGTTCGTTAGGATTACCTAAATCATTTACATTTGCTAAATGCCAGAATAATGAGAGAATTTTGTTTTTGAGAATTTTTTATTAATTTCTAGACAGTCAAAAGTTTACATACATTTCCTTGGTATTTTTTTTAGCTTTGCTTTTAAACTGTATAACGTTGGTCATATGTTTAGGGTATCCTTCCACAAGCTTCTCACAATAGTTTGCTTGAATTTTGGCCGATTCCTCCTGACAGAATTGATGTAACTGAGTCAGATTTGTTGGCTGTCTTGCTCTCACAAGTTTTTTTTTTTTTTTAACTCTGCCCATAGATTTTCTATAGGATTGAGTTCAGGGCTTTGTGATGGCCTCTCCAAAACATTCACTCTGTTGTCCTTAAACCACATTTTAACTAATTTGGCAGTATGCTTAGGGTCATGGTCTGTTTGGAAGACCCATTTGTGGCCAAATTTGATTTTTCTGGCTTATGTCTTGAGATGTTGCTTCAGTATTTCTACATAATGTTCTTTCTTCATGATGCCATCTATGCTGTGAAGTGAACCAGTCCCTCCTGCATCAAAACAGGGTCCCACTTTATATTAAGTGTCGCTTATACCTGTGAACTTACATGGTAATTAGATGTGTAAGTAGTATGTAACCACAGTGTATGTACACACTGGTACAGAGTATTTACTTGTGTATACTGGTGTAACTACACTCATGTAACAACCAACTGAATAGTATGTGTAAGTACAAATGTGTAACAGGACATTGGTAACAACAGTAGGAAAGTACACATCTGTAACAAGAATTATGTAAGTGCATTGTGTAACAACAATATGTACTTGCAGATGTTTTCCCACTTCCACACCTGCTTGCAGATCATGCACTTGTGAACACTGTATGGCAGAACTAATGCTGCATTAGAAGGTTTCACCTTGTGATACAAGTGTACTTGCATGGTAAATCCACAGGATCCACTCAATATAAAGTGTAAAATGGTCACAAATTACTGTTCATACATTCATTCATTTTCTTTTCGGCTTAGATGGGTTGCAGCTGGAAGGGCATTCACTGTGTAAAACATATGCTGGATAAGTTGGCGGTTCATTCCGCTGTGGCGACCCCAGATTAATAAAGGGACTAGGCCGAAACGAAAATGAATTTTATTTTAAACTTTATATTGTGGACCATTCCTGTGGAGTTACCATGTAACTACACTGTTATTATAGTGTTGCATAGAAGATATTTCTACAAGTTACACAGTAATTTGTGACCATATTACACTTTATATTAAGTGGACAGTTCCTGTGGAGTTACCATGTAAGTACACTGGTATCACAAGGTGAAACCTTCTAATGCAGCATTAGTTCTGCCATACAGTGTTCACAAGTGGATGATCTGCAAACAGGTGTGGAAGTGGGAAAACATCTACAAGTACATATTGTTGTTACACAATGCACTTACATAATTCTTGTTACAGATGTGTACTTTCCTAGTGTTGTTACCAATGTCCTGTTACACATTTGTACTTACACATACTATTCAGTGGGTTGTTACATGAGTGTAGTTACACCAGTAATACAAAAGTAAATACTATGTAAACGTGTGTACATACACTGTAGTTACATACTACTTACACATCTAATTACCATGTAAGTTCACAGGTATAAGCGACAATATAAAGTGGGACCCAAAACAGCCCCACAACATAATGCTGCCGCTCCCATACTTCAAAGTTGGGGTGGTGTTCCTAAGCTTGTAAGCTTTCCCCAGTTCAAAACAGTTCAATCTTAGTTGCATCGGACCACAAGACATATCTCCAAAAATTAGTCTTTCTCCCAGTGTAATTTGACTTGACTTTCAAGAAAAGTTTTAACAATTTCTCAAAAAATATATCTCTCATTATTCTGTTATTAAGCATAACAGAAACAAATTTGATAATCCTAACTTACCTAAAAGAGAAAAAGTTTAGATTAGATTAGATTAGATTAGATTCAACTTTATTGTCATTACACATGTACAAGTACAAGGAAACGAAATGCAGTTTAGGTCTAACCAGGATTGCAATAGCAGCAAGTGCAGGATATAGGTATAAGTTATAAAGTGCAGTTATAGAAAAACTATGGTGATATTTACAGATGGATGTACTATGAACATTATATACAGAATTAGTCACATACACTGCCTTTTTATACAGTGTATGTAAACTTCTGGTTTCAACTGTAAATCAAAGTCAATTTGAAGAGTTAGTTAGAACAAAAACTCCTTTTAATATGGCAAATACTCCTATCGTGTGCTGTTGCTTTTATTTAGAACACGGTTTAAATCAGCCTTAAATCAGCCTTTAGGCTCGTTAGTCAGGCTCACTCCTGTTAATGTAGTCAATCTGGCAACCTGCACTTGCGTTTGTTTTGATCCAGGAATGCAATACCTAGTTCAACGACTGGGCGTCAAACTTACATGTAGAACCTTTAAGTTTAACTTTGAAAGCAAACTGACAGGAATGTAATTACATTGTTCAGATCAATGTATGTATTTATCATATAACGACAATAATTAAAACTAGTAAACTATATAACAATTTGATCATTTTGACTGGATTTAAATGGAAGTTGGTAAATGCAAAAGTATTTATTAAAAACAATTTGCCAGAGGTGTAAAGAGTACCCGAAAACCATACTTGAGTAAAAGTACAGATACCTTACTGTAAAAATTACTCCATTACAAGTTACAAGTCACCAATTCCAATAAGACTTGAGTAAAAGTATTAAAGTATCCGATTTTAAAAGAACTTAAGTATTTTACTTATACTGAATGTAGGCTCAAAGAACACCAAGAAAGGTTTAATTTTCCTAATATATAAATTAAATTGAAAACCTTAATGTTTCAAAATGGCAGAACAAAATATGTTTAAAAAATAGAACACAAAGTCTGTCAAACTCAAATGTTTAAAAAAGGCACAAACAATTTATCAGAAAAAAAAAAAAAAGTAGTAAAACGTATTTAAAAAAATCAGAGCTGACTTTGATGTGATTCATCTCTCAGTATCAGAGGGGGGCAATTTTTTTATTTTGAGTAATTTTTCAATTGCTTAAGATGTTTTCTCTGTATTAAAATTTTTCAACTTAGTAAACTACACATAAATTCAAGCTTCGGCTTCATCACTGGCTGCAGCCATGTCGCTAATTAAACACCTGGTATTAGGCAAGCTGCTAAATTATGTTCACATGATTTAGCTCATAAATAGCATACAGTACCTTCAGCACCCTGCAGATGGCGATATCGCCTCATCCACCCAACAAATTAGCTGTGGTATATAAAGATGCCGACTTGTCGTGCACAATCACAATGTAATGAGTAACGGTAAGCATCCGTTCAAATGTAGTGGTGTAAAAAGTACATATATTCAATCAAAAATGTAGTCAAGTAAAGAGTAAAAGTTGCTTATATTTTTGATACTCAGTACAAGTACAAAGTAGCCAAAAAAATACTTAAGTAAAGTAACAAAGTCCATTTACTCAAGTACTTTACACCACTGCAATTTGCATTCTATTTTTAGTGGATTCGATTGTGATACAATATTTAAATTAGCAAGACATTACATTTGCTAATAAATGATCCAATTTGACTTCATTAGCTGGGTTTAAATCACCCTGTGTTTATGTACATTTTGAAGTAATCGCATGAGAAACGAGTGCTGGAAATGCTAAATTCAGAATAAAATTCAGAATAATTAACAAAAAAAGTTGTTTTTTTTACACTCATTTGAGATGGTTGTGCAAAAAAGACTTAATGTGAATAATAGGAGATAAACAACACACATTTGCCAAATAAACTGACATAGTGAACAATACACCCATGTGACTGCATTCCTGTATCCATTATGCTTGCCTTGTTTACTGTTGGTTACTAGGTTACCAATACTACAGTCAGCCACTCTAACAACTTGATGAAAACATGCCTAAATTTACATTTAGCATATAAATATTTTTTTTTTCTAAGTTAGAGAAGATTCGCTATTGCTTTAGGATGAAAAGCCGGCTATTTTTTTTATTTTTGGTATTATTTTTACCAATGATTTACCAACTTTTTTAAGCACCAAATCATTAGTATTCACTACTGAAATCAAGATTTGTTTCCATCCTTTAAATGTTTCCATCAAAATGCATAGCAATTTTTCTGCTAGTTTAAAAAGACAAACAGTGATGATGATGCATCATACCATGTGGGGTCTGGTGTACAGCAGATGTGCATCTTCAGGGACTGGGGCGGTGAAGGGATGGTGGGCCGACTCAAGCCCCTCTAGATCATCCTCTTTGGGTAAGAAGAGTGGAAAGTCCACAACCCACAAGAAGTGAAAGACAGATGGGTCTCGAACTGGAACACCATAACGCTCAAGCAGCTCAGCGACCTGCAGTCTCAGCTTCCCTAGCAAGGGGCGCTACAGAATGGCAAAAGAGATTCCTTTGTTTACTTTTATTATTTAACATAATTAATAGGAGATCATCAAGAGAGAAAAGAATTAGCTCCATTGTGCATCGTCCAAATGTGCTCAACGGCTTCACAAAAGTTGAGCTTTTAAGGGATAGTTCATCTAAAACTGTTTATTCTCTCATGATTTACTCCCCTTTTTCTTGTTTCAAAATTTTAAGAGTTTCTTTCTCCTGTTGAACACACAAAAAAAAGATATTTTGAAGAAAGCTGGAAATCTGTAACTATTGAATACTTCCATGTGTTTGTCCTGCTATGGATGTCAATGATTACAGGTTTTCAAGCTTTCTTCAGAATACCTTCTTTTGTGTTCAACAGAAGAAGAAACTCATAAAGGTTTTGAACCACTTGAGGGAGAGTAAATAGTAAGAATTTTTTTTTTTAAATTTTGGTTGAACTATGCCTTTAACTGCTGTCATAATTTAAAATAAAAATAAATAAATAAAATTGTCACTATCATCTTATTCCAAGCCTGTTCGACTTGGAACCCCCCAAAAAACAGCTAAATGTTTCAGTGTTATATGTAAGCGCCATTTTAGTAATATTAACATACTGTTTATCACTATATTCCTATACATATTTAGTACTACATTATATAGAATTTTATTTATTTATTTATTTTTGAGTTATTTATAAATTGAGGATTTTGTCATATTTATAGTTTTAGGTATTTTTTATTTATACAGTTCAAGAAAAAAATCCTTGCTCTGTCAATCAAGACTTGGGAAACATTTGAATAATAATTAAAATTTCACAAAAGGGCTAATACTTTTTTCTTTAACTGTATTTTGTTGTATTTCAGTTCATTTTTATGAAGTTTTAATTTATAAAGGTGTAGTTTTTAAAGATTCATCTAATATTAAAATGCTTAATTTTAATTACCAAAAACTAAGCTAATAACAACACTTCGTGGGTCTCATTTGTAAAAACACTCAAATTTGAACATGAAATCTACATCCAAACATTTTCAAAAACATATCATTCATCAAAAACTTTCATACTAAAATTGACTATAAATTTAAGGGGGAAAGATGCCAAAATAAACAAAATAAACCACACAAAAGTACACAGAGTTGTAGAGCTGGGCGATAAAATCGATATCGGTATTTTATTGACCAAACACCATTGTCAATGTCGATAATACAAAAAAGTTCGATATGAAGCGATATGGTTTTATTAAAATGTGGCTGCTGAGCGTGCGCACGCGCACATGGTAGCGACATGCACGTGCTGTGCAAGCATTTTCCAGGCAAACCTTGTTGAAAAACGTCTTGACTTTTCTGAATGCCCCGAGCGCAACACGATTCATACAAGTAGAACTAACCAATCTGCTTCACACATTGTATAAAATGGTGGACTAATTACCTCAGACAAACACAGCGCATCCAAACACCGCAGTGCTTTTTACTTTTCTCCATGAACTTGCATCGGAGCTGCAGCAATGGTTTGTCCATTTGTCATCCTCTGAGAAAACGGTCGCCTAGTTATGAAACGCCATAGAAAATGTGAAGGAAATCACGCGCTCCCGCTTATCAGGACAGGTCAGAATAACAAGACATGCGAAAATGAGTGCCGAATAGCAGCAGTAAGGAGATTGTTAATAAAAAAGGATGTAAGGAAGTCGCCAGAGTGGCTTTTTGGTTTCTTTTCTTGTGCATCCCAGCCACTAGCTCCCCATATGAAAAAGTTTTTAGCATAAGGGGTAATGTAGTCATCCAACTTCACAATTTGTAATCTTACAGTATGTATTTGAATAATGATGGTAAGTTCCTTTACTTGAAAGCTCAGATTTGATTATGATAATTTATTTTGTTTACAGAGTTTCAGGTTTACTGTATCATTACTATTGACACCTTACAGATGTTGATCTACCTTTACCATTGCACACACTTTGTAACATTTTATTCATCAAGTTTAAGAGTCTCTTTAACACTTATGTTTATTTAATTATAAAGAGATGAGATATTTTGTTTGAATATTTTTGTTTTTGACAAGTAAAACTATTTGCCTTGGTAATGTTGGTCAATTAAAATAAAGTGGTTAAATTAAAAAAAATCATAATATTCCTAAATATATTGTTAAAACATTCAATAATTATCGATATCCTGATAAACACATTAAGAAGATATATTTTATCTCAACACTATATTCATTATATAGAAAGGAAGAAAAGCTGTTATAACCCATGCTCTTCCTCTAAATAACCACACAGATTTAGACATATGTACAGCTGGCTAATAAGAGGTCTGTAATCTGGCTCTGTATAAATGGTTTTGAGAGTGGCACAGTTTAGCACTGCTTTAAGATTGGACAAGAGCAGGTCTATAGAGAGTAACATATGTTTGACAAGAGCAACAAAACACAAAATTCAAGTTTTTATGTATGTAAGAATCGAAAATAATACACACAATTATTAGTCAGATTGTTTTTTGCCTATACACTGGCGAGTCAAAAGGGTCCAATTTTTTTCCGTGTTCCGCATAAGAAAATCGTACTGCAGGTTTGGAAGGACAAGAAGGTTTGAACTATTTTTGTTTGAACTAACTCTTTTATATAAATAAAAGATTATGCATGTTTTAGTATAAGGAGCAGCAAATCCAGGATGGCCTCAGAAAGAACTCCTACTAAGGTGTTGCTCACATACCGAACAACTTCTAACCTTCAGTTTAAAAGCAATTTTAAAGATTCAAAAATCTGACTACAGTTCTAAAAATGAAACCACCAGAGGCTTTTACATTTCATGCTTTTAAGGCCATGTACCTGTACATGCTAATGAACATCACGATTTCGAAAACCATCTTTGAGCAGAAAGATCTCTCTCAGCTCTCATTTCTCTGGCTTTCTGCACTAGAATCGCCATTCATCCCACAACCTCAGTGCACAAACCTCGCCAGTTATCCCCAGCCATCTCTGCTTTGTGACTAAAAAAGCCGTCTCACTTTGTGCCAAGCTCACCATCTGCACTGGCCCCGAGCGAGAGCCGAGGCCCGGAAAAGAGAAATATTCTTTTTTTAAAGTGATTAGATCATGTCAGCATTCTTCCGAAACCATATTTTCAAAAATCCTTAGTCATCAATCACTTCAGGGCACAAAAACTAAAGCAAAGGTTCTTGAGGACATTAAACAAGGATGCTGGCCGTTCAGTTACTTGTGGTTCAACAGTAGTTTTATTTCAATTATTGATGCACCAGATGTGTTTCTGATTTCTTTTTTTTTAAGCAAATTAGCTGATTCAAATATTTTTATTTTTTCATCAAATAGTATAGTTTTATTCCAAATTTAAAGTAAAAAGATAATAATTTTACTAGCTCTGTGAAATTATTGACTGTAAAGAATATTTGTTAATTAACAGATTCAATAATTCATGATTCACAGCTTATATTTTCATTTTATTTATGGTTATTTGGATTAAGGAACCTTTATCTCTGCTCTGTTGATTTTTGATGTTAAATATTAAACTGTGCAGTTTGACAAAGTGACTTTATTGGCATTTAAGAAGCTTGAAAGTATATATTGTATAGAATTACATATTGTTTTAAATATTATTAAATGAAAAAAATAAAAATGCATCCATTTTCTAACCATGTTATTGTACCATAATTTCAAGATCAACACAGACCCTATATAACACTTCCAGCTAATTTTTAAAAAAATTTTCAACATCCAAAGTTGTTGAAGGAAAGATCAAGGTCTCACAATGCAATTTAAAAGCATAAATAACAGAAAAAACATGAATTACAAAATACGGAAAACTAATTTGCAGATGTTTTTATTTTTATTTTATGCTACATTAAAACTTGGGTAACACTTTATAATAACTTTACACTATGAATCATATATTAAGCATTAGCAAATAATTAAATGATTGTCTGTGAAGTATTACCTGTACATTAATAGACGAGCAGTTTATAAATGCATCTACACATGTTTTGTTCTTGATTTAAAAGCACATGTATAATGTACTTAATGAGTGTGTTTTCATACTTTGTTAATGATTCATTTTTCATTAATAATCTTTGCATTATTTACAAACCAGTTATTTAAGAATAGTTGTTTTTTTTAGGATTGTTCAGAATGTGTAAGTAAATGATTTGTAGCTGTATTTATTAACTGCTTACTAACGTCTATTAATGTAGAGTTAATGCTTAACAAATAATCAATTAACTATTTGCTAATGCTTAATAAATGATTCATAGTGTGTAGTTATTATAAAGTGTTACCAAACCTTCTACAAAACTAAAACAGTAGACAGGCTCAATAATGCTGATTCACTAAATTCCAGTAAGGGCGCTAATATTACAGTAGCAAAAAATGGTTAGATAATGGACATAATGTAAAAACAAAGTAACCTAAATAAAACCTTACCCCCCAATTCAGTATTTAATAATTCCATCCAGTATTTCTAGCAACAGGATGAGTCTATGAAGATTCTGATGGTGAGTTTTTCCCAAGTACATCCATAATTCATACATAAAATAAAATAATCAGATGTGGATGAAGCCCATGTAGACTAGATATTCACTCAAGCTTTAGATTTAGTGAAGTTTTCACAATGTAAATTACAGTGTCCTGCTCAATTTTCTTTTGACTTTTTGGAAAAAAAAAAAAAAAAGTAAACCTCATGCCATGACCAAAACAATAATGAAAACTGATCAAAAATAAAAGTCTTATCAGTACAATCACGTGTTTTGAGCAAAGGAAATGTCCAATTCTGAATTCGGGTCAGTCATTCAGTGTATCTCTAACATCAATATTTGCACGCTGAGCTCTCATGATATGTTTCTGCAAGCGAATCAACATTGCGGAACAAAACCGAGTCAGATACGCACCACATTCTCGCGGGGTCCAGCCGTGATGAAGATCAGGTCTCCAGCATTGGCCTGGGCCATCTGGAGCAGCTGTTGTTTGGCCGCGTCCGAGAGCAGCCGGCTGAGAGGAGATTTCAGTGAACCATCTGCCCTTACTGGAACCACGCTCACCTCCTGTACGACACACGGTGCAAACACACCAATGATCATCCATTTCCTCCATCGGCCCATATTCAATTTCCATTGACAGTGTAGGGCACAAACTCTTGAGCAATCATCAGTCTTGAGAACATTTCGGGCTGGTTTCCCAGACATAAGCCAAGCCAAGACCTGGACTAAAAAGGATAGCGATGGAGAATCACCTTTGATGATGCCATTATTTCAAGCCAGCAACACTAGCACAAAGTTGACTTTCTATTTATACATACAGACAGAAGAGTATATAGAGTGGGGGAACTAAGCAGAACTGTCAGCTATCTAAAGTATTAAAGCACATTTAAGGAAGCAGTTTGGGAGAAAGCGAGTAAAAAGAGACAAAACTCAAACTTTGAGTCACCTAAAGTGCTGCCCATTTGGCTATTAGCTTTAAAAGAAGTATTTAAGAAGTTATGTCTCTCATCACAACTCTTGACATTTAAAATAAGAGACAATTATTAAAGGGATAGGTCACCAAAACCTGAAAATACTGTCATGATTCACTCTCCTACCGCTTCACATAAGTCTGTTTGAGTTATTTTTTCTGCTGTTAAATAAAAAGGAAAATTATTTTGACTTCCATACTTCCATAAAATTTGTTTTTCCTACTATAACAGTCAAAAGTTACCAGTTTCAAACATTCTTTAAAATATCTTTATTTGTGTTCAATTGGGAGTGGGGAATTGGGGGGAAATCAAACATTTGAAACCACTTGAGGGCTAGTATATTTTCATTTTTGGGTGAATTAACCATTTAACATTATGGGCCCTATCATGCACCGGGTGCAATAAGGCGCAAGACGTGTTCGGCGCAATTTGTCGCGGTTTTCAGACCAGCGCAACTGTAATTTTCACGTTTTGCGCCACATTGGTTAAATAGCAAATCTATTTAAGCCACTTTGTGGACTCATGACTGTGCTGGTCTGAAAAGGAGGTGCATTGTTGACACGTTGCTATTTTGAGGAACTGAAATAGACCGCGCCATTGACCAACTAAATGCAGGTCCAAACACTTACACACTGCTTAATACACACAGGATGCGCAGCAATACACAAATATCTTTACATTAAAATGTTACAAAAATTATTATTTTCGACATAAATATAAAAACCTCCATGCCTTCTTTGTGTCGGGAGGCTTTTTTCAGTTTATTCATGACAGTTTGCATTTGTATAATGTTAATATTAGTAGTAGTATTTTTTATCATATGCATATACAGTATATATTTGTTTAAAAAAAAAAGAAGTTTAGATTTGTTGTATGCATCACCATATGGGGCATAGGATGTGTGTTTGGCTATAACTAATACGTTTTTTGACCTCACTTCGTTATTATTGTTCATTTATTCGTTTGCTGGAAATTAGAACTGAATTTAGAAATAGTTTTGAAAAAAATCTTCAAATATGTAGGCTAACTGATAGATTCAACTGTTTCCTTATCCACGAAAGTAAACGAGTAAAGCGTAAGTGTAAAGCAACAAGGAAGTAAAGAGGCCGAATGGAGGAGGCTCGTTCTTTATCCTCGTGCAGCAGATGGTCTGTTTAACTGTTTGCTTGCTAGAAGCTTTCCACGTTTTCCACTTACAAAGTCCAGCATGTAAACAGCAAATGCTCCATGGCACGATGCAAATGACTCTTAAAAGGAATGTGAGATGAGACTCTGATTGGTTTAATGCACGTTATGCTCGAAACACACCCATAACTCATAAGGAGAATAAGCACAACCCTGTTAGACCAAGCGCCAGGGAGCGGAGCATATTTTTCCATCCTTAAAATAGCAAAAGTGGATTCAGACACACACTTAATGCTTTGGCGCCATGTGCTTTAGACTTTGTGCCCAGATCGTTAAAAAAGAGCCCTTTGTGTGCAATTTGGTTTCAGTTAAAAATTTTACAAAATCATTTTTTCTTGTAAAATGCAACTAGTAAAACTACAATGGTTTAAATTTCACAAGCTTTAAATACAAAACAGCAGTAAGTTACAAGCTGTATTTTATTGTACCTTGATTGCTGTTTGATTTTGATCAGCAAGAACTGACTCATGAATCATTTGTTCAGTTGTTTGAGAGTCAAACTGCACTAGCTGTGTTTTATTCACTGAAAAGAAATTCTCATAAACGTTACTTGCTTGAGATTTGTGCAAACTGCATGGGTCACACTGTATGGTTCTTATTCACACACACAAAAAAGAACCAAAATATAAGAGGCATTTGTTCAGGAATTAGTAAGAAAACACTAGCAGCCCTGGATGGTTTTAATTCTCCAGAAAGAAACAACCATTACATTTATTTGTGAATTGGTTGGACTGCACTGTTCACACTGTGTAATTTTGATTCACTAATAAGAAATGGAGCATAACAATAATTTTGTATGAATCAGTTGAACAGCAGTAGTCAGACCATGTGGTTTTGATAGAATAAAAAGAAACAACTAATACAAATAATTAGTTTAACAACCAGTGAACTACACCAGGGGTCCGTTCTACATACGTGGATTACTCAATTAGCTGGATTTGGTTATTGACGATTTGACACGATCCAGGATCGTTTGGTTCTTCAAAACTCGAGAGTTGTTGTCATAGCAACAGGTCTGGTAGCTCAAACCTGCTCGGGAGAAGGCTAACTTCATATAAACAGGATTAGATTGGGTCTTTTCAAGCAAAGGTAATACTGAAAGTATGTACCGAATTCTGATATCTTCTTACAGTAGTAGTTATATACACTTGGGAATATACGAAATAGTTAAAAATAAATAATATTTTAAAGATAAATAAATAAATATATACAGTTGAAGTCAGAATTAGTAGCCCCCTTTGAATTCTTTTTAAAAAAATATTTCCCAAATGATGTTTAACAGAGAAAGGAAATTTTCACAATATGTCTGATAATATTTTTTCTTCTGGAGAAAGTCTTACTTGTTTTATTTCGGCTAGAATAAAAGCAATTTTTAATTTTTTTAAAACCATTTTAAGGTCAAAATTATTAGCCCCTTTAAGCTATATATTTTTTTGATAGTCTACAGAACAAACCATCATTATACAATAACTTGCCTAATTACCCTAACCTGCCTAGTTAACCTAATTAACCTAGTTAAGCCTTTAAATGTCACTTTAAGCTGTATAGAAGTGTCTTGAAAAATATAGTCTTGAATAGGCCTAGGCTACTATAATAAAAAAAATCTGCTCTAAATGTAAAACTAAGTAAAATGACTAAATACTGAAAGTGTAAAGCCTGTAGCCCACAACAAATGTGGAAAGTTATTGCGTATCATATTTATCAAACCATTTACTATGAATTTTATGTAATTTTGCTCACATGGATAATTGAATATTAATCAGATGATGTCATTACTCTGCTGTGCAGTCAGCCAATCGTTGCATTGCTGATCATGATTTCGAGAATCGATAGATTAGTCCTTCACAACACATGCAGCGATCTCAGATCAGTTCATCCAGACATTTTAATCTGAGTCGCGAACTTGTTTGAAGAACCAAATTAGCCAGAGATCAGTTAACATGATTAAAAAAATCCCGGATCTGCCAAACCATCTTAGATCATTTAAGGTATGAAGAAATGGACCCCAGTTCTTTCTGATTCACCAAAAACAAAGAAAAAATTTGTGAGAGTCACTTTTATTTAATTTTTTTAACACTTAGTTTTAATTAAAGACTCCTACATTTTATATTTAACAGATTATGCTAATTTAATTTGTTAAAATTCCTAATTTTAATTGGACAGGTCAAACAAAAATAATTGGTGTCGTGAATTCTGTCATATTCATGTAACAGATTTACATAAAGCAGTGTTTCTCAACCACGTCCCTGGAGGACCACCAGCTCTGCACATTTTCCATGTCTCATTAACCAAACACACCTGATTCAGATCATCAGCTCATTAGCAGAGACTGAAAGACCTGTAATGGGTATGACGGACAAAGGAGACATCCAAAACATTGGTGGTCCTCCAGGAACATGGTTGATAAACACTGACATAAACCATACAAGTTTGAAATGACATAAAAGAGAGAAAACAATGAGGCAATTAAAATTTTTGGGTGAGCTACATAAAAAATAACTACCATTATAAGCATTAGTAATACAAATATTCTTGTTTTAGCAATATACAGCATCACTTACATGAGCAGATTAGAGACTAAACTAAAATTGTTATTAATATTTTATCCCAGTATAAATCATTTAACATGAATTAACTTGAAGAAGTGATCAAACACTTTCACATGCTATGAATCATTATAAGCCATAAATTACAAATGTTCTGCAGATGGACTGAAGAAACAAAAAAATGCATTTAACATTCCCTTTATAAGACTCCTCGGATGGCCTACAACACAAATAAAGAGCTGTGTCTCCACGAGCTCGATCCTTGCCTCAGGGTGAATGTGCTGTGTGTTACATTTGACTGTTTTACCACCAAATGATCCTGACTTATTGATTTCTTTTCAGATAAATATTTCAGGAGACTTCCCGTGATGTGAACACATGAAGACACAAGACTCACCTGACCATACTGTGCCTTGGCTGCTTGTTTCAGAAACTCAAAGTCTTTGCCCTTCAGATGTTTCTGTGAAAGAAACGATACATACACTCAGTTTTAACCGCCCCAGAAAAAGAATGACAAAATAACTGCGAGAATGTAGTTAATAAATGTAGTTAACTTTTTAAAGAAAGTCAGCTTGAAAGTGACTGATCGTGCAAATTACAGTATGTTAAGGAACATGCTCATTCATTTTGAGTGTAATAGGATTTAACCCGTACAGTAGGTCACGTTAGGGTCATTTTGACCTGGAGATTAATTTCTTTTTTCTTTTTTTTCCTTTTTTATTTATTGAACATAGTGATTTTGAAGAAAGCCCGAGATCCATCCAACAAAAAAAGTAAAATAAAATAAAAACAGTAATACTATAATAATAGGTACAAAATCAGGACTGAAACATATCTGATACAGTCTCTCTCATATTTAACCAAAACTGTACAGTTTGTTTTACTGGCACCATTTATTTTGGCTGTGGACTAATAATGTCCAGTAGATAGAGCCTCCAGAATAGATCAGTTGGAGCAGATGGATCCAGCCATAGTTTCAGGATTGTTGTTTTTTTTTTTTTGCAGCAACAGCAGTCTGAACAACTGACAGAATTTGAGATTTCTTTCTTTCCTAAAACTGTTCATTAATGTTATCAGATTGGGCTAAAGCTTACTGATTTTATTCACACAATGTAAATTGTTTTTCCACTTTATCAAATGAAATGAGTGTAGTTAACTCAAAATTTACTCAAAGTTAATTTTACTCATTTGAAAAGAGTTTTGAATTCAGTGTTGAAGTTAAATACCTCATTACTTGAACTTAAATGGAGTAAGTTCACAGTACTCATTAAGATTAGTTTTTAACTCAAATGGTTTTTAGCAATTGGTTTCCTCAAACGGTTTGAGTAATTGGGTTTTACAATACTCAATTGGTTTGAGTGCTCTTCATTTATTGGGCTTTACTGTGCTCAAATTGCTTCATTTACTCAAATAGATTAAGTTCACAGTACTCATTAGGATTAGTTTTTGAACTTAAATGGTTTGTTGCAATCGGTTTTCTCCAATGATTTGAGTTACCTTAACTTATGGAGTTTTACAGTGCACTGGTTATGAAAATGTCCCCAAAATGTTGATAATTTTTATACTTCTTTTGATACTTGATTTTTGTCAGCAGGCCATTTTGACAGGGAACACCATGAGTGTGAAAATTTGATGCACAATAAAAGCATTTTAAAAACTGGAGGTTAGGGCTGCATGACATTGGAAAAATCTGACATTGCAATATTTTATTTTTCTGCGATACATATTGCAATACTGAGTATAATAATAACAAATGAAATTAATAGCTTTATTTGAAAAGAATTTATCATTTTAGGAAATTTAGTTATTTATTTAGATATATTATTTAGGAGGTCATGATTTGCACTCATTAATGATTACTTTATATAGCTTTATTTTACATTCTTTGGAGATACAAAACACAGACGTTTCGGCACAATGCCTTCCTTCGTGCATGACGCAATCTTTTCACTCCACCCTTTTACCCCACAGTCAATCACAATACGTTCATAAATTTTGTTTCAATACACTGCAATTAACCACACAAGAAATATTTCCTTCACCTTTATAAGCATTATCTCCATCGTACAGGAAAATCAACTATCATCATTTACTTATTCATGTCTACATCAATACAATGAATCTCCGTCAGTCCAAAACATTAAAAATACATTTTTATCTCATTATATGTATCATTATACACTCAAATTCCATGATTCACAATATCATAGATAAGCAATAAAACATTAAAGAAACACAGAAAGGTTAAATTCCTCATTATTCCTCTTGAATCCAGAACGCTTCTCTTTGCAATAATCCTTTATTCAGATTACCTCCTCTAGGTTACTCAAATACTTCCTCAATACATTCTAGTTGTTAAACGTCATGTCCGAAATTCATAAAGTGTCTTGCTACTTTACATATATTATGTAATATTTAAGGACAATAATAGGATGATTTTGTAGTGGAGCGCATCTGCATAAAATGTAATAAACCAAATCACAAGCAATGATGAATACAGTAAAGCGCAGTTACTAATGAAATAAATGCTTTATGGTGTTTTTTTCTTTTCTGGGAGTCTAACAGTATTCAGGCTCACAAATTAAACAATTTAATGTAAAACAAATAACAATGTATAACAAAAAGATTGCATATATACTGCACATAAATACAATTAATGTTTCTTGAAGTTACTAAAATGTAAATTTCCTGTGCCTGAATCCTTTATACTGGCTTGAAATGCTACACAGTCACATTTAGAATTAGATTAAATATGTTTAGCCCACTTTTTAACCAAACAGTTGGGGTATATTCATATTTGACACAATGTTAGGATAATACAACCCAGCATTTTTATAGTGTTTTATGATAAATAGCGCATTTGCTTATATTTTATAATTGACAAATTATCTTTTTCCCTCAAAAACTGAGGTAAGTGTTCAGTATTTTTTCCAAAATTAAAAACAAAACCAGTCCTTATCTTACTCCAGAATATTTTGTAAAGATGTTTGTGCAAATCCCTTAACTGCTGTCTTTGGTATTGTAAATGAAAATAACTATTTGTCAGAAAGTGAATTGGACTGCATTGCCTTTACTTCTCTTTTGGCAAGACGCTTAATTTTAATCAATTGGAAGCAATCATTCCCTCCTTCTTTTAAACAGTGGGCCAATGATGTGTTGCATTTTCTTAGTTTGGAAAAAATAAGACTCAGTTTAAATGGTTCACTGCCATGTGGCGTCCCTTCATAAATTATTTCCAAAGCCAAATGCAACTGTAAGTGGACAAAAAGATGCTTATGCTGTCAGGTTTTGCTTGTATTGTACTGATGTTGTCTTCATATTCATATTATTTTTGTCTTTGTTTATATGTACACAATGTTAAAGCACGGTTTAATTTATGTTGTATTGTTAGTTATGTCAATTAATGTATGTTTTTTTGACTATTTCAATAAATAAAAAAGGGGAAAAAAATAAAATAAATTAAAAACCAGTCCTAATTAAAGAAAAGAAGCTGACAAAATGATTAAATCCAGTGAGAAGGGATAAAAATATACATTTCTAAGAAATACCTGATCTACGTCTGATTTCAACTCCTCTTAATGCATTACTGGTTCATTTAATTCTTTGAATTTTACTTTTAAATTAAGTTTACACATGTTATTTCCTCATGTTTTAGCAAATTTTATTGATTCCCTATGTGATTTAGCTACAGTATAGCTCATAATAAAGCTGCACCGGTTGATCAATTTAAATCGCTAAAAAGAACCAACTCAGAAAAGATTAATTTGTTTGGAAATCAGACTACAGTTTGTGTTGTAGAAGTCGTTGTGTTGAAGCATCAGAATTTGTGGATTTCAGGCTTACCGTTCCTTCTGGGACACAGATGGCCTGAACGCAGCCCTCTGGTTCAAGAAGTGCATCTTTGATGAACTCAATTTGTGCTCCCTGGAATGCAGTGCTGACATCCACAAGCTGAATACAAGAAAACACTTCACAATTACAAAATGAGTTTTTGCACCCACACAAAGCTTTCACATCAGCTCAGAGAATAAGCCATGTTTCACATCCCTTTAGTTTAAATTCTTAAATAGTTTCTAAAGTGTGTTTGTTTCTGAGAGTAGGCAGGAGCAATTAAAATATTTATTAAATCCGGTTTTTAATGTTATATACTTTCATTTTAGTTGTATTATTGAAATGTGTAAAAGCTATTAATGAACTATTAATGTTAATGCTAATCATTCTTATGTGCTAATCCTTTTTTGATCACACTTTATAACAGCACTTATTAATCATAGTCCAGCTTTTTATAATGCATTGCTAAAATGCAAAGTTGTGCATATCATTAGTTAGTGCTCTGTGAGTTAACAAGAAGTATTTCATTAACTAACAACAATAAAGGTTAATAAATACTGTAGTAAATGTATTTTTTATTGTTTGTTTATACAGAATAGTAATTAGTGAATATACATTAACTAACTGATTTGTGATTTTAATAATGCTGTTTTTGTTGATTTACACAAAATCCAATGCAGGTAAATTTGACCCTAAACATTAAAGTTGCACCTGACCTTTGAACATAATACATTAAAGACTAAAGTATCTGAAAAAATCTATTAAATGCTGTTATTTTGTAATTATGCTGTTTTCAAATGTTCATTAAAAAAAAAAAAAGTAAATCATGTAAATTAACTCATGTTAAGTAAACTCATGTAAATTAACTCATGTTAAGTAAACTCATGTAAATTAACTCATGTTAAGTAAACTCATGTAAATTAACTCTTGTAATTAATTAGTTTTTGATTAGCATTTACTAATTAAATGTATTTGGGTTTCCAAAAAAATGCAAAAAGTATTCATATTATTGGTTATTACTAACATCTTCATATTATTTGTTATTACCAATAATAACTGATCACAATAGAGCAGCAAATCATCATATCAGAATTATTTCTGAGGGGTCACATGACACTGGAGTAATGATGCGGAAAATAAACATTTGAATCACAGGAATAAAACCCATTTCAATATATTCACAATTACCACAGTCAGTTCTTTTATTTTAAAATTATTTCTATTTAAATTATTTTGATTGTTTTATTGTTTGTTTGTTTTTATGTAGTTTATTCCTGTAATGAAAAAGCTGAATTCAACGCCATTACTCCAATCTTCAGAGTGACACAACTCACCAGAAATCACCCAAATATGCCAGTTTGGTTCTCAACTACTTTATCAGTTTTAAGGTAATATTTAAAAAAAAAAACATGATTCCCCCCATGATTCATGGTTAATGGGAAGTTAAATCTCTTACTTTCACTCTGCATCTCTTATTTTTGTATGTGTTAAAAAGCGTCACAGATTCAGCAAAGGTTTTTGTAAATTTATGAGCAGAACCGAAAGCATTCAGGACGCACACTGGTGCAAGAGAACGTATCACCAGAGATTCATTTGTAATTGCTGAGCACCGCTTGAAAATCTGTGATGTGTGGGGAAACAGGATGCAATCTCAGCGTGACGCCAAGGACGGCCAGCATGCAAACAACCTCACTGATGTCTTACATCCAATCTAGGATGATGTGTAAAAAGAAAGAACGAGCGGTCACCTTCATCCCAAATCTAGTGTCTGGTTTGTCAACTCCGTAGTCTCTCATGGCTTCTTCATATGTCAGGGTGGGAAAGGGGACATTAATCTGTTCTTTGTCCTCTGGCCAGGAGAACTGAACCAAGCCTTCAATCAAACTCATGACTCCAGCCTGGTCCACAAAGGACATCTCAATATCTACCTAAAAAGAAAAAATTGAGAAAATGGTCACACTGCATGTTACACCAACTTAATCCCCAGATCTGCTACAATCTTATATAAACTAGATTGCAAATGTGTTTGATCTGAACTAAAGCAGCACATTATCTGTAATATTAAAATCAATCATTTTTTTTAATATTCCCAAATGAAACTTAACAGAGTAAGTAAAATTTCCACAGGATTTCCTCTTTTGGAGAAAATCTTGTTTCTTTTAGTTCGGTTGGAATAAAAATATACATATATATTTTTTTTTAAATGTAAAAACTGCTAAGGGCAATATTTTTAGCCCCCTTAAGAAACTTTTTAAGTTTGTTTCACTACAAAACAAAACACTTTTGTGGAATGACTTCCTTAACTAGTTTAGGGAAACTTCCCAATTTAATGTAGTTAAAGCTTAAAACACTAGTATCTTACAAAATAACTATAGAATAAACTAGTAAAATATTATGTACTGGCGGCGTGGTGACGGAGTGGGTAACACTGTCGCCTTACAGCAAGAAGGTCGCTGGTTTGAACCTCGGCTGGGTCATTTGGAATTTCTGTGTGGAGTTTGCATGTTTTCCCTGTGTTTGCGTGGGTTTCCTCCAGTTGCCTCCAGACATGTGGTATAGGTGAATTGGGTAAGTTAAAACTGTCTGTAGTGTATGTGCGTGAATGAGAGTGTATGGGTGCTTCCCAGTGATGGGTTGCAGCTGGAAGGGCATCCGCTGCGTACAACATATGCTGGATAAGTTGGCAGTTAATTCCGCTGTGGCGACCGCTGATTAATAAAGGGGTCTAAGCCGAAAAGAAAATGAATGAATGAATGAATATTATGTACTGTCAACAAACAAAATAAATGCATCAACAAATAAACTGCCAACTGCTTAAATAAACCATTTAATAAATAAGATTATGATTTATATTATTTAAAATCAATAAGATTTTCAAAGGTTTAAGATTTTAAATGACTTTAACTGGAATAATTTGTTTCAGTTGTGTTTTTCAATATCATGCAATTAGTTTGCACTTCAGAACACAATTAGGTATGAAAGAAAAAAAAATCTGCAGTTTTTCTAAACAAAAACAAATGTATTTTAATTTAGTTTTATTTATTTATTTATTTTGCCCAAACCAGTGCAGAAAAAAAAAATCTCTGTACACTGAAGATCAAGAATTTCCAAGAAAACAAAAATACACTAAATCAATCCATATCCACTGCGACGTCCTATGACATAGAGAGTCTGCTGGAGTAGGATTGAGCGTTGGCTTCCTTTAACACTGTTTCTTTAATAAATTATGTTATATAATTTATTGGCTTTCTTGGTTATCCCTCTTCTTTGTTACGTCCTTGTGAGCCATGGGGCGTAATGGCCACTTTTAAAATGAGCATGGCCATTATTACTAAAATAACATTTTTGAACAGAATTATCATGTTTAGCCAAACTTTTATACTCATATAAATGCAACATTACTGTATCATTTTTCTTCTTGCCAGGAGAACCAGACAAAGTCTTCCAAAAAAACTTATGAATCGATGTTCACACTGTAAATGAATCATAGTTAACATTATTTTTTATCCAATCATTCCTCCCACTTTATATTAAATGGCCATAAATACTAGGTACTTACATCAAAAAATAAATACAATGTAGGTAATGTGTACATAATGTATTGCAGAACACATCTGGTGCTTTTGAGGTGGGACACGGGTTGGGTTTGGGACAGTTATGGTGGTATGGGTAGGTTAAAGTGTGGGTTAAAGTGTAAGGGATGGTCATCAGTGTAAATATAAATCTAATTACAGATCTAATTACATGCATGTATTTAATCAATCATAAGTAAAGTGTAAAAACATGTATTTACACAATAAATTCATTGTAACAAATTATTAATTTCACTGTAAGTACATATTAGTTAAGGCCACTTAATATAAAGTGGGATCCAATCAATTATCTGTATATAAAATCTGAAATCATTTTTAAATGCGGTTTGTATCAGGTAATGCCATCTTTTTTTATGCAGTATAGACCATAAATAACTAAACATCTGATTCGAATGCTTAAAAATCTGATTTTTCCTGCCTGTCTGAAGAAAAGCAAAACGGTCTTGTGGGGTTCATGATTTTTAGCCTGAATGAGGATGCTGCAAAGCCTATTAGCAGCTCTCGCCCTCATGAGTGGGAGTCAGAGCGAAGCGCATCATTAAAACACTCAATATTCATCTGCATCAGTACAGAGCCCTAGTTTCACAGATATTGTCAGACATCCAGCGACGTGTTTCCTCCCAGCCTTTAGCACATCATTACCTGTGTGAATTCAGGCTGTCTGTCAGGTTTGGAGCCTTCGTCCCTGTAGCAGCGAGCCAGCTGAAAGTACCTGAGATTGCAGGAGAAAACCATCATATAAGTGACTGTCGGCCAATAATGACTGACAATTTTCAATCATGCATAACATACGATTTTTCTTTGACAGACTTGTCATAAAACTAGCCTGAAGACCTGGCATTAGTGCAGCTAATAATTCAAGTAGACGTGCTGCCAAAATTGAAATGAAAATAAGACCACTGTGGCCTTTATCATTTTTCAGAATTATCTTATTTTTATTCTCATATTGTTTGAGAAAATGCAGGAGCAGACATTCTCAAACAATATGGGAATAAATATACTTTAGTTCACTTGATTTCACTGATTTTATTTGAGCTTAGAAAATGTATATATTTAATCAATTTGTTATGAAATACACTACCGGTCAAAAGTTTAGGGTCAGTACAATTTTTAAATGTTTTAAAATAAGCTTCCCCTGCTCACCAAGGCACTTATTTCATCAAAAATACAGCAGAAATTGTAAAATTGTGAAATGTTATTGCACTATAAAATAACTATTCAAAAGTAGTTTATCATTAATTTAATAATTTATTCCAGTGATTTCTAAGATGATTTTTCAGCTTCATTATTCCAGTCTTCAGTCACATGATCCTTCAGAAATCACTCTAATATTAGTTATTCATATTATTATTATTATTATTATTTTCATTATTATTAATAATATTTTTCCTAGTGATGGGTTGCAGCTGAAAGGGCATCCGCTGCGTAAAATGCTGAATAAGTTGGTGGTTCATTCTGCTGTGGCAACCCTTGATTAATAAAGGGACTAAGATGAAAAGAAAATTAATGAATGAATGAATTATGAATATTATTATTAATAATGGTAATAGTAACAAAAACAATAGTGACTGCAGTAATATTTCCATTTGAAACTACATACAATAAGCAGTTATTTAAATTTTTTATAAATATTTAACAATTCAATTCAACAATTAATAATTAATTTTACATGTATTAAATGCTACCTTGATGAACAGAATAATTTTCTTAATAAAAATGGTAGTGTAAATAATACACAACCACCTAAAAGTCTATGCTCACTGAGGTTTCAAACAAACGGAAATAATAATAATAATAATAATAATAATAATAATAATAATAATAATAATAATAATAATAATGTAATCTATTTCCTTGTTGAAAAAGTAGAATTTTCAGTGGGCAGTATTTTTTGTATTTAAAAAAATTATGTATCCTTGGTAAATTAATTTCTTTAGAAAAAACAAAATACTGATCCCAAACATTTTGAACGGCATTCTATGTTAAAATAAAATAAAATAAAAAAAGTGAGAATTCATAGTTGATTACTTCTTTTATCCAATAATATTTATTTTTGGATATTTAAATGTGCAGGTTAATGTCTTCTACTTTTAATTATTTACATAATCTTGAAATTATAAAAATATTAATAAAAAATGATAATAATATAAAAAATGTTAAATAAGAGTATAATTTTTTAGTGTTATCGAGCATATATTTTAATTAATTTAGCAGGAAAATAAGTATTGCTTATTACAGGGATTCTCAACTGGTGGGCCACGGCCAACTAGTAGGCCTCAGCGATCCTGCAGGTGGGCCGTGAGATAGCTTAAAATTAACTCTCATTATCATACTATAATTTTTGGATTTCACTATTAATATGCTATATAAAATGATCGAAGTAATGCACTTTCTCCTGTTCTATGATTGATAACTGCAAACTCAGTGCAAACACAGCCTCATGATTGTGTCTGCAACTAGTACACTTAAGTCTGTTCATTCACAAACTATGCGTGAAAGTTAAAGTCTCTCTTTGTGTATTTTTGTGTGAACTATATAATATATCCACTTAGTTGTGCAAATTAATGTCCTGTAAGTGTTTTATAATGGACGTGTGTTCGTACAGGAAGATCTAGAGAGGCTCAATGGTGTTTCTGTCAGAGAATGTAAAATAGACTTGCATATGAGCTTCAGACGGGCTCTGGCAGAGCTGTTCACTGTTACTGTCATCGATCTCCCAATAATATCCAGCTGCAAACTCAACCGCCATCAGATCGACACATTTCAACAGATTAAGGGTGTTTTACTCTATTTTACATTGTCTGTATATTTTTGAATGGTAGATATTGAATAATAGATATTCAGTCAGTTCAGTCTAAAGCAGAAGCTGGTCTTTTGCAACCTCCCTGTTGACCTGTGGTTCTCTTTGAATCTGTGTATCTGTGTTTAATATATATATATATATATATATATATATATATATATATATATATATATATATATATATATATATATATATTATATATATATATATATATATATATTATATACACACACACAGTTAAAGTCAGAATTATTAGCCCACAATTTTTTGCTTTTAATTATAAATAAGAATACTAAATAAGCATTCTAATCCATAGCATTCACATCACTGTTTGAGCTTTCCTCACAGCTTTGGAAATGAAAAAATAAATACTCCAAATTTCAGAGCTGCTAAAAGCTGAGAATAAAACATAGTTTTGAAAAGTACGCTGAACAACAGGATGTAGCTCTGTTTTTTAGGCGTTACCAGTCAGTAAAAGCAAAGTTTAGTCAATGTGCCAAGCATCTGACAGCAATCTGTGAATACGAAGGAAACAGAAAAGGACAAGGAAATGTGATTTTACCGATCTATGCCAGCCACCATCAGAAGCTGTTTGAACTGCTGTGGGCTCTGTGGAAGAGAGTAGAACTTCCCAGGGTCTCCAGATGGCACCACAAACTCTTTGGCACCCTGAAAAGCACAGTCACACTTGAATAAACTCTGCATATTCCTGTCTCTCACTGAGAACTAAAAGAGCCAGTGTATCTCAAGCCAATCTGATAAATGAAAGTCACATAATGAAAGACAAAAGAGAATGTCAAAAATAAATTAGTACAGCACATGGGTATAGATTAAAACAACATTCAAGAATATTAAAAAAGTTTTTTTTTGTTTCTTTCTTTATCAGAACTATTATATTTAAAACCTAATATATATTAGGGCTGCACAATATATTGTTTCAGCATCGATATTACAATGTGATCATTTGCAATAGTCAACATTGCATATCCTGTGATGTGGCTGAGTCTGTGTATTATTATATTATAGAAGAAATCATTTTCATGTGTTTTTGAGGCCTGTGACCTCATCGTATTGGATTTTAAAAGCATTTACACACGGTAAAACCCAGCAGTCAACTTTATCAAATGAAATAAGTGTAATTTACTCAAAAAATTACTGACATTTCATTAGACTCGTTAGAAAAGAGTTTTGAACTCAGTGTTGAAGGTGATGAGTTAATTAAATACCTCATTACTTCAACTTAAATGGATTAAGTTCACAGTACTCATATAGATTAGTTTTTAACTCAAATGGTTTGTAGCGAACGTTTTGAGTTGCCTTAACTTATTTGGTTTTACAGTACTCAGTTGGTTTGAATTCTCTTTATTTATAGGGCTCAAATTGCTTCATTTACTCAAATGGATTAAGTTCACAGAACTCATTAGGATTAGGTTTTGATCTTAAATGGTTTGTTGCAATCGGTTTCCTCAAATGGTTTGAGTTACCTTAACTTATTGGCTTTTACAGTGCATATAAGAAAATTTATCATTTGTAACTTTAATGATGATTAATTTTATTTAATTATTTTTATTATTCAATTATTGTATCTGAATACTGTAAAAATCTTTTTTTAATTGTATTGATCTATGCTTGTAGATTGTTCTATATATTTTATTCAGGTGCACATCTCGGTAGAATCATCCCAACCAATCTAAAATTATTCATTTCCAAATAGAAATATTCGAGTCATCTGGTGAAATGGTTTTCATATCACAATATATATTGCTGACACAATATCGCAGTGTTCGATTTTTCCAATATCGTGCAGCCCTAATATTATATGTAACACTTAACAAAAATATTAAGTAACCACTTGAAAATTCTATTTCTCCCATTTTACAATTTATAGCAATCGAAATAAAATGGAGTTTTTGTTTTATTCTGAGAACTACTGGTGAAATATAAATTTTTGTACGCTTTTTTATTAACAAAAAAGTAATTTTATTTGTAATGTGCTTTTCTCAAACTCAAAGTGCTAAAGACATGTTTTCTAATCCTTTTTTCAACAACATAATACCAATGTTCTTCAAAGAAGTTAAGAAATCAAAAAAGAAGAACTCATATTGGATATTGGGTCCTTTTTATTCATTTATGTTTATCACTTGGTATTGAATATTTAACTGGATGTTGATTTTTCATCAGCTTTCACTCACAAAACTATTATTTGAAATATAGCTGCAAGCAGCCATTAAGGGGCCAAGCACTTTACAGCCAGATTGAGCAAAGCAGTCCAGAGCCAGAATAGGCAAAGCAGTCCAGAGGCCAAAAACGGTGGCAGAGTTACAAATTTGATGTGTTGTCGTCAGTGTTAGGTGACAATAAAGAACCTAAAGTTGGGTGTCAATATATTTAAGCACTGCAGAGCGACAGCCTCAGATGCAGTTTGACATTATACCAGCACATTTGTCGATGCCGTAAACAAAAACTGTTTTGCCTATTGACATGAATTTCACAACACTTAGTCATCATGGTCTGACGATGATCAGAGTTAAATTTGGTTATATTTTGGTATACGGTCTAGCAGGAGTTTGTAAAATTTTTAAACAAAATCAATATGGCGGACAGGAAGTTTAGTCAAATATGGCATATTTGGTATCAATGTTCTCGGCATGACCCAAGGAATAAGTTGAGATAATTTTTATGACAATAAACATATGCAGACTAAAGTTATTAGCAAATTTATTAATCATTATTGATGGTTAGTGAACGGTTTATAACTAGTGACCACTAGGTGGCGCTGTTACCAAATTTATGTGTTGGGGTCATTGTGAGTTGCCAATGACAGACCTAAAGATCAGTGTCAATATGTTTAAGTATTGCAGCGACGCAGCCTCAGACACCCTGCACCCGCACATTGACACCCTGCTAACACATTTGTTGATGCCGTAAGCGACAACAGTTTCGCTAATTGATATGATTTCCATAACTTTTGGTCAGCAGGGTCTGAAGATGATCAGAGTCAAATTTGATGAAAACTGAAAATGGTTGAGGAGGAGTTCGCAAAAAAAAGTTTTTGAACAAAATCAAGATGGCGGACAGGAAGTTTGCCGTAATATGGCATGTTTGGTATCAATGTTCTCGGCATGACCCAAGGAATAATTCGATGTCAATTTTACTACATTAAACCTATGCAATCCACATTTTTTAGCCAATTTGGAAGAGTTATTATTAATGGTTAGTTAAGGGTTTATAACGCACGACCACTAGGTGGCGCTGTTGCCAAATGTATGTGTGTTGGTTATTGTGAGGCGCCAATGACACACCTAAAGTTCAGCGTCAATATGTTCAAACATTGCAGAATTACAGCCTCAGACGATCTTTGACATAGTGCCAGCTATAAAAAATTCAAAATAGCGAAAAAAATTCCAAGACGGAAAATAACGTCATATGGTAAATCGGCTTGAGCCAAGGAATCAGAGGAAAAAAGAATTCTGACTGTAGCCCATTCGGTTCAAAAGTTATAATGATAAACATAAATGAAAGTTTGGACAAGTGGTGGCGCTAGAGAGTTTGAGTTAGAGACTTTAGGTTTGCTGTGGTTCATGGTGATACTGCCCTCTATCATTGTGCCAAACTATACAACGTTCCCGCGTACGGTTATATGGGCTGCCATTCAAATCCGGCGAAAAAAGAAGAAGAAGCGGAAGAAGAAAAATAATAATAGGAACGCTAACAGAAGCAATAGGTGCCTTCGCAGCGTTGCTGCTTGGCCCCTAATAATGATAATCAAGTACACTTTAGCATATGTTTAGCAAATACTTTATAAAATTTTAGTTTTCAGTGTTAGTCTATCATATCTATCTATCTATCTATCTATCTATCTATCTATCTATCTATCTATTGTAGGGCCTCGCACACGTAATACACAATTATGTAGTGCGTTAACTTTAAATTAGCTCAAAGGGAATATAACAGAACTTAAAGCGGCTCCAAAAGAATCACATCTCTTGAACTGAACAAACGACTCGTCCAGCGCTCGTTTGAACAGACAGGGCTGTTGACTCAAAAATGAATATTGCTATTCGAACTAAAGTACAAACACTTTAATATTTAAGCAGGGTAACAAGATCTAGGTATAAGGCATTAGATTCATAAGTATGCACAGGTCACTTTCCTTTCAATACAAAAGAAACTTTATTTACTACAAACAAAACTAACAAAAACACACATACACACACGCATTCATACTGGTTGCAGACAAGGAATAGAAGGAAAGAAGAGTTTAGGAGAGATGTGATGTAAAACCTCAAGATGTAAAACCTAACCAAGCGAACCAAATAATCAATTCAACCTTTACTGTGTCTTAGACAGGGTTATCCATCATTTAACATGACTAGCAGATCATACACCAGTTCAGCAATGGATCTGGAGATGTACTTGGTTCCGTAGTGATGTGGGGAAGTCCCTCTGTAGAGCTGGATTCCCACATGAGTTCGCTGGTGGTTGGTTTGGTCGTTGTAGTGAAGTCTTTGAGGCTGGTGATAAAGTGATGTCCGGTAGTTTAAGTTGGAGACGGCCAAACTGTTGTCGCGTTGACGGGTTTCGCGACGCAACTTAACTTAACTAGACTCTCGGAAGATGAGGAAGTTTGAGGCTGTCCTCATCCCATCTTAATGTCCGAGTCCGGCTGGACTGGACCTGGAGAAGAGTTGTCCTGGAAGTGGAGCATCTCCACTTCTCAACAGCTGCTGCTGGTGCAACTCTGTTGGACTGGACGACTGTACTCTGCTCGCTCAGACTCTGCTGCTGCTGCCGCCTGCTGCCTTTCGCCTTTTTTTGCCTAGAGAATGTTTGGGGTGCTGGGTTTTAACCTCCAATGTTTCCAGACCCTAATAGAGCTGGATCAATAAGGCATTGTCCGTGGATCTGCATGGCAGTCCCATGTCAGCACATGCACTTTGGCATGAGCCATGGTGCTCAGACATATAGCATTAAGCATACACTTATAATATGAACATGATACATTTTACATATATATAATTAAAAAGGAATGAAAGAAAGGGAAAGGATTTCACTCATTCATCTCAAATAACATACACGTAATGGTACGTTTGTGATAACTCAAAGCATAATGGTTACCCATGATTAATGCATTCTTAACATATACAGGATTCAGGTGTCATACAAGAGCAATAACATTACATTTCATTAAAAGTCCGCTCTCATCGTTTTGAGGATGATCTGATGAACTTTAATGTTTGGTGATAGTTTTAAATTTCAGAGAGGATTTTGATTCTCTGTTTTGGAGCAAAGTCAGTCAATTCTCTGTCTTGCATGGGGGCTTAAAAACCCCATTTCCTGAGGTCAAACACAAGCTCTTTGTTAATAAAATTGTGTTCTCGTGATCAGTTACCCATTCGTCTTGAGTTAACTTGATCAGGATAGTGGGTCTGATGACACTTAACTGATGATGATGAACCAGTCATGGGACCCATAGCCGCAAGGCTTCAGCTTCCTGCTCTGTACTGCAACAAATGTGGCCTGACCTTCTGATTTTGGTCAGCGACCAAAATGGCTCTCGATCAAGGTGATTCTGATTACAGGTGTCGACTCAGTTATTGGTGTCTGCATCGTTAAGTCCTCACACTACCTACCTACCTACCTACCTACCTACCTACCTATCTATCTATCTATCTATCTATCTATCTATCTATCTATCTATCTATCTATCTATCTATCTATCTATCTATCTATCTATCTATCTATCTATCTATCTATCTATCTATCTATCTATCTATCTATCTATCTATCTATCTATCTATCTATCTATCTATCTATCTATCTATCTATCTATCTATCTATCTATCTATCTATCTATCTATCTATCTATCTATCTATCTATCTATCTATCTATCTATCTATCTATCTATCTATCTATCTATCTATCTATCTATCTATCTATCTATCTATCTATCTATCTATCTATCTATCTATCTATCTATCTATCTATCTATCTATCTATCTATCTATCTATCTATCTATCTATCTATCTATCTATCTATCTATCTATCTATCTATCTATCTATCTATCTATCTATCTATCTATCTATCTATCTATCTATCTATCTATCTATCTATCTATCTATCTATCTATCTATCTATCTATCTATCTATCTATCTATCTATCTATCTATCTATCTATCTATCTATCTATCTATCTATCTATCTATCTATCTATCTATCTATCTATCTATCTATCTTCAATTACTACAAAATCTGGCCACTTGTCATTTTCATTCATTCATTTTATTTCGGCTTAGTCCCTTTATTAATCCGGGGTCGCCAACTTATCCAGCACGTTTTTTTATGCAGCGGATGCCCTTCCAGCCGCAACCCATCTTTGGGAAACATCCACACACACTCATACACTACAGACAATTTAGCCTACCCAATTCACCTACCGCATGTCTTTAGATTGTGGGGAAAACCGGAGCACCCGGAGGAAACCCACACGAATACAGGGAGAACATGCAAACTCCACACAGAAACGCCAACTGACCCAGCCGAGGTCACGAACCAGTGACCTTCTTGCTGTAAGGCGACAGCACTACCTACTGCGCCACTGCGTCGCCACTTGTCATTTAAATGTCATTAAAAAAGTTTAACTCTAAATGTACAACAAACTCCTACTGGTATCATAGATGTTTATTTATCACCTAACACTGCAAGAATACTCATGTTTAGACCACTAAATTATGCATAACTCAATGTTGAAATTTTGAAGTGTGCCAATCATATGAGTCAACCAAAAAACATGCAATTGCTTTTTTTCGCCAATGCCATTGTATAAATTTACTACTCTCACTCCATTCATGATTAATTTATTCCACAAACTGAAGTGTCCAGGAACAGCAGGGTTACCCAGATAAAGGGTGTACTTTTTAAAGACTCTTACATATGTATCAAAGCTGTAAAAGTTTTAAAAGTCCATTCACTTCACTGGAAACAGATGCAAAAGTTTTGAAAACAACAAAGCCAGAGGGAAGAAATCGCTCACAAAGTTTTGGGTAATGATCTGGCAATATTTAGCAGCAGCTGTATTTTGTTGATGTTTGGGCAAGTTTTACATATCTGTCTTGCAGGAGACAAAATACAGGAGCATGAATTAACGTGGCAGAAGATCTCATTAATGTGATGTTTTCTAAAATTATATAATGTTTTTGTGCTTAGGATGACAAGTTACATTCCTCACAAAACTCTCTCTCACACATACTTTGAATTTGGTTTTGAATACTACATTTATTTTGTGATTATGTGTTTTGCAATGTTTTGAGGTTTATTCATGTTAAAGGAACACTTCACTTTTTTTTAAACAGGCAAATTTTTAGACCATTAGAGTTAAGCAGTTGAGTTTTACAATTTTGAATCCATTCATCTCCAGGTCTGGATGGGGAGCTTTTAGCTTAGCTTAGCATAGATCATTAAATCGGATTAGACCAGTAGCATCTCCCACAAAAATGACCTATTAAAAGCTTGACCCTTATGTAGTTACATTGAAGGAGTTACATTGCATACTAAGCCTGAGAGAACATTTAAAAGTTGCTAACTTTTATGTTGATATGATTAGGAACTATACTCTTTATACAGCGTAAGATTTAGGAACTTTGTTGTTGTACCGCGGCTACAGCAGACACAATGATATCACACAGTGCTTGAAATAATCTCCAGCACCAAGCTCTAGCTTTAAATAAAAGAATTATCAAAACTCTCTGGCAATTTTTGAGCTAGATGCTACTGGTCTAATCTAATTCAATGAACTCTGCTAAGGTAAGCTAAACGTGCTCCAGCCAGGAGATTGGCTAAATGAATTAAAAAATGGTAAAACTTTTTAACTCTACGGAAATAAGACTATTTTCAAAAAAAGTGAAGAGTTCTTTTAGGAAATAAATAAAAGCTCTTAGATTCTTTGTTTTCATGACTCCATTTTTTAATTCCTGAAGCCATTTGGAATTTGTATGCGCTACGTCTCTTTAGATGTTATAGGGGTATGGCAGACACAACACAAAGGAATTCAAATTCCAGGTTATTATTTACTAACTTTGATAGATGTTGTCAGCAACAAAGCACAAAATATTTACGAAGGGAAAGAAAGTTACAATAAAGAAAATACATTTATTTACAATGAGGGAACGCAACTGGCAAGCGATATAAAAAAAAAAAAAAAACAGGGAGCAGGACTTGAGCGGAGATAAATCCAAGAAAAACAAAAAACAAAACTCCCACTTTAACTAAACTCCAGTTCCAACCAATAACTACAAAAAGAAACTGCGCCCTACGTACTATATTACACACAAATAGCCTCCGCTCCTTACCTTAGGTTTCCTAGATGTATGTAAGAAAGGAAGTAATATATGTGCTTTTGCAAGCACAACTTCTAAGAATATTTTTCTGAATAATTCCATATTGAAACAACATGCAGAGTAGAACTGCATATGAAACAAAAAACTGTGTGTATCTGAATTTCCAATTGGTCTTATGCTTTGGTTCAAATAATAAAAATGTATAAAATACCTACCCCAGGTGTTCTTTTAAACAGCGTTGGTGTTTCCACATCAACAAATCCTTGGGAAAAGACAAGAAATGGTCAGTAAGTATATGGATAGATTACCTAAGCAGATGTATTAAAGGCAATTGTAAATCCTCACCATGCAAATTACAAAGGTACTCCCTCATTTTCATCACCATTTGTGACCTCAATCTTAAATTGTACTGCATCGTGGCCGACCGCAGATCAAGATAACGGTACTGCATCCTGAGGGCTTCTGATTTCTTCAAGGCAAACATGAGAAAAATTAAGATTGAACATAATACGGATTTTTATGTAGCATGGACAACACCTTCGACACAAGCACTAAAAGCAAAGGATCTCATAGCCGCACATTAATAATGAAGAAAACATCTATCTGGAATTCAATTTTAGTCTTTCATAGCAAATGACAATCACAAACACTATGAAATGTTAAATTTCACCCCAAAATAAAAAGTTTCTGAAGCTGAAGAATATTTTAGGCCATTTATTAACGTATGTATGTATGTATGTATGTATCTGTCTGTCTGTCTGTCTGTCTGTCTGTCTGTCAGTCTGTCTGTCTGTCTATCCATCCATCCATCCATCCATCCTCTGCATTGCCATGACACTGAATCCAAAAGTTGGGTCGGGGGGTTAATAAATTGTGTTTTATTACTACTACAACAAATCTGCATCTTACTATAATTTGCCACGTTATTTCAAAAATTGTATTCAAGTAGAAAACAGTTATTTTAAGTTGTATATTGTAACAGTATTTTGCAATATTTGTAGTTTAACTGTGTTTTGATTAAATAAATGCAACACTTGTAAGCAAAGTGTTTTTTTTTTCATTTGATTTTGAATATTACCTTGGCCTGAAATGCTTTTTGTGAGATTCATCCAAGTACTATTATAGTCAAAATATTTCAAAATTCATGCAACACTTTTGCTTAAAAAAAATCATATTCACTCACTTTAACAAATTCTTTAATCTCAAACGGCAGCTTTCGGGAGGTATTTAACACTTCAATGCTCTCAGCACAGACTTCAATTTCTCCAGTGGATATGTTCTAACAAAGAAAAAAATAACATTTTCACATATATTTTACATAGAACATAACGCCACAAGACTTTTCTCTTTATATACATATAAACATGCAAATCAACCTTATTCTCCTGTCCCTCCGGTCTACGCATGACTCGTCCTTTGACCATAATGACAGACTCCACGGTGAGACCAAGCAAAGATTTCTTCAGTTCAGATTTGCACTGAAGGATTAAAGCATCAAGGAAAATGTTATCTTTGTACCTTTTGCATAATATTACAATAAAAAAACATGTTACTCAAGTAAGCAAACCAAAACATTGGCAGAATTTTAATTAGTTTTTCAAACACAACATAAAAAAACTATGTTTTATGGAAGCTTGTTTAATCCATGGTTTGAAACATAAGTTTTAATTGGAGGTTTCAATTTTATATTACAGACTTTCTCCCTCAGAAATGCATTTTAAAAAAATCTTATAATTTTAAATTACATTCTTTTTTGCAATTTGTAAGTTTATAAAAAATAATATCTCACAATTCTGGTGGTATAAATGTTCATTTTTTAAGTATTAAGACAATTGCGATTCTGACTTTGTATAGCAGGATATAAACTCAGAATTGGAAGGCATAACCTCAGAAATCCAAGGTCAAAATAAAAAGTATATATCTCTAATTTCTGAGTTTATTACTCACAATTATGACTTTTTCTTAAAACAGATATAGAAAAAAATCATAACTGTGAGATAAACAGTTTGCAATTACCCATTTTATTTATTGTTTTATTTCACAGTGTAAATTGCTTTCCATAGTGTTGCTACCTCATCTTGTGGAATAAGAATCTGCACCAATCCACTGAAGTCTCTTAATATTACAAACAGATCTTGCCTAAAGAGTAAAAAAAGGAAAGAAAAAAAGAAGTCAAAGAGATGTAGTGATGTCAGGGTTTCTGCAGGTTTCAGAGTTAAATTTAAGACTTTTTAAGACATTTTTAAGACCATTATGAATGAAATTTTAGACTCATAAAGGGCTAAGGAATCTTTCAAATGGCTCAGATAGAAAAGACTTTTTTGCCCCATCAAAAAAAATTATAATTTAATACATTTAATAATACAATAATAAAAAATTTATATATTTTATTTTAGATTTTTTTTAGCTAAATATTTTAAATATTGTGTAAAAACAAGCAAGCTCTACTTGTATCCATACACTTTTTTCCAATATAAATTTTCTTCAAAATAAAAAAAATTAACAAATGTTTTAAAAGTTTTATAAACTATAATAAACTAAATCTATGTACAACATTACTGTTTAAAATAAAAGTTTAAAGTTTTATTGAGATTTATTGTTGGTGATTGTATGGGTTTTGGCCAGATTGAATGGCACTACATGAACAAAGAAAAATTAAGACCTGTTTAAAAACTATGTAACACCTACAACACAATATTTCAGTTAATTTAAGACTTTCTAAGGCCTAAAATTTGGATTTTGAGATTTAAGACATTTTAAGACCCCGCTGAAACCCTGGATGTGTCTTGGTGAATTTTGGAAATAAACATTCTTTCTCAAACCTTAAGTACTGAATCCAGCCACATAAAGTCACCTCCTTGTCTATATGACTGGAGCACAATTCTCCACACGTGTGGCTTCTCTGTGAAAAACTGCTTTGACCTACAACATACACAAATAAATCGAAATATCACAATTAAACCCCAAAAACATAGAATTTAGACATACAGTCTTGTTCAGTGAAGGTCACATTACCTGACGTGAGTGTAGAACAGCTTCTGGAGATGCTATAAGCACATTCTAACGAGTTTGGAGGTATAAGCGGTTTTGAGGAATAAATATTATTAATGGAAGGCACTGACCTTCTGCTATACACACATCTCAACATCTGCTGGGCTGACCTAACCAAAGATAATCTGCATTTGTTTGCCATTGTTGGCTGCATTTATTGTCTTTACCAAACGACAACTTATATTTCGAGTCGTTATTTCACTTCACCGTGTACATCTTTTGTACATGTCTTCTTTGTGTATGCGAGTAACTTATTAATGTACAACTCTATGTACATTACTAGTATTTACCGTAACACTAAGTCACTCTTTTCTTCTCTTTCCTTAATCGTACAATAATCGACAACCTACAGGAATCTCTGTTAGATTCATGTGGTGTATTTAAAATAAATAAATCAAAATCAATGTTATTCCGGCTGAATTGTCACTGACATTCTGAATCTGACAGTCCTGAGGTTGGTTCCGTGTTTCTCAGTGCGGCGCATGGAGTGCTTAGGCATGACCAATCACGCAATAACTAATCGATTTAAGCTTTTGTAACATAGCATTTAACAACTTTGTTACATTTGTGTGCCACAGTTTGACATTGTTAACAACGTTTGTTTAACTTAACTCGTATTATCCGGAGTTGACGAAAATAAAAATACGTAACACGCGTTTGCCCTTGCTCTTAGTAATCTGTTAGTATTCCTGCCTCGCTGCGTTGCATGATGGGAAAGCGGGATGTTCAAATCTTCTTCCTGCTTTTTCGTTCGGTGTGTTGTTGATCGTCATGGACGGGAGAGGCAGGTACGGAGGAGTTTTTATGTTGTTAAACCATCTTTAGACATTTTTTTTGCACGGTAGAATAGCTTATTTGAAACACAACACGATTGAGCGTTAATTCGAAAACAGATCATGCCGTGGGTTTAGCGGAAAGCTGCTAATAGTAGCGGTTTTCTGAACGCTGTCTTTTGTTTTGTTTTCGGTCAAGTTGTGTTTGATTAAAACATCCAAACACCATACCTGTCAACCCTCCCGTTTTTCCCGGGATTCTCCCGTATTTTACAGTTCTATCCCGCTATCATCCCGTAAAGGTATTTTCCCGTATTTCTCCCGTATTTTCAGTCTTTCTCTGAAGGGTGGCATATAAACATTAAAGAGCTGAGCCTCCCTATACGCAACCCATACCGCCAAACCACCAGGGGCCGCCATTTGCACTTAAATGTGAGCCTGTTCTGTGCTTTCGCTTTGTTTAGGCATGAAAACACTTTGAAATAAATACAAAAAACAGCGGGATTTCCTTGCCTTTTCATTACAGATGTCGTCCCCCCCTTCATATGCAATCTTCAAAACAGTCATATAGCGGTGCATGACTATCAGCTGACACGCTCCATAGTGATAAATAGAGACTGTTTCCTAGCGTAGGCTGGGTTTTGGGTGCGTGTTTGAACAGACATATACACATAATTAATAATAATAATAATATCTAAAGATGTCGATCTTGGTGGGTTTTTTTTCAAACACAACTAATTTCGTCCTAAATGAGCATAAAAAGGCAATCGAATGCTTTTATTATAACGTTAGATGGTTGCATTTTTAAAGTGACACCTGTTATTTAATAAATAAGAGATTCATTTGTTGCTCTTTAATTAGAAGGTGTCAGTTATACAGTGAAGAAACGGCTAATGAGATTTGATAGCTTGATTTTATTTCATTATAATAGCTATTAATTTTAATAAGCTAAACCATACCTGTCAACATTGGGATGTGAAAATAAGGGATATGCACCCCCCACCCCCACCCCCCACCCCCACCTTAAACCCCCTGCTTAAAAAAAATCCCCAAATTACTAAATATGTTGATTTGGAGCTGTTTCGTTACAAATAAACAGTTAAATGGTCAGTAATGTTTTATTATTATTATTATTTACAAAAGAAAAAATATATAGTATACATTAGCAGCAACTTTAGCAAACAGTTTAGCTTATTAAAATTAATAGCTATTATAATGAAATAAAATCAAGCTATCAAATCTCATTAGCCGTTTCTTCACTGTATAACTGACACCTTCTAATTAAAGAGCAACAAATGAATCTCTTATTTATTAAATAACAGGTGTCACTTTAAAAATGCAACCATCTAACGTTATAATAAAAGCATTCGATTGCCTTTTTATGCTCATTTAGGACGAAATTAGTTGTGTTTGAAAAAAAACCCACCAAGATCGACATCTTTAGATATTATTATTATTATTAATTATGTGTATATGTCTGTTCAAACACGCACCCAAAACCCAGCCTACGCTAGGAAACAGTCTCTATTTATCACTATGGAGCGTGTCAGCTGATAGTCATGCACCGCTATATGACTGTTTTGAAGATTGCATATGAAGGGGGGACGACATCTGTAATGAAAAGGCAAGGAAATCCCGCTGTTTTTTGTATTTATTTCAAAGTGTTTTCATGCCTAAACAAAGCGAAAGCACAGAACAGGCTCACATTTAAGTGCAAATGGCGGCCCCTGGTGGTTTGGCGGTATGGGTTGCGTATAGGGAGGCTCAGCTCTTTAATGTTTATATGCCACCCTTCAGAGAAAGACTGAAAATACGGGAGAAATACGGGAAAATACCTTTACGGGATGATAGCGGGATAGAACTGTAAAATACGGGAGAATCCCGGGAAAAACGGGAGGGTTGACAGGTATGAGCTAAACTGTTTGCTAAAGTTGCTGCTAATGTATACTATATATTTTTTCTTTTGTAAATAATAATAATAATAAAACATTACTGACCATTTAACTGTTTATTTGTAACGAAACAGCTCCAAATCAACATATTTAGTAATTTGGGGATTTTTTTTAAGCAGGGGGTTTAAGGTGGGGGTGGGGGGTGGGGGTGGGGGGGTGCATATCCCTTATTTTCACATCCCAATGTTGACAGGTATGCCAAACACCCTTTACCTATATAATAATGGTGTCTGCGGTTCTTAACGCATTCTTAATTTGCCCTTTCACTATATAAAGCCATATAAAGGTCTTAAAAAACAACGTAAAATATATAACTTGACTACAAATGTTGCTTTGACTGCTAAAACAAATGAAGGTGTTCCTCTGCGTTTTTGTTTTCAGAATACATTACGAAGCACTCGAGAATAAATGCTTTTACTAAATTGAGGTAAAGTTGTGTACTGTAACTTAGCATGGTAAATAATTTAGGGAGCGTGCCACAAGTTGTCACTGCACGAATGTGTGAAACTACCTCAATTTTACTGTCAATTAAGAGTTTATTTTCAAAATAAATCTCAGTGGCAATGCAGAAAGAAAAACAATTGTTCGTAATGAGTGATCACGAAATCCATATTGAGCGTTTTAACAAAGTAAAAGTATATCTTGATTCAGAAAAGTTAATTTGAGTTATTATTTTTGATGGGCAAACTAGAGAATAAATAATAATAAAATGCACACATATACATACAGTTGAAGTCAGAATTATTAGGTCCCCTTTGAATTTTTTTTCTTTTTTAAATATTTCCTAAATGATGTTTAACAGAGCAAGAAAACTTTCACAGTATGTCTGATAATATTTTTTCTTCTGGAGAAAGTCTTGTTTGTTTTATTTCGGCTAGAATAAAAGCAGTTTCTAATTTTTTTAAAAACATTTTAAGGTTAAAATTATTAGCCCTTTTAAGCTATATATTTTTCAATAGTCTACAGAACAAACCATTATTATACAACTTGCCTAATTACCCTAACCTGCCTAGTTAACCTAATTAACCTAGTTAAGCCTTTAAATGTCACTTTAAGCTGTATAGAAGTGTCTTGAAAAACATAGTCAAATATTATTTACTGTCATCATGGCAAATATAAAATAAATCAGTTATTAGAAATTAGTTAATAAAACTATTATGTTTCAAAATGTGTTGAACAAAAATCTCTCCGTTAAACAGAAATTGGGAGGGAAATAAACAGGGGGGCTAATACTTCAGGGGCGGCTAATAATTCTGACTTCAACTGCACATACATAACTTATTTCCATATTTTAGAGCTTAAGAAATATTAACAATTACAGAATTATAAAAAAAAGTGTTAGTGTTTCCAATGCAGTACAACTCATTGTGTAATCCCTATAAACTTATAATAGAATACCTTTTATTGTCACTGTACACATATACAGTGTACATTATGTACATGTGCGATGAGATTTTGTGCATCTCACTTCTCAGTGCAAACATGTAAATATACCCTATCAATACAAATCACACTAAACAACAAGTTACAGTAGAAATAACTGAAGACGATAAACAGAAGTGAAAAATAGGGAATGAGAGGGGGTGAGGTGGAGTAAACTGTTCTGAGGCAGAACGGAAGATTAAACAAGATGTACTATGTTAATGTAAGATGATAAATAAATAGTGCAAAATAGGGAATGAGGGGGTGAGGTGGAGTAAACAATTCTGAGGTAGAACAGGAGACATATACAATATGTAAATGTAAGATGATAAATAGTAGTGCAAAAATAGGGGATGAGCGAACACAATATAAAATGCAACATGTACAATATAACAAGAAATAAATGTTGACGTTTTGTGTTCACTTTGAATGACTCATTCCTTTACCTACATTTACCTTAACTCAATAAGCCCTCGTTTTAACCATACATTTGTGACGTATAACATATTTAGAAATTAACCCTTAAGTTATTTAGTTCCCATTAGCAGTAAACACAGTATTAATAAACATCCTTTGTGGCTTTTACTACCCAAACAGTGCCGTCAATACTCCTGCCAACAGACCTGTTACTCGTAAAAGCAAAAGTTATGGTCGGAGCTGTGTGGAAGCACCATCATATTTCTGGCAAACACCTGGACATTTAACAGTCCTGAAGGTCCCAACCAGTAGAGGAGCTGCCAAATCACAAATCATCACTGTAAGAGATTGGGATGGAAACATCATCATTGTCAGTCTGAAAATTCTGTTACTGACATAGAATGCATTAAATATCTAATGTATTTACTCTTTCTACAGAATAAGGTTGACCCAGAGCATATCTCTCTTTTGGTGAAAAATGAGTGGAAGCTGTCATACGTTACCCCTCTGCATCACTTCAGACATACACAGCTGAAATCATATGCCAAACATCTGTCAGCCTTCATCGTGGCAGAGAAACAGCAAGGAGTTGCGGTTGAAGTCGGGTTAGATGCAGGATTCAAGGTTACATTTACTGCAGTTCTTGGACTGGCGGAAACCGATGAGGATGCAGAAACTGTTTTCATTCAGGTAAGTCTAAACAGGTTACTTATTAAAACATAATATTATGAAATAGAGGCAAAAATAGAATTAAATACTATGGTTCGTTTTTTTTTTTATAGTATTACTTCTAGCACATGCACGTTTAACAAAAAGTACTATTCAATAATATGCTCAAGTTCAAGTTGGGATTTATTGTCATTCCACTCTGTACACACATGTAGCGGAAGAAAATGTTGTCTCGCAGGACCACAGTGCTACATAAATAAACATAATCACAAATATAAATGCAACACTGGACGCAAGAGCAATTTTCAGACCTTTTCATAACTAAAAAACCAGAGAATTGATCAAACTATACATGTACTATAGTCAAACTATCCACACAACCTAAGACAGACTATACAAGTACTTTACATAAAACAGAAACAATATTGTGCAATATTTTGTGCAAAAGAGGTATTTAAGGTTGAAAAAGTAAGTAGTGCAACATGATTTTTGGTACATTCACAATTGTGTCCTTGTAAGATGGACTTTAAGAAAACTCCATAGTCTCTGCATATAGAGCTTTTTCTTAGAATGCAAAATTCCCCATTATGCTTTGCGTGTATGCATAAGGAGGATGCTTCGAACTTCCAGTCGGCAGCTGACGCGTATAAACAGTCACATTCGGATGGCTTTGAAATAATCATTTTATTCTATTTTGCTTTTAACATCTTTGAACTAATCCTCTTGTCGATCAGTGCAACCTCCTGGGGTCCATTCTTCGTACCTCGCTTAAATGATCTATGATGATTTTGCATGTCCGGGATCTTTTAATCTTGATAACTGATCTCTGGCTAATTTGGTTCTTCAAACAAGTTCGCGAATCAGATTAAAACGTCTGGATGAACTGAGATCGCTGTGTGTGTTGTGAAGGACTGATCTATCGATCCTCAAAATCATGATCAGCAATGCAACGATTGGATGTAATGACGTCATCTGATTAATATTCAATTATCCATGTAGAGCAAAATTACATAAAATTCATAGTAAACTGTTTGTTAAATATGATGCGCAATAATTTTCCACTCTTGTTGTGGGCTGCAGGCTTTACACTTTCTTGTGTCAAGAGTATTTAGCAATTTATTTAGTTTTACATTTAGAGCAGATTTTCTTTATTATAGTAGCCTAGGCCTATTCAAGTTTCTTAGTACGCGTTTGTATCTAAAAGTCCATATTAATAAATATTCTCTTTAAACCCATTTGGGGAGAACAACCCCGTTACTGTTTTTTGTACTTTATATATATATTTTTTTAATATACTTTATATATTATTTTTTTTTTGACTATTTTTCCAAGTATATATAATTACTACTATAAGAAAATATCAGCATTTGGTACATGCTTTCAGTATTACCTTTGCCTGAAATGACCTGATCCAATCTTGTTTATATGAAATGTGCCTTCTCCTGAGCAGGTTTGAGCTACCAGACCTGTTGCTATGACAACAACTCTTGGATGAGTTTTGAAGAACGAAATGATCCCGTATCATGTCAAATTGTCAATAACCAAATTTATATAATTGAGTAATCCACGTATGAAGAACGGACCCCTGGACTGATTATTTAAAAAATGCCATCTAATGGGATGGAAAACAACTGCTGTGAGGTATTTTTCCTTCATTGTCAGACGGTGCCGTTTAAATTAAGCCTCGTCATCGCTAAAGTGATAATTTTCTGTTTTTCAAATATACAACCAGCCCAAACAAATGTAATTCACTAAAATGTTTGACACACGTACTGTCCCACGAAAACATTGATTGAATAAGTGTCACAAAGTGGTATTTTGAAATGACAGAAAAACACACCATGGTAAATACTACACAACTCAAACTAACTAAGTGAAACATAAATGGCTCCCAATTAGAATCAACATGCAAATCAGCCAGCAGAGTATCAGTCACATACTTTTATTGGTCATTTTTAAAATTGCATGGCCAGTTTCATGCCAGTAATATGGATTGCTCTATAATGCAGTGACGTATTGCGTGTAATGTGTGTGTGCATTGAAGAGCTGTGGAGTACATTATAACTAGGGATGCACGATATATCGGCGGCCATATCATTATCTGCCGATAAATGCTATTTTTAATGTTATCGGTCCGATAGGCTGATAGATTATGTCATTGTTTAGAATTGCCTGCCTCTCGTTTTGTTATTTAACCTAGTGTTTTTATGCAACAGTCAAGTTGCGTATTAGTTTGCCATGCAAAGAAACAAATCTTTTTTTTGGCATGGTAATTTATGTGAAAAATCGTGAATATAGGTCTATATAATCACCTTGCAATTTTGAAATTATTGCTCTTTTTTTTGCTTTGAGTAGGCTATTCTAAGATCTGTTCAAACTTTTATTGAGTTTTTAAAATAAAATATAAAAATAAACATTTTGAAATATTTATATTTATGGGCTAATATATCGTTTATCGCCTCCAAATCTAAAGAATTATTGATTATCGATATTGGCCCAAAAATCCATATCGGTGCATCCCTAATTATAAGCGCTGACAGGTCGAGCACACTGACGTTATATTTCAACATTTTATCTGACGGCAGACACTAAATTAGAAGAACATTTTTCTCTCACACTTGAACCGCATCTGATAGAAGCATAACAGCTTTAACACAAGTCCTTCTTTCAAAATTCAAGTTTTGCAACACAAAAACACTCCGTAGGCCACTGAAAACAGTAATGACACCCAGTTGAGAAACGCTGCTCTGGCTGATGGCAATTCTTAATGGAAGTTCTAAGCACCCTACCGGACGGCACCGGTCACTATGCACTATGCCCTCCATGCAGCTACGAAGAAAAAGGTCTGTAGAGAAAGGAGTGTTACTTAAGGTGGTTTTGTCAAGCCTACCTGTGTAAAGCGCACACAGAAAATGCACAATGTTTTTCTAGAGATATGTAGTGTATGGTGCATAGAGACATGAAAGGGTTCTACAGATGGTTTGTCAAGCCCACTTACCTGTGCGAGGCTCACTCACAATTGCATAGTGTTTTGAGGCTTTCCTGTAGTGCTGTGGAGAGGAGAGGGGGTCTTGCTGGTACATCAGTAGTGGTCTCGAATAGGTTTAGATTTGGCCCTTCTTTTCCATGCATTCATAATTTGATTTACTAGAAATGCAGAATCATGTTAGACACAAGCATGTTTGCATTCACTGACTACATTCAATTATATAGACAAGTCTGCAACTATTAAGGGGTTAATATTTCACATTAGTGTTTTTGATCAAGTTCATACAGTAGAGACAAGAGACCTAACAAAATTAAAGTCCCATTCATACAGGTTGTCCTCTTTCCTCCCTCAGATTCAATCCAAACCAGTGTTTGCAGCAGCAGCGGATGCACCTAAAGTAGTGTGGCGGGGTTGGCTCACGTGCGTCAACGGTGACCCAGAATACCTGCGCTCATTACCTCCTGATTTTGTCAGCTTACCTCTGTTCTGCACAAGCGGACCAGAGTCTCTAACAAACCTGGTTAAGTCCTGGTTCGAGAGGGCTTTTGATTGCAACTTTGGCCCTTTGGCTTTAAACTCCAGCACTCTAAACTGGCTGGCTGCCTTGTGGACCGGTTGTCATCCCACCTGCAACATCCGCTATCTCAAACTGTCCTGGAGTCTCCCGACAGAGCCGCCTCTGGATGTCCTGTACACGGTGAACCCACAGGACGCCTGGGAGCTCTGGAACAGCATTCACCCTGAGGAGAACACTGATGAGCGCATTGATATTAAAGATGTCCAGGCTTTCATGAGCGGCATGGAGACTCACTTTTTCAGACATTTTAAGATCCACCTGTCGGCTGGCACACTTCTGAAAGTATCTACTGCTCTGGGGTCAGCACATCATGATGGAAAAATCAAGGTAATTGCTAGCATTTAAAGGTCGACTGATAGATGATTTTACTGATAACAATAACTAGATTTGGCATCACCGATTATTAAGTGAAATGTTTTAAAATGGATAGTGTGTAGGCCTGTCGCAATAATCAATATACTGACTTCTTAAAACACACACATGGACATGGCCTCAATATTTTTTGGTGATGCAGAATATACATCACCCAGTAAGGCAGAACAATATATTGCTTGAGCGTCGATGCTGCAATGTGTGTATCCGCAATAGTCGCATCGCAGGATTGGATTTATACAATGATGACCATGTTATTTTACATTTGTTTGTTTAATTTCGGAATATTGTTAAGACTCCCCAGACAACCATAAATTGCTGTTTATTTCACTTTTATTTTTGTTGTCATTTATATATGCTTGTAATTTATTATACTTCATGCAGACGCACAACATAGAAAAATACTTAATCATCCCAGTTGATCTAAAGTAATAAAATCTTTCCAAATAGAGCTGTTTAATTATATTCACATCGCAATGTCATATTTTTCCAATATTGTTCAGCCCTATCATCCACACATAAAAATCAATGTGAGCAACATTTTAAGTGATTGCACAGCCTCTGTCATCTCATCCAATCTCTATTGTAGATGTCAGTATGGTTAAAAAAAAAAAACAGTATTTGCTATAAATTATTATAGTATATGTTTATGCGGCTGCCTAACAACTGAAAATAGATCTGTTATAGGAAAGAGACCTGTTCAAGCTCCTCTGCATCTAAATGATTTTGTTAAACATGTTACTTTTTTCCTAGTTCTTGTAACGTTGCAATTTTTTTGTTAACTTTTATTATTATTATTATTTATTTGTTTACAATAACCTATAAACGTCCCTGATAGTTCATGACTTGGACAAAACGTATAAAATTCCCTGACTTTTAATGCCTGGAACAGAACTTTTAAAATGTCATGATATTCCAGAAATTTCCTGACCCACAGGAACACTTTACAATGATAATAATAAAAATGAAATTTCACATCTCACAAACATGACTCTTTTTTTGTAAGAATTTTAGAGTTCCAAGAACTTCTGATTTTAAGTTTTGTATTATTCAGTTCTGATTCTGGTTTCATTATGACTTCACATCTAACTTTTTTTTCTCTTTCAGATTGGAAACAGCGACTACATCACCACCTTACTTGCTCTGCTGACAGAATGTGCCCTTCTGAAAATGCCTACCTAAATACATGCTTTTTTTTTTTTTGTATAAACTTTTGTAAATTTTAAGACGACTTCAGTCATATTTATTTATTTTTTGTTCTGTAAAATATGTTTATGTCTGTTTTTCAGCTTTTACATTTTTAAGCTTTTGGATCCTTAATTTCTTATATTTGAGAACTTTTGAGGCATTTATCAAGACAAATAACAATACACCAGTTCACAGAGCTTCTATTAATGTAATAACTCATTCATCACAAGAAAATCTCATTTTCTACTACATGTATAGGTGTATAAATATTTAACAAATAGACATTGATGTCTGTTAGTATATTGTAATATGTAGTTTTTTTTTGTACCCTTGAAAGCATTTAAATAGCCTCTGGACATTTGTTATCTTTATGTAATGAATGGTGGCTGACTTTAAACGATTCTTTTACGCTTAGCTTACAGTGCCATTAATGTCAGTATCTCCCAATTAAAATATATAATGTTTTATAAAGTATAAAAATGTCTGCTTGCCAGTTTATATTAGATTCTGAAATACTGATTTCTTTGTAATTGATTAAGATGGACCGTTTTGTGTTGATATAGCTCTTATTTATCTGCATTCAAGACACTCTACATTTAAACATTTACATCACAAAATGGCCTAAGATGTGCAAACAGTCGTTATGTTTTTGAGTTACCTTTTTGTCTCTAAATAAAGCAGAACAAGCACCTTTTCTGGCTGATTTTTTGTACATTTCTCAACCTTGGGACAAAAATAAATGTACAACTTAAATGTATAAAAAGTAAATTAAATGCATATAATAAAAAAAGTTATTAAAAAATATAATTTGGCTAAAATGAAGTTTCATAATTGAGTAGCAGTTGGATTTATTTTAAAATGATACAACATTCTGGACATGTATAAATATATATACAAAAATTCAATTATCGTATACACTTCCATTACTTAAATGATTGAGGAAAAAGTGACCGTTTAAGGATTTTAAATGACGAGTGCATATTTTGGCTGACAAGATTCTTTAGTATATGGTGAATTCTTGTTACACTGAAATATATTTTACTGTGCCTTCTGTAACTATCATTTATGTTTTTTTTTTTTTATAAAAGCACACTTAATTTAAAGCTGAAATGACATTTCCATTGTTATGTTGCTTGAAAACCCATTTTTGTCTTTGGTTGGCCTCAGGCTTGAAAACAAATCATTAAACCACATGGAAAACACTCATAAACGAACAACGTCATAACTGACAGTAACCATTTTGATTCCTTTAGTTTTATTTCCACTTTAAAAATTTTGAAATGTATAGACAGTTGAACATCTTCATAATTAAATAAGATAAGATCATGAAAGATATACTTTATAACCGTATTTCAACACCAAGATTAGAACACAGAACTGTTTTATGAGAAAACAAAGGTGTTCGCTAAAAAACAAAAAAGTAAGGGCAGTTGTTCGTTTCGGAGAAATTCCTCTCATTCAGTAACAAGCTCGACATTACATTACTGACCATACGTGCAGGCTATTACTAGAAACCTGTTTGATTTGTTTTTTTAGCATACCTCGGGTATCAAACTTGCATAAAACAATACATCCAACAATATTTTTAAAGAAAAAAAAAAAACTTTAATAAAATAAAAATCTTAGTGGATTAAAGTGCATGGACTGACTCGTTGATGCATTCGCTTGTATAAAAGTAAACAAATTGCTAAGATGTCAAACCTGTTTGTGAGCGCTCCAAAAATAACTTATTTTTCCCTCTCCGACAGCCTTCATTAGATTGCAACGTTTCAGGAGGAACTGCATTTTCAGTACACCAAAGAAAGAAACAACAATCTGCTTATATCTGGTAAGAAAACAGAAGAACAGATAATGCTCAGTGTACAACTCGTTAAAAAAAAACTGAAAAGAAATAGTAAATATATCACAGTGCATCCAACAACAATCAGGGAAACACTTCTTTCATAAAAACGATCGCCAGTATTAGGTTACTGTAGTTATTCTTCTTCAAACCAGTCAATGCTGAGACCAGAAGCTTAGTTCCTTCCAGAGAAACAAAAACAGCTTTTTTTTTCTCCCCTCCTGCTGTTTCTCTCTTCAAAAACGTTGCCTTTGGCTATGCTCAAGTATGAAAGAGAAACCGAATGTCAAATCAAAATGGAGTGATGCTCTATGGCCGTACAGGTGAGTCTCCTCAGAGCAGCTTTCGGGAGATGGTTACCTTTTTTTGTTCTTTTTTTTTTTTTTTGCTTTGCCATCTCAGTAACTGGAGACAGAAGTCTGTTTTTTTAACCGGCTTTCCTCTTGCATGATGTGCAATGTCTCTGAGGCACGAGCAATGGTGAGGCATCTGTGAGATGATACTGTAGGTGTTACCATATATGAGATTCACAGTGAGTCATTTTTATTACACCGACACCACCTCCCAACCTCCTGTAGTTCATTCCACCATAGAGCCTTGAGGAAAAAACAAACAGGAAAAAAAAATGAAGTGAATGTACCCTAAAACAAGCTTAAGGTGGTTGATATCTGCATGATATTTGATTTCAACCTCTACTGATGACTTTATGGATATCAATCAAGATGGTGTGGTCTCTTAGTCGTTATTGTGGGAAACGCTCAAAGCTTACCTTCGTGGCCAGATTATTTCTTAATCTGCAAACTTAAATAGACTTCGTACAGAAAAAAATACTTCTGACAATTATTATTGATTAATTGAGCTCTCCCTCAAAAGTTCAGATTAAACAACGGCTTGACCTGCAGGCTGAATTGAACCTTAGTTTGACAAATGATGCAGAGCAGCTGTTCTCGTAGTAACTATTATGAACATGGTGATAAAGCTAGTCGCCTCTTAGCACATCAATTAATGCCGAGTTCAGACTGCATGATTTTAGTCGTGTCATGGATGTTTTCACACTGCATGACTATCTGGGCTAGCGTTCCGTCGGTGCTTTTACACAGCAAGATGTATCGGCGACAGGGTGGTTCACACTGCATGACTTTAAAATGAGAAGAATCACTACAACTCTGTCCAAACTACGTTTCACAACCAAACACACGTGAGAAGACATGAAAACAACGCGAGGTCATGTAATATATATCTTGTTATTAACTACATAATGAGAAAGACGTCTTTAGTGGGGTAGAAAATGTACTTATTTTGCTCACGTGGCTTTGAAGGGAGCAATTTCCTAAACTTTTTTTTTTTTTTTCGTTTTTCCTCCTTTTCAGTTTATTTGGACCCAAGAAATTGAGCGCTTTTAACTTCTCCCCCAACCTCCCGCTGGCCTGCAGGTACCCAGTAGTGAATGCTGCTCTCTCATTGGCTGTAGGTGATCGTTGATGTTATTATCAATCAGAACACATTTCACACGGCGATTCTCTCAGATCGTGTCTTTTATAGTTCATACTGTGTGATTGTTACTCACGTGAACGAGCACCGATTTACCTGTGATTTCAGGCATTTGTCGGCGATTTCTCAAAACCTGTCGCAGAGTCAAAATCGGGGCTAAAATCATGCAGTCTGAACTCGGCATAAGATGTCAGGTAGCTAGTCGATCGATTCCACAAATTCAGGTTTCAGTTGGTAATTTGATATCTGCATGATAACAAAATTTACAATGACTAAGTTTACATGGACATCAGTAATGAAATCATTTGCCTTAATCTGAATAAGACAATAATATGATTAAGGTGTTTATACGAGTTGCTTTTTTTAAATGTCCCTTTCATGATCCTGTTTTACATGTTATAGCACATAATTTGATTAACATCATTGTGTCACCGCATTATCGACATTCCTCCAGACTTTCATGTAATTTCATGTAAAAAAAACCTGCAGTTTGGCACTTTCACTTTCATTCAGGAACATTTCATGCATGTCCCCCTTGACAAACGAGATATTGGATGAGAGTATAAACTGCTGGAAGAGTGTAGTTTTAACGAAATTTGATACCTCACGCCTTATGTAGGTGTCTGTGGTCCTTCCCTGACTCGGTATGTGCAGAGAATAGTGTCAAACAGCCGTATTTGTGTATAGACTATCCTGTCGCAAAATGCGGTGAAACTCCTACACGACGGTAATGGTTTGATTAAGGTGTTTACATATCTGTACTACACTTCAATAATGCGACTAAAATCGCCTACTCCACATGTCTTAATTCAATTTTTGTTTAGTTCGATTACGACCTTGATTAAATTAATAAAAAAAATAAATAAAAATTATCGCTGTTTACATGGTAGACTCTTAATTGTCTTGATCGTATTAAAATTGGATTATTGGTGTCCATGTAAACGTACTCTGTTTGTTTTGATAGCGCACACACTGTTAGTCTTAGGGTTGAATTACACTTCTGTGTTGAGTGATCACCGTAACCGACACGCATGCCTTACGTGTAGCTGTGCATTTATACTTCTGGATTCTGTTTGTGTTGCTCTGCAATAACACTTCCAAAACACTAGCTGGCAGTGGGGTTTTATGTTCCTCTATGTCAAGTTACTTCACGGGTGGTTCAAGTACATGGGAAATACCTGTAATGCTACTACTTTATTGTACAATGTAAAGTACTCGCTCTTTCAGAGGCAAGAACCAACAGACGTGCAAGAACTTTAATCATAAAGTAAACACAAAACAAAAGTCTCCATCTAGTGCTCCTCTATCGGACTCTACACTTGTTTAACACGTTCTCAATCGGGTTCGCTCCTCTCCCGAGGCTTTCAGACCTGCCCACACTCGTCAATGATACCAAGCCGACCAATCACAAAGCTCGTCTGTGATTAGTGTAGTTACGGCGAGGGGTATACGACTGTGTAAAGGCTACGCCGGATTATACATGTGCACGATGCAGAAGTAGAAATCAGGCTTTAGGGCTGGGACACACCAAGCCAACAGTCGGCCATTGGGCTTCTTCTGTCAGGCTAGTTGGTTTGGTGTACTCCAAGTTGCCTCTTATAGAGAATAACGTACGATCGCATTGGTCTAATTTAGAATGTGGAATTCAGCATTGGGCCATCGGCTAAAGAGAGCACTTTGACTGGTAATATAGCAAATCAGAGCGCGAGTGTGATGTAGCAAGTGAAAATAATCAAGTCAGGAACAAACACAAAGAGGCCGGTTGCAATTTCACTACGTTTCTCAAATATTTGCAAATGATAACGATGTGGATTATTAGATTATGAAACATATTTACAGGAGCAAATACCTCCATGGTCAGTGAGAATTACTGTGATAATGCTACTAAATGCTGGGACACACCAAATCAATGGTTGGCCGTTGGGTTACGTTGATCAGCATTGGTTCGGTTAGTTGTGTTCCACACGATGCCTCTCGCCGGTTTAACATTGGATCGCATTGGCCTGATTTAGCATGTCAGATCAGCATCGGGTCCTCAACTGAAGAGAGTGCTCAGACTGGTTATTTAGCAAAAAAAATACGGAGCGCGAGTGGGACGTAGCAAGTACAATAATCTAGTCAAAAAGAAACACAAAGAGGCTGGCTGTAATTTTGCAACATTTCTAAAGTATTTACAAACTATATGGATTATTAGATTAACAAACATATTTGCAGGAGCAAATCCCTCCATAGTGAGCCACAATTACTGTGATAATGGTACAACACCGTTTTATTTACGCTTTACATGCCTGCATCAGAAGTTCTGGGTTTGTCGTTCTGAACGAGAAAACAGACACCGCAGCCCCGCACAGTGCAGAAAGACATGTCTTTTGCGCATGCTTAAATCAGTCGGCTGCTGTTTGTTTTGTGTGTTCACGGGAAGATTTTTGTTTCAGACCCGAGCCAAATCGAGGCAACGACACAGTTGGTTTTCATCGGTGCTAGTTGTTTGGCATTGGTTTGTTAATCCACCGAAGAAAAACTAACCATTTTGGTAAACTCTTTAACAGTAGTGTTCCACACTTACCTCCACGTGTTGGCATCAGGGTCGTATACTTCTATAGTTTTCAGATACGTGGTTCCGTCAAATCCTCCAACTGCCATCAACTGACCATTTACTACTGCTAAACCCACCTAGAACAAACATGAGAGTTTGTTTGCTGGACAATTCTTCCTTAAGAGGATAAACATAGATCAAGGATTCACATACCCCACTCCTTCTGGATGTCATCGCGACCACAGGAGACCACTGGTTAGTCCTAGGGTTGTATCTCTCAGCGCTGCTCAGTTCTGTTGTGTCGTCTCTGCCACCCACTGAATAGATCATGTCCTGGTACACGGCACAGCCCAGATGTTTCCGTCGAGTGCCCATCGGTGCCACTGTATGCCAGCGGTTCTCTTGAGGGTTATAGCGCTCCACTGTCAACAAGAAAGGTGTTCTTAAACCTACTACATTTCCTTTATGCACCTAATATTCATAATTTACCACTACCATTCTGCGGAGTTAGATTATGCTTGTATAGCTGGCTTTGTTAGGTCAAATATACAATAAAACCAGTACGGTTTTAAAAATATATTAATTTTAAATAGTTTTTTACTATGTTGATATACTTTAAAGTACGATTTTCAGCAATATTTCTCTAGTTTTCAGTGTCACATGATCTTTCTGAAATCAGATGTGCTAAGCTTATTATTTCCCATTTATTATTTGTGAAAATCCTGGTAAATTTCTTTCAAGATTCTTTGGTGAAAAAGAACAAAAGAGCTGAATTTATTTGTAATTTTTAGGGACTTTACTGTTATCAATAATCAATTTAATGCATCATTGCAGAATTAAAAAAAAAAAAATCCAAAAGATCCCAAAACACTTTATTTTATTGAATCTAATTCAATAATATTTCCATTTTTCACCTAAGCATATCTTGATTTAAGGAGTTTTATTTAAATTTTTATGGAAGACAAAATAACTGAAAAAGACATAAATTGTTGCATTTATTGCAGCATTATTAAACTGTGGCTTTTTTAAAATTAAAAACTTTCTACTATGATTTACCTAAAGTGTAGAAGGGCAAATCAAGACTTTTAAAGACTTTAAGATCCAAAGAACTCATTTGTTATTATACATTTATTTATTTTGAAAATCTTGAAGCAATGTTTACTTAACTGAAAAATCTTTAACATAACTTCAGTCTTAATTTAAAAAGTTTTTTATTGCAATTATTTGTATTTACCTGTATTTAGAGGGGATGTGCCATCTGAACCACCCACTGCATAAAGAAAACCCCCTAATACAGCAACAGCCACTCCCAACCGCCGAGTACTCATAGAGGCAACACGAGTCCACTTATTCTCTTTCGGATCATACCTGAAAAACAAATATAAACATATCACATTACATCGCCTCTCAATGCAATCTGTAAGTCATGTCCACGGACATACTTAAACAATAGGCATTTTATTTTCTACAAAACAAACCTTTCTACAATGTTGAGACAGGAAACACCATCCTGACCTCCAACCGCATACAGATACCCTCCTAAAACAGCAACGCCCACACTGGTCCTGCAGGTGCTAGTGGGGGCGACATCACTGCTCCACTGGTTAGTCTTAGGGTCATACCTGACACAGCCAGCAGAGGGAAGAAACACTGAAGTTCATTTTTATCCATAATATATTAATTCTGAGAATTCATTCATTAGACATTAGATGCATGATTATAGATAAAATAAGAATCACAATTTGTTTGTTTAAAACTGAAATCATGATTCTGACAACTAATATATAATATACAATATAATTCATTTACTAGATATTGTGACAAAATTCGATTTGTCGCAATTTAATTTCACAATTGTAGAATGTACATTTTTTTTTAAATATCCATTTCGTTATTATATCATTTCTAAACATTTCTTTTAAATCTCGTTTTAAATGAATAATTAAATAACTCACTCACTTAACATTTCATTACTAGACAAATTTGCATTTTAAACAGCAGAATCAAGTGTTGTGAAAGGTCTCATCTCTAGCACCAATCAATTGTTTTCCATTTTCGTTAGAAAGCGGTGTCCATCAGCTGATCCATCAGTGGATCTCTCTCATATATCTGCTCATAGATGGATCAGCTAATACACGCAGCTTTCAAATGCTCCTGTGTCCATGTATTGTAGTGTTTGCGCTTGGTGAATAGTGGTAAAGCAATGACCTTCAGAGCCAATTACATTTATAGTCTGTTATAATCTGTTGAGCACATGAACACAATGGCCAATCAGTGGTGTTTAAAAACACGCTCAACAGCACTCAAATGTTAGCAGGAAATGGACTTTAAAAATTTCAGCATTAGGGTCAATACTTTTTACAACCCTTATGCAAACTCCTATTTTAAAGAAATTATTAAGTAACAGTGACATTATTGATGGTCGCTTTACACCAACTACAGGTATAACAATGTTATTGCTACAACCTTCAACATCAAGTTTCTTTCTAAAGCATAATTTTGGCTTTTTTTTTTTTTTCCAAAAAGGAGGGACTACTTTGTCCCACCCTCTCTTCATACTTCAGTTAAGATTACATCAAACATTGAATAAAAATAAACATTTCAAAGCACTTCATGAGACCTTTAAGAATTGTTAAATGTCATGATCTTTAATATAAATAAATGTAATAGCAACCCAATTTAAAAAAAAAACCTATAAATATATATCTCCAAAAATGTTTGGTCATTTGGCCCACTGATAATTGATTTAAATAACTGCGATCACAATTATGACCAAAACAATAATCGTGCAGCCCTAGATTGGTGTTCAAATCGAGAGCTTTTAACGAACAATAGTGCAGCTCTAGATGATTCATTTGTATCAAATCAAGCATCACCTCTCCACACTATTGAGATAAGACGAGCCGTCATGTCCGCCAACAGCATACAAGAGATCATCCAGAACACTAACACCGACTCCACAGCGCCGTTTGCTCATAGACGCCACCATCCTCCACTCGTTGGTCTGAGGGTCGTAGCGTTCAACACTTGAGATAGCATCACCACTGCACCAGCCTCCCACTAAATCACAAAAACACAACTCGTATGACTGTGCAAATCAAGGAAATGAGGAAAAGAAAGTCCTGGTGGAAATAAAATTAAATAAAAAAAATATTAATAAAATCAATGGAATAAGACCTAAAACACCCACCAGCAAAAAGCACTTCTCCACAGCGAATAGGCTTTCTAGGGCGGGTACGAGGTCCCTGCATTAGGGGGCGCTCTTGGGGCAGCAGGAGGTAATTCTTGGCTTCATCAACCAAGTCCCTATAAGAGAAAAAGGAATCACTTTGCTGTCAATCTTCTATCATGTTTGGGAAAAAAAAAATGTATTCACAAATGTAGATGTTCAAATCTATACCCAACTTTAATTAGTGGTTGATTAAGGTAAAACGTCTTTGCAAATCTGTAAAATTGGTGAAAAAAAAAAGCCTTAATCTTTTCTGGACTTTTAAAGACTAATTTAATTTTCAAAGTCCCTTAATTATTTTACTGTAATTTATTTATAAAATTGTTCTCCTATTTTATTCTTGTTAGATGTATATTGTGCTTGTCTGTATTGTAACTTAACCTTAAGATGACATTTTGTTAGTAAGTTCAATTTAAAACAATAAAATAAGGGGAGAAAAGGTAGATAAGGTGTTTAATTTCAATGTCCAACTGTAGAGTTTAGAATGAAAATGAGTGAGATTAATTTTTTTTTTAACAATTGATTGAATTCAGACTAGCTGTTAGCTTAGTAAAACAGACAAAATATGTTATAAAAATGAATGATCTAGATTACATCAGGATGACATTTTAAATTTAACTTTGCAATAACTAAACCTGATGCATCTCTGAAGTAGTGGTTAAACAGTACAGGATTTTTAAAGCAGTCTGGCCAATTGGCCAAAACGAGGCCCACATAATACATGTAATAACAGTAAATGAGAGACATGCAGAAAATTGGGGAATCAAAAACAGTGTCTTGTTTAAAAGTAACAAGGAAAATAAACACAAAAGAGACAAATCATGCTTCCAGGATGCATCATCAAGTTTAGCTCGAAGTTGCATTGTTTGCATAAGGTGTAGATGACTGTAAATATATTACAGCATATTTACAGTTGACTGCAAGCACGCACCTACACTCCTCATCACTCTTGATCAGAGGATCTGAACCCACCGTCCCAACCAGAAATTTCGGGCTCAAGAGGGGAAGACGCACGTGTTGCAGAACCTGTTTTCAAAACAAAAGCAGATAAGAGCTCTCATGGGTTATTCATCTCAATTTTGTGTCTAAATATTTACATAATTTACATGGAAATGGACAGACCTATTTTGTTTATTCAGATCAAACAATCAGATACTACTATTCAGAAATGATACATTAAATTGTTCAAAAGGGACACAAAAAATAATTTTTGTTTTAATTTTAAATAACATTTCAATTATTCTTTAAAAAGAATCCTTAAAATAACATAACACATTTTCCAAAAGTAAAATTAAGCAGCACAACAGTTTTCACCAAAAAAAAGCAACAAATCAGCTCATTAAACGGACTTCTGAAGGATCATATGAGACTGCAGACTGGAGTAATGGTGGCTTTTTTAATTCAATCATGAGTTATATTCAAATATAAAAATAAAAAACAAACAAAGACAGCTTTGTAGGGCAAGAAACTAACACCCAACTTGTAAATGGCCAAATATTAAACATTACAGACTTTCTTCAAATATGAACGAGAAAGAGAGAGTTGTGAATTTAAGATCAGGTTCGATGACTCTTTATGGCAAAAAGAGATCAAATTTACAAATATTTTTAGATAAATTGATAATAATAATTACTCAACTATAATTAATACATAAAATAAGATAAAACCTAAATGATTTATATTTACACTAGATAAAATGTTGTCTCATAACATTATCCCACATTACTGTATGTGTTTTACAGCTAAAGTCACCCAAAATGGGGCATTTCATTCCCCTGTATGTCCACAAACGTACTGCAATGTCAATAAAGCTCTACTTAACTTTACTTATTACCTCAAGCATGGAGTATCATGAACTAGAGGTAATGATAATTGCACAGTGATTATTAAATCAAGAAATGTATTTTTTACAGCTAAAGTCACCCAAAATGGGATATTTTGAAAAATGTAGAATACCTGTAACCATTGGCTTCCATAGTATTTTTTTTCCTACTATAAAAGTCAAGGGTTACAGGTTTCTGACATTTTTCAGAATGACTTATTTTGCGTTCAACTGAAGAAAGAAACTCATAAAGGTTTGAAACCACTCGAAGGTAAAAAAAAAAAATAGTGAGCAAGTTTTTATTTTTGTGTGAACTGTCCTTTTAAAATGTTATTGCAATACTGACATTTTGGAGCAACTTTCTTGCGATATGAGCATGTAGCAAATTTTCTTGCATCTGACCTGTGGCAGCTGAGGCCTGCGCTCTTGGATGCTGTATTTAACCCAGGCCATTACAGCATTAAACACCTGCTCTTCGCTCCGCACATTGAGCTCATCACTGGAGATGATGTCTATCAGCTGGTTGGCTGGCAGCAGCATGAACTCTTCACTTTCCATCACCTAAAAAGAGAAGAAAATATTTAAGAAAGGAAATATTAATGTACCATGTGACTGGTTTCTTTTTGTTTCACCAAGCAGATCATAGTAATTTGGAAAAACACACTAAATGGAAATCAAAGCCAGGATCCTGGCAGTGCACATGACCATTCTAAACTAAAAAAAGAAATAAGGGGACGTAAAATTTGATACCAGCTACGGGGGTTCTTCCCACGAGTCAAAAATAACAGTCACACAGCCATTAGAGAAACCCTAAACTAGTTGATGGAAATTGAGTGTAGGGCTAAAATTAGTAACAGGGAAGTCACAGCTAAGGCTCATGCAGGGTTCCCAAACTTTCTGACCAGTGTCAATTCTATTCCAAAAATTTGTTTCATTTAGTATAACTAGAAATATTTGAATTGACTATTTATGCTATAGGCTTCTTCATGCTTAGAAATCATTGACATTTACAGTTTTACGCATTTTTAAATGCTACTTAAATCAAGAATCAAACAAAAGAAATGTACAGGAAGGTATGTACACTGACATATATATATATATAAAAATTAAAAAAAAACCTTCATCTCCATCTTACAAGAGCTCTATAAGGAAAATTATGTTTACTATAAATGTACCACAATAATGTCATGCTGCTTACTTTAACCCTAAATAACTCTTCTGCACAATATTCAACCCTTAATACCTTTCTTGCACCATATCCTGCACAACATTGTTCAGTCTCATCTAAAAACAACTTGTATAGCCTGTCTTATGTGTATAGTTAAATATCTTATACAGTATGTTTTTTTAAATAGTTCTTATGTCCAGTGTTGTGTTTGTATTTATGATTAATTATGTAGCACCGTTGTCCTGCTAAGCACGGCATTTCATTCCCCTGTATGTCCACACATGTAGTGCAATGTCAATAAAGCTCAACTTAACTTGACTATAATATTAGTTCAAGCATGGAGTATCATGAACTAGAGGTAATGATAACTGCACAGTGATTATTAAATCAAGAAATGCATTTCATCATGAAATCGAAATTGACATCGCTTACTTTGTTAGCTCACTTTGCCATTCTTGATGGAAACAATTAAGCCATGCAGTTTAATCCAGAAAAAACTGTTTGTCTTGGTAATCCTCAATTGAATTTAAAACTTTTCCACTTTGTCATGCAATTCCTTCTCTGATGACGTCAGTCTGTGACAGAATATCGTTCACTGCTCCTCTCCACACTTCAGTTTGCAATAAAATAAAACTCAGCTCTCCACGACTGAAGTAATGTTGGTTGGAACTTCAGGTTCCTGCTGACTTTAATGTAAATTACAACATACACTAATGTTGGCAAGTCTGGGGTACGTGCGATTTTTTTAGAGTCTGTAGGAATCTCTTATGTAAATCATGTCTGCATTTATTTAATCAAAAATAGAGCAAAAACTGCAATGAAAACTATGAAGTCCTATTACATGTTAAGATGACTTTTCTTTTCGGTCTTAATAAGTTTGAAATTATAATATGTCCCTGTGATGTTCAAGCTGTTTTTAACTGACGTTACGTCTGATATATGCTATTCAAAATTATTTTTCTCTAATTTAAATTTAGCATTTATTAGTTTAAAATGATTGTCTGTTAAATATTTTCATGGAAACTGTGATGTGACTTTTCTGGATTCTTTGATAACAAAATAGCAGCATATATGTAAAATATAAAGCTTCTGTAAAAATTCTGCAAATCTTAGCTTTGCACATTTCTGCTGTGTGATTGGCTCTTAGATCAATATAGAGTAAAAAAGTCCAGAGCTTATCATTGTTATTGACATAAATTTTATCGCGATTCAATATAATATCGTTTATCGGCCCAGCCCTAAATGTGTATTACTATATGAGCAAAGGTATGATGAACAAATGTATTACCAATGAATAATACTGTATATTAGTAAGTTATAATTAACTAACATTATTAAAGCTTAATAATTAGCGCTGGGGATTAATTTGAGAAACTCTTTATTTATATTTAGATATAAAATATACATGTAGATGGCACAAGTTATATTTAAAAACAATTTTAATATATAAAACAATAAAAACAAAAAAAAAATTCCAAAGTTTTGTTTTTATGCGTGTCTGTGTATTTCAAATAAATAAATATATGATACACATATATTATGTCAAAACAAACTTTTCATTTGGATGCGATTAATCTTTGCCCAGCACTATTAATAATATATTAACTAATATTAACGAACTGAACCTTATGGTAAAGTGTTTAATCATTATTTTCATTTATGATTAGTAGAGCAATGACATTTTCGAGCAGCGCTACACAAAGACAGCAAAAACAAATGAGTTTCGAAAACAAAAAGGTTCAAGTTCAAAGTCGTGGCACTTTCAGAGTCCACACAATAGAGGGTGTGTGTGTGGAAGGCAGCCATTACCTCTTGAAAGTTATGCTGGGTAAACTTATCAGCAATGCGCAGCAGCTCTCGGCAGGAGTGAGTGTCAGCAAAGGCCCTGATGCCCAGACAGTTGGAGGGGTCCAATTGGCGCTTGAGGAATTCACAGCAGGCTTCCTGAATCTCCGCCAGCTGCAACAAGCAGGCAGCAGGCAGCAAAGTCTGCACATTTCCCTCCTCCACAGTCACCTGCAGGACACAATACAACTTAACTCAGCTTGTTTATTGCGTTATATTTATGCTCGGTAGTACAAGCCTGAAGTTTGATATCAAAATTTACAGCCGCTCAACAATAACACAACAGTTATAACATTAAACGCAACCTTGATGTTGAACACAATTAACTACTTTTTTTCTGTAAATATATTTATTTGCTTTTGAATAACTTCATAACTGACATGTAAACACACACAAAAAAACATTACATATTACAGACAAAAAAAAACAAAAAAAAAACACTACAATTTAGCCATTTTGACTGAATGTTTTAATAACTTAAAATATAATAAATTTGGTATGATGACTTACACTAAATATTTTAATATGATGTTACATTTTTATGTAAATATATTATGCGACATGTTAATGGTACATTATTTCTGAAAGTATTTAATATTTTAAAAAACTGACTATAACTGAGCTTATGTTGACAAACTATATATCATATATCATTTTCAAGTGTCATCACGATACCAAAATTCTGAGTATCTACGGATAAAGATCCTATCCCGATACTATGCTGTTTTCTTTCTTTCTTTTTTTTAAGCATAATACAGTTTCTATAGTTCTTGTGATAAACTCAAATAACATATCTTTAGTAAAAATAACAGACGGCCTACTGTATATGACAAATGGCACAATCTAACTAAAAACATGATGCTTGCTGTAAACTAGGCTACAATAGGAGCATTCGTTGTGACATTGATCTGTTGTGGTCCAGCTTATGTTTCCTTTTTTAGATTAGGATTTTTCTTTGAAATCTGTAATAGGCTACCACTATTGACCCTAATCAAAACACAAACTGGTCTGTTAAATAACGTATTAATATAAATAAAAGTACAGTGAAATACTCACAGTTTCAGAGTAGCCTATATTAGGCTAAATCATTTTCTGTTGACAATCCATATTGCGCCTGTCAGCTTCACTTTTATTAATTTAATCAACTACTAACTAGCCAGGTTTACAAACTATTCACAGCACTGAAAGTATTTCCCTCAGAAGAATTAACTCAGTCGGAAGGATGAGAGAACAGAAATTTTTAACATTACAGAACAATTTTACAGAGCGGCGCATGTCGCGTTTGCGCAGCCGGTGTGTGAATGAAGTGTTTGATGCATCACTGAGACTCTACTCTAATGTTGCGAATGTGATCTGCTGATCTAACAGACACAGCGCAACATGATTTAGAAACAGAAATGAACTCCTTGTTGCAGGTCAAAATGAAGCCATTTAATGCAAAACTAAATGCATTTCTCCACTGATTCCTTATATTAACAGGAACAAATAGTCTTGGAGAACGCGGCACGCAGTTTGAATTTTGAATGAATGGAAAATGATTGACATGGCTTTTTTTGGCTTTGGATCTGTACCAGCTGGCCAATTCCCGATCCAGCAAAAATATGCAGTATGGAACAAAAAATCCGAAATCCAGATATTTGGATCGGTGCATCCCTAGTGACAGTGAAGGAGTTAATATCCAATCAATGCATATTATATTATTTGACATGGACACCAAACTGGAACATTTGCTCTGACACATATTCAGAATTAGTTTATTTATTATCACTGCCATATTTAACAAAACTTGCCAAAGTTAATTCATCAATGGAAAAAGTATATATATTTTGCTTTTCAAATGAGCATTCCTATATTAGTGTGACTTCACATGAAAATTCTGAATTATAATGCATACCTGTGATGTATAAGCGAAGTCGATGAGCAGCTCCATGGCTCGTTCATCGATATCTCTGATGACGACTTCCGTCTGTCGGCTCTCTGCCAGTTCACCAGTGAACATGGCTCTGAAATAGGGGCTGCAGGCGGACAGGATCACGCGGTGTGCATAAATCTTCTTGGCCCCCACCACCAGAACCACATCGCACAGCTCCCGGTGCTTGCGGAGCAGGTTGATGACCTCAAGGGTCTGCCGAGGGTGCTTGTCCGAAATATAGGGCATCCTGGCAGGCTGAGGAACTCCCTCTGGGAGCTTGTTGGGGTCACCCAGGGTGCAGCGACTTGTGATATCCATTCCTGTGGTATCTGGGCGTGCACTGGTACCCCTTAAGAACAAAAAATATATACAATTTTGATTGGTTTGATAATCACAAGCTTTAGATTCTGCATATTTTATGATGATTTTACAATGATTTTATGTATTGCCTAATGACACACATTTTTGTTTTGTTTTTGAGTCAAATTGCTTTCAACCTTACACCATGCAAGCGTACTTCACAAAATAATATTTCTTACATTAGAATTTAAAAAAAAAAAGAATACAATATTAGATATAAATTTAACAAAAATCATTTGATGACATATTAAAGATTCTATATAAGGAGCACAGTATACACTCCCAAAATACTGACTAACTAGAACTGTATATCCTTATACTTTGCTGCTAGATTTGACCCATTTGCAAGCAAAACGTTTTAAATTTGACAAAATATAGTATGATCTTTATAAGTTGAAATATAGAACGACACTTTAATCCTACTTTGGGACCGTAAGTTACATGTAAAGTTAACCTGTTTGACACGGCCCACGGTATTTACAACGCAAACAATCACACTAGCATATCCATTTTGCTTTAGTCAGTACAAAGAAAATAACTGAATAGTTTTAACATGAACAACGTCAAAGTTGTAAGTATATCAGAGTGCGAGACTCACTGTTTACACACTGGCGAACGGAGTGTCAATTAGCTCTAACTTAGCTTAGCCTGAGCCCAAGTGCAGGCTTTGTACTGTTTTAGTTAGTTTTTCAAAAATGGCGATGTGTGACGTGAGGAATGTTACAAAAGAGAAGTGATTCCCTTACCTTATTTGTCCATTAAATCGGTCCAGATTGAATCTTTAGCCGTCGCGACCTAGCAGATAATAACAGTACAACCGCTGGGTTAACAGCCACCCTCCACTTTTATTTTTTATTTTTCAGACGTGTTTCCTCTTAGTCACCGGAAATACTCGATGTAAATTAAAAGTCCCATATGTGTTCATGTGCATATGCACATTTTACAAAAAAAAAAAAAAATGTACTTGATCATTATTGTGAAAATCATTGTGTTAGCAATTGTTACTGTTACATTTATAATCAAATTAATTAAAATACAAACCCAGCTGTAAATTAGGGTTAAAATGTTACATTATATAGCTTGCGGGTCGTCACAGTAGAATTTGATGCACAGATTTGTTTTAAAATTGTTTAAGGTTAATGTAAATGTTTTTGTTAAATGAAATAAAACTGAAATAAAAAAAATTATAAATCAGCTAGAAAAAAACCCAAAAACGTTTAAATCTTCTCAAATTATCAGCAAATAAAACGATAACCTGATAGCTTACTAACTAAGGTTGATTCACATTTAGTGTTTTCTGAGCACAGGTTTTATCTACATCATCATTAATAAATAAATTATTTAAAGATACTGAAAGAAAAGTGTTCAATGTGCTCCAACACTGGGTCAAAAACCTCCTCTTCAAAATGGACTATATGCACAGCTAGTGTTTTTCAGCCAATGATGAACTTCTGGTGAAAGGTTTATGTGACTTTTTTCAATTTCATTAGGTTCCTTTTACAGCATCGATGTTGTAATGTAATTCAAATATAATCAGTTAAATGGACTTAACCATATGGTTGTTAAAGCGTAAAAAAAGACGAACAGGCTAGCGCAGAAACTCCATTGAAAATACTGGGGTAAAATAAATTGTCATATTTTAAAGACATGGTGAGGAAAAAATATAATTTAATGCAGTGCTTCTTGTTTGGTCTGATACCCACTTTATTGTATCTCAGCCAGGCAGTGCAAATTGCTGTTTTTTTTTAAAGAAATCAGATCTTAAACGCATCGATTTTGTATGAGATGACAATTAACCGGAAGCCCTGTGGCTGGCTGACTGAAATTAACAGTCTGTGTGCATATACCCCATTGCTTACCATGAATATGTTATTGATGAGGGTTTTTGATGTCAGCGCACTTTACAACTAGGCTATTGGCGCCAATGCATTATGTTGCTTTTGAGTTACTTCTAGTTCTGCATGAGGCTTGATCTCTTTCAGAACTTGCAGGGTATTTTTTTTTTTTTTTTTTTTTTATAGAGGAGCTCTGCACTTTCTGAGAACTTCCTGACGCTCTACATATTGTATATACAGATTAGTGAAAGTTGAAAGCAATGTGTTTGCTACTTTGATAATTTTGTCTTATTAGTTCTGTAAAATAACTGTCCAGTGAGACAATGCCCTTTTGTTCCTTGTGTTCAAAATAATGAGAATACTTCCATCACAGAAATGTAAGGCTCTGCTATCTCGGTTTCTGTCTGTTCCCGTGGGGAGCTCATTCTCTCATTGAGTGTGATTCAATCAGGATTCAATATGATTACGCTAATTTTACTTCAGCAAATTATTTTTTAAAAGCGAATTATTTAATCTAAAAAGTAACTCGATTAACTTGTAATGCATTACCCCCAACACTGGTGGTAATATGTATGGCAATTTTTTATTTATTTATTTATTTATAGGCCTATAGATTTATTTTTGTTTTATTCTGTGCCCTTTTCTCACAACCCAAAACTCTACAAAGAGAATAAACTAAGACAATAAAAAAAATACAATATGTGGCATGATGTTGTAAAAGAGGTGTATGATATGGAAGTACTGACACTTTCCTTGAGACAACAAGCCTATAAAATGTCTGCATACTGGGGTAAATGGTTGAGAAGAAGTGTAATGTTTTAATTTTATTGTGGTGCTTTTATTTAAATATATCTGGAGCCAATTGATCTTTGATACGTAACCCTTAACAAAATTTTATATAGCAACATTTTTATCAACCATAAATATGAATGTAAATAAGATTGTATTCGGTGACCTTTGACACTTGTATTGTGTCTTTTTTGTTTCCATGTTTCTTTAAAAAAAATTTTTTGTTTGTTTTGTTCTTAACTGTTCTGAAAAAAAAAATAAATAAAATAAAAAAAAAAATATATATATATATATATATATATATACACATAGTTGAAGTCAGAATTATTAGCCCCGCTTTGAATTTTTTTTCTTTTTCAAATATTTCCTAAATGATGTTTAACAGAGCAAGAAAATTTTCACAGTATGTCTGATAATATTTTTTCTTCTAGAGAAAGTCTTGTTTGTTTTATTTCGGCTAGAATAAAAGCAGTTTTGAATTTTTTAAAATTCATTTTAGGGACAAAATTATTAGCCACTTTATGCAAAAAAAAATTTTTGATAGACTATAGAACAAAACATCATCATCCAATAACTTGGCTAATTACCCTAACCTGCCTAGTAAACCTAATTAACCTAGTTAAGCCTTTAAATGTCACTTTAAGCTGTATATAAGTGTCTTGAAAAATATCTAGTCAAATATTATTTACTGTCATCATGGTAAATATAAAATAAATCAGTTATTAGAAATGAATTATTAAAACTATTATGCTTAAAAATGTGTTTTAAATGTCTTCTCTCCGTTAAACAGAAATTGGGGAAAAAATAAACAGGGGGGGCTAATAATTCGGGGGGGGGGGGATCTAATAATTCAGGGGGGGGGTGGCTAATAATTCTGACTTCAACTGTATATATATATATATATATATATATATATATATATATATATATATATATATATATTTTTTTTTTTTTTTTATATGATAAAAAATAAAATATGATATGTAATTAAGTATAACAACAACATAGATCAGAGCCTACCACAGAAGTGCTTCTTTGCTGATCCTTCCCCTCTCTCTGCTCCCATTGCTTCCCTTTCTGAAATCTCCACTGTCCTATAACGCATTACTTTCCATCTAATGTAACTAAGTAGCGCAATTAGTTACTTCTTTGGGGATTAACTCAATATTGTAATGCATTACTTTTAAAAGTAACATTCCCCCAACACTGATTACCACTACATAGCCTATTAGCTGCACATTTAAGAATGTCACATCTTAATTTAAAGTGTAGTAAATAAGATATTAATTATAGAAAGTGTAATATTACAAAATACAAGTAAATATCAATCATGAAATCATGTGCCAACACAACTGAACTAGTAGAGATTTTATGTTCTTTATTTCACTGAATATGTGACAAGTCCTTTGATTCTTTGTGTTTCACGGTAATATAGTTAGTTTTAAAATTTGTTTTAAAATCTGTTCTTATTGTTCATGAATAAATCTGTCATAATATTTTGTATTTCTGTAGCTAATTTTAATTTTATTCATCAGGGGTTGCCACAGCGGAATGAACCGCCAACTTATCCAGCATATGTTTTACACAGCGAATGCCCTTCCAGCTGCAACCCAGTACTGAGAAACATCCATACACACTCATTCACAGTCATACACTACGGCCAAATTTAGTTTAGCCCAATTCACCTGTATAGCAGCGCATGTCTTTGGACTGTAGGGGAAACCGCAGCTTCCAAGGGAAACCCACACAAACACAGGGAGAACATGCAAACTCCACACAGAAACACCAATCGGCTCAGCTGGGACTCGAACCAATGACCTTCTTGCTGTGAGGTGACAGTGCTAACCACTGAGCCATCGTGTCGCCCTAGCTGAGTAGTTTTATTATTATATTAACATAAGATTCCGTCATTTTCATTTGGTTGTCATATTAAGAATACAATGCACTGTTTGCTGCGCATGTCTGTCTGTCTTCAAGGTGTGTATTTTACTGACAAAGACATTCTAGATGAGCCTACATTCCTCGACTGTTTATTGGAATGCTTTCAGACAGGTTTACAAGTGTTTCTCTCCCTCTCTCAGCTTCTCCCCCTCCTCTCTCCTGCAGTCTCTCTCTTTCTCTCCCCTGTTTCTGTTCACTGGCATGTTTTATTATACTCTTTTGTAGAGTGTTTTACTTTGTGCATTGGTGGCCCCCAAGTTGAACCATAGGAGGCAGTGCTTTTGGAGCCTGATGTGGGGGGAAACAACACCACTAATAGAGGTAAACAAGACCTTCTCAATAGACACTGATTAATCAGCCTGAACTGCGCAAATACCATAAATGACCAGAGATCTTGCTGCTGTGTCTGAATTTCAAATGTAATGTAATTTAAATAGTATTATAATAGAATTCATTATGCATTTAGTTTATTTCAGCAATATTAATGCTTAAATATTAAATCATGTAAAATAAATTATTAAAACTAAAAGTAAAATGTTAAAAGATAATTGCAAATTATATATATTAATACATTCTACAATATAAATAACACAAAAATATATTAAAGATATTTAAAAAGGCTTCTGAACATACACTTTATGATAAGGATATTTATGATGTGATATTATGATAATACACAATAATATATGCAATTTACAATAATACATTTGCTATCAATAAAGGATATCTGCAATGCTTTGTGCAGCTTTATAACATCATTTAGAATGATGCTTCATTCTTCACTCCCTTGCCTAAATATCCAGACTTTGCCATTATCTAACTGCTGTATTTCAGTCCTGAGGAGTGAAGAAACCAGAAATGGTGCGCAAACCTGGGTGGATCAAACAAGCAGTGAAACCAATCACAGCAGTGACATCACTTCAGCTTTTGTCCACGCTGTTTTGTCCAACAACCGCGCACATAAAACATGTGTCACTCTACATGGGCAAAACACTGGATGTCAAGCACATCAGAAACAGTGCTCCCGGCCGCTCTGAGATTGATATCACAGGGTCTGTTTCTCCCCAAAAAATGTGTGTCCCCCTCCCTCCTTTCCCCCCCTCCTGGGAAAACAGCGACAACAAATTAGCCTTCTTTTATGTCAGAGCCTAAGGACGACACTTGGACAGCCCTGAGATTGTCCGCCCGAGTTCCCATGAACCTCACTAACCTTCTCTTTCAGTGCAGAAGGAAGCGGCCATTGTGCCAGCACCTGTTTCTGTGGAAATTGGTGAAATGATGGCTTTGTTAGGCATTGCCCAGGCAACCAGGAGAAAAGAGCATGAGGGTGAGCGGGACGAGGAGGAGGAGGTGGAGGAGGTTTGGGTGGGGGGAGGGGCCACTGGACCTGACTGGAGGGCCACTCTTGAGGAGACGCAAGGCCCCAGTTACAATTAGGCTAAGGACGTATTTTTACCAGGCTGTTCCACTGTATATGTTAGGTGGTGCAAAAACTATATGTCAAAGAAATGTTGGAAATTTACTTTGTAAAAACAGTATATATGTACACTGTAAAAAAAAATGCTGGATTCCACACAATTCCTAGGTGTTGTCCCAACACAAATCAATTAAGCTAACCTAATTGTTTTTACAAAATTAAGTGGATTGAACATAAACAACAAAGTTGTCCCCCAAAAAACTCACAAATTGTGTTGATTCAGCTAATTTTAAATTAGTTTGAAAAAGCAGCAAAAAGTGTAATATAATTAATATAATATTCTAATGATTTAATTATAGTAATATAATAATAATATATATTGATATGACTATAATTGGCAAAACGGTGGCTCAGTGGTTAGCACTGTCGCCTCACAGCAAGAAGTGTGGAGTGTGTGGAGTTTGCATGTTCTCCCTGTGTTCGCGTGCCCTCCAGGTGCTCCGGTTTCTCCCACAGTCCAAAGACATGGGTATGGGTGTGTGTGTGTGTGTGTGTGTGTGTGTGAATGATTGTGTATGGATGTTTTCCAGTAGGCTACTGAGTTGCAGCTGGAAGGGCATCCGCCGTGTAAAACATATGCTGGATAAGGTGGCTGTTCATTCCGCTGTGGCGACCCCTGATGAATAAAGGTACTAAGTCGAAGGAAAATGAAAAAATGAATGATTATAATCATCATTTAAAATTGTACAATTTAATTGATATGTCATTCATTCATTTTGTTTTTGGCTTAGTCCCTTAATTAATCAGGGGTCGCCACAGCGGAATGAACCGCCAACCACCATATGTATATAAATTGTATTATTATAACTACATAAAGAAATTGTATTATTATTATTATTATCATCATTATTTTTAATATATTTTAATTAATCAATACATTTATTTCTTCATTTTTCATAACGATGCATTCAATTTAATAAAAGAGACAGACGTTACACATGAAATTGCTGTACTTTTGAATTTTATTAATCAAGGAACACTGAAGAAATGTGTCAAAATTTACAAATATTTATCAGCACACAATCTCAACATCTATAATAAGAAGAAATGTTTCTTGAACTAAAGATTAGCATTTTTAAAATGAAGGATCATGTGACACTGAAAAGTGCATACTGGTGCTGACAATTCAGCCTAACAGGAATAAAGAATACATTTTAAAATATAACAAATTATAATAATATATTAATTGTAAGAATATTTTAAAATATTTCTCATTCATTTATTCATTCATTCATTTTCTTTTCGGCTTAGTCCCTTTATTATTAATTAATTTATTAATTAGCCCCTTTTTAGTGTATTTTTGATTAAATAAATATAGTCCTGATGACCACTTCTTTCCAAGGCATTAAAAAAATCATATTGACCTTAAACATTTTTCAAATAACAGTTATGAAGAATTTTAATTAATACACTTTAATATTACATTATTGTACATTACTACATATTAGATCATAGCTGAAGTATATATTACAAATATTGCAATTCTGTAATCACCGGCTTTTTAAAAAGTCTTGAGGATTACTATAAGACTACAGGCAGGTGACTTTAATCAGAGCTGAAGCTAAACTCTGCAGAACAGTGGACCTGCAGGTTCCCCATCCCTGCTTTAGATTATAAAAGTCAGTGCACCATGTGACGAGCTTGGGAAACCATCGCCTGAGTCTCCCAGCAGAGGGCAATCATTTACAGTATCAGGAGTCACAGTGCTAAATGGTGCAACTGCTGCAAAGATGTCACTGACATGAAATCAGGCCCACAAATTGATATGGTGAATTACATGACTCTCAAATCTGCTTCAGTGTCTATAAAATCATGAACTAAATATGCATTCTGTATGACAATTTTAAGTACACCTTGAATTCTTCATAGGGATTGGGTGTAATTATTTACAAAGTGTCAAGTTACTGTAATTAAATTAGTTTTCTGCTTAAAAGGTAAAGTAAGGGATTAGTTAGATTTGTTTTAGGTTATTTGATTACTTATAGATATTTATAATATGCTTGACTTGAATGCTGTACAATAATTCATTCATTCATTCATTTTCTTTTCGGCTTAGTCCCTTTATTAATCTGGGGTCGCCACGGTGGAATGAACCGCCAACTTATCCAGCATATGTTTTACGCAGCGGATGCCCTTCCAGCTGCAACCCACCTCCATACACACTCATTCACACACATACACTACGGACAATTTTAGCATACCCAATTCACCTGTACTGCATGTCTTTGGACTGTGGGGGAAACCGGAGCATCCGGAGGAAACCCACGCGAACGAAGGGAGAACATTCGAAGTACACATAGAAACGTCAGGTACCCAGCCAAAGCTTGAATCAGTGACCTTCTTGCTGTGAGGCGACAGGACTACTTACTGCGCCACTGCATCATACTGTACAATAATTAAACAGTTCTATTTAATTCAATTCAGAAAAGAAGAGAAAATTTATTTTTTTAAACAAATATTTTGCTGAATGATTTTATTTTTCAACTAAAGGCAAAGTAACAATGAAAGAGTAAGAAATTTGTCGATATACTGTGTATAAAATTTGGTGTCATTAATGTGTCATAATGCGAATCCCCAAGTGCTGACAGTGGAGACTAGAGAACTCACTGCTATGTTCAAGAAACCAGACAGAGATTATGTGAGCTTTGTGTTATGGAACGCTATCCTGCTGGAAATCACAAGATGAGAACACTCTTGCCATAAAGAGATGGATATAATTAAGTAACAAGACTGTGACACTTAAATGAAGCTCATTTGTTAATAAGGCACCCCGAGCCAGCAACCAAACCATTCACACTAGCCAGGATGAATCTATCCTCTCATTTTCAATTCCATTAAAATGTTACAGCAGGACTCAAGAATCATCAGTCAAGGCAAACTTTCTCCAATCTTCTGTTTTGGTGAGGCTGTGTGAACTGTAGCCTCAGTTTCTTTACTTCTATAGTGCTTTTACAATATAAATTGCATCAAAGCAGCTTTACATGAGCTTGAGATCAGGAAAAAAAGAATAAAAAAAGCTGAAATATTTACAATTGTTGAACATTTTGGCACATCAGGCAGGAAACAGAGTTCTAGCAGTATGCTGGTGTACTTCTAGTTAGATTAAAACTGCAGTTCAGTTGAATACAAATGTTGCTGTTGAAGGACGATCTGCTGAAGAGCAGCTCCACTGATCCCAAGCAGGCCAGAGGTGACAGTGACAAGGAACGAAAACTCCACCAACTGACCAAATGGAGAACAAACCTTTGTTTGTCATGTTGTGTGTGCACAGATGCTCTACTGCAGACCTAGATTATAACGAGTAGATATTTGAGTTACTGTTGCCTTTATGTCAGTTTAAACCACTGGTCGTTCTCTTCTGACCCCAGGCATTAACAAAGGATTTCCATCCACTCACCTGCCACTAACTGGACACTTTGTTGTCGATAAAAAGCAGATCAGCCTTTTCTGAAATTCTCAGACCAGCCAATTTTGCACCAAGAAATACATTTCTTTCCCATTCAATAATTCATTAGATCACCTTAAACATGTCCTGCCTAAATGCATACACAATTATTGAAAACCACATACACAAACTCTCTCTCTCTCTCTCTCTCTCTCTCTAGACCTTTTTCTTAGAACGCAAAATTACCTATTATGCTTTGTGTGTATGCGCAAGGAGAATGCTAAGAACTTCCGGTCGGCAGCTGATGCATGTAAACAGTCACATTTGGACAGCGTTGAAACGATAGTTTTTAATCTATTTTACCTGCTTTTATCATCTTTGAACTAATACTGTTGTCGATCAGCGCCACCTCCTGGACTGATCATTTTAAAAAATGCAATCTAATAGGATGGAAAACAACTGCTGTGAGGCATTTTCCCCATATTGTCAGACGGCATCTTGTGCTGTTTAAATGAAGCCTCGTCATCGCTAAAGTCAACAGTTTCTCTTTCTTTCAAATATATAACCAACCCAAACAAATATAGTTCACCAAAATGTTTGACACACACACGTAGCCTACTGTACTGTCCCACTAACACACTGAGTATCAGTAACAGACTTTTATTGGTCATTTTTGTCTGTTAATAAGTTTCATGCCAGTAATCTGGTTTGCTCTATGATGCAGTGAAGTATTGCGTGCGTGTGTGTGTGTGTGTTGAAGAGTCGCTGAGCTAACAGTTGACAGGCCGGGAAAACACACACACACTGTATTCTGACGGCAGACACGTGAACTAGGTGAACGTTTTTCTCTCGCGCTTGAACCACATCTGACAGATTATAATAACTTTAACACACGCCTTTCAAAGTTTTGTGTCACAAAAACACTCCGTATTCCACTCAAAACGCTCCTGAAACCCATTTTCGGAGCGCGAATTACCAGTTGTAACCACTGTAAACGGAAGTTCTAAACATTCTACCAGAAGACGCTAGTCGCTATGGCGCCCTCCATGCAGCAGTCAAGAAAAAGGTCTATACAGTTGAAGTCAGAATTATTAGCCCCCTTTGAATTTTTTTTCTTTCATAAATATTTCCCAAATGGTATTTGACAGAGCAAGGGAATTTTTCACAGTATATTTGACAATATTTTTTTCTTCTGGAGAAAGTCTTAACTGTTTTATTTCGACTAGAATGAAAGCAGTGTTTAATTAAAAACCATTTTAAGCTCAAAATTATTACCCCCTTTAAGCAATTTTTTGATGGTCTACTACAGCAGCGGCTCCCAACAGGGGGTGCCGGCCCACAAGGGGGCCTCAGCAACCTTTGTGGGGGGTCGCATCATATTTTAAACATTTCTAAAATAGCAGTGTACAATTAGTAGAATGGTCATGTGACCTTAGTTCATTTTATCCCCTAGCTCAGCGGTCCTCAGCCACCGCTCCGTGGATCAATTGATACCGGGCCGCACAAGAAATTATTTCCGTTTTATTTATTATCTGAGTCTGAACGATCTTTTATTTTGAAAAATGACCGTATTCTCTTGCTTACATCTCGGTCACTTGAGTTCCCAAATTTAACCCACAAGCAGCCAATGGAGTAAGAAGCAGACATCTTTGAAAAGTTTCTTTACTAAAGGGAAAAGACCCAGTGAAGGACCCACAAACTGCCAATAAACAGATCCGCAACCCATTTGTCAACAAATCAGGTGAATCCAGCATGTCTGTGCAAGAAGATCAACTGATCTCAAATGAGATCGCAAATGATGGCGGCCTTTTAGGGGTCGTTCGCATGTCGTATTTCTAGAGTTTGCACAAGTTTGTTGTTTCTAATGAAGGTGCGTGCCCGGCAATGAACCCAGGTCCTGGGGCCGCAAGCGCACCGCAAGTCACGTGACAAGAATTGACCGATCAGCTTCAGCTTGTATGGAATATTCACATTTCGGTAAGTTTTCTCAGACAAACACAGAACACACAAACACTGCAGTGCTTTATACTTTTCTTCATAAATAAAACTTGTATCAGAGTGACAGCAATGTTTTGTTAGCTTGTCATCCTCTAAAAAAACGGTTGATGGTCGCCTAGCAACCCATAGATGGCAACCAAGATTACCTAGTTAAGCCTTTAAATGTCACTTTAAGCTGTATAGAAGTGTCTTGAACAATATCTAGTAAAATATTATTTACAGTCATCATGGCAAAGATAGGGCGACGCGGTGGCGCAGTGGGTAGCATGATCACCTCACAGCAAGAAGGTCACTGGTTCGAGCCTCGGCTGGGTCAGTTGGCATTTCTGTGTGGAGTTTGCATGTTCTCCCTGTGTTCGCTGGGTTTCCTCCGGGTGCTCCAGTTTCCCCCACAAGTCCAAAGACATGTGGTATAGGTGAATTGGGTGTTTCCCAGTGTTGGGTTGCAGCTAGAAGGGCATCCGCTGCGTAAAACATATGCTGGATAAGTTGGCGGTTCATTCCGCTGTGGCGACCCCAGATTAATAAAGGGACTAAGCCGAAAATAAAATAAATGAATGGCAAAGATAAAATAAATCAGTTATTAGAAATTAGTTATTAAAACTATTATGTTTAGAAATGTGTTGAAAAAATCTTCTTTCCGTTAAACAGAAATTGGGGAAAAAAATAAACAGGGGGGCTAATAATTCTGACTTCAACTATATATATATATATATATATATATATATATATATATATATATATATATATATATATATATATATATATATATATTTACAGCTGAAGACAAAATTCCCAGCCTCCTGTAAAATTTTAATTATTTTTTTTATTCCCCAAGTGATTTATACAAGCGAAATTACATTTCCCCAGTATTTTCTGTTATATTCTTCTTCTGGAGAAAGCCTTATTTCTTTTGGTTTGGCTAGAAAACAAATAAATAAACAAACAATTAGTAATAACCACTATGCTCAATATTATTAGCCTTCTAAAGTAATTATTTTTCTGATTGGCTACAAAACAAACCACTATTGTCAAATGACTTGCCCAATTAACCCAATAAACCTAGTTAAACCAATAAATTGCACTTCAAGCTGAATGCTAGTATCTTGCAAAATAAATTGTATTATAACAAAACTAGGTTGCGGTTGGAAGTGGTGTTAGTGAGGCCAGCAGGGGGCGCTCAACTTGCAGTCTGTGTGAGTCCTAATGCCCCAGTAAAGTGAAGGGGACACTATATTGTCAGTGAGCGGCGTCTTTCGGATGAGATGCTAAATCGATGTCCTGACTCTCTGTAGTCATTAAAAATCCTATGGCACTTCTCGTAAAGAGTAGCAGTGTAACTCCGGTGTCCTGGCCAAAGTCCCTTCATCGGTCTTTACCCATCCTGTTGGTGTGGTGGATAGCGGGCAAAAGTGAGCGGGGCAGGGGTGATGCGGACGACAGAGGGTTATGGAGTCGCGGAAGAAAGCGAAAGTGAACAGCAGACGGGGGAGAAGGGCGTTTGAGGAGGGGGATCGGTAAAATGAGGTGCCGGATCAGATTTCAGAGGTGCCAGATACAGATCTGGTGTGTTCCGGCACAAGTTAAGCTCTGGGTGAATTGAATAGTCAATCTAATCAGACAATCCTCCGGCTGTGTGTTTGCAATTAGTCAGGATCAGGAACCGGTGTGAGTGTGTGTGGTGCATGACTGGAACTTGTAGTCCATATAAGCTAAATTGCTGTATGTGTGTGTGAAAGAGTGTGTATGGATGTTTCCCAGTGTTGGGTTGCAGCTGGAAGGGCATCCACTGCGTAATAACATATGCTGGATAAGTTGGTGGTTCATTCCGCTGTGGCGACCCCAGATAAATAAAGAGACTAAGCCAAAAAAAAATGGATGAATATTAGAAATTGGTTATTGGTTATATTTAAAACTGTGCTGAATAAAATCTAATCTATGTTAAGCAGCACTTGCAAATTATTTTAAAAAAGAATTCAAAATTGACAGGAGTATATAATAATTTTGCCTTCAACTATTTTACAACACAGTGTAGTATGACCTTATCTGACAACCATGCTGTGGAATTATAGTGAATAGTTTGCCTTTCATTCTGTATAAAATGACATTTAATAAGCCTAAGCTATGTATGGTCAGGCAGAGAGAGAGTGCAGTATGGTCAACTCTGGAAAGTCCCGACTGCTTCACTTCATCTGAGCAATTTCACCTTCCTGAACTGACCACATTTGAGCCATTGATTGGTTGACCGTTTCCACTAATGACAGCCCTCAGTCTGAGCGCAATCAGCAAAAGTTCTATCTGTTGCGCCAGTTTGAAAAAGGAAACTGGTCATGATTCGGTGGATGTTCAGGAACCATTTAGTAACCCACGAAAAGTATATTTAACTTGTACAAAAATATAAATGCAGTCCTAGGTGGACAATAACATGCATATGCGATACCTCATATCTTTCTCTCGGGCATGATTTCTGAACTGTAAATGTGGTCAGTTAAAGCAAATAATATATTTTACAGACTCGCTCTAGTGTTTATACTGCATAAAACTTGGCATTTCTCAGCTGAGTAAACATTTAAATAAAAGTCTTGTGGTCTGTATATATTCTTATAAAAAAGAGGTTGAAGGACAACTATAATATAATAATGAACGCTAACAAGGTTATCACTGTTATTATACATTTCCATTAAGTACTCTGGCATGCTTGTACACACCATTCTAGAAAAAAAAACCTTTACAATTTTTTGACACTTGTTTAAACTGCACTACCTGAAAAAAGCCTTGTCGCCTATCCAAAATTAAGGAACAAAAAATAATAACTTGACTTCTAGTTGATAATTTGGTACCAGAAGTGGCTAAAATGAAAGGCAAAGGCCTCCAGATTACGTTTATTTTACCAAAATAAAATATGATCATGGCTTGATTTTTAATTATTTAATTTGTACAGTAAGGTCTGACTTTGCTAGACAAAAGTCTTGCCACTTAACAGAAATAATGTACAGTATAGAATATAAAGTCATGGTGCAGTGGAACAAGAATTAATATTGTGTATGACTCCCATGAGCTTGGAGGACTGCATCCATACATCTCTGCAATGACTCAAATAAGTTATTAATAAAGTCATCTGGAATAGCAAATAAAGCGTTCTTGCAGGACTCCCAGAGTTCATCAAGATTCTTTGGATTCATCTTCAATGCCTTCTCCTTCATCTTACCCCAGATATGGTCAATAATGTTCATGTCTGGTGACTGGGCTCACCAATTCTTTGCTTTCAGGAACTTTGTTGTGGAGGCTGAAGTATGAGGAGCGCTATCCTGCCGAAGAATTTGCCCTCTCTTGTGGTTTGTAATGTAATTGGGCAACATAAAAATAAGGGCATAATGCCCATCTTGATACCTCAGGCTGTTGATGTTGCCATCCACTTTGCAGATCTCTCGCACACTCCCATACTGAATGTAACCCTAAATCATGGTTTTTCCTTACCAAACTTGACAGATTTCTGTGAGAATCTTGGGTCCATGCGGGTTCCAGGTCTTCTGCCACTTTTCCAAATGATCAACTAGAAGTCAAGTTATTTTTTGTCGCTCTTACAACTGGGATCGACGACAAAACTTTTGTCAGGTAGTGTACTTATATAAAAAGAGTTGAAACAATACAATTCTTGACATTTTGGGGGGACAACTTAATTGTTTTATGTTTAATCCACTTAAATTTGTCAAAACAATTGACAATAAAACAATCAAAACAATCAATTTGTGTTGTGCACAGCATGAACGAATTGTGAGGAACCCTGTATTTCTTTATAGTGTATGGCCTGCATCAAAAATAGAAATTTCAGCTAAAATGAGTATTTATTTCCCATTTTTATTTTATTAAAATATATATTTATTATGGATTATGAAAGGTTCAAATTATGGAGTCCCCAACAGGTTGACTTGCAAGGTAAAAAAAAACACCTTCATTCTCCTAAAACATGCATTTATTTGTTACCTTCACTGTAAAAAATGCTGGGTTTCACACATTCGATTTGTGTTGAGACAACATGAAAGAATTAAGTTAACTTAATAGCGCTTACACATTTAAGTGGATTGATCATAAAGCAATTAAGTTGTCCCAACAAAATCTCAAGAACTGTGTTTTCAGCTCATTTTAAATAAGAAGGTTAAACAAGCAACAACATTTGTTTTAGTGTTATATGCTGCAGAAAATGTTAAAATGTAAACAAATCAGATAAAAATTAATCAATAAATTGATAAGTGATATTTAAAAATTCAGGTTCCTTTCATGGTTTATGTAAAAAAATTACGACAACTCCTATTTCTTATGCTGCATTACCTTGATTAAAAAGAATACAGAATAATTAAAATTTGTGAAATTGATCAATTTTAATTTAAATAAAAATATTAATTCCTGTGCTGGCAAAGTAAAACTCAGTTCTCAGAATCATATGGTCTATTAGAAATCATTCTAATGCAGGTTTTGTGCTATTCTTATTAATGACTTTAAGAAATATGTAAGAAATACAGTACTTGTGCAGCTAAATATTTCACTGGAAACGTTTTTTATGATTCACTGTTGAATAGGTTTAAAAGAGATTTGTTTTGTAACGATATGACTTTTCATTTATAGTTTTTTAGATGTAGAAGTCAATTTTGCATTGGTTGAGTTTCAGTATTTTGGTATGTACTATTATACAGTCCTGTGGGTTGATGGGATGTGTGGCACGGGGGGTATCGCTATAAACCCGGGTGGTCTTTGTGTCACTCCCACTGGCATTAAGTCAATGAGGTGACGGGAGTGCTGTTGGCATGCCAGCTGCCAAGCAAACCCACTGCACCCTGCTCTTGTCTCGTTCCCATGCGTCCATTCAAGAACGAGAGAGAGAAAGACGGAGCAGGGCACAGAATGACAGATAGTCCAGACAGTCAGAGGTTTTGGATTCAAGCTTAATGTACTGAATCAAATATAAGGAGACTTGTTTGAAAAAAAGGCTTTTTTTTGCAATTAGTGACTCTATATCCCCCAATTTCCCAGTGATGGGTTGCAGCTGGAAGGGCATCTGCTGCGTAAAACATATGCTGGATAAGTTGGCAGTTCACTTCGCTGTGGCGACCCCTGATTAATAAAGGGACTAAGCCAAAAAGGGAATAATTAATATCCCAAAATAGCAGTCAATTGTATCTTGGATTATGACATTGTGATTATGACATTATTCGTTTTCAAGTGGTTGTGCCCAGCAGAGCCTGGTTTTTCTTTAGGTTTTTTCTTTCCCTTTCGTCAATTGGTGAAGTTTGTTCCTCACCACTGGTTTGCTTGGTTTGGGACTTGTGGAGCTGCGCATCATTGGATTTGCTCTTCAGTGTTTTGGCTTTCAGCAGTGACAAACTGAACTTCAACTGTAAAAACTGTGTTAAAGCAGTTTCAATGTGCTAGAACTTCATCTATGTTAAGCTGCTTTGACACAATTCACATTAAAAGAGCTACAGGAATAAAGATGAATTAAGTTGAATTATGTTTTTGTTTAATCAGGTAATGAAGTAATTTTGAGGTTTGAGATTTAAAGGGCATCTAGGTTACCACTTTTTTTTTAGATTTAAGACAAGTTTTTTGTGTCTCTAGAATGTGTCTGTTAAAGTTAAAGTGTCTGTAAAGTCTCACATAACATTTGTGAGAAATACTACAGTAAAAACTTTACCAATGAGTATTTGATGCATTTGTTGTGGAGTTGCAGCAATGAGTCACACACAATGTCGTTACAAAGTTTACGCACACACACAGACACACACACACACTAGGGTTGGGCCGATAGACGATGCCATCGCCGATAGACATCACGATGCTGAGCCGGCATCGCCGATCCTCCGCCCCGCCCCCGTCGTGAAAAATACACACTCAAGCCCCGTTTACACTAATACAGCTTAGTTTTAAAATGGCATTTTAGAGCGAAAATGATCCACATCTACACTGGCGTTTCACCTAGCATTTCTGAACAGCCCTTCGCCCACTGAAAACACACATCACGTGACTACACACACACAGCCACAGCCACACACACACACACACTGTCATGTGCTCGTCTGAGCTCCAGAGAAAAGTGGACGTCGGATAGTTTATCAAGGATGTACAGCTGGATCGCGTCTCACTATAGCTGTTAAACGTGATATTTAATTAAACTTGTCTCTATCTAACGACTCTTTGCTCTTTTGAATCTATCAGGTAACATGTCACAGAGTCAGTACAGTGCTTCAATATTTCGCTTTCACGCTTGTACTTAGTCATTTTAGCGAAACCCTACTGTACTGTACTGATACTGTTGGTTGTGCACCTTTTTTACCAACCAAGTTTGTCGAGCTCAACTGCTGGTCTATGCAAAACTACGAGAATACCGCCCTCAAACTGAAAGTTATGCTGCCTTCAATCCGAAAATGCAGCGGAGAGTGGGGAGGGGGGCGGCGGAGCTAGGTGTTGAGATGATGCGGGGTTTGTCGTGGACAAAAGTGAAGGGGGGGAGACGCGCCGCAGACGCCGTCCTGACTGCTCTGCTGCCCTAGGCAGCTGCCTAGGTCGTCTCTATGGACGCGCCGGCCCTGACTGACACAGATCACTCTGCCCACTAATGCCAGAGTCCCGTGGAAAAAGTGATTGACAGGTGGTAATCTGTGTGTAACTTATAATTATTTTTTTTATGATTTGGTTATGAGTAAAACAAGACCATGCGGGCCGTTGTTAAAACGGTAGGCTACAAATAATTAATTTGTTATTAATTAATGAATTATTCATAAATAATTTATTCACCTCCGCCTATGAAGATGATGCCATCGTCCATCGCAATGTTTCACATTAGACATCGTACGATGCTAAACTGGTCAACATCGCCCAACCCTAACACACACACAGCACAAACACGCACAAACACAGACAGCGCGCGCGCGTTTAGCTTTGCACTCTTTTTGCACGCAAATGTGACAGGATACAGGTTAATACCCACTGCTGTATGGATATCTGTTATGTTAATGTACAAATTAAACCTGATAAGACCTTAAGCGTTTTTTTTTTATAATTGTTCTGACACGCGGCTGTGTTGATGAAGTAAAGCTGAAGTAAATCGCTGTAATTCATTAACATGCACTGTTTTAAAACATTTTAAACTTGTAAAACTCACTCTTGATCACAAGATCACACGTCCTGTCTTGTATAACGATTATAAGTGTTACTACGGAGACATGTTAATACGCAGCTGTCAATCAATTCGGTGGGCAGGGGGACCGCACTCCTACGTCAAGTTGCGGTTGGTCTCAAAACCGCTCCAATTGGTCCACCATTTTTATGTTGTTAAATTGAAAAATAGCACTGAGTGTGTTTATATCACCCCAATATGACGGTCTATACGCTATACCTACACATATGTCTGTCCAAACAGCTTTAAAAGTAGATTTTTCACCACAGGTGCCCTTTAAAATGTAGTTCACTCAACTTTTATTATTTTTGACACCGATATAAACATGCATTACTTACGGATACCAGGCAATAATCACATCATGGCATACTGTAAAACCTATGATTGATTGATTGACTGATGACTGAAGCTGTTTTTCATTGTGTATTGTGGGTTTGATTGATAATGGAGACTGTGGAGGGAAGGCTAAGATATAAAACCACTCACAACTGCCCAAGACTAATACAATTCACTTTGTGTAATGTGTATTCGTCCACTCAGCATACACTTGCATCATTTTTAGTTTCTAATAGGGGCTTTCATTCTATAGGAACTTTTTGAAAGTTCCTAGAACTATTGGTGGAAATGTACAGTAATGTTTCTGGTGTGTTTAGGGAACATGTAATGAACTGTAGGGAATGTAAAGAGTTCAGATACAAAAACCTCTGACATTTTCATCTAAAATTAGCATATTTTCTCAGGCTCCTGTGTGTATGTTAAGTAATGTACTACCTGAAAAAAAAGTGTAAAGTGTATGTCACTTCAATGGCAAAGAATAGGTTCTTTTCATGCCATTTTAACTGAAATAATTGAGCATAAACATAGGAAGCTGAGAAAAATGTCATTTTAGAAGAAAATTTCAGATTTCAGAGGTTTTTGCTTCTGAAATCTTCATGTAATGATTTTAGTTCCTATTACAACTTTTGGGGGAACTAAATTAGCTGCTATTTCAGAGTGGGGTTCATAGTTCTTGGCGTTCATACATACTTTTTAATGAGTTCACAGTGCAAAAATTGGGAATGATTTTAGCTCTGTAGGAAAACATTTTGTGCTAAATAAAAAGTGGGTATTTCCAATAATAGTTCTATTTGAACTATGAAAATGTTCCTCTAATTGGAAAGCCCCCGTCAATATCATTGAAGTTATATTTGTAGTTATCATTGGAGTAAACTGGCTTCAACAGTTTCTACATGTTTCCAAGTCATTGACTGAGTGACTTTTAAATACTTTTTGGAAGAATCTTGGAGAATGACGGCATGCTTGTGAAAGCTACTAAAAGTGTCCTCACCGCTGTCATGCATGTGTTATTTATAAGCGTGCTGCACTTGCTTCTTTTAAGCCCGAGACAGATGGAAAAAGACGGTATGGGGTAGAAGTTGTAAGGCATACAGTAGGCCATCGTTTGTACAGAGTCTTCATTCAGAGACAGCATTAAGCCCCCCATGCGTAGGAGAGGAACATTATTCCAGGGAGTGGAATAAAAGACGAATCCAGCTGCGTACACACACACCTACACTCACAGACAGTGTTACATGTGCAGACCAGGCAGGCACATATGTGCTAGAGGGCTGAAACACATGCCTGATTCTGTGCCGCAGTATGCTGTGTGAGGGGGCTAGTTAAGAATGATTTATTTCCGCATGGGGATTCACAGGATGGCTCTAGTTCAACCGATTTCCCAGAGTAAGCGGAAGCTGCTACCAGCCATGGCAGGCAGGAATTCTCATCCCAAAACCCCCTCTGCGAGCCCCTAGTAGTACCTCAGGCTGCTTAAACTTGTGGAAATCACAAGCATGATTCACATGCAACACACAAACTGACCACCAAGTGGCGCTGTGCAAACAGAAAATCCTCAGCGTTGCTTCACAAGCAAAGCTGCACAAGATGCTTCTTTAAAGCTTGGCAGTTCGTCCTCTTTTTTGTATAATAAAAGTCTCCTAATTCACACAATTGCTTCCACACATTTTATAGTGCTGCTTTTACAATCTCACTGGAACCTTCTTACTTTCCATACATGCAAGCACACGTGCTGTCTGTTTGTTTCAATAAAGAGACACAAGATGATTATACTGAAAATATGTTCTTATAATAAAGGTAACAAGGATCTGCGCAAATATGCAGTTTGGTATTCTTGATACTTTTCTGTATAAATGAGCATTCAAAATATTTTTAAAAAAGGCATACAGTTGAAGTCAGAATTATTAGCCCCCCTTTGATTTTTTTTCTTTTTTTAAATATTTCCCAAATTATGTTAAACAGAGCAAGGAAATTTTCACAGTATGTCTGATAATATTTTTTCTTCTGGATAATTTGTCTTATTTGTTTTATTTTGGCTAGAATAAAAGCAGTTTTTCATTTTTTAAAAACGATTTTAAGGTCAAAGTTATTAGCCCCTTTAAGCTATATATTTTTTTCTATAGTCTACAGAACAAACCATCATTATACAGTAACTTGCCTAATTACCTTAACCTGGCTAGTTAACCTAATTAACCTAGTTAAGCCTTTCAATGTCACTTTAAGCTGTATAGAAGTGTCTTGAAAAATATCTAGTCAAATATTATTTACTGTCATGGCTAAGATAAAAAAAATCAGTTATTAGAAATGAGTTATTAAAACTATTATATTTAGAAATGTGTTCAAAAAATTGGGGAAAAAAAAAGAAACGGGGCCTAATAAATCAGGGGGGCTAATAATTCTGACTTTAACAGTATATGTTCATAATTTCTATCTGTTTTTAAGCATAAATAGACACAAAATCAATATCTTTAAAATATTTTCAACAAATAAGAAGAATATGCATGTTCTTTATCTGTATTTCTTACTTTATTATAGAACTGAGCATTTAAAATATCTTAAAGTATATGTGTACACCATTGTTGTCTGTTTGCATAAATAGACAAAAAAAAAATGGAAATATATTTTTCTTTATAACAAAGGATTGTTTATTTTTGTACTGTTTGAATGAATAAAACCACTGTTCTTCTTTTGCAGCTATACATATTAAATATCCAAAAGACAATGGGTGCAAAGATGATATCTGTATGTATGAATTAACACAAAAATGATAACACTATTGAAAAACATTATTCTCATTTAAACCAAATTTTAAAATTTAACTGGTTCTCAATGAGTAAACAGTATTTGTGCCTTTTTATCTTTATAACTGAGAATTTTAAATATCTAGACGAATGTAAGTGTGCACAATTTCTGTCTTTTCTCAAAACACAAAATATCAACAATATTATTCCAATATTTTAAGCCATCAATTTTCTCAACTAGGCATAGGACGATAACCGTTTTCAAGGTATATCGCGGTTTGGAAAGGTCAAGGTTTTAAAAATCGGCTATACCGTAGCTATGTTTCTGCTATACCGTTCCTATGGTTTTTTTTTTTACGTTTTTTTTTTTGTTTGTTTGTTTTTAGGACAACAGTATCTCCAGCAGAAAAGATCCAAAGAAATCAGTGTTTTTGAAACTAATGAAAACTTTATGAATATGAAGATTTTAATTATTTAGCCTGACATGTTTACTGCTCCGAAATATTTTAAATGTTTCTAAAAATAAAATATATTGTGTTCAAGAGGGAAAAAAGTCCAGACATTTAAAAAGAATATATTTTAGAGCAGTAATCACAATATCGTGAAACTGTGAGATTTTTATCCAAGGTTATCATACCGGTTCATGCCTATTCTCAACTAATAAGTGGTTTATATGGAATTAATTCAAGTTTTGTTCTTTGAGCATTGATAATATTTAAAACAATCCAGTTTTTTTTTTAAAATATACATACATGAATAAAAAATTTAATATATATTCTTCCTAAAAATAAACGTAATTAAGTGTAGCATATTGCTTTTTCTTGTAAAATTGAACATTTCAAATATCTAAAGGAACGTGAGTGCACAATAGTACAGTAAGTGCTAAAACAGATGTTTTGTCCCCTTTTTAATTGTGTGTGTCTGTGAGTGCATGTGTGTGTGCATGTGTGTGTGTGTGTGTGTGTGTGTGTGTGTGTGCGCGTGTGTAAACTTTGGTTAAAAAGTTACGAGCCTCACATGTGCAGACATCCTCCCACACACATAGACTCAGACATAGTTCTCTCTCTTTCTCCCAAATACATATGCGTATAACCACACACACACACACACACACACACACACACACACACACACACACACACACACACACACACACACACACACACACACACACACACACACACACACACACACACAGGTAAAACAAGCAGGCGCACAGAAACACACCTTTACAAGACATCACCTCTCACTAGGTGCCGACAGGACCACACATACTGTCTCGCACGAAATGTTTGGAATGCTGTAAACATTTATTTCAACAGAAACTTAAATGGTTCCATCTCAAAAAGTCTTCCGGGGACATCTTACTGCACCTGAATGCAATAATAAACACAAAGGTGCACGACCACAGTGAAAACATGGAAACATTGCTTGGGTGGCTTTACTACAGTTTGGGTATGATTACTTTAAGACGCGCGTCATCTTGAGATGCTTTTCAAACAACACCCTGTGCATTTAGACTAAACGAGAAGTCTTGTCAAAAACTTGACTTTTGAAGATTTGATGTTTGCTTATGCATATGTAATAAGTGAAACTATTACATTTATTATTATTTTTTAAGAATTTTATTTATGACTTTTATAGCAAATTACAGTAAAAAAAAAAAGACAAAACAAAACAATTATATTTCAAAACGTATAGATAGTATCAACTTAAGCGTATACAATGAGAAAGGAAAAAAAAAAACACATACCAACAAATAAAAAGGAAAATAATAATGTGGCTTAACAAAAACTCAAATTGTACAATCACACAATACACTCTACTTTGCATTTAGGAAAGAAAAGAGATAACTTATACTATTAACTACTGGCTTATTACACACAAATTATTAATATATTGGGTTTTATTAGTATTTATAAAGTGTGATCTATGTCCCTATTCCTACCACTACACTCAGGAAATTACTTTTGCTTAAACTACTTATTTAAAATGAGTTGAAACAACACGATTCTTAAGGGTTTTTCGGGGAAAGTTAACCTAATTGATTTGTGTTTGAACCCAGCATTTTTTACAGTGTACTACATTCATAAAAGTAATTTTGTTGCTTGTACTACGTATTTTTAAAATGAGCTGAAACAACACAATTTGAGCTTTTAGAGGGGACAACTTTATTGTTTTTATGTTCAATTAACTTAAATTTCTTTACACTGTATTAATTGCTGGGTTCCACAAAATTCCTTCGTTATCCTAACACAAATAGATTAAGTTAAATCTTAGTTTTTTTCTCAGATTTAAGTGGATTAAACATAAAACAATTAAGTGGTTGCAAAACATCAAGAATTGTGTTGTTTCAGCTCATTTTAAACAAGTAGTTTGAAGATGCAGCAGAAATCTTTTTTGGTGCAGCTTAATAAATATCAAATTTTGATAGTTTATTGGCCTAAAAGCCTAGTTAACAGTTTGTTAAGATTGTGAATTGTACCTTGTAAAAAACATTCTCATCTCATTTATCTCCATGCATTTTTGTGTAAATCAGGCTATCCAATGTCAGCGTAATCGTATATGTTGTGAATTTGTTTTTGAAAAGTACTTTTTATGAGAAAATGCCTGAATAAAATGTTTTTAATTATGAATTGTTTTGAATATTAATTGCAGAGGTTATGGTTAATATTTACTGGTAAACAATCAAATTATTCATTAGGTAATCAGTTTTTTATTATTATTTTTTACTTGAAAATAACCATTAGATTAAATTTCTCATTTTTAATCTATACTTTCAATACTGCTTGATTGAAAGACAGTGTACAGTAGGACATCCGAATTTATTTGTTAATTTAATTTTATTTATTAATGTAAAAAAACATTATTATTTTTAGGCAGGATGCTTACTGAGAATTATGATTATGATAACTATTTTGGCTATTCATTTGCATTATCTAAAACTCTGCATGGTCTGGATTGTCTTCATTGGAAAAATCATCTGAGAGGAACATTAAGTTTTAATAAGTTTACATATTGATGAAAGATTACAAAGCATTTTTTTTAAATCTACAATGCAGTAAATAGTTAAATTGTTGCCAGAGATACACACGTGACCATCTGATTAAATATAACACGGCCGATTAATATATACAGGGCACAGCATAAATAATATTATTGGCAATAATTCATTCATTTATTCATTTTCTTTTCAGCTTAGTCCCTTTATTAATCAGGGGTTGCCACAGCGGAATGAACCGTCAACTTATCCAGCATATATGTTTTACACAACTGATGCCCTTCCAGCTGCAACCCAACACTGGGAAACACCCATACACTCTTACATTCACACACATACACTACGGCCAATTTAGCTTTTTTAATTCACATATACTGCATGTCTTTAGACTGTGGGGGAAACCGGAGCTCCCAGAGGAAACCCACGCGAACATGGGGAGAATATGCAAACTCCACACAGAAATGCCAATTGACCTAGCCAGGGCTCGAACCAGCGACCTTCTTGCTGTGAGGCAATCGTGCTACCCACTGCGCTCATTGTGACACCCCATTGGCAATAATATTTGGTGAAATTAAGCAAAAAAGTTTTAATAAACAATATAGATTAAAATAAGAGTTTAATCACCAAAAATCAATTGAAAGAGAAAGGGACTACATTTAAATTAAAATGAATTATTGCTAAATTTCTAATAAATGTTATATTTTTTAAGTTTCTTTTAATTTGTTTTATATTAAAATTATACTTAATATTTTTCCTGAACATTTATATTGTGTGTGCTATTTATTGGACCATGATCTTAAGTTATTTTGTTAATTTAGTTCTAGTTTTGGCTTTGATAGTGACTAATCTAATATACACAACTATATTATTGTATAGCATCTTATAGAAAATATGAATTTTAAAAGGAGATCCATGAGGAGTGTAATCATTTATGCCAGGGACTGTATATATGTGTGTGCAATACATTGCTAATAAATATATACTGTTTACTCACCTTCATGTTTCCAAATCCATGACAGTTTTGTTTGAGTTTCAGAGCCAAAGTTAAACATCATCTGAAAGATTTTCTGAACATCTATTGAAAGTCTGTTCACACACACACAAAAGAACAAGACTTTGTAAAACCTTCATTTTGTGACATCTCTGAGAACTTTGAGAAACACGATCAAACACATATCATTTAGCTTTTTACACAAAGAAACATTGCACAAAGAAACCTCGTTGGTTCTTGAAGAAGCTCAAATACGTTGTGTGATAAGAATAAAACTCATTGTTCTCACTTGTCAACCAAACATGACTGAGCATCCCTGAACAAATGTGAAATGTGAACACTGTTTGCAGATCAATTAAATCTATTCAGCATATAAAGTAATGATGGTTCTTCAGAAGTCTTGGATTTTAAGTTCAATCTTTTCATAAAGGTTTTGAAGTGTCAAGAGTTTTGCGTGAACAGGCTTTTAACGGAAGGAAAGAAATCTCTCAGGAGATGAAAAATATCTTCAAAGATTAACAACTTTCTTATGGGTTTGGAACAAGTTTAAAGTACTAAATAATAACTATCCCTTTCAGAAAATCAGTTTCAATCCAAAAATTTTGAGAGTTGAATTAAGTTTAAACATCTACATTTTGCTAAACGTAAAGTATCTTTTAAAATACATAATCCATATCCGATAAAAGGGTTAAAAACACGCTCAACAGTAAAAACCAGTGGAGTGTTTGATTCACAGAGGACTGTAGAAAAGCAGGAGACGGTTAAACCATGACTCAGTCTGAGCCCTGGCCTCATTAGCCTAGTAAATGAAATCCTAAAGTGTGATTTGAGAAAGCCTCTGTGTGTGTGTGTGCGCATATGTGTGTGCGTATGTGTGTGGCAAGAAGTCCCACCCATATTTGTTCTGCCAGCAGACTGCTCGCACAGTGAAGGTGGACCTCACACAGCGCTCAGCCAAAGCCGCAGCGTTTCCGACAGCGCTCCGAGCCTGGCAGCCGCTGCAGGGAGAATGAGGAATTCTCTGAGAATGGAGGAGATGCTGCCAGATATCAGCCCGGCGAGCGAAATTTCTCAGGACAGCCAGCTGGTTGTCTGAGTCTGACAGCTCGCTCGCGGTGCCCGCAGAAGAAATCTCCATCAAACCACAATGAGACACTGAGGACTTGTCTGACACTCGTCGGCCTAATTATGACGAGAGGGAATCAAAAGCCCTTTAGTGCCTTTGGGACGGAATGCCAGCCCTGGAGCCACTAGATGTTCACAAAACACAAAGAGGCAAATCTATAATTATTGTCGTTGAGGGGCATCATTATACCTGTCATCATTACACAGGGTCTTCCTCATTCGTCTCTAAGCACGTTTGAGTAATTCATTACAGACGCATTAGGCTATTATTCAGACAGGTGAAAGATGCTCTATTGATACAACAAAACTCAAACCACACATCGAAAATTTATCACGAAACCACACTAGTATTATGTACGTTATGTTTGGCGGGGGAATCTGTAAGCTATTCCCTGTCTTGTCATCCAAGGATAAATCAAAGCCTTTATAAATCTGATTTCTTCGTTCTTTTTAGCTCCAGCTGGATAAAACGGGCACGGTTTTTAAGCACAGACGTGAGTGAGTCAACCACCACCGAAAAACATCAGCCGCTGCGGGAGGAGGATATCACAGGATGCCTCAACTATGACAAGTTGGCCATAAAATAGTGATTAAACACCAGCTTAGAAGTGCCTCAATCGTAATTAGCTGAAAGTTTCCCAACCGTAATGAGCCACCGCCAGATATATAGCGCTTATTTTTTTGGTGTGTGAAGAAAGTCCCGGTGTTGGGTGCCTGAAGGCAAGCTCCCCACGTGCTGAGAGATAGTGTGGGCACGGCGCTGGAGACAGCGGGATGTTTGAAGCGCAGTGGGGAGCATGTGTGGTCGCAGACCTCACAGACCGACAGGGTTTGGGGTGGACACAGGCAAAGCAGACACACACTGAGATCACACAGAGCGGGACGACTGATGTGTGTGTACTGTAAATGAAAAAATGATTTGAGATCAAGTAAATAATGTTGAATGAAGAATACCTATTTGTGAATAATTAGTGGATGAAGCATAATGAAATTATAGGATGAGTTTTTTCAGCAGTTTCAGACAACCTGCGGCCCATGGAAACATCTCAGAGGAAAGTAATTTGGAGTACTCAGTTGAAATTTGCATTTAAAAATTATTTTTCTTTTTAAAATTTTAATTATTGAAAAAACTTTTGTTTAAATAAATTCATTAATTTAAAAAAAGGCATGTAAAACTGGTTTTCAACTAGAGGGCTCAACTCACAAGGATGGAGTTATTAAAATAAATAAAAAATATATTAAAAATAATTGTACATGTTCCTGTGTTGGCGTGGGTTTCCTCCGGGTGCTCCGGTTTCCCCCACAGTCCAAAGGCATGTGGCATAGGTGAATTGGATAAACTAAATTGGGCGTAGTGTATGTGTGTGGATGAGTGTGTATGGATGTTTCCTAGTACTAGATTGCAGCTGGAAGGGCATCCGCTGCGTAAAACATAATGCTGGATAAGTTGGCAGTTCATTCCGCTGTGGCGCCCCCTGATGAATAAAGGGACTAAGCTGAAGGAAAGGGAATGAATAATTATAAATATAATTATTGTGGTGCGGTGGCGCAGGGGGTAGTGCTGTCGCTTCACAGCAAGAAGTTTGCTGGTTCGAGTCTCAGCTGGGTCAGTTGGCATTTCTGTGTGAAGTTTGCATGTTCTCCCTGTGTTTGCGTGGGTTTCCTCTGGGTGCTCTGGTTTCCCCCACAGTCCAAAGACATGCACTATAGATGAATTGGGTAAGCTAAATTGTCCGTAGTGCATGTGTGTGAATGTAAGAGTGTATGAGTGTTTCCCAGTGATGTGTTGCAGCTAGAAAACAACCGCTGCGTAAAACATATGCTGGATAAGTTGGCAGTCCATTCCGCTGTGGCGACCCCTGATTAATAAAGGGACTAAGCCAAAAAGAAAATGAATGATTAATTGAATAATAATGGTCATTATTATTGATAGTATTGTTTTGTTGTGTTTTGACAAAAATATTAACACACCCCACCAATAAAACCAACCGGAAATTTCCAGAAAAACAGGAATCATAATGAACATAATAAAACAACAGAATGCTTAAGTATACATGGTCTTTTGTGGCATAAACGTACCTCTATATACATTTCTGGAAAGCGAATTCCGATTCCGTGATTCCACCAGAGGCCGATGTGTACGCTTTTTAAGATCTCAAATATCTCTTGCGAGTGCCATTTGTGCCTGATCTTCCCGCGTAAATCACCAGAAGCCACTGTTGACTTACTGACTGACTGACTGAATAACTGACTCATTGACTGACCCACCCTCCTCCTTCCCTAAACTCAGGGCTTAATTTGTGCCGGAACACACCGGATCCGGCACCTTTGAAATCTGATCTCATTTTACTGATCCCCCTCCTCAACCGCCCTTCTCCCCCGTCCGCTGTTCACTTTCGCTTTTTTCCGCGACTCCCCACCCCACGCCCTGCTCACTTTCGACCAACACCCGCCAACCCCCCCACCCACTCCCCACTTTCGTGCGCGACACCTCTCCATCCTCGGGTAACATGCCAGACCCGTTAACCCGATCTGTTCCGGGACCTCGCAATTTACAAATTAAGCACTGCCTAAACCCAACCAATAGTGTTTTAAAAAACACAGATTGACCCGCCCACCCACTTTCCTAAACCCAACCGACAGTTTTAAAAGGCAGAAATAGAAAAGTCCTCACCTTATTTTTACCACATTTTCAGATTTTACAACATTCTCACCCTTATATTTACTTGTTTATTTTATTTTTTGGCTTCTGTCCTACCCGCTTACTGAAACTTTTCTTCACCGGACTCGAACCCCATTATTATGGTCAACTCCTCTCTGCGTCTCAAGTCCATCGACATACATGGTGAGCTAACTGGACAAACTAGTAACAGCGGGAAAGCCGTCCATACAGAGGTAAGCGGTCACCTGGTAAGTGCAAAAGAAACGGCGTCATACATAGCGTCAAACATAGCGTTTGTTTAAAAAATGAAATGCAGCCATTTGTACTTCTGGCTACATAAATTGCGATTTCCAGAAATGTATATAGGAGTACGTTTTCAGAATGAGCCTATGTTGCAACAATAAGGGACTAAGCCAAAGGAAAATGAATGAATGAATGAAAAGAACCAAGAGAACCAAACTATAACTATGCATCTTTAATATTACAGCCACACACAATATGTTACAAAGAGTGATGAAATTTAAATGTTTTTAGTCTTTACAAAAGTACACTCCGGGTTAAAGATTTTACATCAGTAAGATTTTTTTTTTCTGATCAATTAACCTAAATTTATTTCATCCAAAGTACAGCAAAACAGTTATTACTTACAAGCAGGGCCTTACATTAATACCCACCAACCCATCAAATGCGGGTAGATTTCAGCTCTGGCGGGTTAGACAGACACCTCCACTAGCCACTTTGGCTGGTTGGAAATCATTTTTATATTGTAGTCTTCTTAAAAGCAGGGTTCGAAAATAAGCATGGCCCAATATTCGTGCAAATGTGATCTTAGAATCGAGAAGCAGCACGACTGACAAAAATAACTGTTTGCGCGAGCAAAAGAAGGTAAATACCGAATGAGGATGATCACTCGTGCGCACAGATGATGTGCGAAGCAACCGTGCCTAGAGGAAGCGCAACTGGTGCGATCGGTTCCCTTTGAAATAGTCCTGCTGCTTTTAAGAGCTCAAGATTTTTTTTTTAAAAATACACATATTGTTTTGCAGCGGTCACTGCTTTCATTTTAATTATTCTTTGAACAGAATATTAACAGGCCTATATTAACCGTGTGCTTGTGAACATCCTTTCATTATCAAACACGGTATGTTTCACCTGCTTTCTTTTGCATAGTTATTTTTGTTAATATGGTTTAATTATATTTTTTTACAATAACATTGCTTTAATGGGAGATTACTCCCCGTTTATGTGTAGTTGGTGATCTGGGACTATTAGCCAGGACAGATTACTGTGCATATTTTAGTCACATGACAATAATTTTTTTAAATGTAATGTTTTTTTAAAGAAAAGTTTTGTTGAATTAAAAAGTGCACCTATACAGCTATATTTTCCTTGTTTTGACACATTAAAAAATGTGGCTAAGAAATACTTATTTGGTGTGATCAGAGATAAATTTGGTAAACCCTTAATTTTGAGCCCTGAAAAGTCATGTGAAATAAAAACTGATTGTATTGCGACACAACCCATTTGCTCATGCACACTTAGCAAGCTAATACACAATACACACAATAAGTTAAATGAATGAGAATGTGGACATAACACCACATCTAAATCAAGTCATTTTAGCTGGTTACAAGTATTTAAAACAATTGTTTTCTATATGAATACATTCATGAATGTAGTTTATTCCTGTGATCAAAGGTGATGATAAAGAGATTTATAATGTCACAAAAGATTTTGATTTCAGATAAATGCTGCTTTTCTGAACTGTCTATTCAATAGAAGTAAACCTGGAAATAAATCTACTCAGTTGTTTTCAATACAATTATATTAAAATGATTTCTAAAGAATCGCGTGACTGGATTAATGGTCCTAAAAATTCAACTTTGAAATCAATAAATTACATTTTAAAATAGAGTAAAATACAAAATAGATATTTTAGACAAAAACATTTTACAATTTTACTGTTTTCGATGTACTTTGAATCAAATAAATGTAGGCTTGGTGAGCAGAAAAAACTTTAAAAGTCTTACTGTTTTAAAACGTTTGACTTTTGGAAATCTGTGCCCATAATCTGTGCCTTTATTACAGCTCCCCTCCCACGCCACCCTCAATCTCTCCCCATGCCCTCTTCTGTGCCTTTTCATTATCCAGGTCTGGCCCGTGACTCTTTGCCTGGACCCTGGCCACAATTAGGAGTTACAGCAATCATTAACCAAGTGGGATATGAGGCAAGCCAAGACTAGCATGTAAAACAGTCAAAGCCCTGCCACAGACACTCACCTAGCACAAGGAAGCCTGGCACTCATAGGACCCCAGATCCGGAAGGGAGAGTCCTACAGACTGGCCTGTAGCTCATAACTGTTTGGATGTGTCTTACCTCTGCCACCCGAATGCCGGACTCATGTCAGAGTGGAGAATGGTCTACATGAGTTTTACAAGGAATCTGAGGGGTTTTATGAAGTGTCACCCTGCAAAGCCTGTGTTTAAAGCCAGCGAGTTAATGATGACTGTTGGTGCAGTTATCGCAAATTACAAATCTCTGGGGAGCAAAGGCTGTCTTAAAGAGCAATGAGCTACTGGACAGACAGCTCCGATTCAACAAATAATTATAAAGCTATTTTAAACTGCTGGAGTGTAATTTTGTACTGCTAAATACTGCTGTTTCGTGGGATGCCAGCTTGGATATAAACTGAAATAATTGCAGGGCATATTCACTATATTACCATGTCCACATAGCAGCATAATACATCCACATAAAAAATACTATGGTAGTTTTAATAAATACTGTAATTTTTTAACCATACCCAAGTACATATTGCTGTGTATATTATAGAATAGTATTTATAGAATAACTTTTTGTTAATAAACGCTAGCAAACTGTATTCATTTTCATGAGCTTAACTGTAATAAATACACTGTATCTACATTAATACAGTAAATTGGTGTATTGTAGTATAATATAGTTGTAGAAAAGTTAGTACTGTAGGGTTATTTATATTACTACACATGTTTATGTTGTATTTACACAGCAACTACCACAACAGATTCATTCATAGCTCAAAAAACACTAGACTGGTGTTTATTAAAATTTAGGTCTACTACTATAATATTTTTTAATGTAGCAGATCTGGACCTGCGTGCTTACACCAATTTAGAGTGTGACAACCCTATTCCGTAATCAAGTTCCAAAATTCTTCAAGATTTATTCCGTTTATCGAGTTTTATATGAGGATGCAGTAACTTACAAAACTTACATTTTGGTGTCAGCCGTCACGGTCGTCGTCCTCCATTGCTGCTCCCATCAGTCACGTATCATTCATTAGCGTATCCCACGTGCGTCAGGTGCGTAAAGTTACGACATTTCGCGCTAAAAGAAAAGGTAAATATAGTGATGAATTTAGCCAAAGTCACTTTTGAATCAAGTTAATTTGCATGAGCAAACTAAACCCTTTGTGAAATCTGCGTGAGGAATTTCCCAGTCGTGTGGATTTTAAGTTAAAACTTGGTAAATAATTTCGTCTGGATTGATCATAAAATAAAAACTGGATAGACATTGGATAATTTTGTCCACTTCAGAAAAGCTGGGCTACACAACAGGCTATAGGTGTTTAGGGAGATAATTGTTTTATTAAAACAAAAGTGTATCTGACATATTGATTAGGCTAGTTATTCATGGTTAAATATATGGTTAGTGTAAAAAATATGGTAAATTATTGATTATATTGTGAAATAAATATATAAATAAAAAAACATAGGTTACTTTAATGAGTGAAATAAGAAATCAAAATACAAAACTAAATAAAAACACTAAAAACAGACGTTTAGAATTTCTGGAATTAAATAAAAAATAAATACTTAAAAAATGATTAAAGCAAATAGATTCTCAAAGTCAGCATGATATAAATATTATTTATTTTGTTATAATATTTGTTATGTTGTTAAAATATTATTATATTACACAATATATATTACACAATATTAGATATGTTATGTTACATTATTGGTTTCTGGTGGTGAACAATTAATAATAATAATAAAAAAATACCTCTCTGTATTGTTGCTTTTTTTTTCTGGTGACATTAGTTTGTTACCTTGGGCAGAATAACCACTGCTCCTCTCCAGCCATTTTTTGCTTCAGATGAGGGATTTGCGATAAAAAATTAAAATAAACTAAATAAACTTTATTTAGCAGCAACTTCTGGTCTGTTCATATTGCCCCTAGAGGTTCTGAAACAATGCAGAAATCACTGTATGCCCTATACATTTTTAGTCTAATGTCCAACTCTAAGGGAACTCTTCATATGGCTGACATATTGCAACTCCTCCAGGAAGTTTGACATGATGTCCCAAGTGATGAAATGCATGGAGAAATCCTGAAATCTAAAAAAAAAAAAAAACCTCAACAAACTCACAAATGACTAACATATTTCAAAAGAGCAAAAAAAAAAAAACATGAACTGTACCTAAATTGTTGTTTTATTTAAATGAGTAAATCTATATAGTAAGTAAACTGTATAATTATAACCATAAGTAAATTAACATGTGCATATTGTAAAAAAAAAATGAAGCCAACTTAACAGTTCCAAGTTACAACATTTACTCACTTTTTTATTTAGGCCAACTTGCCACATTTAAATCAATCCATTTTTAAAATAAAGCAATAAATCACTTTTTACAGTGCATAAGACAGGGTAAAGTATGCAGAATTATGAACAATGGTTATTTTAATCCCAGGGTCAGACTACAAAACATTAGTCCAATTTTGACACAATTGTTTAAGCATGGGTGCTCTGGTGAAAGGTAAATTGCATTCCACATTGGGATGCAGTTCTGACAGAATAGATAGCATCATATTTGTGACGTTGACCAATAGGAACACATAAGCTCTTCCTCATACATCTTTCAAAAAGAAAAAAAAAAAGATTAGGGTATAGTGCAGCTGTGATATAATGCAACATACATAAGCCTCTCCTCTTTTTGGGAGTGCCTATTCTGATGATAAAACGAAGCATGTCACTTTGCTAACCATTAATACTGTTGTTGATACATACTGTCACAAATGCTCTCTAAATGATATCACAAAATGTTAATCCTCCAACTGCTAAAGTATGGCTTGAAGAATTGATATCTACTCTGCATTTGAAACGAACCAGATATCTTTTAAAAAGCAACATTGGACAATTTCACAAGATTCTGGGCCCTTTCTTCTGTCACTTCATGGAGAATTATTTTCCTGCAAAGCAATGAATTGTAACTAAAACATTGTATTGATTATCACTGTATTTGTTTTGTTTTGTTTTTTGTTTTGGGGCGGCGCGGTGGCACAGTAGGTAGCGATGTCGCCTCACAGCAAGAAGGTCGCTGGTTCAAGCCTCGGCTGGTTCAGTTGGCATTTCTGTGTGGAGTTTGCATGTCCCTGCATTTGGGTGGGTTTTCTCTGTGTGCTCTGATTTCCCCTACAAGTCCAAAGACATGCGGTATAGGTGAACTGGGTAAGCTAAAATTGTATGTAGTGTATGTGCTTGAATGAGAACGTATGGGCGTTTCCCAGTGGTTGCAGCCAGAAAGGCATCCGCTGTGTAAAACATCCCGTGTGGTGACCGCTGATTATTAAAGGGACTAAGCCGAAAAGAAAATGAATGAATTTTTTTTTTGTTTTTGTTTTGCAAGTTTATGCATTTCAGAAAATTAATCATAAATTATTCTATTCAATGACCAAGTAAAACTTATTTGACAAATATGTACACAGCCATGCATAGCCTACAATATATACAAAAAACATTCATATTTTTTTGCAGCTGCTGACATTCAAACCCAAGCACCAATATGTACACAACCACATCTACATATTCATTCATTTTCTTTTCAGCTTAGTCCCTTTATTAATCTGGGGTCACCACAGCAGAATGAACCGCCAACTTATCCAGCATATGTTTTACGCAGCGGATGCCCTTCCAGCTGCAACCCATCACTGGGTAACATCCATACACACTCATTCACACACATACAAAACGGACAATTTAGCTTACCCAATTCACCTATACCACAGGTCTTTGGACTTGTGGGGAAAACCGGAGCAGCCGGAGGAAACCCATGCGAACACTGGGAGAACATGCAAACTCCACACAGAAACGCCAACTGACCCAGCCAAGGCTCAAACCAGCGACCTTCTTGCTGTGAGGCGATCGTGCTACCCACTGTGCCACCGTGCAGCCCACCCACATCTACATATTTTATGCAAATTGAATTTCACGTAGAAAGTACAATCCTGTATGATGTCGCAATAACATCCACGCCATTTGGACCAACGCATCACTTTTATTTCTCATCGTGATTTACAAATAAACACCCTTAATACCTCCACCACTAGACAGTGCTGCAGTTCAGTGTACCGCTAACATAGCAGTTGTGTGGTCGTGATTTATACACTATTATCAGTTGCTAATGGGACTGCGAATGTGTATTCTCACAGTTCAACCTCCATGTCAACTAGCACTCACTGGGAGACCTGCTACAGCAGAGTCCAATTGTGCATTAATGAAAACCATGTGCCCAGACTCTGTCAAACTCTCTGCTAATTCCTCAGCTCTTTTAAACCCAATACTTTGAGTCAAGCAATGCTTCACTTGCACACTATACCCAAGACCACACCAACGTAATCCTTAATCTCTCAAGTAAACAAGGCAAAATGTTTTCAACTGCTTGCTCTTGTCATAACAAGAATCCTTTTATTTTCTGTTTCCACATGCATTATTATGTCTGTGAAGCCATCCTGGAAAGCCGTGTGAATGGCAGATTTCTACTTTTTCTTTTTTCCACAGGAGCAGTGAATGAAAAAGAGCTTTCTGAAACGCACAGGACAGAGGAGTATGGAGCCCGTGGAGCCCAGTGTGTTTATCTATGTCACAGTCTATCGGTGGCTGACCGTGAATAAGTTGGTGGGGTGGAGGGGTGTTTTTGTTTCCATGGCAGATGGGGCCCTTGCTCCCTCTCTCTCCCCCCTCTCTCTCTCTCTCTGTGTCCAGGAAGTGGCGCAAACACAAACCACACTGAGCGTGTTGTGCTTTCGGCCTGGCCATGGCTTGCAGCGAGGCAGCGGTCAGGCCTGAGTCTCTCTCCCTGGGTGGTCTGGCCCTGCGAATGTTTATGATCTAAACCAACCTAATCCAACTGGCTTGTTTAAGGGAATTGAGAATGATTTACAAGAGCGGCGATGGCCAGGAATAGGAAATCAGAGGAAATCGAGGCAGAGCTTCAAGTCTGTGGTGTAGCATTATGACTCTGCTTTGCTTCGATCTATCTGGTCTCATTATCCTGGGCCAAAAGTCTTTATGTTGACTGCTTCAATGGCAAGTTGTCTGGATTAGCTGGCTTGATAGCATAATGCTCAGCGGATTTGTCACAAATGTAGGAATTTTACATATTAATCCATATTTGAATTGGATGATCCCAAAAGACCAGTCAGTTCAGTCAGTTTAAGTTGCCACACTGTAAAATATTATATGATCATTTAGTCCTGACAGCATATGTTTTTAGGTGATTGTAACTTATTAAACTAAGTTAATCAGGTTCTAACTTAATTTTATAACTTTACTTATTTGTTTACTGGAAATTAGAACTAAATTTAGAAACAAATCTTTGCGCTTAAACGAAATTAAATATGTAGGCTAACGGATGTCTTCAGTGGAGTGAGTTTCCACCATTTCCTTACTCCACAAAAGTAAAGGAGTAAAGTAAAGAATAAAAGTAAAGTAAAGAGAAAGTAAAAAGGCTAAATGGAGAAGGCTCGTTCTTTATCCTCGCACTGCAGATGCTCTGTTTAACTGTTTTCTCGCTAATAAAGCCTTCAGTTTTTCAAAGTCTGCTATGCAAATAGCAAATGCACCAATAATATAACAAATATTGTTGGTTATATTGAAAATGAATATTATTGGTTATATTTGTTATATTATTGGTTATATTGGAATATGAATAACAAATATTGTTGGTTTTAATAAATTATTGGTTATATTGAATATAAATAACAAATATTGTTGGTTATATTGGAATGTAAATAAAAAATATTGTTAGTTAGATTATTGGTTATATCTGAATACGAATAACGGATATTGTTGGTTATATTGTGGGTTATATTGTTGGTTATATTATTGGTTATATCGGTATATGAATAATGAATATTGTTGGTTATATTGGTTTTATTATTGGTTATATTGGAATGTGAATAACAAATATTGTTGGTTATATTATTGGCTATATCTGAATTCGAATAACAAATATTGTTGGTTATATTATTGGTTATATCTGAATATGAATAAGGGATATTGTTGGTTATATTGTTGGTTATATTATTGGTAATATTATTGGTTATATCGGTATACGAATAATGAATATTGTTGGTTAAATTGGTTATATTACTGGTTATATTGAATATGAATAACAAATATTACTGGTTATATTGGTTATATTATTGGTTATACTGGAATATGAATGTCAAATATTGTTGGTTATATTGGTTATATTATTGGTTATACTGGAATATGAATGTAAAATATTGTTGGTTATATTGGTTATATTATTGGTTATACTGGAATATGAATGTCAAATATTGTTGGTTATATTGGTTATATTATTGGTTATACTGGAATATGAATGTCAAATATTGTTGGTTATATTGGTTATATTATTGGCTATATTGGAATATGAATAACGAATTTTGTTGGTTATATTGGTTATATTATTAATTATACTGGAATATGAATATCAAATATTGTTGGCTATATTGGTTATATTATTTGCTATATTGGAATATGAATAACGAATATTATTGATTATACTGGAATATGAATAACAAATATTGTTGGTTATATTATTGGTTATATCTGAATACGAATAATGAATATTGTTGGTTAAATTGGTTATATTACTGGTTATATTGAATATGAATAACAAATATTACTGGTTATATTGGTTATATTATTGGTTATACTGGAATATGAATGTCAAATATTGTTGGTTATATTGGTTATATTATTGGTTATACTGGAATATGAATGTCAAATATTGTTGGTTATATTGGTTATATTATTGGCTATATTGGAATATGAATAACGAATTTTGTTGGTTATATTGGTTATATTATTAATTATACTGGAATATGAATATCAAATATTGTTGGCTATATTGGTTATATTATTTGCTATATTGGAATATGAATAACGAATATTATTGATTATACTGGAATATGAATAACAAATATTGTTGGTTATATTATTGGTTATATCTGAATACGAATAAGGGATATTGTTGGTTATATTATTGGTTATATCGGTATACGAATAATGAATATTGTTGGTTAAATTGGTTATATTACTGGTTATATTGAATATGAATAACAAATATTACTGGTTATATTGGTTATATTATTGGTTATACTGGAATATGAATGTCAAATATTGTTGGTTATATTGGTTATATTATTGGTTTTACTGGAATATGAATGTCAAATATTGTTGGTTATATTGGTTATATTATTGGTTATACTGGAATATGAATGTCAAATATTGTTGGTTATATTGGTTATATTATTGGCTATATTGGAATATGAATAACGAATTTTGTTGGTTATATTGGTTATATTATTAATTATACTGGAATATGAATATCAAATATTGTTGGCTATATTGGTTATATTATTTGCTATATTGGAATATGAATAACGAATATTATTGATTATACTGGAATATGAATAACAAATATTGTTGGTTATATTATTGGTTATATCTGAATACGAATAAGGGATATTGTTGGTTATATTATTGGTTATATCGGTATACGAATAATGAATATTGTTGGTTAAATTGGTTATATAATTGGTTATATTGAATATGAATAACAAATATTACTGGTTATATTGGTTATATTATTGGTTATACTGGAATATGAATAACAAATATTGTTGTCTATATTGGTTATATTATTTGCTATATTGGAATATGAATAACGACTATTATTGATTATACTGGAATATGAATAACAAATATTGTTGGTTATATTATTGGTTATGTCTGAATACGAATAAGGGATATTGTTGGTTATATTATTGGTAATATTATTGGTTATATCGGTATACGAATAATGAATATTGTTGGTTAAATTGGTTATATTATTGGTTATATTGAATATGAATAACAAATATTACTGGTTATATTGGTTATATTATTGGTTATACTGGAATATGAATATCAAATATTGTTGGTTATATTGGTTATATTATTGGCTAAATTGGAATATGAATAACGAATATTGTTGGTTATATTGGAATATGAATAACAAATATTGGTTATATTATTGGTTATATTGAATATGAATAACAAATATTACTGGTTATATTGGTTATATTATTGGTTATACTGGAATATGAATATCAAATATTGTTGGTTATATTGGTTATATTATTTGCTATATTGGAATATGAATAACGAATATTGTTGGTTATATTGGAATATGAATAATAAATATTGGTTATATTATTGGTTATATCTGAATACGAATAACGGATAACGTTGGTTATAATATTGATTATATTATTGGTTATATCGGAATACAAATAACGGATATTGTTGGTTATCCTGGTTATATTATTCGTTAAATTGGATTAAGAACAACAGATATTGTTGATCATATTGGTTATATTATAACAAACAAACAAACAAAAACTTTAAACAGATAAAGTAACATGCATTACTGAATAAACACATTTTAAATAAGTTAATTTAAATGCATGAAATGAACATATATAATAAATCAATGAAAATTGAAAAAATATTACATGAAATAAAAATATAATTTACAATGCTTTTAAAAGATTCATTGATTTAATTTATATTGTCATTTCAAGCATTTAAATTCACTTATTTAAAATGTTTTTTATTCAATAATGCATGTTACTTTATCTGTTTAAAGTTTTTTTTTGTTTTTTATTTATTTGTTTATTGTTTTATTAATGGTATAATATAAAAGGCAATAAAAATAATATTTGTATTTGCTGACATTCAACATTATATTGCTTTATATAAAGCTTTATAAATTACTATATATTTTTCGTTCACAGACTTTTTTTAAAGTTAAAATTATTATTTCATGCACATCAATGAAATTATTTAAAATGTTTATTCAATAATTTAGTTATTTTTAAATCTATTTTTTTTTTTTGTTTACTAGTTAATTTTTAACTAGTAATTTTTACAATTTCAACTTAAACAGCACTTATCATGGCCTGTTTTCTATAATGCAACACCTGCATCACATTTCCTCTCTGAGCCCCATCCCTCATGCTTTCATTACCTCAATCATGTCTGCCTTTACTCTTAAGCCCTCCACAGTTTGTCCTGGTCACAGGTTAGTGCTGTAAAAGAGCAGATAATCACTAGAGAAGTGTCAGTGTGGCCTGGGCTGACTTTTATTACCGCCTTTTCCTGAAACAGAGCCCTCTGCTGTAATGACAAAAATATTGCCATCTGTATGCAGTGAACAGCTTGTAAATAAAGATGAATCAGAGGTATTAGAACATAAAAACTCTTATTGCTGGATTGCCAGATGATGGCTAACAGATTGTTTTTATGTTAAAATGGACTCACTGACCCTAACTTTGAAATGTGTATGAGTGAGAAGTGATTGTCCAAAAAATCATATCAGACAAACATTTATAAAATGAGTTGTAATGTCAGCATAAAATATATTTTCTTTTATAGCTTTTCTTCTAGATTATTTCTAAATTAAATGTTTTCAGAAAAAAATAGGGCAGTCAGTGCTTTATTTGATCCACTGGGCAACTGTTGACTGGATCATGCTCCTACTGTATACATGTATGGATATCATGAAAGCCTGAATACATCATTTATGATAAATTCTGCCATACAAAAATTCCATACAAAAATCTATTTTGACTTCCTGCTGGCTTTAATATGCATGTTTGTAATTTTGCAATATTTAACAAAACATTTGACTATATATTTATATCAGGGGTGCCCAAACTAGTAGTCCTCTATATATTGAGTGGTGGTTTTTACATTTTAAAAATCTGATTCATTTAACTGAAACATTTAAATTCAGTTTACGTATTCTGTAGCTCAGCAATAAAACAAACAAAAAAGGTTACGTCAAATTAAAAATGATGATCTCTGTGTTAAAGGCATTCACCACAACCCTCTCCATCATTCTCACTGTCAGATGCTGGTGAGCCAAATCAAAGCTTACAATGGGCCAACTTTGGGCATCTCTGATTTATATAGACAAACCCAATATTGAATATGCATACTAAATATTAACACATGATTTAAAAAATGGTTTATTTCCTTACTTTTGCTCGCATTTAATTAGAGTAAAGTGTTTTAAGGTTTTTTATATAGGCCTAAATACACATATGGACAAACCCAACCACTGGGTTAAGTTTCTAAAATAACACAGTATATAACCCTACATCTATTACATCTATGACATGACTTGATCTATAACCCAACTTTAAGCAACTTGTTGAATTTTCCATATTTTGACTTAAAATAATCCAACATTTCTTGGATTACAAAGTGATTTTTTAAGGTAAAAAATAGTATATAAAATTGATTAGAAAGTTATAATGTTAGAGGACTATACAGAGGACATATAAGGAATATAGAGGACAAATAAGCTGTTAACTGTCATTAAAAATGTTGGGTTGTTGGTTGGTTGGGTCAAATATGGGAAACCAAACATTGGGTCAATTTTTTAATTCAATTAGAAAAATTCGGCATTAGCCCCAACCCTCTCCATGATTCTCTCTGTCAGATGGGATGGTGGGGCAAATCAAAGGTTACAATGGGCCAACTTTGGCCCGTGAGCCCTACTTTGCGCATCTCTGATTTATATAGACAAACCCAATGTTGAATATGCATACTATATAATAAAACATGATTTTATTGGGATAAGTTATCTGGGATAAGTTTTTAAAATTAGATCAATAACCCAACTTTAACCAACTTGTTGGGTTTGTCCATATTTTGTTTTGAAATAACCCAACATTTTTTGATTATAAAGTGATTTTTAAAAAAAAAAAAAAATCACTTTATTTTGATAAAATAAAAATAAAGGATATTTTATATATAGAAAGGCAGCACAGTGGCTCAATGGTTAGCACTGTCGACTCACAGCAAGAAGGTCACTGATTCGAGTCCCGGCTGGGGCAGGAGGCATTTCTGCGTATAGTTTGCATGTTCTCCCCGTGTTCGTGTGGGTTCCCCCCACAGTCTAAAGACATGCGCTGGTGAATTCATTCATTCATTCATTCATTCATTCATTCATTCATTTTCTTTTCCGCTTAGTCCCTTTATTAATTCGGGGTCACCACAGCAGAATGAACCGGCAACTTATCCAGCACGTTTTTAAGCAGCGGATGCCCTTCCAGCCACAACCCATCTCTGGGAAACATCCACACACACTCATTCACACTCATACACTATGGACAATTTAACCTACCCAATTCACCTGTACCGCATGTCTTTGGACTGTGGGGGAAACCGGAGCACCCGGAGGAAACATGCAAACTCCACACAGAAACGGCAACTGACCCAGCCGAGGCTCGAACCATCGCTGGTTCGATTCTCGGCTGGGTCAGTTGCCGTTTCTGTGTGAGGCCTTCTTGCTGTGAGGTGACAGCACTACCTACTGTGCCACTGCGTCGCTGCGCTGGTGAATTGGATGAACTAAATTGGCAGTAGTGTATGAATAAATGAATAAATGCATGGATGTTTCCCAGTACTGGTTGTGGCTGGAAGGGCTTCCTGTGTAAAACATATGCTGGAATATTTGGTGGTTCATTCAGCTGCGGTGACCCCTGATAAACAAGGGACTAAGCCGAAGGAAAATGAATGAATGAATACATTAGAAAGTTATAATGTTAGAAGACCATAGAGGACAAATAAGCTGTTCACTATCCTTTTTACTATATACACCCTAAAAAATGCTGGGTTGTTGTAACCCAATGTTGGTTGGGTCAAATATGGACAAAACCAACATTGGTTAAGTTTTTCAATTACATTTAATGACACTTTCATTCATTCATTCATTTTCTTTGCAGCTTAATCCCTTTATTCATCAGGGGTCACCACAGCAGAATGAACCACCAACTTATCCAGCATATGTTTTACGCAGCGGATGCCCTTCCAGCTGCAACCCAACACTGGGAAACACCCATACACACTCATGCACACACCTACACTATGGACAGTTTAGCTTACCCAATTCACCTAAAGTGCATGTCTTTGGACTGTGGGGGAAACCGGAGCACCCGTAGGAAACCCATGCAACATGCAAACCAACATGCAAACCAACAACTGACCCAGCCGGGACTCCAGTGACCTTCTTGCTGTGAGGCGACAGCGCTACCCACTGTGCCACCACGCCATCTTAATGACACTTTTAAACCCATAAATCCATATTTGACCCAACACTGACTGAATTACAACAATCCAACATTTTTTAGAATGTATGTTACAGATTCCACAGGCAGAACATCTCAACATCTCCTTCCGCAGAATTAGATGTACAACAGTGTTTGATTGAATGTTTAGGCTTGTTTTGCATTGCACACATCTGTTTCAACCAATCTAGTTTCAATGATGCACATCACCAACATTTCGTATCATTTCCCTCCCACAGCCCAAACCAAAAGCAGATTTGCTTGCTTAGCTGGACATAAAAATGTAAATGAGAATGCTTGTTTTTGCACTCTGTTTGTGATCATTTAACGTGACCCCACAGAAATTGCAGCGGTCCGTTCAGTCAGCACACCAGATGTTAAACCAGGGTCATGTAATCCATATGAGATTTCTCGGGTTATCCTTTAAAAAAACAACAGATTCACTTTACAAAAGAAGAAAAGATAAGGTGGCCAGAGTTTTTGTGCACTGTAAATCACTAACAGTAACTGTTAGGAAACATAGCAAAGGTGTGAATTTATCACACAAACACTTTGAGCTTTAACACTAATATTTCTTTTGCTTTAACTTTTCTTTCTGCTTTTTATTTTTTTCTAAAGGAGGCAGCCTGCCCTGTTATTCCAATGTTTCTTCTGCAGGCAGCGACCAATGAAGCTCATCTCCTGTCCAGAGAAAACAAAGCTAAGCCACATTCCCAGAGTTCAATTTGCTGTTACATCGGAGGTCTGTGAATTGGGGTTTGGGCCATGCCTGTTGACTGAGGGGATCTGGGTGGAGAGAAGAGAAGACTTTACATTCTGACTGTGAAACTGGACGTTTAGTTCTCTGTGAACTCTAGGACAAGGGAGCTTTGTTGATGTGGGAAGCAAAAAGCTATTATAAAAATGTGCTACAGTAAACGTTACTAAATAGTTACTAGGTACAGCTGTTATTACTGTAATAAAGCCATAATAAAAAATGGATGTTTAAACATTCGGTACTGTTTCTGTCAGTTTATGACATTGATTTTTTATGACAGTGGCGAGTAATACCACATTACCACAATTTATTATGGTTATTTTATTTTTTTAGGAGTGTTGGATGCTACGAAGATGGAAAACGAGTTGTTAAAAGCAGTGTTTATGACATTATTTTTTGATTTAGGCGATGTATTGATACTATCATTTTCTTTTATATTATTTAATTATTTCTTTTATATTTATTTAAACGTAATAAATAGGGTAAACTATTCTAAAAGTAGGACATTGCCTAATGTGGGACACCTAAGATAGGCTATATAGTATAATTTTGTGTTTATAAAGTTTTTTTTTAACAATATCTGGTTAAATTATGCTAAATATTTTTTTTTAAATAAAACAAAGTACAAAGAAGAAGGTCAATGTCATATTTAACAATACCATCATGCTATTATTTATGCAAAAAAATTACAATAGTGTTTGTAATTTGTATAATATAAATAAAAAGCAACAGCAAAATACTTCATCATATAAGTCTATATGTCCATTCAAAGCACATTTTTAGTACATCTGCTAAAAAGGCTCAGTAAATGACAATTCATTCTGAAAAATTAATTATTATGAGCATGACTATATGAGAACGGGGACGAAAGTAACGTGGAACGAAAGTAACAAAGCCATTTTCTCGCAGCCCTGACAACATTTGCTTTCCAGACTAACAGCAACCCTTGATGGAGCTGACAAATATCACCTGATTTCGGGACCATGTCCCACGGTTAGCTCCAAATAGAACTTTTTTTCCTATTACAAGTTGTGTTTCTTTTTTCATATATCACAATAATTATCATTCTACAGGTTATTTACTGCAATAACACATCCTTGAGTTTGCAATGTCTGAGCTTTTCAGTTTAAAAGTAAATCAGGTTTAAATGGCAAGAGTTCCTGTGGGGATGAAAGTAACACTTTTATTTATGTCCTACTGCTAATAGACAAATCTTATTTTTCACTGCCACATTACTGTAGACTTTGTAGTGTTTGGATTAGATGTTTTATAAAATGAATGCATATTGCCAATAATAAAAAAAAATGTTCATAAATTGTAGAAAATTGTAATATTTTGCATTGTTGGGTTGCTTTTGAAACATTTGATGGCAGTGAAGTTTTAAATAAAAATTCAGATTAATGTTTTTTTTTGCAACAATAAAGGACAAAATATGTTTGTAGTTAACATTAACAAGGTCATAGTCAGATATACAGTATTTAAAATAAACAAGATTAAGCCAGTAAATCTATAGCAAATATCATTTAAATATCATTAACCCACTCTTTTGTCACATTCGTCCGTGCTGATGGGGTCAAAAGTAACAATGTGCAACTTTTGTTCACAGTGAAGTTATATTGGAGTTCTTCTACATTAATGCACTGTAAAAAATACAGGTTACTTTAAAATTTTAAGCTGAAATAAATTAACCTGATGAGTCTATTGAACTTATAATATGTTAAACTAACTTAAAACAGCTTGCGTAACTTATAAAATAAGTTAGAACATGATTCACTTATATTAATACATTACGTTGAACTAAAAACGTATATTGTCCTGACCAATTGATCATATAATTTTTTACAGTGTACAGAATCACACCTGATTTTAATAGACCACTCTTATGAGTTGGTAATCACAGCAAAAACACATTTCTGCTAAAAACTTTATCTTTTATATTTTTATCTTTAAATCTTATGAAGGTTTTTATGAAAATGGTACTTTCGTCCCTGTTTTCACCTATTACATGATATATGTATAGTATTGATATAATACATTTATTTAAGCTTCAGCATGTCAAATCTCATTTATATATTTTTTTAAAACCAAGCATATTAAATACAAAAAAGAGAGATAGGCTATAATAAAATACGCTATATAATAATTTCAAACAGTTTAGCTAGGTAAACTATTTGTATTTTGTATAGCTGCTTTGATACAATAACTATTATGAAAAGTGCTATAGAAATAAACTTGAATTGAAATTCACAAGCAAAAATTACAGAAATGGAAAACAAACAAACTAAAAATAGCCTCATTCATAAACTAAATCCTCTATATAACAACAATAGAAGAATACGTGTACATATAAACCCATCTTATTACAAACATATAGCCAAACTACATAAAAATAGAGATAAGTAATACAATCAAAATCATATATTCACATTTTTTTCTCTTTCTACTTCACACAGAGGAACCAATTCTCTCTGCGGAACCAATGTTTGAGTCGTGTTTTCCCTCCGACGCATTTCAAAGTAACGGTCTTATGTCATTATTCAGAAATCTTGTCAGTTTTTTGCAGACAGCCAGAGATAAAATATTGTGACCGTTTTCAGTTATTAATAAACTTTTCATTTATATAGTTAGACACTTTTGGTTTTAAGCAAACTTATTTGAAGACAGCGAGGCAAGCCTGATTCATATGAACGTCTGCTACAGTGTTGCAGCTTTCACGTGCACGGACTCGATACTTTACACATTATAAACATTTGGACGATAAACACCGGTAAGTCGACTGTGTGTGTTTCTGAACTCGTTGATAAACAACAGCTGGAGAATTAGTTATGTTTTATCGTGCGTCTCAGTTGACGTATGTAGATGATGAAATAAGAGTCCTGACAGGAGTAATGTCTTGAACATCACATGACAAAACATATTCAACGTTACACTCCGTCTGTCAGTCTGCTGGATTGTTTTGTTGTGAGTGATGTTGTTGTTTGTTGACTAAACGTGTTGTTTTATCCTGCAGGTGTTCGGGATGGAGCTACAGGCTGTGCTGATGGCAGCCGGTGGAGGTTCCAGGATGATGGATCTCACCTATAACACCCCTAAACCTCTGCTTCCTGTGGGCAACAAACCCCTCATCTGGTACCCCCTTAACCTGCTGGAGAGAGTGGGCTTTGAAGGTAAACCTTCTGTCATATCAGATAACAAAAATCATTAGAAGTGTCACCTGAGTGTATGAGGTGTACAATATTCAACACTGTTTTCTAGTTATCTGGGTATTTAGCACACACTTTTTCATTTTAGATTTTTTCAATTATGACCTGCCTGTAATGATTTTGTTGGAGGATATTACAGATATGCTCAGCATTTTTTGGTCTTCTGTAATACAGAATGAGTTCAATTGGTATTCAAATATTTCCTCTTTAATTATTATAGGGCTGGGTGAATAATCGAAAAGCAATAGGAATCGACCTTCAGAACCTAAAATCGATCAAACTTTTTCCTTGTCAATATTTTCAATTACTTTCCCTACTGCGTGTGGAGTCAGGTGACCCTACTCTGTAAAGGCTGATTTATACTTCTGCATTGAACGCACGGGTATGGTCCGGGGCAGCTTTTGAGTGGTCGCATACTCACGCACCTCTCGAAAAAATGTAACTACACGTTGCACTTTCGAACTACATTGACGATGATTGGAAGTTGTGCCAGAGATGCCTTGAGACTGCATATTTTCTATTACAATAAAATTATTATTTACATTAAAATATTTATTTACAGAAGATTCAAGAAATGCACTGTTTAAAATATTATTAACAGGATATACAAGAGTTGTTTTATTCGGAAGAGATGCTGCTTATTTTCTACTTTTAAAAACATTGAAAATAATTAATTTTGTTTTCAAAAGTGCAAGTTATTTGTTTTCACTCTTTTATAAGAAAATAGTGACTGTTTGTTTTAGGCAATGTGTGTTTTAATTTCAGTTGTTCAACGTTGATGTTCTGTAAATAATCATAGATAGTAGATATCTTAAAATCAAGTAATGCACCGTTCATTCAAAAATCTCTCACTTGTAATATGTGAGCATATTTACTGTACAAAACCTGTCAGTGAACTATAAGGCCAAAAAAAATAAAATAAAATAGTCGTTCATTAATCGTAATCGAGTTAAAATGTTCAGTTAATTGAGATTGAGACATCTTTTATTTTTATTATTATAAGGTAGGTTTCATCTGTAATTCAATCAAACAATTACCTTACTACACCCCAAAGTGCTTTACACCAATAAAACGAATCAAACTAATTAAAACTACTGAACATCGTCGGCTCCAATAGTTCTGGCACTAATAATAGTGGTTAGTGCATCGACATATAGCACCCAGGTGCTTGCGGCGACCCTAGTTCGATTCCCGGCTCGAGGTCCTTTGATGATCATTCCCCTCTCTCTGCTCCCCATACTTTCCTGTTTGTAAATCTCCACTGTCCTGTCATTAAAAGGTGCACCCCCCCAAAAAAAAAAAAAAAAAAAAAAAACTACTGAACATCAAATGTTATTCTGAATAAATAGGGTTTAAGTTTAGCTTTAAATAGTGCCACATTTGTGATGGTGTGATGTTCGGTTATTCGTCTTTTATCATTATAAAGTGAATTTCATCCTTCTGTTGTATTTATTGTATTTATTTTTTTATGTGAATTAAGTAGGGCTGCACATTATATTGTTTCAGGATCGATATCGCTATATGATCATTCACAATATTCACATCGCGATTATACGCAATGTTGAGTGTGGATTATAATGCAGCATTTTGCAAGTGTTTTTTGAGGTCTGTGACTGTGTGAGGCTTTTAAAAGCATTCAGGCATTAGAATATTTACCATTTGTAACTTTGAAAAATTAATAATGATTAATTTTATTGAATTGTTTGTAAAACAAAGACTATGCAGTAGTATTTTTCATTTGATTATTCAATTATTGTATAGCTGATGACATTTCGACAATTTCGACTATACGATTTTTATTTAATTAGCATATTTTTTGTTTTTGAATTAATATATGCTTGTTGATTGTTTCTTATATTTTATGCACTCCCCTACAGAATTATCCCAATCAATCTGAAATTATAAATTCTTTCCAAACAGTTATTCAATTCATGTGGTGTAATTGTATTCATATCCCAATATATATCGCAGAATAAACAAATATTGCAATGCTAAATTTTTCCAATATCATGCAGCCCTATAATTAAGGCTACTTTTACTGATATACATGTATAAACAAACCACAAAAAAAAAAAAATAATAAAAAAAATATATATATACAAAACAATACAAACCACACAATATACCTTAAAAAAAAGACAGTTATGCCAATACTTTCTTAAAAGTGACTGAAATTGCACCTCAGCAAGCCTAGGGTTTATCAACAACATTAAAATGCTATTCTGAGAATTCTCCAATCGACAGATAAACTTATAGATCAAATTTCTCATCAAAGCAAAAAATGATCAAACTCTCTTACCTTACAGAATAATTCACTTGCACTACACCAATCCTCATACAATCATTGTATGCAACATGCAGCTTATGGAATGGTAAAAATTATGGAGACTTTTTAAAATTATACCACAGAGGAGCTGTGTATAAAGAACTGCAGTAAGTTCTAAAGAGGTTTACCTTAACCTGCTCTGAATACAAAGAAAACTTTCTCACCAGCGTATTTGCTTGAGCAAATAACTTTCGATGTTCCCTGTACATATCATTATCATCACTCATGTCTTCAGTAATGACATGCCCTAAATATTTAACAGTTTTATTAACATTTAAACTTGCCCTGACAAATAAAAATCAGGAAAAATCATATCTCTATGTTCTTTGGTTCTACATGTCATGTAAACACTCTTTTTTAAAATTATATTGCATGTCATATCTCTGCCCATAATCTACACAAATATTAAGCTGCTGCTGAAAACCAGTGCTACTTGGGGCAAAGATAACCAAATCATCAGCATACATTAATTACATAACAGCATATTAGGTTTTTTCATTGAATGGCCAAAAACATGTAGAAAGTTGAAAACTTTGCTGTTGTAAAGCACTCTTAACTTAATTTCTTGTATGAAAGATAATAAACTAATTAAATTATTATTTTTAGAGTGATAATTAGTTGTGTATTGTGAAAAATGCTAAATTTTACCTTTACTATTCTTCCATGCTTTCTCTAGTTAAATGATAATAGGATGAGATCATGAGAAATATTTTATATAACAGTCTACATAACAGACCTCACAGTTATATCATGCACTCTGTTTAGCTGACTCGTGGTTTTATAGCCAATCGGAAGCTCTGCTTGTAAATAGCTCTGAATGGGTTTGCTGACATGGGATTAGATTACATTATTGAAGGTGGGCTTTTGGAGAGTGGGTGTGTGTGGTGGACGTTTAGTCAACAAAATTGCTTACAACACATTTAATCTGCAGGTGGTAATAATTTGTGCAGGCTCCTTAAATTGAACTAATAAAGTCCTTATTTCCTAAATAGGGAAGGTAGGGTAGTTTTTACAATTGGTGCACTAAAGTGGCGTGGTTTCCACGTTACACCCACCCGCACACATGCTGCTTCTCAGTTTTAGTGTCAAGGCTTTTTTTTTCAGAAAACAGGAGCTTGATTTTAGAACTAGATTTTTCTAGCTTTGACTGCACATTTTGAGTATAAGTATGTACCAATGACTGTATAAAATAGGTATGTACACTACCGGTCAAAAGTTTGGGGTCAGTAGGACTTTTAAATGTTTTAAAGCATTTATAAGCTTTTCCTGCTCACCAAGGCTGCAAATATTTCATCAGAAATACAGTAAAAATTGTAAAATTGTGAAATGTTATTTCACTATAAAATAACACTATAAAAATTTATTCCAGGGATTTTAATGATGAATTTTCAGCTTCATTACGCCAGTCTTCAGAGTCACTCACGTGATCCTTCAGAAATCACTCTAATATTAATTATTATTATTATTATTATTATTATTCATGGTAATAGTAATAAAAGCAATAATGACTGGAGTAATAATTTCATGTGAAACTACATACTAGAGTTGGGTGATGTCAGACAAGATGAGAAGATGAGATTAAATATCACGTTTAACAACTATAGTGAGATGCGATCCAGCTGTACATCCTTGATAAACTGTCTGACGTGCACTGCTCTCTGGGGTTTTGTGCTCAAAGCACCCGTTGACTGCCTGGAGCTTAGACGTGCGCATACACTGCACTCATGTGATGTGCGTTTTCAGCGGTATAGTGTGGACTAAGATCTGTTCAGATATGCTAGATGAAACGCCAGTGTGGATGTGGATTGTTTTCGTTCTAAAATGCCATTTTAAAACTAAGACGTATTGGTGTAAACGGGGCCTAAGTGTGTATTTTTCGAGAGCGTGTGTATTTTTTTCCCTGCTGCGTCAGGGGTGGAGGATCGCAATGTCGGCTCAGCATCGTGATGTCTATCGGCCATCGGAGATGGACGATGGCATCGTCTATCTACCCAACCCTACTACATACTATAAGTAATAAATAAATGTTTAATAAATAAGTATTTTACAATTTAACAATTGTTTTTACATTTAATAAATGCTGCCTTAATTTTATTAAAAAAATTTATTTAAAAAAAAAAAAAAAAAAAAAAAAAACTCACCCCAAACTTTTGACCGGTGCATATGTTGCCTAGATTACAAACTATGTACAACTAAACTGTTAAATGACAAATGAAATGAAGTCCAGGTATATTCAGTCTAACTTTTTTATCCTCGAAGGACACTGAATGATAAGATACAATTACACAATTGCAGTAGTCAAATGCACCCCAGACAACTAATGCTGGCCCATTCCAACTGTAATAAATTGACTTCGGTCTAGTACTTGAGGACTAATGGCAGAGTGCCTTATTCTTTAAGCCAGCATTTTTTTCCCCACAAACTAAGAAATAAGAGCCTTTCAGCAGGCCCACCCTTATTTTGGGCCAGCATAGCATGGAGCAGTATATTGTTTAATAACGCTAGTAAGGACTAAAGTTACATAAATTTAATGATTCAAATATAAAATGAAATTAAATAACATTTTAAATGAAACAAATGAATATGCCATTTCCTGTCTAATTAATTTCAATGCATAAGTTTAAAAGATATGTCATTTTTACTTTTTATGGCAGGAAATTTTGCCAAAACTGCTGATTTATAATAATTAAAAAAAAACAATATAAAATACAAAATTTTAGTTAAATGTAAATAAAAATGTGCATTTTAAAATGTCTTTTAATAGACATTATTAATATATATACATATTAAAACAATAAATAATCCACTTTTGGATATGCTTTTTAAAATGCGTTAAAAGAATGATTTATTTTCCCTTTACATTGATTAATTATTCCTTCTTTTTATTTTTAAGTATCAGTTTTAATACTCCATACACAGGACAAACCCTTCATTTATACTGTAAATAACTGAAATAAGGGTGTTTGAAACGCTGTGTGTCCAATTCACTGATGAAGCACATATGAGAGCCAGTACAGGAGGCGTACCGTCTTGAATGTCTGTGTTTAATGCCTTCATAATAATTAAATGTTTATTGTTCACACCTAGCCGTATTGACTAACCATGCGATCCAGCTGGTATGGAGTTTGTGGGTATGGCCCTTTGCCTGCTCAGCAGTACAGTATGGACCTTTATGTGTGGCACAGTCTGTCCTGTTAACAGCCAGAGAGCCAGCCAACAAGACCCTGCAATTAGCTTTTACAAGTCTTAGCATAAACTATGGTAAGTAAGCTGCTTCGTTAGAAAATATTTACGCAGTAAAGCAGAAATCATCAGAAGCAAAACTTCTTCCAATTGGCTGAAAGTCTCTCATACTGGGCATATGGCAGGTAATTCACAAAGACTCAATTGAAGGTGTCTTGTCTAATATATATTTAACACATCTGAGGTGCCACAGCTAAAAATGGTCAAGAAATGGTTTTGTCAAGTGAAAATGGTATTTTCTATTTCCTTTAAGACGTTTGCTGCATTTTTAACTGGGTGTTATCGTTATGGTCTATTTCAGAGGTGATTGTCATCACAACTAAAGAGGTTCAAAAGGCCCTTAGCACTGATCAACGCTTGAAGACAGATGTGAAGATGAAGTTGGATGTGGTGTGCATTCAAGAAGAGGCTGATATGGGCACCGCAGATGCTCTTCGACACATCCAGCAAAAGATCAAGGTTTGTCAAATGTCAATATCACACAATATCAAACGCTGAGATATAACATTTGTTGCATTGCCGTTTGACACAGGTTTCATCCTTTATACACATTAGAATGCTTTTCGTCCTACAAAATTTCTCTCTAAACGTCTAACCATGTGATTTGATTGGTTGATAGGAATCATTAACCAAGGTGTTAATTCAAGATCGTGTTATTTAGCAAAACCATAGACATTGTGAGTTAATAAAGGCATGATGTTATGACAAGAAACAGTGCATAAGAACTTGTTTATGAATGATTACTTCTTGCTGGATGAAACCTTTGAAGATTAAGTTTGCTAAATATTAACTAGATTTGTGTTGTTACTAAAACAATTTTACCATCACCGTTATACAATTAAAGTTACAATAGGATATCTTGGAAAATGCTAACATTAGTCTGATATCACTGAAAGCCTGCTTCTCATCCTCCGTGCAAATAATCACCCAAAGCCACCCTCCTGAATGCATAAATGCACAATAGACATCTAGATCACTACAATACATCACATAACATTCACCAGAGAGAAAAATTTAGTTAGTTATTACAATATTAAACATGGCAAATAAAAAGAAGGTAGATTGTTGTTGTTTGGCCGCCATTTTCCAATGATGTTATCCTTTCTGCATGAACAGAGGTATGATTTTTATATTTTGACAGGCAGGTAGGATATCCATTCTCAATGTTCAGACTGAATGTTTTGGTTGGACGAACTTTTCTTGGTCCTACATTTTCCACAGAATATTAAAATGGATGTAAATACATTTGGACCACTTAATTTAATGACTGCTATCACCTTTAAGGGTGCTTTGACATTTGATTCAATTGATTGGATTGCACTGAAGTTCGATTGACCTGCAGTCCACCTACCAAACCTCCCAACAACCCTTGCACTAGATGGAAGCAGATCAAACGCACAAAACTTCTTGCACACCCTCAAATATACGCTGCTCAAGTGCAGATTTTCTTGTGCTCTCTCAGAAACACTGCTGAAGTGCGATTTAGTGCGCTTATGTAACGAGTATGTCTCCAACATTTATTAGATTTGCAAAGAGTATTTATGAATGTCTCCAATAGACCTACAGAGCGGCATTAATGCATCCTGAAGTAAAGTGAAATGGCTATAAACTCCAGCAAGATGAAGTAATTGTATGCAGAGCTATAGACCTTTATCTATAGTGTAATTATGTGTTCATCTTAACTGAAAGCTACGCCATGTTTGCTGGCCTCACTCATCATGCACCTGTCAGTCAGTCAGTCAGCATGTCACCTTAAAGGGTTAAACAAATAACGAACAGCACTAATATGATCACAGAAAAGTTTGTGGTGTTATAATTCTCTTACCTTTTAATATATTTTGGTGAGATTATAACCCTCTATTAAAAAAAAACCCCAACAACGACTGAATGTTTAGAATGAAAAGTTGTTAATGTAGCCGTGGCTGGATGAATTTTGGTTTGGCGCCCGGCCATGGAAGAATGAATGTAGCGGAAACCATGCATAATTATTACATATGTAAATTAAAGATGTGTCCTTTTAACTTCATAGTTTGACTTGAGGGCTTTTGTTTTTGTATTCCCACATATTGTGTAGATTATTGGTGTTGAGGTTTTGGGCAAATGGAAATGTCAGAGCCCTTCTTCTCTTATCTAATCATGTAGCATCAGTTTACACATTTCTGCAGCATAGTTATAAAACCTGCTGTGAATGCTGTGAAACCTGCCCTTCTATTTGAGGTATTTTTTGAAAATTGTAAGAACTTCTCCAGTTCTCATCTTAAAAGATTGATCCACCGTCTTGGAACGTTGAGTGTGAAAGTTCTGGAAAACTGTTTAATGCCTTGTTGTGATAAAAATATACACTTTTCAATTAGATGCCATTTATTAAAACGTATTCAGCATTTGAATCAGATCAAAAACATTCTTCAAAGTCAAAAATCCAATACACATTGGTTTTAGGACAACTTTGATGAATGGTTTTCATCGCCTTAAATATGGTATACATGAAATGATGTTACATATGATAAAGAAGATAGGATCTAATGATGAATATGAGCATTTGACTTCTTCAAAGAACTGCCTAGATCATATTTGTAGTCTGGTTTGTAGCCAGCATTGATGTAGCAGAAGATTTGAAATATGAGGCGTTCTCACTGATTAAAGAGGGTCATAAAAGAGTTAGCAACACGATGTGATGAATTTTCATCACTGTAAATATTGTACTAAACCTAATTAGCTGAAGCATGGTGACTAAATGGAAGAAGCATAATCATGGCACAAGCATGCACGTCCATGTAAGCATAAGTGTGTGCCCAGAGGTGTGTAAAACCTGGCAGGCAAACACAGCCTCACCTGTGTCCCATGTGAGCTGGCCTGGGGTCAGTGGAATGAGGTGAGGGGCAGATCCTGTGTGCCACAGGGGGACCTTTGATCCGTGCAGCTCTGCAATGATGACTCCAACTCTACAGAGTGCCTCATTTCACCTGCTGAATGCCCAGTGGCTAGAGACGACAAACTCCACAAACACATGATGTCAAAAGCCTTCCCCTACCCAGACTAATGCTCATGGGCCTACTGCAGGACATGTGGGAGAGTTGTTATGTGAAATAAGGCAGTAATGAAACATCCTGGTGGGATTTTAGGGTCACTGTTGGGTTTAAGATTTTCTGAGACTAGTTCCAGACTAAGCATTTGCTGTTGCTTTAAGTGGTTAAAGATCTGGGCTAGTAACCAAAAGGTTGTAGGTGCAATTCACAAGCTTTCAATTTTGTGTCCTTGAGCAACATGTCAGTTGGGATTTTCTTTTTAATAATTGCAGTGGTATATGTACAAATAGACGTCATAAATACTGTATCCATTTAAATCAGAAAATATTTAGACAAATTTACATGGAAATAAAAATGGCATCACATTAAAATAAATGCACAGATTTTAGGTCAGTAAGAGTTTTTGAAAGTTCACTAAGGCTGCTTTTGATTAAAGTGAAAGTTAATATTGTGAAATACAATACATTTTCCAGTTTATACTAAAATATATATAAAGTTTCAGAGAAGTTTCTGTTGCCCATCATAGCGCATTTTGATTAAATCACTAAATCTTTAAATATTCATAATTTTTTGAATGGATGATTGTAGGGCTGGGCTGATAAACAATAATACAATGAATCGCGATCAAATTGATGTCAATAACAATGATAAGCTCTGGACTTTTTTTACTCAATATTGGTCTACGAGCCAATCACAGAGCAAAAATGTGCATCATAAAAGTATGTTGATAGTAGGGATGCACGATTATAGATTTTGGTTGTTTGATTATAGTCTGAGGAATAATCACGGTTCACGGTTATCACGATTATTATGCATTCGTTAATTTCAAAACACTGCTATTTTAAAAAAATCACATGAAAACTCTTTATATTTTAAAGTGTTATTTATTGCTACTCAGTTACCAAATATACTATAATGATATAATAATAATAATATTATTATTAATAATAATAATAATAATAATAATAGTAATAATAACAACAATAATACATAACAGTACAGCACAAAATAATAATAATAGTCATTTCTCTTTGGACTTAAAAATAAGTGAAAAAAGTTTTTGGCATTTAAACAAATAATAATTTTACACTGAAAAGACAGAACAATTAATAAATAAATAAATAAAAATAAGATTAAGTAAAAAATGTATTTGTCTAATGTAAATCTAAGCTACATATTAGCTAAGTATTTCCCTTTTAAAGAGATCAAATGTAGTCAAATGTAGTTCTTTTCACACGGTGAGCTCACGGCATTCTTTCAACTAGGTGCACCTGGAAAGCGTGAGCGTGTCGTGCCGCATGCGCTCTGTGTGCAAGTCATTCCCAATATGCACGCAAGAAAAGAAATAACAAACTTGCGCGCACAAAATACGCAATATGTGAACGGTCCTTAGTTAATAGCGTCAGCCACAGTTAATCCATAACTTTGTTTAGTTGCAGTTTTGTTCCTTGCAGAAATGTGGTGTTGAGAAGAGTTTACGATTAATTAACCGTGACGAATAGTGATATCAGTTAATCGTTGCATCCCTAGTTGATGGAATGTACCGAATTTTTGGCCACTGAAAATTTTCAGTTTCAGACATTCACTTGAAAATACACTTTTCTTTAAATATAAACATAAAACTTACATTTTAACAATTAGACATTGAAAAAAAAAACACCAACAATAAACAAAAGTCATACTAATAACAAACAAAAAATAAACATGCATTTGGCCAACCAACCACCCGCCACTGAAAATTTATTGGCCTAAAATGTTATGCCATTTAATGGACACTCTCATTTTTGTGGCTTCAGTCATTTTTGCGTTACTCTTTTAAATCTGAAAGCATTAACAACTTATATCAAAATATATATCGTTATCGTTCAAAATGGAAAATGTATATCCAGATTGCATTTTTGCTATATAGCCCAGCCCTAGATGATTGTTAAAATGTATGAGTTAAAATTTTATTTAACGATCATCCAATACAATTTCTAATCAAATCTAAATTTAAAGTAAATGACCGATAAATGGTATTATATCGAATCGCGATAAAATTTATGTTAACAACAATGATAAGCTCTGGACTTTTTTACTCGATATTGATCTACGAGCCAATCACACAGCAGAAATGTGCATCAACGGGAATCTAAAAGTGTGTTAATATTAGAAATGTACCGAATTTTCAGCCACCAAAATTTATCAGCTGAAAATATGTTATGCTATTTATTGGACCCTCAAATTTTTGTGACTTCAGTCATTGTTTGGGTACTCATTTAAATCTGGAAACATTAACAACTTACATCAAAATATATATCGTTATCGTTCAATATGGAAAATAATTATCGAGAATGCATTTTTGCTATATCGCCCAGCCCTAGATGATTGTAAAAATTTATAAATTACAATTTCTATTTCATGATTCAATACAACAAAGTAAATGCTTTTATTTAAAATATGTGCTTGCATACATTTTCATTACAACATTTGACAAAAATCAGCATGCTGATAATATACTTTGCAGTGTAAAAAAAAATCCCTCCACGAGTGGTCCCAGACTTTTGTGCCCCACTGAAGTTATTTCAGATAATAACAGCTGCTAAAAGATTAATTAGATTAGTTTCTGAAGTTAAAATATTGTGTCTATCATAATCAGATGCATTAGTGCATTTGTTCAGTTGTATCATACTTTTTCCACACCGCACTTATGAAAGTGTAAAATCTCAGAGAGAGGGATGTCTTAAACATGTGCGAACGCTCATCGCAGGAGATTAGCTCTCAATAAATATCAGTGCAGTGGAAAAGGGAATGTTGAGGAGGAGGGCCTGCCGGAGCACGCTAACAGCACAGATGCATTTATTTCTAATCCTAGAGAGAAATGAGAGATTAAAAGCATTGAGTTGCAGAGCCCTCCAGTGCACGAACAGCCCCACTACGTGTTGAGAGATGAGCGTTGGCAATAGGGGCCCTAAATCCCCATTTATTGTATGGTCTAAACACATAGTCTACTCCCTTGCTTCAGCAAACAACACGGACATAATGGAAGCATCTGACAGAGTGCCTGACTCTTAAAGCACTCTTTCATTAGCCTGTGTTTGAGTTCATACTGATGCATTGAGTCAATGTTTGTACATAAACTGAATAATCTTCGTGTTGTGTAGCATTCTGCTGGCTTTTGTTAGTAATAAGGCTCCGAGTTCACCAGGATCAAGTCGTTCCCGATCAACTTGTGTACTCATTTTTCCTGAAAAAATGCACTTACACATTTTAGTGTGCACCAGGTGGTCTGGGGGAAAAGAAAATCTGCATTTTTTGCTCAGTTTTTGGCCTTTTGAGATTTTTTATTTTTTTTTGAGTACAATGCAAAATTTTGACGTCACAGAATTAAACTAAGAAACGGTCTCCAGAGTCTCTGTCAGCTTGCGTCTCAAGAGTTCAGAGTTGTTGTTTTTTCCAATTTCATTATGTTTTCTCAGAGAAAAAAAAATATAATTTTCCATCATATGGACTTATAAATCACACGTCATTTTTTTAGGTGGAGAAGTTACAACACTGTCAGAAAAAAAGGTAGGGTTGGGGTCCATTTGTGAACACTTGGGTTACAAATTGTAAAGTTGTACCCTAAATGGTTCATAGTAGCACCTTATGATACTCATATGTACCATTTAAGGGTACAAATATGTTTCCAACTGTCAAAGGGTCCATGTTTGGACCATAACACTAAAACTCCAAAACTACCAATTTATTAAACTAAAAAGGCTAACACAAAGAGTCAACAGGTGTTGACCAAAGTGCTTTACAAAACAACAAACATACAAAATCTATACTTATATATAAACAAAATATGTAAAATTAATTAATTACAATCAAAAGCAAGAGACAGAAGGTGATTTTTTTTAAAAAATGAGGCTTAAAAGCACAAAGAGAAGAGCATGACCTGATATGTAAAGGCACACCATTCCACAGACGAGGTTTACATGTCTTAAACATCCAAAATAAAATACATTTTTGAAATTTGTTATAGATCCTAAATTCAAACTTGTATCACACCCATAAAAAGCAATGCATTTGTATGTGATTTTAAATTGAATTGAATTTGATAACTTGTTAAAATAGTCCAATGTGATAAAATTTTGCATGCCGTTTTTCTTCAAACAACTAGGTTTTACACACTTGTCTGAAAGAGGTTTTTATCATTTAAAATGTAATAAAATGCAGCATAACATAATAATCACTTATTTGTTTTTATATTTTAGTATGTTTTGGTAAGAATAAGTTTGTGGTTTCATTTTGCATAAATATGTTTCACATATTTTATTATTTTACCTATATTTTAACATTTTAATAATTGACACATTCAGTTATATGAAGAACTGACGTAAACACTTAACTTGCATTTAATGTGCGTTTATTTAGCTAATTGGTAAATTCTTTACAGAAATATAAGAAAATATTAGTGCTGGGCAAAGATTCATCACATGTGCGTGTTAAATACAGTTGAAGTCAGAATTATTAACCCCCTTTGATTTTTTTTTTCTTTTTTTAAATATTTCCCAAATTATGTTTAACAGAGCAAGGACATTTTCACAGTATGTCTGATAATATTTTTTCTTCTGGAGAACGTCTTATTTGTTTTATTTCAGCTAGAATAAAATAAGTTTTTATTTATTTATTTATTTTTTTTATTTTAAGGTCAAAATTATTAGCCCCTTTAAGCTATATTTTTTATAAACCATCATTATACAATAACTTGCCTAATTACCCTAACCTTCCTAGTTAACCTAATTAACCTAGTTAAGCCTTAAATGTCACTTTAAGCTGTATAGAAGTATCTTGAAAAATATCTAGTCAAATATTATTTACTGTCATCATGGAAAAGAGAAAATAAATCAGTTATTAGAAATTAGCTATTAAAACTATTATGTTTAGAAATGTTTATATATATATATAATCAAAACAGATTTATTAAACAGATATATTTATTAAAATAATATTTTAGTCACCAAACATCTTTAGAAATTAAAAGATAATGCAATTAAATTCAAGCAAATTATTGAAAAAAATTACAACCTACAAAATTTCAACAAAATTTTTCAATTTTTTTAATTTCTCTAGACTTTTCCTGTTGTTAAATTTGTATTTAATATTTTTCTATAACATATACATTTGGGTGTACTAGTTTTTGGACCGTTATAGTAAGTTATTTGGTTAGATAAGCTCCAGATTTGGCTTCAGTACTGACTAATCTAATTTATATGCACACATATGATATTGTATAGCTTCCTATTAAAATATGAATTTAAAAGATAGATTTGTGAGTGGTGTACTTATATATGCTGAGCACTGTAAACACACACATGCATGCATATATTTAAGAAAATGTTTATTTATATTTAGTATGTATATGTATATGACAGAAAATTATATATAAATTGAAATGGCTATAACAAATTTGTTATGTATGTGTATCACTTATACATCACAAATATACAGTTGAAGTCAGAATTATTAGCCCCCTCTGGATCATTAGCCTCTCCTGTTTATTTTTTCCCCTTATTTCTGTTTAACAGAGAAATTTTTTCAACACATTTCTAAACATAATAGTTTTAATAACTCATCTCTAATAACTGATTTATTTTCTCTTTTCCATGATGACAGTAAATAATATTTTACTAGATATTTTTCAAGACACTTCTATACAGCTTAAAGTGACATTTAAAGGCTTAATTAGGTTAACTAGGCAGGTTAAGGTAATTAGGCAAGTTATTGTGTAATGATGGTTTATTCTGTAGACTATCGAAAAAATATATAGGGGCTAATAATTTTGACCTTAATATGTTTTTTAAAAAAATTGAAAATGAATGCTTTTATTCTTCTTTCTCGCTTTTATTCTTTCTTTTTATTCTTAAGACTTTCTCCAGAAGAAAAAAATATTATCAGACATACTGTGAAAATTTCTTTGCTCTGTTAAACATCATTTATGAAATATTTAAAAAAGAAAAAAAAATTAAAGGGGGGCTAATAATTCTGACTTCAACTGTATTTAACACACACACGCATATATTATGTCAAAACAGTTTTATTGTGGATGTGATGAATCTTTGCTCAGCACTAATATTTTCTTAGTATTATTTTTTGTTTTCTTGGGTCAAATTCTATAGGTTTGCCAGTGAATCTTTTTTCAAATTGCAACATTTGTTTTTATGCTAATGTTTATTGTTTTTCCGCCCTCAACTTAACATAGTAATGACAGCCCAATTGTGAGCCCGCGTCCATAGCGGCAGCTGACTGTGAGCTGCATTTCTCCTTCCCTTCCTTTTTATTCCCCTCTTATCCTGCGCTCGTCTCTCCACCCTCTTCCTCCGCTCTCCTCTTGGGTGGTCTCACCTGGCAGGCCCAGGGGGCAGCCAAGCAGAACTGGGAGTGTCTGTGGGTGGCCTGACCTCCCTGTGCCTCTCCTTCAGAGCAGCACAGAACCACGGCCTACACTGAAAGGCCCAGCGTCAGCGTCAGAGTCAGCGGCGCTCAGATGATCCAACAGCTGACGCCCACTGCAGGACTGATCCAGCCTTTCGCTGGCCAAGAGGGCACGACCATTGTCAGGCCTCAGGCATTTGGCCACTTGTCGTGTCCCCTCAAAAATAGAAACCCCGGCTATGAAATGCTAAGTGGTTAGAGCTGCAGGGACAGATCGATTTACTTGGGTGGTTTACGATGGGTGGCCTGACGTTGGTCACATTTTTTGCGTTTCATCAGCGCACATTCCTGGTTGACTGTGAAGTCATGGTAAATGTTTGGATGTTTGAGCGTTGGCTGTTCTGTGGTTGCTTCAAATTCGCTCTGCTATTTTTTTATGTACTGGGGAATGGAGTACACGTTTACAGACATAGCCTGCCTATTGACTATTTTGGTGACTGCACTTAAAGGAATAGTTCACCCAGGATTGAAAAACAAAAGAAATGCTTTCATTTACATCACCTTGTGTCGTAAAAACTTGTATGTCTATCTGTGACATTCAGAAAATATATTTAAAAATGTTGAATTGATGTGTAAAATGTAATTGAGTTTAATTTGGGCTTTCAATATGTGAGGATTTAGCCTATTTATTTATCTTCTAAATATCTTGAAACTTTTGACACAAACTGAATGGTTATAAACTGTTCAAATAGAAGATTCTTTATTTTAATGTCATGCAAAGCAATGAAGCCAGCTCCCTATGGCATAGTGTAATTAGACTTGAATTATAGCTGTGTAGTTTTAATTGCCTAATCTTTCAACATAACGCTGGTGAATTGAATGTGTTGTGCAAACTTATCTGTATTGCTGTGATCAGTGGCTTTCTTTGGTGCAGCTTTCTCACCACTGTTATTTTAGTTTTTGTTGTGAGAAAAGAGCATAGCTTATATCTATATATTCATCTTGCATGTAGCAGTCTTAGTGTTCATTATAATTATTGATTTGATCCTTTTTACATCTTACAAAAACAAACAAACAAACAAAACAACTACAGTCTCCTGTGCATTGTGTGCATGAGTGTGAGCACGAGTAGCAAGTTGCTGGTTACAGTTGACTTCATGGCCACAGGTGTCACTGATAGCAATGGTTTCTACATATAGCCTCTTCAATGAGAAAATCACAGAAAAAAGATGTTAATTATTTACAAATTAAAACAATTTCATGTCACACCTGTGGTTCTCAATCGGGGGACTGGGATTAAACAACCAGAACTGTATTCAGGGTGTCCACAGGGTCTTAAAATGTCTTAAATTCACCAAAAACTTTTTTAGGATTTTAAAAAGTCACAATTTTTCTGAAATATTGTGTTGTAGGTTTTTAAATCATTTTAAACAGGTCTTAATTTTCCTATGTCTATGTAAAGTTATCCAATTGGACCAAAACCCGAACAAACTAAATTTGTATTTTTTATGAGGCCAGTAAAAATCCTTTCCATGGGTTCAACCGGGCCATTAGAAAAACTCTTTAGTGTTTGGCCCTGTAGAAGTCTAAAATTTCATTAATAATGGTTTTAAAAAGTCCTAAATCTGACTTTATGAAACTTGCAGAAACCTTGAAATCACCCCCTATACCCTCATTCCTTATCACTGTAAAAAACAACAAAACATTTTATGTTGCTTTAACTTATTTTAACAAGTTAATCAAGTTTCAACTAAAGGTTTAACTTAATATTTTTAGTCAGTTTGATTGATGTAAATTGAGATGGCTAGTAAAGTTAATTTGGAGTCAGTTAGTTTTTTACTGTTTACAAATATAGTCTACTTGAAAAAGTGATTGAACACAAGTGAGGGAATTTGAGCACTCTTGTTTGCTGGTCGATTAAATCCCTCACACAAATTAGATTTTCAAGTACCCTGTGATCGTTATTTATAGCCAGCTGGCTATTAGTATTTAAACTCAGTATTTTGATTTCTGTCATGTATACAAATGTTGATTTAATTTAAATAATATTTTATTTTAAAACATACACTATAGGGCTTCTGCTCTGGATGCTATCTTGTGGTCAGTTGTGGTATTTCATTCAGTGTGTGAACTCACAATGCATTGTAGGTATTTTCTATCTGTTGAGTGTACATGGGTTGTACATTTGTTATTGCGGTGCATTGATGGATTTATTAAGCACACATCAGAGTATCCACTATGGGGTACAGCCCATTATTCCAGTGGGTTGTAAGCCCCAAACCACCAACAACTGCAAAATCATGGGGACTTTTAAAACAGTTAATAATGGTCCTTAATGTCAAAATGATTGGTTTTTCTAGTTAACTAAAACCCTGAAAACTATTACTTGAAGTAAATGTTATCTGGAATATTATTTCTCTCAACATCTTCAGTGTATAACTTGATGTTTAGCTGGACCAAAAGCTTAAATCACAATGTATACAAACTTTATTAACACTAAAAACTATAAAGACAAACTATAAAAATATTAATAAACCAATGTTATTGTTTAATAAAACAATGTTATCTCTAAAATAACACTAAATTAACAGTTGCTTGAGAACCACTGTGATAAACATTGCTGAAATGCACCCCTTGGGTCCGATCGCTTTCATTAAACACTGGCAGTAACAGTATTATGATATGCTTATTATAAATAATTAGAATAAACAATTCTTCCTCCAAGTAATGTAGTTTATTAGTCTAACTGTTTACACTTGGCAAGCAATGCAGTAATTTAAGATGTGTGATCAGAGCTGTCCGTGTATATCGCCTGTTTTACAGCTACTTTGAATGTGACTCAGAATTTTAAAATGCCTTTTATAATTACACATTATTTTGTTATATTTATTAAATTGATAAAAGTTATTCTACTCGCATCTTTTCTGTTTTCATTGATCATTTTCAATACATTTCTGTATTGTTTTGTCACAATATATCGTTACAGCATTGATATAGCAAAGTGCGCATCCACAATAGTCACATCGCAGGATCTGCAATATAGAGTCGGGATTAGGGATGTCCCGATCAGGTTTTTTTGCCCTTGAGTCCGAGTCATTTGATTTTGAGTATCTACAGCATGGGTGACCAACCCTGTTCCTGGCGATCGACCTTCCTGCAGATTTCAGCTCCTACCCTGATCAAACACACCTGAACCAATTAATTAGAACCTGAGGAGCACTTGATAATTACAGGCAGGTGTGTTTGATATGGGCTGCAACTTAAAACTGCTGGAAGGTCGATCTCCAGGAATAGGGTTGAGCACCGCTGATCTACAGATACCGAAACCCGATGCGATACTTCTATAATACATAAAAACTGAATAAAGAAGAGCGAAGAAACAGATCCAGGATGTTCCTTTTTTAATTCACCTTATTTTAACATTCAACAACTCTGTAAACAAGTACTTCTGTGAGGTAGCTTGAACAATCAAGTAATAAATAACTTTAATTATTCTGCAATTATTCTAAATATAAAAAAAAACTAATATAAAACAAATAGCACCTCAACTTAAAATACCCGGCAGGCAATCCCAAGTTTACATATCTCACAGTTTGCTATGGCAATGTTATCATCATCAACTTTATAATACCTCGCACTTTCCGCTTCAAACTGCTTTCGTGTTCTACTTTGCCGGCATTTAACCAATAGCGTATCTGCAACAAAGTGATGTCATGCCGAACGTATTGCTATTTCTGTGTGAAGTCAAGAAAGAGGTCTAACTCTGTGCCACTGCATAACTATAGATGTGTTAAAAAAAATAATGAGAATATTCGAGTCCTGATCGGGAAGTAACGTCTGACTCCGATTGAGTCTAAAACCATGTGATCGGACATGATTTCCAATCACATGATCGGATCTGGACATCCCTAGTCGGGATTATAGTTGACCAGGAGCCACAGTTGAAAACATACATGATTTTTTGATTCACTGCAAAGTTTTACTATAAAGTTACCAAAACAGAAAGTTTATTATTTGCATGTGGTTTTAAGGCCTATGACTGTGTGAACATTTCAAGCCAGTTTAAAGCATTCAGTCAGAGGAAATTATAATGTTTGTATTATTAAGACAGATACAGTGCTATTTTACATTAAATTATTCAAGTTGTGTACCTGAATACTGATGGACTCACTGATTAAAGCATTTAAAGCATTTAATTATAAAGCATTTATTTCATATAGAGATGTGTTCTACTTCTTCATATATGTATTTGTTCTACTGTATTTAATATTATTAATGCTTGTGAATGCCTTTATTATGGCCCAATCCCAACTCTACCCCTTAGCCCTTTCCCTTAGTTCTACCCTTCGTTTTGCGCGTTCTTGTGAAGGGGGTAGGGGTGTCCCAATTCTCTTTAACTCGAAGGCATAGGGCTGAGGGGAAACTAATTTTTCAGGACCAAACTCGAAACCAATGGGTACAAAAATCGTTGTATGAAGCAAGAGATCATGATGACATATAATGACGTGTGCAGGTGTTGTACTGGTGTCTCAGTTCTTAGGAGTAAATTTTAAAGCCTTCCCCTTCACACTCTGTTTCAAGGGTCAAGGGGTAGGGGTACAAAAATAGAATTGGGATTGGGCCTATATTTTATGCATGGTTCACTCCAAACAAAATCATCCCAGTCAGTCTCACTCACTCACTATCCTTGGGCTTACTTTCACCACAGCAGAATGAACCGCCAATTGCTCTGACATATGTTTTATATGGCGGATACCATGCCAGCCACAACTTAGCACTGGGAAATCATCCCAGTCTATCTAATATTATCAATTCTTTCAAAATAGAGCTGTTCAAGACATTGATTAGCACTGGTTAAATTATACTCAATATCGCAATATGTATCGCAGAAAAATAGTGAAGTATGGTGAAGATTGTTCCTCGCCACCGTCGCCTCTGGCATCGATGAATTTGTTCTTTAGTGTTTGGACTTCAAGCAGTGAAATTTAAGCCACTCTGAACTGAAATAAACTGAACTTAATTTCTGAAAACTGGACTGACACAGTTTCAATTTACTAGAACTTTTATGTTAAGCTGCTTTGACACAATCTAAATTGAAAAGTGCTATAGAAATAAACATGAATTGAATTGAATAAAATATCATAATAGTTTTACCAATATCTTGCAGTCCTAATTCTGTCAGATAATGCCATTTAAAGAAATAATAAATTGTACAATGTCTACATTGATTTCCCTTGAAGTATGTGCATAATACATAAACAGTAGTGGAGGTTGTGTGTGGCTCTGACTTTGTTGAATTTGTAAGGTTCCAAATGTGTGAAATTTCATATTAGCATTCTGAGTTCGCCGTGGTTGGTGGAGAAGCATTTATCTCCTTCCTCAGTAGCACAGTTAGTTCAGTCTAAGCAGACATCGCTGTGCACCGTGTTATCTTTCGAGCATGTGTCCGCCGGTGGCTCCTGGGTTTTCTGCTCCGGGGCCAGAACAAGAGAACCGGAACTGTATCGGAGCAGAGCGTCACGGCAGGGCCTCTCTCTGGGCCTCCCCAATGAGGCATGCAGCTCTGCCTGAGCCAGGCACGCTCTGACGGCCTGTTCCCCACTCCTGCTCCCATGTTTATTTATCCACAGGCCTAAGATGGACTGAGCAGATGGGAACCAGACAACTCAAACAGAAACAATGGCAAAGGCGAGCAGGATTTATCGCTGGGTTCCTCTCCATGCCTGCTCTCACTCATACACACACTCACGCACACGTGTACACACGCAAACTGTAGCATAGCACGGCACTTATTTGAGAAGCTGGGGCTCTTGTTTTCTCACGTCGTTTTCTTTTGTCGTTGTGACTATTGTCAGGAGTCCATGTAATCCGGTGTCTTATGCCATAGAAGTTACTTTTTGAAGAGCTGAGTCATCTGACGTTTTGTGAAACAGATTAAAAACTGAAGTTATTAACTGGTCATCACTAATAAACTGTTCATTTCAAATTATTATTGTGTCTTTAATGTAGGGTTGGCCAATATATAAAGAGTTTAGATGCAAAAACCTCTAAATGCCATCTGAAATTTTCCTCTAAATTGAGCATTTTTATCAGACTCCTGTTTTTATGTTCAGTAATATCACTTTTATGGCAAAGAATAAGTCCTTTTTCTGGTCTTTAAAGTTAAATATCCCAACATAAACAAAGGAGTCTGAGAAAAATTTTAATTTTCGATGGAAATTTCAGACGGCACTTAGAGGTTTTTGCAACTCTTCATATACTCATTTTGTCAGTAAAACCAGTTCGAGTAGACCTCCATTACAGATTGGCTTTCAGATTGGAGCAGCGTTGGAGCAGCCGTTTACTACACAGTCATAGTATGACAAGCTATGTAAAATCGCTTTCAAAACTGAATTATCGATAATAATGACATTGAAGAACTGTTCTGTGATCATGACATATGTTTTTATCACTTCTCAGTGAACAACAGCTCAGTGTAGTAAATGCTCCATGTGAAAATACCACGTATATTAACATATTTTACTCAACTTTCTTCATAACTTCAGTTGTGTGTTTGAAATAAATCCTTTTTGAGATGATTCTGTATTCGTGTGATTATTAGTCATGCCGAATCAGTGAAAGTGGTTAATTCTTCTGTTTATAATGCAACACTATGGGGATTTTCTGGGTTTTTTCTTTATGACTTATTTTGAGCCTCTCCGGCCTTCGGAGTAGATTTACTGCACAACCTTGCTTCCCTGACAAGCTGTGCAAGACAATTGCTGCTTTGCTCAGCCATGTTTGCAATTTTCAGTTCTATTTATCACCCAGCCCTTTTTTAAAATAGACTTTGAGAATCAGGTCTGTCCAATTCATTTGAGATGCAAATATTAAAATGGGACCGAAATGTCAAAGAAACCACACAGCTACTCCAGAGAAACATGCTAATAATCAAACTGAATAGAAACTCCCCTTTTCCAAAAAATAACGTTCATATTATAATTGTTATTATTATTTTGAGTAAAACATTCCGCTGTACAGTGAGGATTTATTTCTGTAACAATTTCAAGTTAAACCAAACTTATCTTGTTTTATCTTGTATCTTGTGTAATCAAAAAGATGTACAAGTGTATTTATGTATTTGATATTAGTGTGTTTTTTTTTCTTATAATAATTTTAAAACCAGCACAGAAACCCAGCCATACATTTACACCTAAAATATCTTCCTTTGGATTTTATTCATATAAAAATGCCAAATTCTATAGCTTTCCATGTTATACAGCCGATTTCTTTTATTTTTATTTATTTATTTATTTTTTCCTAGATTCTGGAGCTTAAATACCTGTATTGTGGTCAGTAGACAATGTGCAGATGGCCCTATTGTTGGAACACAAACACTGATAAAACAGCCCTACCAAGGTTAATTTCATAGGGCACAAGATGTGCTTCAAGAACACTGGCACTTGTTGAATATTGTCTCATTTCTGACATTATATCCATTACTTCATCTGACTTTGTGTGTCCCTCCATCATTTAAATCTTTCCCCTATAGTAATGTATGGCTCTTTTCCAAATATCTTTTTGATTTTTACACTGTAAAAAATAAACAGTAAAATGTATGATAAAAAAAGAAGCAGTTGTTGTTGTCAGTATTTCACTGTTAAAAATATAATACAAACCATAAAGTTATTTCTAATTTTTATGGTAAACTACCGTATTTCATTCAATTATACTGTAGTGTTAGTACACCAGTGTTTTTGAAGTACTAACATCTACACATCATATCCTTTATTACACATACAAAAAGTCAACCATAAACATGAGGTGATGAGAAAATTGTGAGAAAAACTTTTGCCACGGGCAGGGAAACATGCCTAATATATCTTCTTAAGGCCAAAGGTGGTTTTTAACATGAATTTTTTATTTCTCTTTGCTATTTGGGCTTATTGGAACCTAATTAGAATAAAAATCTAAGTATCTTCTTTTGATATGATGTACTTCTAGAGAAAAATGATGTTCATATATGTAAACTCAATTTACATTCAACACTTCTTCATAAATGTTTTAATGCATGTATAACATAGAATTTTTTTTTTGCTTTGACTATCAGAGAGTAAAAAAAAATTTTTTTTCCCCATTTTGGAAAGTTAAAAATAGGGTTTGGGACATTTCATATGCTGTAAAACAGTTGCAGGATGACACTGTATGTCTGTAACAAAATATAAAACATTAAAAGTATTTCAAATAGCCACTTAAGAGCTAAAACATGCTGTCTACGTATGTGGACACTCAAGCCCTTATAGGATATAGAAGGAGCTTGGTGTCATTCACTACTACTAAACACCATCATGGTAACAGAAATAAAAATTAAGTAATGTAATAAACATCTGATGTAACATTAAACTTTAATGTAGATAGCTAATGGGGAAAAAAAACATACTAATGTTAACAAAAAGTATAAAAAGTAATGTTTTATGCGGGGAATTCTGGGAAAGTCAATTCAGGGTTAATTTAATTCTACTTTTAACCAGGTTATGAATTTTTACTGTAAAATCTTTACTGTTTTTTTGTACAGTTAAAATCACGGCCATTTTTATAGTATGGAATTAAATATTAATGGTATGCTACTAGTCTGCCATTTTTCACCCAAAAATGAAAATTCCCTGACCGTTTACACTTTTCCTTATGTTGAACACAAAACAAGATGTTCCTAAGAATGTTGAAAAAATTAGCTATTGACATCTATATCAGCAACAAAAAATACAATTGAAGTCAATGGCATTTTTTTCCAACAATCCTCAGTATATCTTCCTTTGTGTTCAACAGAAGATAAAAATGTTTGTGTGAACTGTCCCTTTAAAGCAGGGGTGTCCAAACTCGGTCCTGGAGGGCCGGTGTCCTGCTGAGTTTAGCTTTAACTTGCTTCAACACACCTGCCTGGAAGTTTCTAGTATATCTAGTAAGAGCTTGATTAGCTGGTTCAGGTGTGTTTGATTAGTGTTGGCCAAACTCTCCTGGACACCGGCCCTCTAGGACCGAGTGTGGACATCCCTGCTTTAATGGGTCATGAAACCCCCCTCTTTCAGTTCAAGTCTACCTTAGAATTTTTTCAAAAAATGCTCATGATGGGCGTGGAGCGCTGTGAGCAGAGGGAGGAGTGGGTGTGGCGAGAAGAGCAGGGGAAAAAGAGGAGAGAGAACAACTTTTAGTTGACACAAAACCTGAGGAGACCCATGATTTTATAGTTTACAAAGTTAAAGTGTAAAGAAATAAACAGTAAGTAATTTAATGCCCTGCTACATATACGTTATTCGTAACAGGTTATTCGTAATTTCATATATACACATAACCACAATTTGTTATATCATTATAAATTTAAATAAACACTACAGACACAGTGAATAGCAGTGCAGCAGGTCTCTTGCTAGGGCTGGGCAATTTGGCCTAAAATCAGAATCTCAATTAATTGGACATTTTAACTCCATTACAATTAATAAACGATTATTTTATTTATTTTTATTTTATTATATATTTTATACGTTTAATTTTGTACAGTAAATATGCATTTTTCTTTGATATAAGTTGCGCTTGTTGCTCAGTTGTCTCAGTGTTTAAGTTGTCCATGCTCGACATGTTGGCGGAATAACGTAACTGAGGAGGGTCATGTGACTTTACACACGGTAGGGAAAGTAATCGAAAAAATTGACCTAGAAAAATTTAATCGATTATAGGTTCTGAATGTCGATTTTGATTACTTTTCGATAAATCACCCAGGCCTATCTCTTGCCCTCTCTATTCCAACCAGTAGTCCTGCCAGTAACCTGAAAGATTTTAAACATGGGCGAACACGGCAGCAAGGACATAGGCGATGTGTCTGAATGGTAACAAACTCAACTGATAAAAGACAAAGAACGTCATTCTCCAATTCTCGTACAGTGCTTGCTATTAAACCTGAAACATGAAATTAGCTGACAAAAGCTCAAAATTATTCAGTTTTCCCCACAATTAACTAACATGGGATAACGTTGTCTTAATTACGACCAGAACCAGGAAATCAGAGCACATCACACCTCTCCTCAGATCTTTACACTGGCTCCCAGCTACATTCAGAATAGATTTTAAAGTATTATTACTTGTCTATAAATCACTAAATGGCCTAGGACCTCAATACATTACAGTTATGCTTACTGAATACAAACCTAACAGATCACTCAGATTTTTAGGATCATATAAACTAGAAATTCCAAGAGTTCAGTCAAGGCAGGGTGAATCGGCTTTCAGCTACTACGCCCCTCGCTGCTGGAATCATCTGAAATGATCAGATGTGCTCCAACATTAGACACATTTAAATCAAGACTAAAAACACATCTGTTTAGCTGTGCCTTTACTGAATGAGCACTGTGCTACGTCCGACAGATCGCACTATTGTTTTTACTGTTTTAACACATTTTTATCTGTTTTTTTAATCATTTTTATTATTTGTTTTTATTTTTCTTATACTTGTCTCTTTTATTCCTGTTTATGTAAAGCACTTTGAATTACCACTGTGTATGAAATGTGCTATATAAATAAACTTGCCTTGCTTTGCCTTGCCTTATTGATGCTCAACACACACAAATCTGTTGAACCTTTAAGACTACTGTATGGAAATTGACATACATGTCTGTATCGTATTGAAGCCTCCTTATTTAAAAGGCTGTTTTTCAGAGCGTCTGTAGTAAATGCTTTGATAGTTTTTTTTTATTTTGTTTTTAAGCGTTTTTCAACCCAACTGGTGATTTCAAAACCTGAAAGTAATCATTCTAATTATGTGTAGGGAACATATTGCTCTTCCAGTGGACATTATAATCAAATTGTGGGTGGAAAAGTTGGATTGTTCTCTCTTGATGTTGGATTTAATATGATTTGTCTTTCTTTCCCCTCTAACACAGACAGACATCTTGGTGCTGAGCTGTGATTTGATAACTGATGTGGCCCTGCATGAGGTTGTGGACCTCTTCCGCGCACACAACGCCACGCTGTCCATGCTCATGAGCAAAGTGCACGAATTCACAGAGACCGTCCCGGGCCAGAAGGGCAAGAAAAAAGCAGGTATCATCACTCACCCAGACTTTTATTGAGATTTTGGTGTGGTTTTTGCTTTTGTTGCGCCATTTCCAAAATCTGTCGACCATTTTCTCTTTTACTAATATGAACTAAAAATGCATCCCGGAGGTCTGTATTATTTTGCATTCCTGCAGATCTTTCAGGTTGTTGACTTGCCATCTGTCTTGAGCCAAAAATACAGTTTGACTGTACAGTATCCTGCTGTAGTATTTTACGAGTTCACTGTGACCGATTGGAATTGTGCCCTGTGGCAGGAGAACAGCGGGACTTTGTCGGCGTGGACGTCACAGGGAAGAGGCTTCTGTTCATGGCCAATGAGGCAGATCTGGAGGAAGGCCTTGTTCTCCGGAAGTCCATCATGCGCAAGTAAGTGTCAACAACACTTGATGTTTATTCTGTTCATGGTACACTTCTTTTCATATCAACTTTATGCTGTGTGATACTTACTTGAACACTATTTTATTAATGTATGTACCTCCAGCACATATGTTAACCAATATTTTATTTCAGTTCATTTTTTTTGTTTTGAGGTAAATGGATGGTTCAACCAAAAAATAGAATTACCTTCACTGTTTGAGTTTCTTTCTTTCTGTTGAACACAAAAGAAGATATTTAGAGAAATGCTGGTTGCTGGGACAGATTAACTCCATAGTAGTCATAGTTTTAGTATTGCTTAGTTTTTGGGTAAACTGTCCCTTTAAATCAGTCTTGGTAGGTCTAAATCAAATGTAAAACTGCACTGCAATGCTTTTCTTGCTTATAATTTATGTCTTGTTTCTAGTTCAAATATCTAATAATTCTTGGTAAGACTTTATTTTGATGGTCACTATTGCACATTTTGTTGACTAAAAGTTGCATTGCGACTACATGCCAATTCATTCTCATTTGAGTATTAGTAGACTGTCTGCTTAATATCTGCCGATACAGATCCTTAAACAGACATTTAACTGACTATAAGAAAGTTTGCAAGTAGATGTCAACTTACCCGAACCCTAACCTAACAGTCTACTTATAATCTAATGAGAATTAGTTGGCATGTAGATGCAATGTAACTTAAATTCAACAAAATGTGTTAAAGGGACCATCAGAATAACGTAATGCCTAATTCTTAAATCAAGAAGCAAGTAAAACTATGATAAAATTAAGTGAGCGTTTCTTAAAACAAGCTAAAAAAACTGCCAGTGGGGTAATTCAAATATTCTTATTTCAAACTGAAAACAGGATTATTTTTCTAAGCCCACTGGCAGATAATTTAGCATGTTTTAAGGAAAACACACTTTATTTTAACTGATTACTTTTGAAAACACACCAATATTTTTTACTTGTCTAGGAAATGATTCATGATGTAATGATTTTTAAATATTTGGACTAGAGATCTAGAATTTTTTTTTGCCGTGTAGTGTTCTCAGAGAGATGCTGATTACTCGAAACAATGGCAACCTTATAGGCTGAAGACCTGCTGTTTATGTGTACTGGCTAATTAAACTAAGGCCTCACTAACCTGTCATAAGTGCTGTCTGTCACACTTCATGCCTTCTACTTTCTTCACTTCCTGACCTAACTTTGATTTTCTTCTGACTTGTAATATTTTCTCGCTTGTTTTCTCTTTTCTTTGGATTTTCCCGCTGTCTGAGGTTTTGGAGCTGATGTGTTTTATTTACATTTTTCTGAACTATGAAAAATTGGCTTTATTAGACTGTTTAATCAGATGAGTGTTTAATGTGTGAGTATTTCATTACAGAAATAAATTTCTTATCATATGTGGATGTTTTGTTCATGTTTAAGTGCATTACTTTTTTAATTTATTAGCTTTTAGTAATGACTAGGCCCACACGGAATCTGTGTGCGCAGAAATTCGCAGATTTTTAGCCCATCGTTGAGTCTATTTATTTACTTGTGTGAATGTGTGTAAATGTATATACATGTGTTCAATATACACATTGAATTTATATTGCTAAATTCATTTCACTAATTTTATTGTTATAATAATAGTAATATTAAAATGTTCATATGATTTATTTACAATACAGTTTGTAAAGTAATATGTTCTGTCTTTTAGTAGAGATATTATATAAGTATTATTATATGATATTATATGCTTTGTTTGCCAAATAAGTGGATCTATTGGATTTGCATTGTAAACATTAAATAAAAATAAAAAAATTATTATTTGTTTATTTTCTTTATTAAGTTTTTAATTATGATACTCCTAAAATCATTCCGCAAAATTTACCAAATTCTCTGCAGAAATAGCAAAAAATGTCTGCAGATTCTGTCTGACCCTACCTATGACCCATTGCTGACTAACATGTGTGTGTCAACCATAGACTGTAAAAGATATGGACGTAGTATCCGTGACGTCACCCATAGGTTTCTGAACACTGCAAAAGAAGCCACAAGTAGGCGCGGCCAACCGTCGCCATTTTGTTAGCGCGTCATCGCACCGAACGCGGCATACCAAATAAGGGCAAAGAGGCGGAGAGTGAGCGGAGCTACAGACGCATGCTTGATTCTCAGCCTTTTGCTTAGACCTGGATTAAAACAGATTTATTACTTTGGGAGAACGCTTAATACTTCATTACCTGTGACTCGTTTGTGTTCTGACCACATGTGCTTGGTTGAACACTATATCAATAAAGTGTTTAGACTTTTAAAAACACTGTTGTAACACATTAAGCCACTAAACATTGTTCTTATGACGTTTTTCGACAGGAGGAAAACCCGAATTACTATCAAACACTTCAGATATAGTCTGTGTTAGTAAATGCAAGGCTGTTTATAAAATCCAGCACTAACACTGTATGACAACGCTTCAGATGACTGTTTTATAGCCTACAGCTAATCAATCTGTCAGATTCTGGAGTGCAATACTGGTCTAAAGAACATTTAAATGATAAATGATCTTACATAAAACAAATACATTTATAGAGATGGTATAGAAGTATATCATTTCACTCACCTGTGAAATGAAGGCAACTTGAACGGTTTGTAAGCACAATTAAGTCCACACAGCATGCCATATCATCTGATAATTGCAGGAAATAATTCCAAAATGCAAATGAAGGTGTAAAGAAACATTAAACCAAACAAATACACGATTTATTTGCCGAGCTCAGCGGCTAATTAGCCAGAATCAGCTGAGGTGACGAGACAGCGAGCAGCGAGGGCTAGCTGTCACTCAAGTGGCCACGCCCTTAATTATGCAAACTTAATATAACCTAATAAAAACGAAACGAATGAGTTATAAAAAAATTCACCCCCCTCAGAGTTGTCATGAAGGGTAATCATAGCTATATGCACCAAAGCCATTGTTTGTACCTGGCTGTAAACATGTTTTTATCAGCTGTAAAAATGGCCAATTTACCAATGCAGAAAGAAAGCCCTTGGACTTCATGGAGCCAGCCCCCCAAGGCGAGTCGATGAATTGCAGTTTTAGTTACTTCCGTATTGGCTTCCCGAGGGAGAGCGGGAGGTTGCCGCTTGGTGTCAACCTGGACCATAATGGTCAATTTTTGAGGTTTGTATCTCAGCTAAAAGCTGAATAAATAAGCTTTTCGGTGGTGTATAGCTTGTTATAATAGGACCAAGATAAATAAATAAAAAATTTGAAAATTGTCTTTTAAGTTGTTCAAGTTAAGTGCTTGAAATTGCGTATTACTGATCCATAATTCAGTTTGGATATATTTATGGAAGAAAACCTACACAATTTCTTCATGGAAGATGATATTTTGTTAATATTCTAATGGTCTTTGCCATAAATTAAAAATAAATAAATAAATAAATAAATTTTAATTTTGACTTGTACAATACATTTTTGGCTATTCCTACAGATATATCATATATAACATGTTGTGGTCCAGCATCATATATATGCCATTCTAACTATTTTTGAATGCTTTTATGTGTTCAGTGTAGTCATTTGCTTAAAATTTTGAGATTAAAATTACTTTAATTATTTATTAAGTTGAACATGATTATGAAGGTGAATAATTAATATTACTTGTATAATTAATTAGTATAAGTATCAGTGTGATACACTTAAGAAGAGATATTTTTCAAACATTTTAAAATATTCAATAATAATAAGCAAATTATTAAAAAAAAAACTTAATATTCGAATGGTTTTTGCCAATAAAAAAACAAACAAACAAAAAAACGATAATTCGGACTCATACAATATACTATATATTAGGGCTGGACGATATGGCAAAAATTTATATCACAATATATTTCTTAATTTCGGTCGATACGATATAATTTCGATATCGATATGGACAATATTAAAAAGACAGGAAAAAACTGCCAAGAGCGCACACAATGAATGTCTGTACCTTCAAATGACTACATGTGAATTTGTAAAGTCTATAATACCTCCAGGCTCTTATAACTTAAAAAAAAAAAAAATTATTAATTAATTAATGTTCACTTTTTATTTGTATTTAGCCTTTACAAGCAATAAATGTGAAATAAACTATCAAATAAATAAAACTCTCAGACTTAGCTTATTTCTATATATAGATTGGGCATAAATTAATTTTTTTAATCTAGATTAATCTCGAAATTAATCTAGATTAAATGGCTCATTTGAATTCTGCTGATGGCATTCAGAATATGTGTGCTACCAAAATAATAAGTCTTTGAGAACGGGTTTCTCAATCCAGGTGGTGCATTAGACCTGGGGCTCATCTCCTGTTTCCAAAATGCATCACAAACTGCTTGAGAAACTGTTCTACTATGATAATTGATGATGAAAAAAAATGCTGTTCAATAAGATGTACTTGTGTTTACTAACTGTTTATTCAGTTAAACATGAATGTTGAACTGTAGGCCTACATAAGCTCCAAACAGTGATTTCATACTTGCTTTTAATGTACGTACATACAGAAAATGCTGCTTCGCAAAGGCAAGTTCACAGAGCCCTGACAGTGTCAAACATTGAGTATGTTTACATGGGCAACAATACTTTAATACGATTTTAACATGATTCAAACAATACTGTGATTAAGAGTCTACCATGTAAACAGCGATTTTTGATTACTTAATGCGACTAAAGTCATAACTGAACTAAATAGAAAAGGAATTAAGACGTGGAGTATGCAGATATTAGTGGCATTACTGACAAACTATTACCGTCATGTAGGACTTTTCGCCATATTTTCCGACAAGATCCACACAGGCGGCTGTCACTAAAGGATCGCGCACACACAAATACAGGCGCGCTCACACACACACACACCGCGAAATGCGAAAGTTTTTTTTCTTTCCAGTTGGCGTGAGTTATTAAATTCCATAACACTCTCACCAGTCCTTACTCATTATTTGAGTCTAATACCCCAGTTTGTCACGGCGCATGAAGGAAATGTTTATGAGTTAAAGTGAAACTGCCGAACTGCAGTTAGAGTCAGGCATCCTGCGATTGTTGCTAGATCGGATACGTTTGCGGCCGGAAGTTAACGAGAATAATTTATGTTATTTATGAAATTTCTGATTTATTGTATTTTTTTAACGTCTACCCTCACCCCAACCCTAAACCCAACCGTCACAGAAGCGTAAAAACAGTAGTTGTACCGAGTATTATTTATGAAATCTATTAAATTACCCAATAAATTGTATTTTATAACGCCTACCCCCACCCCAACCCTAAACCCAACCGTCACAGTACTGTAAAAATATTAATTATTGTTATACAGTGTCATAAAAAAATGCCGCTATATTAATGTGCATATATCTCCTCCGGCCGGCCGCGTATCCAATCTAGACTTTACCCACTGAAAGTCATTCAGTGACAAGTGATAAAATGTATAAGATCTTATGTATATAATAAAATATATATATGCAAATTTATATCGAAATACTGGAAATGGATTCAAAACTCATATCACCGTTATAAAAAAAAAATCTATCACGATATATATTGATATCGAATTATTGTCCAGCTCTACTATACATATATATATATATATATATATATATATATATATATATATATATATATATATATATATATATATATATATATATATATATATATATATATGTAGTCATTTGCTTAAAATTTTGAGATTAATCTTCACGAGACTTTATATTATTCATAACAAAGTAAAATCTGTCAATATTTAATCACTGACTACACTTTCAATTACATGTACACAAGTCACGTTTGGCTGATCATATGATCTCAACATGCAGTCATCATTGGTAATGCAGAATAAAAATAGCTGTTTTTATACCTCTGATATGACTGGATTCTTAAGCTTCAATTGCCCAAGTAACTCTCCCATTCATCCTATCAGCGCTTTTACTGTTTTAATGTTATCTGAGTCTGTCATTTCTGCATTAAAGGCCTGATGTTGGCAAGGCTTCTCAGACTGTCAGCACCTTGCGTGTGGCCTGTGCTTTGGGCTCTGGAGGCTAAAGGTCCTGTCATTCCTGGTTTTGGGGTGGGGGGTGAACGAGGTCTGGAAGTAGAAGACTATGATAGGCTGCTGTTTGGCTGTGTTGGGAGCTCATAAATAATTTGGGGAGTCGTTGCCACTGTAAATCCTGTCTAGTATTAGAAGCATTGCAGCAGCTGTTAGCATGCTGTCCACTGAGTGGGAGAATGAACACAAGCTGACTAATTTGACATTATGTAATGAATTGAGACAGACTAATGCCCATATATTCTTTTTTATATTCCTAAAAAATCAAAAAGCTTGTGATTGGCCATTGTGTTAGTAACCTCAGTGGAAAAAATGTCATTTTCCCTGTTAAAAGTGCGTTCAGTGCTCAAATTGGCAGTTTTTTTAATTCATATTTCACTTTAAGCACAACATTTTGTAATAGATTTTGTTTAATTACAGTTTTTTTTTGCTCCATACCATACATTTTCTTTAGCTTTTTGTCTTTTTTCCCAATTATTAATCTCACATTAATCTCCAACCCTGATGGATGTAAACATGTTAATGCTGATGTACAGGAAATACACTGCTATAACCTCTAATCATAGATATATACATTAGATGTCGCCTACCCTGCTGTTGTCTATTAGAACGAATGCGTCAATAGAGCCGCCATTTTAGTACAGGGTAGCGCTTCTTTGAAATGAATGCGGGACCAAGGTGAAGTGGAGGACTGTGACCATCCAAAGCCAGAGAAATACACATATATACATATATCTATGATCGGGAGTTTTCCCCGGTGGTCAGTATGCAATTTTTTTTTTTAAATTACGAAATATTATAGTTTTACATCACTTTTCTACATTGATGGATGTGACCGCACGGGCATTACCGACAAAGAGTATGTGTTTGGCTGCATGGTAATGTATTATTCTCCTTCCTTGTTTAATTTGATCTAATCCATGTCCTAAAACCAAATCACACCCCCTCTCCTGCTTTCACTTCTCATTCTAACGGAGGGAGCAATTCGTTTGTGAATGAATCTCCGTTATGAACGACAATAATACAAGTTTCTAGCAGTGCAGCATCTTGTTGTCACATAACATTGTTTGCTTATTTTATTCAACAAAACTAGCATAAGCCTAGAATTTAGTGCGAGTTGGTGCTACTTTGCCTTATGGTGAATGCAGTAGGAGACTGTATTATCATCAAATAACACAAAAGTTACTTTAGCAAAAGTTCATAACATACAAAAACATAAAAAACGAAATCTTACCTATGAAATGTTCTGCCTTTGTGGTTTGTTTTCTTTGTTTGCTCGTTACTACATCCGTACACAGCGCTAAAGTCCAGCATCTTCACTTTGGCACACTGTCTTGACTAGTTTGGTTAAATGAAATTTGTCCTAGGAGCACTGTACCAATGTGGCGGCGCTATTGACGCATACTCAGGGTCCCTATGTGATATCTAGTGTTTATATCTATGACCTCTAATAATGTGCCACAAATAGGAATGTAACGATTCACCTGGCTCACGATTCGATACAATATGCGATACTAATCTTATGATTCACAATTTGAAACATTATTTGAAAATAATTTAAGGTGAAGAGCCCTTTAATTTTTTCCTAAATGCTGCACATTTTCTGCAAAATAATATATTTTCTTCCATAACTAAATTGCTATTTTAAAAACAATTAAAGTAAAAAAAAAAAAAAAAAAGAGTAATACAATCTAAAGAAGACTCATTAATATAAACAAACTAAAACTTTGACTATGCTGGGATTTGACATATTTTAAAAGAAATATAGGCATATCTATGTTTTCTGGCATAAGCTGAGGTCTTCGCACATTTACAGAGTCCCCTGCTGAAAAAAACTTATTCACTGGGGACTGAGATGGCTGGTGTGGAGAGGAAAGCCATTTATAAACCAGAGAGCAGTGTACACAGAGGTGGTCAATAGACCCTCTGATCAGGGGACTGTCCATTGGCATAACATACTGATTATAAAATTACTTTAATTAATTAATTATATACTGGGATAGAGACAGGAGTTGAACATGATTATGAAGATAAATAATTAATATTACTTGTAAAATTAATTAGTATAATTATCAGTGAGATACACTTAAGAAGAGATATTTTTCAAACATTTTTAATTATTCAAATTAAATTATTAAAATATGCATAAACTAATTTGAAAAGGGTAAAAAATAATCTAATAACTAATTCTGTAACAGAACAACTTTCTCTTTCAGTGTGAAAACATCTTCACACTTCCGCTATAAACACTGATGCACAGTGTGATCTCCATTGCATTTGTCAGAGCAAGCGGAGCTGCAAATCATCCGCTTTGCGTGGTTTGGCTTATTGATAGATTTTTTTGTGTATAAACATCTGTGACAGTAGTTTTTCACTGTGCTGACGGTTTATGTGCATCATATTTGTTATTCTCTTAGTGTAAGTAATCGTCTTTTTGCAGTATTTGCACACGGTTTGTTGTTTTGTCTGGTGCACTTCACCGCTGTCATTTTACTCTGCCTCCCCACCTCTTGCTCGCCGCTGATGTGCAAGTAAAGCGAGTTTGCGCCTATAAACACAGCACCCAATCTGTTCAAAAAATGTATTGTGATTCATTCAACATTTCTACTGATTTGAATCATCACATATTTGAATCGATTTTCAACTGAATCGTTAAATCCCTAGACACAAACTAGGTAAAATTTACCATTGAGGTAGTTCTTCCAATGTTCATCATCAGTCTTGAGCTTCAATTTAAATATTAAAATCAAATGTCATTTGAACAATACTACAGTGTGTACAAGCTGAAATCGCTGAAGCCTTTGGAGCTGATATTAATATATAGTAATTAGTAAAGAAGTAAAGGCATATATTACGTTTTATTTTTTGGCGATAATTGCTGAAGCCATTACCAAAATGTATGAAATTAAATTAGCTACATTAATCGAAATGTTTTGAATTCAACGAGTTATTAATCATTAACTAAGAAAATAACATCACCTAAATTCATAAAATCCACACACGCACACAAGTTTATGCTAACTATAATTTCTTTATTTGAGATGTCAGGGTGGAACAAGACCTGGCTCTTTCCTTCTGGTCTGGTTTGAAGGACACAGGAATTCTGTGTGTGGTTTGAGAACAGTCTGCTAATGTTTAACAGCACTTCAGATACTGCTCTGTTTGTCTGAGTTGTCTCTGAGCCTTGGCATTGTCTGCATGTGTGTTTATACAGGCACAGTGAAGCCTATATGTGCAGTCCACATGTGTTAAGCCAGACCCTTTTATTTAGAAGACCTGTAAAAACACTGTCTTCTCTGAATCATTAGGACCTAAAAGGACAGTTCCACCAAAATACTGTCACGTTGTTCATGTCATGTTGTTCCAGACTTTTTTTCTGTCAGGAAAACACCATCTTGAATTTGACTTCGTTATAGTGGGATGTTTGAGACTGCCTTGAAATCTGTTTTGCTCCAAAGGATTTGGCAACACTGTGATGACCAACACATTTTTAGCATTGCATCATTATAAAAAGCTGTTTTAAGACTACATTTTACTGGTGGTCCTGGTACAATTGCTGTCTCTTGGGACAAAGACTGTTGAAATGTGGGAGAAAAACATTCTGGAGATCAGTTTCCCTGACTCTTTATGTGGTCTAGTAGCAAAACACAGTGAAACATTTACACACATGTGATGCTAGTTTACGCTGAATTGATTTTTACAGATTCACATTCATCTTTCACTTTCCCTGTGGAACTGTTGCAGTGTTAAGTATTATTTATAGGCTTTTATGTTAAAGGGGTTTTTATTAGCTTTTTTTGATTGCATTTAGATTAGCATGGACGGCATATTTAATGCAAGTTAAATGTTTCTCAAGTCATTTTTGTTTTAAATAAATTTGTGATCATGTCAAAATATGGGTGAATGAATCTTTCATTGTCATTCATACAATATTATGTATGCATAAATGAACCTACATAATTGTCCATATATATACAGTTGAAACCAGAAGTTTACATACACTCTAAAAAAAGGAACATAACCATATTTTGAAAAATGTCTGATGGTAAGTCATGCTAAACGTTTACTATTTTAGGTCCGTTACGATTACCTAAATCATTTACATTTGCTAAATGACAGAATAATGGGAGATTTTTTTTTAATAGAAATTAATTTCTAGACAGTCAAAAGTTTACATACATTTCCTTGGTATTTTTTAGCTTTTCTTTTAAACTGTATAACTTTGGTCATATGTTTAGGGTATCCTTCCACAAGCTTCACACAATAAATTGCAGGAATTTTGGCCCATTCCTCCTGACAGAATTGCTGTAACTGAGTCAGATTTGTTGGCTGTCTTGCTCGCACAAGCTTTTTTTTACTCTGCCCACAAATTTTCTATAGGATTGAGATCAGGGCTTTGTGATGGCCACTCCAAAATATTCACTCTGTTATCCTTAAAGCACATTTTAACTAATTTGGCAGTATGCTTAGGGTTAGGGTCATATTTTGAAACTACACAATATCAGTGCATTGTACAATAGGCTTTTTTTTTAAACAAACATTCAAATGTTGTATTTAAATGCACAACAAAAGCAGTGCAATGCTTAAGTAGACTTCTACATTCAAACACAATCATATGTTATGTTTTGAACTGCATAACAATTATGGATGCAGCAATAATAGATTTTGGTTGTACGATCATATAGTCTGAAGAATAATCATGGTTTCACGATTATCACGTCTAATGTAAATGTAAGCTTTATATTAGGTGAGTAAAATGCTGTGTTCATACATAGTCATTTTAATCATTTGTAATAATTTGTCAATATATTTTGTTTACATTGCACTGAAAGACGCTCTCACCGCTACGGCGTGGGACGTTTTCTACTGGGTGTGTCTGTATATTGGCATATATTCTTACATTGGAAATAACAAACTTAAAGATGCGATATATGAATGACCCGCTGCTATTTCCTTAGTGTATAAGCTCGGAACTTTAAACTAGCGCACAGGTGGCATAACTTTGTTTAGTTGCAGCAGTTTCGATCCATGCTACAGAAACACGGCATTGAGAAGACTTTACGATTAAGTATCCAAATATTTTCGGCTGCTCGTGCCACTCATTCGCTTAATGTCAGGTGACTCACCCTCTGCACAGCCTTCAACTGCAGCTTGTGCTGTATTTAACAGACGCACGTCACTTCATAACTATAGCGGCCATTTTTAGACTAAATTTATTTTTGATGTCTTGGTCACACTATTTGGAGGGCCGGAACAAATTGCCTCGGGGGCCAAGTTCGGCCTGTGGGCTGCCACTTGAATAGCCCTGGTGTAGATGTTAATAACGCTGATGGTTGGGTTTAGGGTTGTGGTAGGTATAGACGCTAATAACTGTGATGGTTGGGTTTAAGTGTGGAGTAGGTGTAGACGTTAATAACTGATGTACAGCGCCATCTTGCAGACAACATAGTTTTGACATGTGGATCTCCATAACTTTAAGTTACGCCACTAACGTATTACAAGTTATGCCTCTTCATGTTACGCCCCTGTCTTGCAGTCCGCAGACAGACCCTACTCACGCGACTAGTCGACATCAAGCGAAAAGCGTCACGGCAGAGCACTAAATTCGACCAGTCGACTAGTCTGTGCAACCCCTAATATATAAATGCAAAAGTGATGATAATAAGTTTTCTTTACTTTTAATTGATTAACCTGCACATTTTCATGTATAGAAGAAACCCAAATTGTCAAAGCAGTTTTTTTTTAAATGTTTTTTTCATTTATTTGTTAGTTTATTGTACTTTTTTAGCTTACTTTTGAAGCTCAGAAACCATTTTCATTTGTTGACCCAAAACCAAATTTCAATGTTCTGTATTTGTCTGCTGTGGTCACATATAAAATGAATTTGATTTATAAAAACAAAACTCAACACACACAAACGTGACAAATTTTATGAAAATTGCTCTCATATTTTGTCATACTGAAGTATTTCAGCACCAATTCGCTTTGACCCAATAGATTTAACCATTTTTTTTTAATAAATTGAGGAAGACCAGCTGGGACAGGAAACAAGTATGCATCTCAGTCAGTCAGCAACCGCTAAAGAAGCAGTAAACTTTCACAGACAGCTCACAGAAAGGCATGTTAACATTACACCTCATTCGCTGTTATAGCTACGAATGTTTAACAGTGTTTAACATTGCGTACAGTCCAGCTCCCCATCCAAAACACACTGCTCAAACGTTACACTCTCCAGACCGGCTGAGGATGTTTGAGAGGAAGGTGTGAGCCATATGTATTGTGCTGAGATTTACCAACCTATCAAACCCCGACTCTGTTCCTGTCTTTCTCCTCCACTGTCATTCTGTTAGTTATTTACCCTGGAGATTCAGATGAGTGAGCGCAGAACAAAGGCCTTGCGTCTTGCAGGGTATCCAGGCCTAAACCATCCTGGATAACTTTGGTTGAGATCCTTCAATAGCACATTGAGTAACATATGACCTCACTGCACTGTAACGCCGCTCTTTGTGCGGGGCTTTATAGTAGTAAGCCATTAAAACTAATAGTGTAAGTCACTCGCAGCCCTACAGGCCTTTCCCAGATTTTTGTCGTCCTTGTCAGCTTGTGGAGGAAGCAAACAGAAAATTATTTATGGTTGTGGAAACTGTGGCAGACGTTTGGTTTTACTGCAGATTAGTTTTGTCTTGATTATCTGCTTCAAGATTACTTTGCTTTTTACTATCTTTAATAGTCACAAATACAATAACTCATATATTATGGGTAGCAAGGAGAAGGTTGCAAGCCAAAATTGAATTATTATTTTTTTTAATATAAAAATGCAAATGTATATATTTTTTAATGTTTGAAAATAAATATAACTTAAATGGATGGTTCACCCACAATTTTATAAACTGTTTTTGTTCTGTTGATCACTAAAGTTATATTTTGAAGAATGTTGGAAACCGGTAACCACTGACTTCCATAGTTCAAAATAAAATAAAATAAAATAAACTGGTTTGGAACAAGTTAAGGGTGAGTAAATGATGAGTGTATTTTCATTTTTGTGTTAATTATCAAAAATAAAAAGATTCCATCATAATTTAAAATTTAAAAGGTTAATAATGTATTAAAAATATCCGATTATCATATCCGATCATCTGCATTTACACAGCACATGGCAAAGGTGCAATGACCAGGAAAAAAAGAGCGGGTGCTGACTGACAGCTGATAATTAAAGAGCGCCCTTTTCTCCATTCCTGTATTTAATCTGTTCGCAGCTTTTGACAAGCTGTTTTACTATAGTTTATGACAGAAAAGTTCTCATTTGGCCATCTCGTTTTAATCTAGGCCTTTATAAACCTGTAGGCATCTTAATGTAATGTCCATGGTGTGATTTATGTATGTGATGTATGCAATAGTTTTATAATAGTTTATATTGGTTACGTGGCAGACGTTGCTCTCTCTCTCTCTCTCTCTCTCTCTTGTTAACATCCTTAAATACTTGTGCTACATGACAATATAAAAGCTTTTTTTAGTCCTCGTGTATGAGATTTAAGGTTTGGGACTCTGCTGATGTCCGTTCTGAAATGAAAGCGTCAGAGTTGACAACATTCGCTATGGTTTTTTATGACGCACGACTCGCATTGACAGGTGAAAATCCGATCTACCTGCTTACACTGCAGACACGAGGGCACAGATCCGATTCATATCGGATAAATTTCCACATATGAACAAGGCCTGAATCTAATTTGAATAAATTGGAATCCATGTGATTTTTTTCCTGCTTACACGTAGGCTACATGTACATGGGCCATATCTTATCTGTGCCACATGACAGAAAAAAACGGAGTTGAGTCACTTGAACCTTGCAGTGTAAATGCAGCCTTATTCGCTGGGAGACATTTAGGAGACATTCATGCAAAATGCATCTTTGCACCTAAAAAAGTGAAACGAAGTGCTCTGGAATAGTTTAAAACAATCGTCATGTCAACATTCTATAGTAAACAAATCCCGCAATGCTTGCCCCGTTTTCAAGCTCTTCTGATTGGCACACTGCTCTAGAACTGAACGCAAATGGATTGGTTAATATCAGCTGTCAATCATTCAGTCAGAGCTTTCTGCCTTCAGGTGCCTTCAGATGAGAGAATCAAAAGCACACTAACAGATTTTGTTTTAGAAACCACCTAAGGTTACAAATCATGGCACATGTATTTAGTGATATACTCTTCGAAGAGTGGATAAGACTCCTAAAGCCATTCACTGTAAAGTCTGTGTATTCAGGTAACAGTGTTTGCCACTGAATCTACACTTTTTAAGTGCAAGATGTTCTATTTAGTCCTATATTTAATCGTCAGGATGATTTCAAATGCAATAAATCTGTTAATATAAAACTTGTAGTAAAGGTGCATTCTTGGTGGGCGTGACAATATTTTGACCACGTTTTTAAAGTTAGGAGCACCAGTGCTACCAAGCAAAAAGGTTTATTTTGAGCCCTGTCTGTGAATAATACCAAAACCATAAAAGCACTTTCTCTCTCTCTCTCTCAAAAAAAAACTGACTTTTAATAAATTAGCTATTCTTGTATGTATTGCATCTTCTTGTTGAATTGCTGAATACCTCCTCAATTGTAAGTCACTTGGGACAAAAGCATCTGCTAATTGACTAAATGTATATATGAATATATTGAATTGACGTCTTATGAAGCAATGCGATTAGTCTGTGAAAGAATCGACATTATTTACTTTTTTACATTATTACATTTTAATCCTCAAACAATCCTGAGCACTTTTTTGAGGATCATGAATCCTCCCTTTCAGTTCAAGTCTACCTCAGAATTAAAAAAAAAATGCTTCATGATGGGTGTGGAGCGCTGCGAGCAGAGGGAGGTGTGGGTGTGGCCGGCAGACCAGGGAAAAAAGAGGGGAGCGAACAACTGTTAGTTGGCACACAAAATCAGACTAAAACAAAATCTGACACAAAACGTGAGGAGACACATGATTTTATAGTTTACAGAGAAATAAACAGTAAGTAATTTAATGCCCTGCTCCATATATACCTTATTCATAACAGGTTATTCGTTATTTCATATATACACATAACCCCAATTTGTTATATCATTATAAAGATAATCATGTTTATATAAACACTATAAATGAGGACGACTTCTCTCCTCAATCCCCAGGTCTGAATGCAGACACAGTGGATAGCAGTGCAGCAGCTCTCTTTCCCTATCTATTTCAACCATTAGCCCACAGCATCATCATTCTCCAATTCTCGTACAGCTCTCCCGACAAAAATGCTTACTACACACAAACAGCTTTGCTGCATTGCGGGGAAAACCATGCAACAAACCCCGTGGATCATGGACACAAACACATACGACCCTTCATGAATGGCTAAATACTGCGTGGTGCGTCTCATAGCTTGGCAGGTCTGCCTTGCTTTCGGAAAGCACGTGCTCTCATTAATAATTAAGAAGCAGGGTCTTCTCATAGGATAAGAAAACTCAGCTATTAATAATAATGAGAAACCGACGCGTCATCACTGGACAGGCAGATCGACACTACATCACCGATTTTGATCCCACCCCAAAAATGATTTTAAACCTGGAAGATGAAACTAGAAAAGCTCGAAATTATTCTGTTTTCCCCACAATTAAAGCTGACAGGTGCTAACTTTGTCTTAACTGATGCTCAACACACACAAATCTGTTAAAATCTCAAAAAAGTACTCAAAGGTCTCTTGAACTTTTAATGTTCTTCTAAAAAATAAAATTTGCCTGAGAGAGACTAAATTAACAGCAGATTTTCATGTTTGGGAGCGCATGAGGAAAAACAAGAATGTGATAAAAATGTGTTTTTCATAATTAATAATTATAATAATTAATAGTTTTTTAACAAAATGATCACACTTTATTTTACAGTACAATTATTGTGTTAATTAACCATTACAATGACTTTTGACTCAAACTCCTAATTTGCTGCTAATAGTTATGAAAGTAGTAGTTAAGTGTTGGGTCGGATTAGGAATGTATAAAAGATCATGCTGAATATGTGCTTTATACGTACAAACAACCAGCCGATATTTCAATAATAGACATGCAATAAGCTAATAATTAATCATGAGAATTGCTCCTTAACCATTGAAATTTATTACGAGCACCCCTCCCTGGTCCCAGATTGAAAACCACTACTTGATACTTTATCTAGACTTCTGAAAAATACCAAGAAGTAACATTTTTACGACTCCTGAAAACCCAATCCAAATGTGCGTTCTGATCGGAAAGAGATTCTTAGTTTCTTGTATTGTCCGCACTCCATAAACGACACCTGTTGCTCATCATTTGTCAGTCTGATCTGTCCCCCGCTTATTAACACTCATTCCTCATCCAGAAAGCACACTGATCTGTATCCGTTACTCATCAGTCCTTCTCATTCTCTCTGATTCACTCGTCCTCCTGCCTGCAGGTGCCAGACCATGATGTCACATGTTGGGTGTTCCCATAAATCAGTGTGTCATGCCTTTGTTCGGCTCCTCACCTCCTCTGAATCTCCCTCTGCAGTGCACATTGTTGCCATATGTAGCTGAAAACATCTGAACGCTTCTCTCGGTCTCCGCACGCATGCACTTTTCCTGCTTTTCAGGAATCCAGCAGCCACCGTGTCATCATAATTTATTTCTAATGTATCCACATGCACACCCTCTGATTTACAGATGGCTCTGAGTCTGTTTTTAAAATCTGGGTGAGTAAACAGTGCTGCGTTTCAGGCTCTCGGCGTGTCATGCGCTGGAGGGAAACCGTAAAGCTCTCGAGACAAGATGGTTCTCTTTGGTTCTCGCTTCGTAAATGTCAGCGTGGTGAGAGAGGGACCTCCTGTTTAGTGTTTTAAAGCAGGTCGTCCCGCATAAGTAATGGACGTAGTGCATTATTATAGGTGGGGAGTGTTCAGTGATGGTTGAAAGTCAGAGACTGCTGGGGAAAAGGCTTGTTTTGTTTACTTCACTATTATACTGTTTTATATATATACATACACACACACACACACAGTTGAAGTCAGAATTATTAGCCCCCCTGTTTATTTTTTTCGAGATTTTTTTCAACACATTTCTAAACATAATAGTTTTAATAACTCATTTCTAATAACTGATTTATTTGATCTTTGCCATGATGACAGTAAATAATATTTTACTAGATATTTTTCTAGACACTTCTATACACTTCTATACAGCTTAAAGGGCCACGAAACCCCCTGTCTCACACCTCTGTTTTGAAAAAAGTCAGGAAAGTTGGGCGTGTCCAGCTCTGGGAGTGTGGGAGTGTCGGGGGAGGGAAAGAGGGTAAGATATGCATAGAAGGGCGTTTCCATTTGGGCGCGCGCTTAGTTTCACAGGCAAAACAAACAGAGAGAGACTGATTTGATACGCATGGCGAATGAGAGAAAAAAAATCCTCCGCATTTCTCTGTAACTTATGTATTCGGTAGGTAGATAGCGTCAGAAAGCCGTGTCTGTATAGGCTATCCTGTCACAAAATGCGGCGAAAATCCTGCACGACGGGAATAGTTTGTGTTTTTATGTTTACACTCAGAGAGCAGCATTTACAGCGGATCTTTTAGTCTATAATATTGTACTGTAATATTGCAGTGATATTAACATACTGTAAACTTAGTAACTAAATCATTTTGACTGAGGTATGTCTTTAAAAACTGAAAGAGCACTGCTGAAGATACGACAAACTTTGTAATCTGGGTTAAACAAAGAGCACTGATCGCACACACTTACCTAATCTGTAGCGACAGGACAAAAAGGAGACGAGCGACAAATCCGGATTTCACCATTTCCAGATGCGAAAAGCTCTCGGGTAAAAAATGTTCCTTACAAACGCATTTCTGTCGCGTGTCGCTTGCACTGTAATCCACACCTGAGTCCAGCATCTCTCTCATAGAGGGAAAATGAAAACAAAACCTTGTTGCAGCACACTAATAAACGCAAAACCGATGACTCTTGTCTCCAAATTCTTGTTCTTTCACTTGTTTTGGCAACACAACGTGGCGTCTCTCTTCCGTCTGTACAGTGTAAACAGGTAAACAGTCTCCGGAGCTATCATGCATATTAATGAAGTTTCACGTCATACACAATAGAGCGCGCTGATTGGTTTGAAGCACGTCTTTCTCATGAATTAATGCCGACACTCAGATACGTCAGAATGTTCTGGAAAAGACAGACAGCCACTCTCCACTCTGAATTTACACCTAAGTATCTCATGGCCGTGACGTAGCTTCAAAAAATCGTTTCAAACCGGAAGAACGAATTTGCTCAAAATAACGCAAAAACAACCAATTTTCACTTTTTAGTGCAATATATGTGTCCTAATAGTGTTTATAGCAGCGTGGGACACAGATATGACTGTCAACAGCTCAAAAAATGTGTTTTGGTGTTTCGTGACCCTTTAAAGTGACATTTAAAGGCTTAACTAGGTTAAATGCAAGTTATTGTATAATGATGGTTTGTTCTGAAGACTCTGAAAAAAAAAATTAGCTTAAAGGGGCTAATAATATTGACCTTAAAATGGCTTTTAATAAATTAACAACTGTTTTTATTCTAGCCAAAATAATACAAATAAGACTTTCTCCAGAAGAAAAAATATTATCAGACATACTGTGAAAATTTCCTAGATCTGTTAAACATTATTTGGGAAATTTTAAAAAAAGAAAAATAAATTTCAAAGGGGGGCTAATAATTCTGACTTCAACTATTTTGTAAGATACTATTATTCAGCTTAAAGTGCCATTTAAAGGCTAAACTGTGCTAAAGTTACCTGGGCAAATTAGGAAAGTTATTGGATAACATTGGTAGCCAACTGAAAAACTTTTGTTCCAGCAAAAATAAAGGAAATTCAAAAGAAAGAAAACACTATAGGAGATACTTTGAAAAAGTCTTGCTATGTTAATCATCACTTGAGAAATATATATTTTTTAAATTACATATTTCATATGAGGGCTAATAATTTTGCATATAAATTCTTCACCCGATAAAGATTTGATATGCTTTCTATGCTTTTATAGTCAACTAAAACCATAAAACCAAGAAAGGTTTTCATTTACATAGTTTAACTAAAATAACAAAAACAAAATTATGTTTTAAATAACTTTTAACTAAAATTAATATTAAATATTACATAATACTGATCTATTTTAAATTCCAGATGTTCAACACACTTTTTTCAAACCTGTATATTCATACTTTGCACTGCAGCTTTATTAATCTTGAATCATCATGAATGGAGGCCATTAGGTAAAACCTTGACCCAATCCTCTTGAAGTAAAGCCTATTTTCTCCAGACTTCATGGGTCTGCTTGTATATGTGACTGGAAATCCTCACCCACATCTGACAGCTTAACTTGCATTGCTGTCTAGTCTGCTTTACCTTCCGTGACACTTCTTGTTGTCCTCCAGGATGCACTGGTCTCTTTCTCCATGGGAATCACTCGGGCCTCGGGGCAGCCATTTTGTGGGCCTCTTGTGGCCCTGTGAAGGGGCTTTTCGGGAGCATTTTCATGTCAATGGCAGGCTATAAAACAGACTGGGGGGTCCGACGGGGCTCCTGACATCTCACTACTCGCAAGCAGTTGCCAGCAGACGTAATCCAGCAAAGATTAGCATGCCAGACGTGATGGAAATGAGTGTTAAAAAATGGAAACGCGTATATACACATAGTGGTCATAAGTTCAGGGTTTTATTAATGTTTTTAAATGAAGTATATTCTTCTCACCTAGGCTGTTTTTACTGTTAAAACTGCAATATTACATTGAAATATTACTTTGTTTTTAAGTGATTGTGGTTTAAAATGTAACTTCCTATTTTAGTTAATTTACAGCAACATTACTGCAGTCTTCAGTGTCAGTGTTCTGAAATCATTCCAGGGTTCCACACAATTTATTCAGGTTGTCCCAACTCAAATCGATTAAGGTAACTTAGCCAATTAAAGTGGATTGAACATAAAACAATTAAGTTATCAAAAGAAAATCTCAAGAATGGTTTTGTTTAAGCTCATTTTACATAAGTAGTTTGAACAAGCAGCAAAAATGATTCTTTTGAGCGTAGTACCATTCAAATGTAACATAAAAGAACAAATTTACAGTTTTTTTGAATCAAAATTCATCGCAGTTGCCACAAAATTATGAAATATGAAGTGTTTTTAACACCGATAATTATATGTCATTTATTAATGATTGAATACCAATTCCCCCCCCCCCCCCCCCCCCCCCCCAATATATATTTATTGGCTTTTTCTTTAACCTTCAGAATAGGGGTGCAAAAGCATCGATATCGCAATGTGATCATTCACTGTAGTCACATCACGAGAATACACAATGTTGGATCTGGATTATAATTCACCATTTTGCAAGTGTTTTTTGAGGCATGTGACTGTGACGGTTTTAAATACATTCAGGCATAATAAATTGTACTGTAACTCTGACAAATTAATAACGATTAATTTCATTGAGTTTTTATCAAACGAAGACTATGAGGTATTATTTTGCATTTGATTATTCAATGAATATAAACAGTAAAACACTATTTATTTATTTATTTTTCTTTATTGAATTTATCTATGCTTGTAGATTGTTTCTTATGTTTTAAGCACATGTACTCTCTTACAGAATCATCCCAATCAATCTAAAATTATAAATTCTTTTTTTTTTAAATAGTTATTCAACAAATCTAGTGAATTTCTATTTCGCAATATATATTGCAGAATAAAAACATATCGCAATGTTAGATTTTTCCAATATGCTGCAGCCCTACTTCAGAACTAAAACATAGAAGAAAAAATTACAAGCTTATTCTGAATCCTTGAAGCATCAGGATGAAAAAAAAAACTGGTGTTGGTGCACAGAAAAGTCTTTTTAAAAACCTTACTAGCTATGTTTTCATCCAAGATGTGAATTAAATTTATGCACAAAACTGAAATATTGCATAAAAGATATGTGAATATATCACTGTATACATCCAATGAGTCAAAGAGAACTTCCTTATTAACTGCCGCCAAGTATCAAAAAGAAAAATTTATTTGCTGCTATAGGAAAAGCTGCTTGTGCATTTGCTTATTTAATAAATGACTTGCGCCTCAGAAGACAATACCAACACGCAATGAGGCATTTGGCGCAATGATGCTCTTGATAGTTCTTGAGGTGATTAATAATCTAATAATAATACTGTAATGGTTAAGGCATTTTAGAATGACCAAACATTTCAGATGTTTTACAATAGCTATGTTTCCATCCAAAGATGCAAATTAAATTTATGCGCATAACTGGAATATCGCATATAAGATGTGCGAAGGAAGCAGCATTTTCATCCAATGAGTCAAAGAGAACAAAATCGTCACTTCCTGATTAATTGGTGCCAAATATAAACAGTAAAAACAGAATTTGCTGCGGTAGGAGAAGCTGCGTGAATATTTTTCTTATTTAATAAATTACTTGCACCTTAGAAGACAGTATGCCGACATGCAATGAATGTGCAGTGGCGTTTGAAGGCGTCAGATGCAGAGCACAGACACTCTTGAAAATCCTGGAGGTGATTAATAATATAATAACACTAATACTGGCATTTTTGAATGACCAAAACAACATTTAACATGATCTCTTATAACAAAATCACATGACTTTTTTATTGTGCATGAATTTGTTTGGTTCAAGTGTTCCCATTGTAGTTTATGCGCATTGAATAAAACATTTTTCCTACTCAGTTATGTGCATAAGTTTTTATGCGCATTTTCAGAATCTTTGCATTTCCATCAAGCATTTTTTAATGCGTTAATCCAAAATGGTGATAAAAGTAGTTGGATGAAACATATCTACTGATCACAAACTTTTAACTTGTTGTGGTATTTAATTTTTGTTCAGTGATACTATCTAATTTTTTCTCTTTCATGTCACCTCGCTTGTGTTAGACTTGCTCTTCTTATTTTGGGGTCGTTATAGTTCTCTTATAGTTCCTCAAAGAGACCAATTAGAGTGGGAGTGAGACAGGAAAATGAAAGACTGCACGGGACATAAAGGCAAGCTATACAGTCTAATTATAAAACATCTGAGGAAACCAGAGTAGCAGGGTGCCTTACACTGCTTTTTTGTCAGAGCTGTTATGTATTTACTTTGTTTCGCCATCAAGCGCGTGTTATTCTGGCGCAGCCGCAGCCTCCTTCCACACATTTACTGTCATGATTGTTTATTTGCATGCCAAGATGCCTGTCTTCATTTATTTGCTCAAAACTACAATAAAACACTAAAATGATGTCCAATTGTATTTTTAAGTTTTCAGTTTAAAATGTCATTGATTTGTTTGATTCAAAGCTGAATTTTGAACATTTTTCAAGTCTTCAATGTCACATGATCCTTCAGAAATCATTTCAATATGCTAATTTGCTGCTTTTTTATGGCCAACTATCATTGGTGCTCAGTCATTAATAATGGTTCTTATTATTATCAGTGTTAATAACTTTTTTCTGTTTCACTTATTTGTGGAAATTGATACCTTTCATTTTTTGCCAACAAGTTGCCAAAGCTGTTTTGGAACAAGCCTAACAGCCTTTGTAACAGCCTTCTTCCACACATTTATCATCTTCTTTTTTAACTCCAGGTTGTCAGTCTTTTCATCTGCATTTTATCTGATACTTGTTTTTTTTAAATAAATATTTCTCATTCCTTTAGACATCCCAGAATGTTCATCAAGACCGGCCTGCTGGATGCACACCTGTACTGCCTGAAGAGATCTGTGGTGGATTTCTTAGTTCACAACAAGTAAGATATGTTTCATAGCTTTCTCGGTGTCCATTTCTGCTAGTCTCAATTTGTGCCAAAGAACTTGGCGTGCACTTTTATGAGGAAGCCAAAAAAAGAACCTACAATTTTAAAGAAAGAAAAGGTATTTTAAAAAAGAAAGAAGGCAAGCAAATTTCTTACATTGACCATATGAACTTTCACTCATATTGTTGTTATGATGGCGTACTTTATAAAGACCACTTTAAAATACTAATAATAATGACTAATTAAGTCTAAAGCACAATTTTTTTCACCTTCATCCCCTGAGGATTTTGAAATTGAAATGCACTATTAAACCTGGTTTATTGTGCTAAAATCAAATAAATATTTGTAATTATTATATGTTTCTATAATTAAAACAACTTTAATTGAAAAGTTATATGCAATGCATAAAATCATAGATACATATGTACACAATACACCAATCTAAATATACATTATGGGTCAAAAGTTTGGAAACTACAATTGAAGAAATGCATTTATTTCTTTGCAAAACAAATTTGAGTGTAGTACCATTCAAATGTAACATAAAAGCACAGATTTACAGCTTTTATTTATCAACGTTTATTGCAGTTGCCACAAAATTATGAAATATGAAAGAATGTTTTCAACACTGATAATTATCTGTCATTATTAATGATTGAATACCAAAAATAACTGGTTGTAATTGAATAGAAAATCAGCATATTATGATTCATGAAGAAACAGGATTAAAGACTGGAATGATAATGCTGAAAAATCTTATTTTCCAAAATAAATTTATTGGCTTTTTCTTTCATTTTCAGAACTAAAACATAGAACAAAAAAATTACAAACTTATTCTGAATGATTGAAGCATCAGGAATAAAGAATCTAGTAGCCTTGTTGCATGGAAAAGTCTTTTTAAAAACATTTTTAAAATCTTACTAGCTATGTTTCCATCCAAAGATGCCAATTAAATTTATGCACAAAGCTGGAATATCGCATAAAAGATTAAAGATTATTTCTGTGCAAAACGTTAAAACATTAATATAGTGAAGGATCATTTCAAGTGCTAGGCAAAGATTAATCGCAAAAAAAAAAAAATTTTTTTTTGACATGATATATGTGGGGGCAGCACGGTGGCGCAGTGGGTAGCACAATCACCTCACAGCAAGAAGGCTGCTGGTTTGAGCCCCGGCTGGGTCAGTTGGCATTTCTGTGTGGAGTTTGCATGTTCTCCCTGTGTTGGCGTGGGTTTCCTCCAGGTGCTCCGGTTTACCCTACAGTCCAAAGACATGCGCTAATTGGGTAAGCTAAATTGTCCATTGTGTATGTGTGTATGGGTGTTTCCCAGTGATGGGTTGCAGCTGGAAGGGCATCCGCTGCGTAAAACATATGCTGGATAAGTTGGCGGTTCATCCGGCTGTGGCGACCCCAGATTAATAAAGGGACTACGCCGAAAAGAAAATGAATGAATGAATGAATGAATAATATGTGTGGATTAAATATATTTATTATGTATATGTGATATACACACTTGTATAGAAACAAAACTATACCAAACAATTTTGTTAGACATTTAAATTTAGACATAGATATTTAAATCTATATATATGTTTATATATATGTTATATATCATATGTCAAAACAAACTTTTATTTTGGATGCAATAAATCGCGATTACTTTTTACCCAGCGCTAATAATTTCCTTTTTAAATATTTGTAATTAAAATATTTTTTTTATATATTTTGTGTAATTTATTCCCATTCTCCAGCCTTCTATATCACATGATCCTTCAGAAATCATTCTAATATACTGAATTTTTGCTCTGTTGTGATCAATTATTTTTTGTCACTCGATCATTAATAATGGTTCTTCTTTTTCATTATTATTATCAGCGTTTGAAACATTTCTGTTTCATAATTTTGTATAAAATGTGATACATTTTACTTTTAAGTAATTCTTTAAGCTTAAAATAAATGCATTTTTTAAAAGATATATATATTTATTTGTAACATTACAATTGTTTTAATGCCAGTTTTGATTGTTAATTATTCATTCGTTCATTTATTTTCTTTTTGGCTTTGTCCCTTTATTAATCTGGGGTCTCCACAGCGCAATGAACCGCCAACTTATGCAGCATATGTTTTATACAGCGGATACACTTCCAGCTGCAACCCAACACTGGGAAACATCCATATACATTCATTCACACACATACACTACAGACAATTTAGCTTACCCAGTTCACCTATACCACATGTCTTTGGACTTGTGGGGGAAACTAAAGCACTCGGAGGAAACCCATGCGAACACGGGAGAACATGCAAACTCCACACAGAAATGCCAACTGACCCAGCCAAGACTCGAACCAGCGACCTTGAAGCAATCATGCTACCCACTGCACCACCAAGACACCATTGTTTATTATTGTATCCTTGATAAAGTATAAATAAAGTATTATTCAAAAGCCAATTTATAATTATTATTTTTTACAATGCATTTTCTTATGCATCACTCTATTATTATATCTCTTTCATTTGAAAGTGGAAATGAACTTTTTAAATAAAGGCATAGCATTATTTTGGGTTTAATCGAAAAAGCCTAAATTTGAAAAAAACAAAACGTTTTCCTTCTCTTAATAGCAAGCAGCTCATCAGCAGCACATTCACAGAGCTGGTTTAGTGTGTGCAGTGTCTGTAATCCCGGAGCGGCTCTGTGTCTCTACAGTCCCTCCGCTCTCCATTCATCCTCTCCAATAGTCCTCCGTTCCCCTGCCCCTTCGCTCCCCTTTGTGCTCCTGTAACTGACATTGTGAGGCCAGGCGGCCCGCTGTAAAGTGCTGCTGTGCATGGCCTCTCTTAGGTCCTCTCCCTCTCACAGACTTCAGAAAAGCGTGAGGCTTTGACATTTTAATTCGCTCTCCCCCTGATATAAATATCATTTCATCTAATCTGCACCCCCCCCCCCCCTTTTCTCCCCACTTTTCCCCTCATCAAAGTAGTTTGACTTTTTTTATGCTGTCTTTTCTCTCTCGTTCACATTCTTTTTTCCCCCATCCATCCCTCCCTCCCTCCATTTCGCTCTCGCTCTCTCTCTCTCTCTCTCGCTCTCTCTCTCTCTCTGTCGCCCTTGAGCCTGCAGTGCCATGAAGTACTGAAGGAGAAAATGGACATAGTAACTGTTGTTTCTCTGTCTGCATTCAGATGGAAATTCTAATCTTGCCTAAAAGAAAATAAAGAGAGAGAGAGAGAGGGAGCAGTTGAAGGAGGTGGCATAGATGTTGAATTGCTCCTCAAGCATACATGATTTTTTTTAAAACCGTGATTTAACTTCCTTTAGACCATAATTTGATTTTAGATTAGAAATTTAAGTATTTATCTGTGGTTTTACTTCCCTTGGATAGTTTTTTTTTTTTATTATTAAACATTTTAAAGAAAATTTTGAATTGGAATAAACAAATTTGATCTGTGTCAGATTTATTTCAACATTTTTAATGCTTTTTCACATTTCACATTAGCATTAGAGTTGTTAATTCCAGTTGATTCGAAATGATTTGTTCTCATGCATTTTGAAAAATTACGATTGTTATTTGTTTTAACAGAGTGTCCGTGGGCTTTTAAAGTATTAAAAGTTGACAAATCAATTTAGAGATATTTAAGGCCCTTTAAAAATATAAATAAGTTAAACGCTTTTTTACAAGGTATTCAATTTTGTATCATTTTTGGTTCTTCAATTTATAGTTTTGTGCTGAAGTTTGGCTGAATTTTATCTGAATATTGGGGGGCTGTGTAGTTTACGAACTTGATAAAATCCTGGAGTGTATTCAGTGTATAAATAATGTTTTAGTTTAGGATTAGTTTCTTACAATCAGTATTTAGTAAATATACTGTACATTAAAATATCGCTAATGTAACTGGGGGAACCCAAAGTGTTCTTAACATGTATGGAAAGAGTCTTAAAAAAGGTCTTGAAAGTTACTAAATTTTACTCTCTGATTTTTGTACCATGTTTAAGAAAATGTAATTTTTCAACAACAGTATTCCATCCAATTTACAATATAAATGCTGCAATTTAGAGCATGTTTGTTGTAAGAAAAACGATGTTAACATGCTATTAAAAAAATGTATATAAATTTTTGATAACAACAGTAATAAAATACCTATATACAGTAATAATAAGTTAAGAAATCAATATTATATTACAAGATAATATATTATAATGTACAAAATATTCTAATTTTATTGTTCAACAAATGAAATAAAAAGTTATTCTGACAAATTGTATTTTTTCTCAAAAAAAAAAGCTCAAAATGACAATCTTTTTATCAGAAAATGTGCTATATGAGGAGGATTTATGTAGGATCACACTGAAGATGGATTACAGTTGTTAATAACATTTGATTATTTAAATTACACCCCATTTTGAAAATGTATATTTTTATCCATTTCTCAGTGAATATAGGCAATGTATTTTGGTGTATTTAAACTAAACAGATTTATTAAACAGATATATTTATTAAAATAATATTTTACCAAACAGATTTAGAAATTGAAAGATAATACAATTAAATTCAAGTAAAATATAGCAAAAATTTTTGCAATAATATAAAAATATTGCATCTGAACTTACAATGTAAATGTTGCAATTTAGAGCATGTTTGTTATAACAAAAAAGGTGCCAAGTTTTTAGACATGCCATGTTAATATTCATTTTTGACACGGTAACAAAGTAATAATGTTAACTTCTGAAAGAGTTAAGAAATCAATATTATATATTACAATATAATATATTATAATGTACAATATACTGTATTGTTACAATAAATAAAAAAAAAATTTAAAAATAAAAAGTCTTTTTCCCAAAACATAAAGCTCAAAATCACAATATTTTTACCAGATAATTTGCAATATTGGTATGATTTCTGTAGGATCACACTGAAGACTGAAGTAATGATGCTGATAATTCAACTTTGAGTTTAAATATATTGCAATATCGTTTTTTTTTTCTCATTTTAAAGTTTTTTTCTGCATGTTTGTACAGTTGTTTCTGTATATTTTATCAAATAAATGCATATAAAAACCTCCAAATGTAAATGCAAACTGCACTGTAAAACCCAAGTCAACTTTATCAAATGAATTGAGTGTAGTTAACTCAAAATTTACTGACAGTTCATTCTACTCATTTGAAAAGTGATTGAATGTTAAGAAAAAAGAAACCCAACGGATTGAATTGAGTGAAGCCCGAGTAAAATTCTCAGGTGAACGGTCCCTTTAATGTTCGTCACATTAAAAGGTTTTAAGTCAAATATGGACCACAGTGTAAAAATGCTAAAACAGAGTTCTAGGATACATTAGCCATCGTCAAATTAAGCAATCATGGAAAACAGTTAGCAACAGGAACATTCAGGAGTGTTGAAGGTGATGAGTTAATTAAATACCTCATTACTTTAACTTAAATGGAGTAATTTCACAGTACTCATATAGATTAGTTTTTAACTCAAATAGTTTGTTGCAATCGGGTTCCTTAAACGGTTTGAGTTGCCTTAACTTATTGGGTTTTACAGTACTCCGTTAGTTTGAGTTCTCTTCATTTATTGAGTTTTACTGTGCTCAAATTGCTTTGTTTACACTAATAGATTAAGTTCACAGGACTCATTAGGATTAGTTTTTGAACTTAAATGGTTTGAGTTACCTTAACTTATTGGCTTTTAGAGTGTGTAAATGCTGTCTTTGAATTAATTGGTTAAACAATAATTAATCAAATAAAAATATATACATTTTAAGCTCAAAGCCAGTTCTTTTTCCAGGTCTGTCACTTCAATCAGAGGAGAATTAGTGCCGTATTTGGTCCGTAAGCAGTTCTCAAAGTCTTTAAACTCTCAACATGTCACCGAGGATTCAGAAAAGAATCAAAAGCAACAGGAAGCTCACATCAATATGGGTAAGCTTCCTCCTGTGATGACTTGCATGGGCACATTTGATATTTATCAGAATCTTAAGTGTACATAATAAATGTTGACCTTTCACAAACTCACACATGCCTCCACAGATCTCCTCAGCACCAGTAAAGACGAGGCACTGCTACAGCTTGCCCGGGAGAGGTCGTGTTGGAACGATCATCGCGGAGACATGAGCGAAGCCTATCATGGTGGTAAAATACGCTGCTACGTTCACATCATGGAGGACGGCATGTGTTATCGCGTTAACACACTCGCCGCTTATATAGAGGCCAATCGCGTGGTGAGAACAAGCTGAAAGAACTGCTTTCATTAATACTGTAAATAGGGCTATCTGCTCACTGTTCAATATGTTGTTTGAAATGCTGGTTCAGCTGTAATGACTGCACTGAATTGTGGGATGGTTGTCCAATCTCTTAGGTTCCAAAGTTATTTGAGGAACCTCCAATCCATCCAACTGCGGTGGTCTCTGAACGCTCTTTGGTGAGTCCCATAGACAAGTCACTATACTTAAAAAAAAAACATGATGGCTATGAAATAATATCCAGTAGTCAACATTTGAAGTGAATCAAAAATGTGTTTAGGACAAGAATAAATGCTGTTTAATAGTTTTAGGACAACTTTGATGAAGGGTGATGATCCACTTCAAATGTTGACTACTGTATGTGAGCCTGCATTACAATGGGATGTTGCACAGGTATATTTGTTGGCAAATATTGGGGTCAAAATGATAGATTTTTCTTTTATGCAAAACAATTATTAGAATATTAAGTAAAGATCATGTTCCATGAAAATATTTACTGCTGTAAATATATCAAAACTCAGTTGCTCATTAGTAATGTGCATTGTTTCAGTACTGGGTTGCAGATGAAAAGGCATCCGCTGTTTAAAACAAATGCCGGAATAGTTGGCAATTCATTCCACTGTGGTGACCCCTGATATATATATATATATATATATATATATATATATATATATATATATATATATATATATATATATATATATAGGGACTAAGCCAAAGGAAAATGAATTACTTATGATGTGCATTGCTAAGCACTTAATTTCAACCACTTTAAAGACGGTTTACTCAATATTTCGATTTTTTTTAACCCCTTAAATTACAGATTGTCCAATAGTTGTGTCTCTGCTAAATATTGTCCAATCCTAAAAATGGAAATTTTATTTATTTAGCTTTGAGGTGATTTATAAACGCTTATTGTTTTGTGGTCTGTAGACATATTTCTAACCCTAACCTCTTTATCTTGTTTAAAATGCCTGGTTCATCCACAAATCAAATTTACTTGCCTTCAAGCCATCCAATTGACTTTTACAACATGTAGGTTTTTAGCTAAAACTGTGGTCTTTGGTAATTCATAACATTCAAGTCAATGGCAATAGATACTCAAAATGATAAAAATACAATAATAATAATACAATAGAATAAACATACTGTTTGGAGCCACAGGTATTAATTGTGTTTTACCTAAATATTAAAGACACTAATTGAAATAAAAAAAATTGCTTTGTAAAAAAACACATCTTTTTTGGGTCAACATTATTATATTAACTGTTAACGTACTATTAAAATTCAATCTTCCAGACTATTATTATGTATATAAAATAAATGTAATATTGATGAGCTTAATAACATACTTATCCCCCTCTCCATTGTAAAAAAATCAATCTCACACATGGAAGCTCATTCACCAGTGTGGATTGGATCAGGATTACGTCACAAGGCCATGGATTAGAAGTATAATGCTATAAATCACAATTGGTTCATGTCATAAGGTCCTAATGCATTGTCAGGAAGTAAGGTAAAGGCAGTCATTTTTGTTTGCCTCGACATCTCAAAGTGCCAGTAGCCATTGCCTTGCATTATGATTAATTAAGTACCATGGTTTCAGCTAAAATTCTTCTTTTAAAGGGATAGTTCACCCTGAAACAATATATTTTAAAGATAGTTGGAAAACACTAACCATTGACTTCCATAGTATTTGTTTTTGGATGCCAATGTTTATCAAATATCAGAACAAAAAAGCTCAAACTGGTTTGGAACAAGTCAAGGGTAAATGAGGAATTGATGACAATTTAAATATTTGGGTGAACTATCCCTTTAATGTTCTCCTAAAAAAGGTTTTCTTCCATTAGAATACATTACTACTTATTAAAAATGATGTCATCTCTTTTATTTAGGTTGGGAGTGACAGCATCATTGGGCCATCTTGTCAGATATCGGACAAGACATCAATCAAGCGCTCAAATGTTGGCACATCAACTGTAATCAAGGAGAAGGTGAAGATCACCAACTCCATCATCATGAACGGAGTGACTATTGAAGAAGGGTGAGTAGTTCTGACTCTTTAGCAGAGTGTGATGCAGGGAAAAGCCTTTTTATGGGTCATTTATTTGTAGATCAAACCCAGACAGGATGTTTAGCTAAAGTAATGTGCTGCATTCTTTGAATGGTGAAATGTAATCATATTTGACAACATACTAATGAACCGCAGTTTTTAACTAAATAAATAACCCAATTATGTTGCTACAGGAAAGCCATTGGAGAGTCATTTGGGAACAGTTTTGAACAAGAACGAACTCAACTTTTTTTGCATGAATAAAAAAAGACTGTATGAACGCCAGCCAGCAGCATATTCCTTGTGCAGTATAGTAATTATATAATATTCAATGCTTATAGATATTTAACTGTTATTGCACAAATTACATTGCTGTGATAATGAGATTAGAAATCCATTTGAGACTATAGTACATATATAACTGCAGAGCCTTTAAGTCTACAGATTGCATTGAAACTGAAGTAGCATTGTCCTTTCTTAAATGCCAATGTAATAGCTCATCCTCAAGATATTTAAAAGAAAGCTGGAAACCTGTAACCACTGACTTCTATAGTATTAGTTTTTTTGGTCATACTTTATTTTGATGGTCCGTTTGTGGAATGTAAGTTACATTGCAACTAATTATCATTAGATTATAAGTAGACTGTTAGGTTGGGGTTGGGATTGGGGTTAGGGTTAGTGTAAGTTGACATGTACTTGCAAAGTTTCTTATTGTCAGTTAAATGTCTGTTGAAGGACTGTTAAATGTCAGTATCAACAGATATTAAGCAGACAGTCTACTAATGCTCAAATGGACCATCAAAATAAAGTGTTACCGTTTTTTTTATTATGGGAGTAAGTCAGTGGCTACCAATTTTCAGCTTTCTTCAAACATCTTATTTTTTGTCCAGCAGAAGAAGGTTAAAGGTTTGTAAGCACATGAGGGTAGGTAAATGGACAGTAAATTTTCATTATTGGGTGAGCATGGTTCCCACATTAATGAAGTACATGAAAATATCAGGAAATTTGTGGTGAGTTCTAGAGATAGAAAAGGAGAGGAGTTGAAAGTTTGGGGTTTGTAAGATTTTTTTGTCTCCTTATGCTCAACAAGGCTGCAAAGCTGAACAATACACTGAAAAAAAATATTCAAAGATGAATCCTTGGATTTACGAATTTTTATTCTAAGTTATTTGGTTGTAAACTATTTATTTGGGCTACATGTAAACAAACAAGTTAAGTTGAACATTACAAAATTTAATTTGTTTGTTTAAATTCAACCCATATAAACTGTTTGCAACAATTTTGCAGAAATCATTTTTTTCAGTGTACAGTAAAATTGTAATTTATTGTTTTCTAATTTTTGTCAATTTTTAAAAGTAATTAATTGTTTTGATGGCAAAGCTGAATTACGATAGACTTTACTCACTGAATTTTTTTTTTCTCTGCAAATTTGTTTGTTTAAATTCAGCCCAAATAAATAGATTGCAACCACTTAAAAAAAAAAAGTAAATCCAAGGAATCATCTTTAAATTATTTTTTTCAGTGCTGTTACGTGAACCCTTTATTTTAAAGGCCGTGTACACAGCAAGCCAAATGTTGGCCACGTTGGGTCATCACTTAGCATCTGTCACGCTAGTTTGTTCGGTATGTTCCACACATTGTTGAGTTTGGCCGATTTAGCTGATGAAAAAAACTCTGATTGGCTGTCGAGCTATGACTCAGAGCGCAAGAACAAAAACTGAAATCAAACTAGGCAAGCAGTGCAAGTCATGAGACAAAGAAGCCAGCTGTCATTTTGTCACAAATATTTGCAAATGATAAGGATTTTCAAATGTATTTGGAAAAGAGAATCCCTCTGTGGCGAGCTAGAAGTACTGTGAAAATAGTACATAAATGCTGATTTGTTATCGGTATGTATGTGTGCAGCACTAGTTCCAGGTTCTCTTTGTGCAATGACAATTCAGACAATACTGCCTCTTGCAAGTATTGAAAGGTATATCATCTAACACAGGCACAGAATGTAGTACATTCTCATTCAGTCGGCTATTGTCCATTTACTTCGTCACTGCTAGTCCTTTGACATCGTCTTGGTGTATCTCATGCTTAATATGCTGATTTTCGGCTCAGGAAACATTTCTTATCATTATCAATGTTTTAAAGACCATAATGATTTTAGTTTCTTTGATGAACAGAAAAATAAACTTTATTTGATTGAATTTTTTGGTCTTTACTGTCACTTTATTTTTTAACTAACATCTTCTTTATAAAAGCGTTCGTTTCTACCAGGGGAAAAAATAATGACGCCTAATATGTGTGTATATAGTCCTGAAGCATCCGCAGTCTAGAATGTCAGACAGATTGGCTCTACACAGAGCATTTTGTGGTCTGGATCAGATGTGCAGCGTGTAGAAACAAAAGATGAGATTTTGTCAGTAAGGTTAAAAGTGGGCTTGTCATAGACATAATGCGTAGAGAGTGTGAGCCGCTTCTGCCTGCGGGTGGTGTTGGGCTGGATGCTGCTGCTTTTTGTTGTGTTGAGCAAAAGCAGAAACTTGTGTTGTCAGACCCCTAAAGGTGCTCACTGACCCTGAACAGGCCCCCGGTACAACAAATTAACAGAAAAGTGATGAATGTAGATGTAATGATTCCCAAAGAAACAAGTGTCTCACTGCAAGTGTTACATGCGTGACTAAAAGACCCCTCAGCAAACATCGCATGCTTTTTATCTGAGATCATAGACTTGTCAATTGTTTGTTTTTTTTTCACCCAAAACTATTTAGATTTAAGCCAATTTGGGTTAACACTACTTTAGCTTTGCCACTGAATGCAAACTGTCTCAAATCAGCTCTGGGTGGCAATCATAAAGAGTCCCTGTTCGGTAAAAACAGGATGGAAGATCTTTCAATTAAACTAGTCTTTTTTTTTTCCCTTCAAGAAAACAAGCACAGCCAACGTGGCGACTGTTCATGTATGAATTAGCCCGTGCATGAAGAGTGGAGTGAAAGAAAGGATCACGGAAGGAAAGAAAGAAACAGCAACTCTTTCAAAGTATAAAAAAAGTACGAAGGGATTAGGAAATCCCTGGCATTTAAAAGCGCCACTTGCATTTTTGGGCCTTTTGTTTGCATGTAGGAGTGGTTGTTTACAAAGCTCGGGAGGTTCGGGGTTGATGGGACGGGTGTTGGTGGCTTGTGGGGGTGGAGGGCAAGTTGGAAGAGGAAGGGGGGGGGTCACAGCGAGGAGGAGCATAGTGTCAGTAATTAGTGGTATTTCAGCAACTGCATCTTTGGTGGTCTCTCTGTTTAAAACGCCAATCCATGTAATCTCCCATCTACCCCCTCTATCTCACCCACTCGCTCTCTTTCTTCAAACCTCGCTCGCTCTTGTACACACCCGTGCACCTGAATAGAGCGCCCTGTGTAGCTGCCAATAGAAACCTGCCTCCGTCAGCTACAACACGGCAGCGCTTTACAGCGCTTTTTGATCTGGAAAACTGGACGTACTGTCCACAGTCCCTGAGCAATCCTTGAGTATGTTAATAAAACCTTGTGGTTGTACGTTTTTTTTTTTTTTTGTGCGTCACTTGGGAAGGTGTGAAATGGCACTTCCTGTAAGTTCTGTGACATCAGGACACAAAACCGCACTAGGGCTCTCCTGTACGTCACACGTCGATGTTGTTTTTAATATATATGGTAATTCCGCCTAAAGGAAAATAAAACAAGGCTGGTGAAAACATTGAGGTATCGGGTTTCAGTTTGGGGTGGTGGTGATGGGGAGGAATGGGAGGGGGGCTGGAATCGGGTCGGGTGAGGAAAGGACAAGACCCTCAGCTGTGCAATTAGCAAAAAGACATGAAAGCCGAACACTCGCGGTAAATATGTTTCACCGCAAGAGAGTGCAGAAAAAGTTAAGAGTTGGCCCAGGCAAACCGAGTAAACATAAAACTGTGCAAATAAAGTTTTATGGTGCCAAAGCGATCCCAGGAAAATATTATTCTTTGTATGGTGTAAACAGACAGCAGCACAGGGGTGTGTATGTGTGCGTGTGTGTCTCCAAGTGCACACGGTTCAAAGTTAGCAGTTCACTGTCTACAGTTCACATACACAAATATCAGTCCTTCATTATTCTCAGATATGCACAAGGGTTCCAGACGTAAACGTTATTTTTTTGCGTTGCATATCAGCACTTTGAGAGGTTATTATATATGCGCACTTACTGTGTGTTATTTGAATGTAGAAATGTATTTTCTACTTGATATCCTGTACTTTATAATGTGTCCTGTTTTAATTAATCTGAGCAAAGAGTAATGACGGTCTCATATTTTATTGTGATTTTACAGAAGATACACCTTAAGAAGGCATTTAGTGTGACAAGCATATGTGACAAGAATCATTTGATGACATATTAAAAGATCACATTGCAGCCCCAAAATGCTAATTGTTATTCTTTAATCTTTGTCACTATTCTTCAGACCAGTGGACCCTTTTCACAAGACAGTTATGACGTGTTTAACGGTCATCATAATCTTGATTCCTTGAAAGTTTTTAATATTTAAATTTTTTTTTTTTTAAACGTATGAATTTATACATTTATACAATTTATACATTTATATGCATTTATGTGTGTATTATATCATCTTTGCTTCAAATGACAAAAATAAATAAATAAATGAATTACCGCTTATGCAAGGTGTTTGTAATGCAGAGTCTATGGTGCTGTGAAATTTGACGTTATTCTCTTCTCTGGCTGCCGTCATCAGTCTCACACTATTTTTTTTTTTCTTTTTCTAAAAAAATATTTGTTGTATTCTCCTATTCACTGCACTTTAAGTTTACCCAGCAATGACGATTTCCACTACTGAGAAACCCAGAAATGTGAAAAGGGTCTATAGGTCTCAGCGATTTGTAGGAGTTTTAAATAACTTGAAATATAATGAGGTGTTTGAGATGTGGTTTAGTTGTTTACTCATTTTTTTTAATATACTATAAAAGAATGGATCAGTAGGAGTAAAAAAATACAGCTTTATTTTAACAGAGATATACGTTAAGCTGTATGATGACAATTTTGCCCATGTTTTGACATTTTCAGGAAAGTTGAAATTTAATTTCCTTGAAGTAGAAACTTGCGTTTAATGTTTTCTATGTTTAGGAAATCTCTCTTCAATTTAGTTAGATGCAAAAACTATGTAGGATGTTTTGTCCTTGGTCCATCAGTTAGACCAACAGTTAAAAAAACTGTATTGTGTAAATGAATATCTGGCCATTGTTTTAGCAAACTTTCATTCAGTTAGACTTCATTTGTATATGTAGCATTCCCTTTTTGTTGTGTTCATGATTCTTCTAATATGCAGGTTTGCACAGAAATATAATTTTATTAAAATAAATGGGTTAATAATAGTACATAGGGGGTCATTTAATAGTGTATTGCAATGCCAGAAGTTTTCATTTGGTTTTCATTTCATCAAAAATACTACAGATAGATATACAATGTAAAAAATGTCTGGAAATGAGCAGTTTTCTGTATGTTGTGATTCATGTTTTCATTTCTGATTTTGGCCCGTTTATTTATACTTTTCAATTGCATTAAGGGACCTAGATCTTTCTTCCAACTTTCTTCTTTCTTCCTTTCTTCTTGGGTTGGTTTTGTACAACCCCCCACCCCATGAATTTTATTTCTCTTTTAAATATTTCACAAATGATGTTTAACATCATAATTTTCACAGTATGTCTGATAATATTTTTTCTTCTGGAGAAAGTCTTATTTGTTTAATTCCAGCTACAATAAAAGCAGTTTTTAATTTTTAAAAAGCTATTTTAAGGTCAATATTATTAGCAGCCTTAAGCTATGTTTTTTCGATTGTCTACAGAACAGACCACTGTTATACAATAACTTGTTAACCTAATTAACCAAATTAGTTAAGTCTTTAAATTGTCGTTTAAGCTGAATACTAGTGTCTTGAAACATATCTAGTCAAATGATGTACTTTCATCATGGCAAAGATAAAAGAAATCAGATATTAGAAATGGCCCATGGCACAAAAATAGTTAACTACATGTGACAAGTTCAGGTTGCTTTATTGGCATGACATTAAGTACAGTATTGCCAAAACATTTTAGATATGTGTAAAATATGTAATATATCAATATCATCCAATGAATAACATATACAGCAAATGTGGAATAAATTACAGGAAAAATTAATAAAAACAGACAATATCTCTAAATTGATATTTATTAATAATTAATTAATCATTAGAATAAAAATTGTAGATTATTTAAATAAGGCAAATGATTGACCATTTCTAATGGTGTACATATAATTTGCAGCCAGTTTAGATGTCATTTTTCCGAGTATTTAGTAAAGTTTTTTTTTAATAGTTTATTTAAACAATCTATTATTTGCTTTTTCTCTCAGTCTTGCGGCTGTGTGTGCGCTGTCAGCTGTGAAGCTAAGCGGAAAGTAGTCTTTGATAAAAGATTAATGCAAAAACGCGACAACTTTAGAAAGCGAAAGCAAAAGTCGACTCCCGGAAATTGTAGAACCACCAGCCGGAGTCGTAGGACGCAGTTTTAAGCCCCAAAATGGAGCGTCTCTTTGGGTCTCTACAGAGCTCATGAGACTGTCTGAGGAAGTGTTGTTGACCGTTGTTGCGCACACATAATGAGCAGTACAAAATGTGTAGGGCGAGAGAAGATTTTCCTCTGGTTATTCAAACGTGGATGATTGGTTATCTTTGGCAGATACGAAAAAAGTGTAAAAGGATGATAATATTGGTAAAAAAAAAAAAACTGTCACCACTTATACTTGGGCGGCCGTTAATATACCTGGGTGGCCCGCCCAAGTAAAGTCTATGTGTAGGAAGCACTGATAATTATTTTATTTTCTACAAAATAATGTAAAATAACTATTACTTAAGCATAAATTCAGTGTATATTAATGGTTTCTGAAGGGTCATGTGACTGACATCATCACATGAATAAATATTTTTAAATTGTAAAATTAAAATGGTTAATGTAAATTAAAAAACTGTAATTTTAATAATATAAAAGCTGCCTTGTATGTATATAAAAAAAAAACATTCATAGCCACCCCAAACTTTTGAACGGTTGCCTATGCATTTGTTGTACAGTCATTGAAAGCAACATTATTCTCTTCCTCCAGGTGTAACATCCAGGGCAGTGTGATCTGCAGTCACGCGGTGATTGGACGTGGAGCCGACATCAAGTACTGTCTGGTGGGCAGCGGGCAGCGCGTCGATCCAGAGGGTACCAAACATTACACTACACTACACAAAAACACACACAGTGATCCCATTCAATCCTGCCTTTTGTGCTGGTGTTTATGTGTGCACTCTCACGCCCATGTCTGCCTTTTGCATTTGTGTGATCTATGTGCGTTTTTAATCTGTTTTAATAGCGTATTAAACCCTAAGCTTGTGTGTACAATTGAGCTTTATTTTTTAATATGCTTAATCCCCACAGTCTCAGATCAGCGAGAGGCTGTTGTGTGTGTGTATATATGCGTGTGTGTGGCTTCAGGCTCTTGTATTCCGGGTGGTCCGTCCGCGCCTGGTCTCTAACCTCTCCATCAATGACAGTGCCTTAAGATGTCCAGAGTCTAATTGACTGAACAACAGGGTGTTTCTGACCCTGTTTCTCCATCCCCCGGCCTTCCATCATCACTTTGCGAACTGGACTCCATTAGTTGGCCATAACCTCCAAAAAATGCTTGGGCTTACTGAAGTGCTCCCAGAAATCCCAAATTACAAGCTAGACCCCCTGTAGTTCCCCTTTTCAGTGCTTGAAGCGTTAGAAAGAAACCACGATTCAAAGTCAGCCCTGGAAAACCCAGAGCAGAGGTTAATGTAACCTGTTATTTAAAAAGCATTGCTTATAATAACGACCCATAAATTTCCGTTCGGTAGCCCTGAGGTTGACGCTCACTCTTTGTACAAAGACACGCAAGTTTCAGATCAAATCAAAGAGGGAAATGAAGTTCATTAAAGAGGCAGTTGCTTGTTTTTGATGTGTCGTGGAGTCAAAAGGCTGTTTTTTTTTTTTTTGCTTTGAGGTTGAGGGAGAGAATTGGAGGATCCGCTCTGATGCTTGGAGAGGGGGGTTTAATGTTATGGTGGATTGACGTTTGTGTGGTATGGAGAAGGTGATGTTGTAAATGGAAAAAGTAGTTGGATATAATAGTGGCATTAGAGACTATGAATTCTATGATATCTTTAAGTGTGCGTGATTAATGAAAATTATATAGATATTGGACAATAAGTGTACAATACAATAGCCAAACATTCATTTTCCTATGGCTTACTTCCTTATCAGGGTGTCCGCTGGGTCTTAAAATGTCTTAAATTTCAAAAACTAAATTTTAGACCTTAAAAAGTCTTAAATTCACTGAAATATTGTGTTGTAGGTCTTAAATCAATCAGGTCTTCATTTTTCCATCCAATCACCAACAATACATTTCAATAAAACCTTATTTTTTGTAGGTAGACATTTGTACAGCAAATTCATTCATTCATTCATTTTCTTTTTGGCTTAGTCCTTTTATTAATCTGGGGTCGCCACAATGGGATGAATTATGTTTTACGCAGCGGATGCCCTTTCAGCCAAAACCCATCATTGTAAAACATCCATACACACTCATTCACACACATACACTATGGACAGTTTAGCTTACCCAATTCACCTATATCACATATTTTTTTGGATTTGTGGGGGAAACGGAGCACACGGAGGAAACCCATGCGAACGCGGAGAGAACATGCAAACTCCACACAGAAACGCCAACTGACTCAGCCGGGGCTCGAACCAGCGACCTTCTTGATGTGAGGTGATTGTGCTACCCATTGCGCCACTGTGACGCCTACAGCATATTCCCCATTAAATTCTCTAATCAAGGAAAGGCAAGAAAATTTCCTTATATATTCCTTAAATATTCCTCCTGATAATACCGGGCCATTGGAAAAAAAAAATCCTGTTGAAGTCTAAAATTTCATTCTTAATGGTCTTAAAGGGGTCTTAAATTTGACTTGATAAGCCTGCAGAAACCCTGCTTATTAATCAGGAGTCACCACAGCGAAATAAACCGCCAACTATTCCAGCATGTTTTACAGAGTGGATGCCCATGCAGCTGCAACCCAGCATTGGGAAACACCCATACACCAACATGCCAACATGGGGAGAACATGCAAACTTCACACAGAATGCCAACTGGCCCAGCCGGGACTCAAACCAGCAGCCTTTTTGCTGTGAGGCGACACTTCTAAACACTGAGCCACAGTGCTACACAATAGCCAAACATAAAATACAATTAAAAATGTTGTATTTTATATTGGAAGACTTCTCTAATACTTATTTAAGATATTTTAAAAACTGTAATCTTTATCATTCAATATGCGTATTTGCTAAAGAATGTTTTTTTGTTCAATATTTCTTTGAAATTTAAATATTTTTTGATGTTATAATTCAAACAATACGTACGTTTTTTGCTGACTTATGTACTTAAATTACTCCAAATTTTTAGAAGAATGTTCATATCCAGAGAAATAATTGTAACTAGTCACATTGACTGTGTCCTGTGTCGCTATGCTAAGAACATCATACTATCATGATAATAAGTTTTGAATACTTTAGCTCATAGGTCTCAAACTAGATTGCTGGAGGGCCGCAGCTCTGCATAGTTTTGCTCCAACCCTAATCAAACACAGCTGATGCAACTAATCAAGGTGTTCGAGACTACTATAGACTATTAAGCAGGTGTGAGTCGGAGGTGGTTGGAGCTAAACTGTGCAGAGCTGTGGCCCTCCAGGAATTGAGTTTGAGATCACTGCTTTTGCTCATCCATGAACGTGATTTCAGCAGGAGTCCCTTAGGATATTATGAAGATAACAACTCCCATGGTTACACACACAGTCATAAACTTCACCTTTATTTGTTGTTTCTTTCAAATAACAAAAATCTTTCATACTTAAAATAATAGAATTATTTTTTTAATGCTAATTACAATTTTTCATTTGAATTCATTTGTTTCCAATTCTAATATTTCTCAGTAGCTATGTTTCCATCCAAAAGTGTAAATTAACTTTATGCGCAAAACTGGAATATTGCATAAAAGACATGCAAATAAAGCAGCGTTTCCATCCAATGAGGCAAAGAGAACAAAATCGTCACTTCCTGATTAACTGATGCCAATTATCAACAGTAAAAATGGAATTTGCTTTAGTAGGAGTAGCTGCGTGAATCTTTTCCTTATTTAATAAATGACTTGTGCCTCAGAAGACAGTATGCTGACACACAATAAAGGCGTTTGAAGGCGTGAGACGCGGAGCACAGACGCGCTTGATTCTAGTGGTAATTAATAATATAATAGGCTAACACTATACTGAAAGGGTTAATGACCAAAACAACATTTCCGATGTTTTACAGTGTGCTGAGCCTGCTGGTTTATCCATTCAAACACATTTTGATCATCACATGATTTCTTATAACAAAATCACATGACTTTTTTTAATGCACATACTGGAATTTGTTCGGTAAAACTGTTTCCATCATAGTTTATGCGCGTCCTATCTTATTGAAAAAAAAGTTTACCCTACTCAGTTATGCGCATACGTTTTTTTTATGCACATTTTTAAAATTGAAGTGTATCTTGGCGTTTCCATGGACTGATTTTTTTTTTCTAAAATCTAAAATGCGCATAAAAATAGGTGGATGGAAACATGTCTGGACATTTCCATATAAGATAGGGCTGTCACGATACCATAAATTCATGTCATGATACTATACCAGCTGAAGTATCACGATACCAGGTAGTATTTCTATACTGTATTAATTCATAATTCAAATCTATGAAATAAAGCAAATTGTGAGAAATACTATATTTTACATGTTGTAACTCGTACATTAAATTAATAATTCACTTATTCACGGTTTCCGCTACATTCATTCTTCCGTGGCGGGGCGCCACACCAAAATTCATCCCGCCACGGCTACATTACAGCTTCTCATTCAAAACATTTAGTCGTGTTTTTTTTATAGTGGGTTATAATCCGAAACGTATTAAAAGATGAGTGAATTATAACAGCGCAAACTTTTCTGTAACTGTAGTAGTGCTGTGCGGTATTTGTTCAACCCTTTAAGGTGACATACTGACTGACTGACTGACAGGTGCGTGATGCGTGTGGCCAGCAAACACGACGTAGCTTTCAGTTCAGATGAACACAGTTTCCATAAGTATACTTTACTAATAATGGTCTATGGCTCTGCATACAATGACTTTATCTTGCTGGAGTTTATAGCCGTTTCACTTTACTTCAGGACGCATTAATGTAGCAAAACGCACAAAAACGCACTAAATCGCACTTCAGCAGCATTCATCTGAGAGTGCACAAGAAGATCTGCACTTGAGCGTGTAAATTTGAGGGCGTGCAAGACGTTTTGTGCACGAACAGAGGAAATCGGCGCACAAGCAAAGAGATTCGCATGCTCATATTACATGAATGCAATCTCGACTTGTAATACTGCGCTATAGGTAGTTGGCAGATCTGTGTAAAAAAGACCTGCCGCCACAGTTGGAAAAAATCCTAGAGGAAACACTGCTTATTATTTAAAAAGTGTTATTCGTACAGACGTTCTCTGTTTTATTTGTATATACTGTGACTCTTTTGTTGTTATGATAAAAATAAAATAAATAAAATCATTGATTGGTTGATAGAATCATTCCACATGCAACATTAACTATTGTAGAACCGTTAATGACAATACTACTGTTAAAACGAAAGTAGCATCACCAGTATTTTGGAGCCATAATATCATGGTACTACCGTAGTACCGGTAAACCGTGCAACCCTAACATAAGATTCAGCCGTTTTCATCTGTATATTTTGATACTTGAATGTGCTTGTATTAAAATATATATATATAAAAAAATCAGTACTGGATTGTTCAAATTCAAAGCTGAAAAAATGATGCTGTTATTAAAAGTGATAATCAGCGCATGTATTGTACGCACTTTTAAGTAGACTCTTTAAGTAGAGTTTACATGTCCCCTCCACAATGGTACACTTGTAACAGTTTTAAACAGCTGCTGAGTGAATCGACGACTCGTAGCGGACTTTACTGCTCTTCAACTCTGGTGGTCCTGCTGATATAGTCAACTTCACACATACTCTCACTGTCTTTCTCTTATTCGCTCTCAGTCTTTCTGTCCCTGGCCTGTTTACTGCTGCTGTGTCTGTCTGTGTGTGTGTGTGCTTTCCACAAAGGAGTGATAGACATCTCATAAACTTCAGTGAACGCTCGCTCTGTAGGCTCCAGTGTTCCAGCATCTCTGTCCTCAGGGGACGGAGTGTGTTGGTTATGGCTGCTAAAAGCATCACGGGCCCTGGAGACGGGGCTGTTTGTGCTGGACCACCCGGCCTGCATGACGCTCACCGCCGAGCTGTAAGGTGCCGCAGATTTACAGGTGCTGCGGAGGCCCATGACATGAACCTTTCCTCAGACTGTTTAGAAGCTCTTGTTCCAGCACTTCTGTCTTTGTGTCGATCGCTCTTTTTCTCTCTCTTTCTGGCGCAACCCGCTCTATTTGTCTTTCCCCAAACTCAAAACACCAAAACAGTCTTTTGTGCAGATTCCTTCACACTAAAATATGTCTTTATATGGATCATCAATCTTGCTCTCAAACGTTTAGTTTGGAAAAGCCGCATTCAGCAAGAGGATATCATCCTTCCGCAGCCAGTGTGTGTATAAGCCTGACACGTTTGTAAACTGTTTGCTTGTCAGTGTGTGATGGAAAGGGCCCACAAAGGTAAACTGCAGATAAACTTCTTTTCCCGCTGTCTTTTGATTCACTGGATACTGTCGTATGAGTGGTTTTGAACGTTAAAGTCCCTTTGAAATTTTCTTTACTAGGACTTTTCGCACTTGAAATTGTTAACTCAGGGTTATACAAAACCCCAGATAAACAGAATCCTGGGTTATCTGTAATAACATACTGCTCATGCTACATCTGGGGCTGACGAATAATCATAGCTTTCACAATGTTTCTCACTGTACGTTCCCAAAGGTTACCTTTCTTATCAGTCACCCATGCTGATTTGATGAACAGCTGGCAACATTTTTACTCCACTGTTACTCCACTATTTTTACTAGCATTTCCACATCGTCTTGTCTGTTATAAAAAATGTTGCATAGATTTTGAGCTGTTTTAAGGCTCACAAAATGAGCAAAGGCAAGAAAACAAAGGCTGAAATAGGAACATATATCCAAAAAAAAAATTTTATTTAAAGATGATTCCTTGGATTTACAAAATTTATTAACGTTCAGTGGTTGTGAATAATTTATTTGGGCTCAATTTAAACAAACAAATTAAGTTGAACATTGCTAACATTGCTAAATTTTATTAGTTTGTTTAAATTCAACACATATAAATTGTTTACAACAATTTTGCAGAAACCATTTTTTTATGTGGTCACTTCAGTTTACACTCTTTATGTACTTTTCTCTCACCAACTGCTTTTTACATGATGCACGTTTCCTGTTATGGAAATTTCTGATTGGCCGTCTATTGCCAAGCATCCTGCAGCATCAAGCAAACACTGCTTTGTTTCACACTGAAAAAACTTAGCATCTCAATGCTAACAGCATCGCATTTGTTTGCAGGGTTTCAAAACCCTGGGTAAAATGCGATGCTAACACCACTTTCAAATTACAGGTGTGAAACGTGTCTTTTTACCCAGATTTAAAAGCAGTGTTTTAAACCATGATAAAATTGTGGGTTAGAAACAGTGTGAAAAGCCCCAATATGTACGTCTTAAAGCAGTGGTTCCCAACAGGGGGGCCTCAGTGAGCTCCGTGGGAGGTCGCGTCATGTTTTAAAAAATGTTTAGCAGTGAACAATTAGGAGAACAATTTTGTTGCCTTAGATAATTTTGTCCTCATTGTCCTCAAATTTGTAATTTGTCCTTAACAAAAAAGACTGAGCCTCACTGATTCACCTTCAGCAACTAATAGTAATGACCCAAGCATGCTGGACTCAGGTTAGGAAGCTTCAAACATTTCGGGTCACAGCGCTAGCAATACTGGAAACACGAAATGCAGGAAATACCAAGATAGTTACCTGAACTGTGGTTTTATTCCATTTTCTCCAAGCAAAGAGTCCCTGACCCAGCCACAGTGCATTATCTGCACCAAAGTTCTTGCTAACGAATGCATGAGGCCATCTAAATTAAAAAGACATTTGCAGACGACTTATCCCCAATTCCGCAAGGTGTACCGAATACAAATGGCTTACTGATGTTTTGCTTTTATATTTTACATTAGGCTATTATTTGTGCATAAACATATCTGGATATAGTAATAAATATACAGTTTGTCTGAAAACTAACTTTTTTTGTCATACTTATACGAGCGATAATATCATTAAATGTGGAGGGGAGCCTTACAATATTTTCTCAGGCAAAAAAAACGTTGGAAACCACTGTCTTAAAGGGGTCATGAAGGGGGTTGTGTTGGATAGTGGCTTTTATTTTGCAGCTTCCAAAAGTGCAAAAATCTATTATAAAACTAACTTATAGCTGACAGGGGGTTAACGCATATCATATGAAGCAGATCAATGTGTTTTTGTTACATACATATTTCTATTTTTTTAATTATAAACTCCAATCACAGACTTCTGGTGGCAACCGAAGGCATGTTATGTGTGTATGTATGCACTACCGGTCAAAAGTTTGGGGTCAGTTTTTTTCAAATAATTTTTTTAAATTAATTTTATTTAATAATTAAAATAGACGGCTGGGCTGGGTCAGTTGGCGTTTCTGTGTGGAGTTTGCATGTTCTCCCTGGGTTCGCGTGGGTTTCCTCCGGGTGCTCCGGTTTCCCCCACAGTCCAAAGACATGCAGTACAGGTGAATTGGGTAAGCTAAATTGTCCATAGTGTATGAGTGTGAATGTGTGTGTGGAAGTTCCCAGAGATGGGTTGCGGCTGGAAGGGCATCCGCTGCGTAAAATCGTGCTGGATAAGTTGGCGGTTCATTCCGCTGTGGCGACCCCGCAAGGGACAAAGCCGACAAGAAAATGAATGAATGAATTAAAATAGAATTATTTTGTTTGTCAAGGCGGCATTTATTAAATGTAAAAATAATTCTTAAATACTTGTTTATTAAATATTTATTTATTACTTATTGTATGTAGTTTCAAATGAAATTATTACTCCAGTCATTATTGCTTTTATTACCAATACCATTAATAATAATAATATTAAAAAAGGCGATAATTCATCATTAAAATCACTGTAATAAATGATTAAATCATAAACTACTTTTGAACAGTTATTTTATAGTGCAATAGCATTTCACAATTGTTACTGTATTTTTGATTAAATAAATGCAGCCTTGGTGAGCAGGAGAAGCTTATTTTAAAACATTTAAAAATCCTACTGACCCCAAACTTTTGACCGGTAGTGTACATGTATACAACGAATGACATAAAGTGCATTTGTAGCATAATCTCTGAGAATATACATGTCTCATGAGAATCACTTACCACACAGTTTGTTTACTGCAGAAGACAACAACAAACAACAAAAGTAATTGGCTTGGCATAACAGTATAAGGTTATAGTATATTACTCTTTACAATACAATTCGTACATGTGTCTGTCCTTCTCAGATTATGCATCAGTTGCGATAATGTCGCGGGTAGCAAGTGATTGGGGTTTAGAATTTCAAAATAACTAATATTTCTGTTACAAAAACACATCAATCCCTGGCGGCATATGGGTTAGTTTGACTGGTTTTGGATTTATTTGTGTTTGGAAGCTTCAAAATAAAAGCCACTATACAACATAGAGGAGCCAGGGTAAAAATTCAACATTTCTGTGATAAATTCTGCAGTGGTAAATTATGGAGTCATTTTAATATTTGGGGAACTTTTCCTTTAATGCTGAGAAACGATCAGACTCAATTTGTATTCAAATTTTATTTATTATAGACTGTGACTGTCATGACTATTCTGATGTGCTTTAGATCAAGCAATCTGACTGGCAGAGCAGTGATATAAGGAAATGTTATTGGATTTTTTAAAGGTCTGGTGAAGTGCTTTTAAATGTGCATTTTTTATTCGATGTTTGACATAGATCTTAATTGAAAAATGAAGAGAGGGTAGGACATAAATAGATCCTCCCCTTTAAAAAACAGCCAACAGCGTTTTGTTGTTAGCACAGCTCTGCCAATGAGAGTGGTTGAACTCAAGCACATCAAATGAGAAGCGTCTTGAATGTGGCAGGGCATGTCAGATACTAGAGAGCATTTGATTGGTCAGGATTTGATTGAAAAAATCGTTAATTCATTTAGGTGGAAATGACAAACTGCAAGCTTTAGATGTTTATATCGGTTTCATATTTTCTAAACGCAAATTTTGGAGCACGTTAGCCTATAGATATCATTAAAACTAACAGACTGATTCTAACATCAAAAAACTGTTTTTTATTTAACAGGACGGTTAAAAGAGGAGAGGCTACTTGATATGCCCCGTCTTCATGTCTCAGCAGCATCTCTGAGGCTCGTTCTGACAGTTCTGTTCTCTTTCCTCAGCTGAAAGAACCAATGAGGTCATCGTAGGATCTGACCAGCTCATGGAAATCTAGAACCCTGCTGGAGATCCAGAACAGGCCTGAAGACGAACACAACCTGCCTCCCTCCGCTGCAACACCTTCCATTGTTTTATGTGTCCAAATAAAAATGGATTTATTTATCTCAAGACTTCTGTGGTTGTTGTTTTTTTTAATTTATTTATTTATTTATTATATATATATATATATATATATATATATATATATATATATATATATATATATATATATATATATATATTATCTCTTTGATAAGTGCAGTTACAAAAAGCATTTCCAGTGTGTTTACCATTTAAAAAGTGCATAAATAAATGCAAAAATTGTAGCTATTTTTTAAAATTGTTTAATATCTTTGTAATATTTTGCAATATTAATTTATATTAGATTTTTTCTATTTTGAAAATGGTTATTAAATTGCAATTGTTAACACGTTAATACTGTCGTTAATATTATAACTATTATAATTAGTATGTTATATCATACTTTTAATGATAATAATAAATGCAATTAATAATACATTTTATTAAACCAATACTGGGAAACATACACAATCATTCACACACTATGGCCAATTTAGTTAATTCACCTATAGCGCATGTCTTTGGACTGTGGGGGAAGCTGAAGCACCCGAAGGAAACCCACGCCAACATGGGGAGAACATGCAAACTCCACACTGAAATGCCAACTGGCCCAGCTGGGACTCGAACCAGCGACCTTCTTGCTGTCTGGCAACAGTGCTAACCACTGAGCCACTTGAGCCACTTTTTATCATAATTAAAATGCAATTAACAATTTACAATAGATTAATATTATAAACTGCAACTTTAATGTTATTATTTTATTATTAATATGATTAACAATACAATAATAATAATATTAAAATAGAATTTGTATCAATAAATAACTGTTTTATAATTTATAATTAACTTTAATAATATTGTTATATTATTAACCATTTATAATGTTGACATTAATATTATAAATGAACATGTTGTGATTACTAATGTGATTATCAATATTAATATTAAATATTTTTATGAATGTGCTTGTTACCGCACAAACTTTTTACTGCAAATGAGAATAAACATTTAAATGAATGTAAAAAAATTAAACATTGAACTAAAAAAAGTAAATGAATTACATTAAAATATAAGTAAGCAAATAAAAAGGGCAATAAACTGTTATAAATCTGTAAACTTTACGGTATAAACTGGCAGCTGTGGTTGCCAGAATTTTGCTTTTAAAAATATAGTGCATACATTTGTAAATGTATGATAAACTACCATATATCATTAATTTATATAATTTTTAATACACATTTTAAAGTATTAGCGTCAGTAAATTGACCTTTTACATGCACAGACATACACAGCCATGATGAATCAAAGCTCAACTCAAACTGCTTTTTTCTCATATGGAGAAACATACTAATATAGAGGCACTCGCGCAACTAAACCATCATGGTGACCCACGGCACCAAAGTAATGTAATAAGCATTATTTATCAGCATTAGATGTAACGTGACACACTAATGTATACATCACTAATGAGAAACTAAAAACAACCAAAGAAATGTCAACAAAAGCCACACAGTGTCATGCAGATAATTCTGGGAATGTCAATTATCAGTGTTGGCTGTAATTAGTTATAAACTTGTTACTTTAATTGAATTACATTTTCCATTGAAAAAGTGAAGTATATGGAATACTTTTGGTATTTATGTAATTTAATTGTAGTTACATACAATGCACTAGCCTTAAATACAAATAAATTCAACAATTCTGTATAAATCAATGCAGAGAAGCTTTTTTTTTCTTATACAAATATATTTTACTGAATAAAAATATTTTTTTCAGCTAAAGACAATCGAACATGCTTAATAAACAATTTATATTATTATACGTATATACAGGGAGTGCAGAATTATTAGGCAACTTGTATTTTTGAGGATTAATTTTATTATTGAACAACAACCATGTTCTCAATGAACCCAAAAAACTCATTAATATCAAAGCTGAATATTTTTGGAAGTAGTTTTTAGTTTGTTTTTAGTTTGAGCTATTTTAGGAGGATATCTGTGTGTGCAGGTGACTATTACTGTGCAGAATTATTAGGCAACTTAACAAAAAACAAATATATACCCATTTCAATTATTTATTTTCACCAGTGAAACCAATATAACATCTCAACATTCACAAATATACATTTCTGACATTCAAAAACAAAACAAAAACAAATCAGTGACCAATATAGCCACCTTTCTTTGCAAGGACACTCAAAAGCCTGCCATCCATGGATTCTGTCAGTGTTTTGATCTGTTCACCATCAACATTGCGTGCAGCAGCAACCACAGCCTCCCAGACACTGTTCAGAGAGGTGTACTGTTTTCCCTCCTTGTAAATCTCACATTTGATGATGGACCACAGGTTCTCTATGGGGTTCAGATCAAGTGAACAAGGACGCCATGTCATTAGTTTTTCTTCCTTTAGACCCTTTCTTGCCAGCCAAGCTGTGAAGTACTTGGACGCGTGTGATGGAGCAATGTCCTGCATGAAAATCATGTTTTTCTTGAAGGATGCAGACTTCTTCCTGTACCACTGCTTGAGGGTGTCTTCCAGAAACTGGCAGTAGGACTGGGAGTTGAGCTTGACTCCATCCTCAACCCGAAAAGGCCCCACAAGCTCATTTTTGATGATACCAGCCCAAACCAGTACTCCACCTCCACCTTGCTGGCGTCTGAGTCGGACTGGAGCTCACTGCCCTGTAACCGATCCAGCCACGGGCCCATCAAGACTCACTCTCATTTCATCAGTCCATAAAACCTTAGAAAAATCAGTCCTGAGATATTTCTTGGCCCAGTCTTGACGTTTCAGCTTGTGTGTCTTGTTCAGTGGTGGTCGTTTTTCAGCCTTTCTTACCTTGGCCATGTCTCTGAGTATTGCACACCTTGTGCTTTTGCGCACTCCAGTGATGTTGCAGCTCTGAAATATGGCAAAACTGGTGGCAAGTGGCATCTTGGCAGCTGCACGCTTGACTTTTCTCAGTTCATGGGCGGTTATTTTGTGCCTTGGTTTTTGGTTTGGTTTTTCCAGATGCTTCTTGCGACCCTGTTGACTATTTTGAATGAAACGCTTGATTGTTCGATGATCACGCTTCAGAAGCTTGGCAATTTTAAGAGTGCTGCATCCCTCTGCAAGATATCTCACTATTTTTGACTTTTCGGAGCCTGTCAAGTCCTTCTTTTGACCTATTTTCCCAAAGGAAAGCAAGTTGCCTAATAATTATGCGCACCTGATATAGGGTGTTGATGTCATTAGACCACACCCCTTCTCATTACAGAGATGCACACCCCCTAATATGCTTAATTGGTAGTAGGCTTTCGAGCCTATACAGCTTGGAGTAAGACAACATGCATAAAGAGGATGATGTGGTCAAAATACTCATTTGCCTAATAATTCTGCACTGCCTGTATATATATATATATGTTATGTATGAAATATTGGGTCATTTGAAATGTTTCATGTTTTAATACACACATTTAATATTTCTTAAGTATATTCAATTTTTTAATAAAGCTAAAAGACTTAACAGATTTTCAGTTCTATTGTCTATGGTTTGACATTTTAATTGACAAGAATTTTAAGCAGTGAGTTCAGTTATTAAATTACTTACCAAGTAACTAAATGACCAATTGAACATAAGGTGTCTTTGGTGGGAACCTTTCCAAAGCAAAATATAACAAAGCTGTGAAAAAAAGTATTTGGAAAAGTAATTTAAATTCCTTTTTTTATATAGTAACTTATCCAACAATGCTTATTATTCACTGCATATGCCAAAGACAGTTCAAATCATGGCCATTTTTCTACAGTGTAGTTACTCAGTTATACTAAAACAGTGCTGGTATATATCTCAAAGAAGCATCTTTCACCATCACTTTATCATGGCAGTGTCAACGTATTAAGGATGCTGCAATTCTTGGTATAATATTGAACTGTTCAATACGACCTCCACGGTTCAGTACACATATGAGTTTTGCGTTCAAATTTAAAAACTGAATTTTGCATTTCCTCCATTCCCTTTAATTACTCTCTGATCTGGCTCTGTGCATGTTAGAATGTTTGTCCATGTACTGAAACGAGGCTCCCCGTGAGTGAATATCCATCAGTGAGTACTAAAGTAGGAGACAATTTCACGTGAAAAATGAAAGTGATGTGAGTGCGCTTGGGAAAATCAGAACAACTGAATGGAAGTTACGATGTGAAAATTAAGTCTTGCAATCAAAAAAATTACTTTTGCTGCCTGTTCAAACTACTTAAAATAAGCTGAAATCTACTCAAATTAGTAAAAAACAATTCATTTAACTTAAATAACTTGTGTTGGGACAACATGAAGGAACTGTTTTTAACCTAGCATTTTTTACAGTGTGCTTCACAACAAAAAGATTCTGCTATGAATAGTAATCATGTCCATCTGTCCGACTTCAATTGGTTATGCCTTGGAATGTAGGCTAAACATTTGAGAAATTGCATTATATTTCTCTATATATTTCTCATTGCGCTGCATCTTAAAGTAAAAACCTCTTATTCCTGCTGTCTGTGTTTGAAATATTAATCAAACAACAAAAGATAATAAAATCACTCATTGTGCTCTTGACTGAAAAGCTGTAAAGCTCAATAATGGTTCATTTAAGCAGTGAAGATTATATACATGCAGTGTTATTTGATTATATTTTTCAGATTATGTAACTGAAAACAACTGTTAGTTACATGAAAATTCTGATAAGTAGGTTTATTTTTAGCCAGTATTATCGGTGCTATATTGTATTCATTTTGTATTGTATTTTGCTTGTTTTCTTTTAGTTTTATTTGACAGGACTTTTTTTACTGGACCTATCATATACCAAACTGTAACGAAACCGTGACCTAAAACCGAGAAATCTGTTTGGGGTATATGCAGAGTTTTGCTGCGTCCCAATTCGCAAACTATCTGTCCTAAATAGTATTTAAAAATAGAATTAGTATGTCCTAAATCAAAGTATGTTAAAAAAGTAAGTGAATGGTTCCCGGATGGTTTACTATTTCCAGTAAAGTGTAGAAGCGTCCATACTCTAACCGCTAATGTTGCCCACAGTACATTGCACGTTGGACGTGAAATTGATTAGAACTACAAACGCGGATGAAAAGTTTAAATAAACTACAAACATGATGGATACGCGACCATTTAGTAATATCTAGCCAACTGGAAAACATTTAAATCACATTTTCTATGTTATATTTCGTCTGCAACAACATTACTGAACTTCTATAAAGACGTGTTTGGACATTAACTTCTGAATGTTTAATTATCCAAAAACCTGAGGAGGTTTCTCTGCATGAAAGACTCACGAATGGCAGATTATCCTGCTGCTGCTTTTCCAATAAGGTAGGAAAATAAATATGAAAGAAATGTGGATGATTGACAGGGCTCATAACTATCTGTTAACAAGAAAGTAGGTTGTCACAAAGCTTGCAAGCTCTTCTGTTACACACTCAAAAGTATATATTTTTCCTTCACAAAAAAAGTACATACTTTTAGGGCGTAGTATAAGTATGTCAATTGGGACGCAGCACTAGTGTTTCTTATCATACCGATAAACTTCCGGTGAACGGTCAATGTGACTTTATTCAGTTTTATAAGATTCCTTTTACAGCATCGATGTTAATTAAAATATAATCAGTTAAATAGACTTCAGCATTTATTTAGTTCAGGGGTGTCCAAACTCGGTCCTGGAGGGCCGGTGTCCTGGAGAGTTTAGCTCCAACCCTAATCAAACACATCTGAACCAGATAATCAAGCTCTTACTAGATATACTAGAAACTTCCTGGCAGGTGTGTTAAAGCAAGTTGGAGCTAAACTTAGCAGGACACCGGCCCTCCAGGACCGAGTTTGGACACCCCTGATTTAGTTGTTCAAGTGTAAAACAAGATAAAAAGACGTTTACACTCACGCACCGCCAGGATCAGCAGGTTAGTGCAGAAATGCCACTGAAAATACTACAGTAAAATAAATTATTATATTTTTAAGAAATGGCACGGAAAAATTTAATTTATTTCAGTGCTTCTTGTACATTCTGAGACCCACTTTAAATCGTATCTAAATCAGGCAGTGGAGATTGTTGATTTTTAAAGAAAACAGACCATTAACGGCATACAGTTTAGCGGAAGCGCTTCACCCAAGTTATTGAAAATTAAAAGTCCCTCTGCATATATCCTATTGTTGCACCCCTACAAGGTATAGTGTCACACTATGGACCCTTTTCACTTTTCTGAGTTTCTCAGTAGCGAAAGTCGTCATAGTTGGGTAAACTAAGAGTGCAATGCATGGGAGAGTACAACAAATATTTATTTTTTACAATCCTATTAGCTGAAATAATGAAAGAAAAACTCTGCGATGGTGGTATCAAGACTTTCAAAAAAAGGAAAAAAATAGTTTGAGACTGATAACGCCAGCCAGAGGAGAGAATAAGGTCAAATTTACTGTCCTGCCTATCAAATTCCTCACACAAACGGTAATTGTATTTATTTTAATTTAATGCAAAGACATAATACATATAAATGTTCATAGGTTTCTTTTTTTATATCAAAATATTGAAAACTTTTAAGGATTTAAGATGCTGATGACCATTAAACTTGTCTTATGAAAAGGCTCTATTGTAATTCTCCATTATCATTCTCTTATATGCATAAAGTCTATCAGCTGCATTGAAACTGATTTGCTAACCCTTTTTTTTCTTTGGGTTGCAGGTGTTGATCTGTGTGGGTATCTGTGTCTTGCTTGTTTGTCCAGTGGATATATTCTATCCCATCATCCCTCTGCGTGACCACCATGACTGCGCCTGCATGCTCTGCTGCTGAAAGGAACAGATAACCACAATGGAGAGAAGTTTATTTGTACACAAAACCACTGAAAGAAATGGACCACCCAGTCAGACGGCGGCTACTAACAGTCTTTCTTTTTCCCTCTCCCATACATGCAGACCTTCGCACCAAAAAAAAAAAAAAAAGCCTAAAAGGAGCACTTCCTAAAGATTTTCCTCTTCACCGTCAATGATTTATAGCATTCCAGCATCTCTTAAATTACAGGTCCAGCTTCAGTGGTGATGATGGATTCAGAGCCTGAGGAAGATGCGCTCATTCTGGCTGATTTATAGCTTTTCGACTGATTGTTTTCAGGGCCAAGTCGAGGCGTTTAGTGTCACCGGTGGAATGATTGGACGTTTGGTGTCTTCTAGTGCAGCGTTTTGCTTTTGAGGCGTATTAAAATACTTCATTGCGACGTCTCTTTTTTTTTTTGTTTGCTCTTTAAATCCATAAAATAATAATAGGAGTATTTATGAGGCTGTCAGCATTCTGTTCGTCCTCCCTTTTCTCTTTATTAGACTTTTGGCAGATTTGATCTGACTGGGATCTGCGGTGGTTGTGGAGATTCTTTTATTCCTAATGGATTAGTAATGTTTTTTAAGATAGATTGTTCCCTGGAGAAACATAATGTTTGTGAGATTGTTTGGTGCTGTGATGTGCTGCACATGTTTTGAGTGTTGTTAATTGTCATCGTTTACTCAGTTTCCCGTCATTTCAAACCCATGAGACTTTTCTTGATCTTTAGAACACAAATGAAGATATTTTTTAATCAATTCTGAGACATTTTGTGCGTGCTTTGGTTGAAAGTCTCTTTACCCAAAACTCTGATGCTTCAAAATATTCAAAAGGAGAGGAAATCTTCCGAATATCTTCTGAAGAATCACAATTTAATTCAGGTTAATTTAAGTTTAATTTAAATTAAATGTTGTGCACATTAGGGCTGCACAATATATCGTTTCAGCATTGATATCGCAATGTGCGCATCTTCAATAGTCACATGTTGAGCTGTAATTATAATTAGCTAAAAATCACAGTTCAGTACACGGATTTGTGGAGTCATTGTGAATTTTAACCATATTCTATACAGTAGGTGTGAAAGATGTTTACTACGATGTGTTTTTAAGACCTGAGACTGTAAGATTTAAACCATTTGGGAACAAGAAATTATAAAGTTTGCCGCTTTAACAAATATTAATGGGGTATATGCACAGCTAGTGTTTTTCAGCCAATAATAAACTTCCAGTGACAGCTTAATATGACTATTTTCAAATTCATAAGGTTCCATTTACAGCATCAATGTTGTAATGTAATTACAATATATTCAGTTAAATAGACTTAAGCATTCATTTAGTTGTTCAAGCATAAAACGAGATGAAAGACAGTGTAACTGCTTGCAGCGTCAGTACCAGCAGGCAAGCATAGAAACTCCATTGAAAATACTGGGTTAAAATAAACTGTCATATTTTAAAGAAATAGCGGGGGAAATATAATTTAATGCAGTGCTTCTAGTCCGGTCTGAGACCCACTTTATATCGTATATCAATCAGGCAGTGAAGATCACTGATTTTTGAAGAAGTCAGACCTTAAATGTTGCAATTTTACAATGAAAAGATCACCGGAGGCACTGAGGCTGGCTGGCTGAAATTAAAAGACTGTGTGCATATACCGCATTGTCTTTATTTATCAAATGAAGACTATACAGTGCTATTTTAGACTTAATCATTGAATTTCTGTACCACAATATTGTTAGATTCCATCAAAGACCAGAAAGCACTGCTTATTTTGTTTTTAATCTTTGTTCTGATGTTTTCATCTGTGCTTGAATTTATTTAATTTTTTTGGATATTTTATCCAGATGTACTCCCCTACAAAATCATCCCAATCAAGGTAAAATTCTGAATTCTTTAAAAACAGTTACTTAAGTCATATTGTGAAATTATAATCATGTCACAGTATATATATCGCTGAAATACAAAATGTTGCAATGTCAGTTTTTTCTAGTATCGTGCAGCCTTATTGCACATAAAAACATTTATCAAAAAAAAATTAACTGGAGCTCAGCAATACCTGTTTAACAGACAAGAACATGTCTCATTGGTTCTTGTAGAGGCTCAAATGTGCTGTGTTACATGCAAAAATGAGCCTCATTGGTTCTGTTTCATCAAGCAATTGTGCAAATTTGCAAACCAAATTTGGTTGCCGTTAACCCTGTTAATTGATATTTTTATGTGAATGTAAAACTATGATTTTCTTTTCCACAATTTCAAAGCATTGGTGTATCATTTTTGTTTGTTTTTTTAATTACACATAGGTCCATAGAGGCCAAAAAAATCAAAGTAATAAAACAAAAAAATATATATATTTTATTATTTTTGGACTGTGGTGGCACAGTGGCTTAGTGAATAGCACTGTCGCCTCACAGCAATAAGGTCACTCGTTCGAGTCCCGGCTGGGCCAGTTGGCATTTCTGTGTGGAGTTTGCATGTTTTCCCTGTGTTTGCGAGGGTGCGCTCCGGTGTCCAAAGACATGCGGTATAAGTGAATTGAATAAACTAAATTGTCTGTAGTGTATGAGTATGATTGAGTGTGTATGGGTGTTTCCCAATACTGGGTTGCAGCTGGAAAGGCATCCACTACACTGGAATAGTTGGCGGTTCATTCCACTGTGGCGACCTCTGAAATAGACACTAAGCCGAAGGAAAATGAACGAATGAATGAATAAATATTTTTAGACATTGATTTCTTTACAGCCATCTCTCCTATTGCTGACTACCAAAATGTATTAATTGTAAGCACTTCAAGGCTTCAAAATACAATTTGATTCCATAATGCCACTGATGTTTTCATGGTAAACAAAAAGCATTATTTTGAGTGTACCAGAAACCTTAATTTGAAACATTATTTTGATGCATTATCATTTTTGCTGCAGTGTCATATTAATAATTATAAAAGCTATCACTGACAGAAAATTCATAGATTTATGCATAAAAACTAACTGATATCTGTACTAATATTCACATTACATTATTGCTGAATTATTACAAATTGTACATTTTTAAAACGTTATCATTTTGAAGTGGTTAGCACAGTCACCTCACAGCAAGAAGGTCGCTGGTTCAAGTCCCGACTGGGCCAGGAGTGTATTTCTGTGAGCAGTTTGCATTTTTTTTTCCATGTTTTGCATGGGATTTCTCCTGGTGCTCCAGTTTCCCTCACAGTTGAAAGACATGCGCTATAGGTGAACTGAATAAACTAAATTGCTCTTAGTTTGTGAATGGGAGAGTGTGTGGGTGTTTCCCAACACTGAGGGTTGTACTCATTTTTAAGCATATTTTTTAATGAGTTACATATACAGTTGATTGAGACTGATCTCAGAACTAATTTTAGGACAGTTATTGCTCACTGAGCAAAGCAGCAAACTGCATTTTTGCTAATAAAGCTGCCAACACCCAAAGCATGGGTGCTTCTGCAAGGTGGTAATGTCAAAACTCAAAGCATTACATGAAGATCTTCTAAATGTTCAAACCAAAGTGGAGATTAAACTCTAACACGTGTTTCTATTATAGCTTTAAACACCTAAGATTACTTTTATTGTCAACATTTCCCTCTCTTAATTCAATCCCACGCAAAGCATGCTGGGCACTACAACTACCCTAACCAGGTAGTTGGACCAACACAATTCCTTCATGTTGTCTCAGCACAAAACACTTAACTTAATGGTTTACAAATTTAAGTGGACTGAACATAAAACAAATAAATTGGCCAAAGAAAATTGAAGGATTGTGTTGTTTCAATATAAACAAGCAGCAGTAATCATTTTTTGGAGTGTACAGCATTTATTAATCATAATTAATTTACTAATGAAGGCGACACAGTGGAGCAGTAGGTAGTGCTGTTGCCTCACAGCAAGAAGGTCGCTGGTTCGAGCCTCAGCTGGGTCAGTTGGCGTTTCTGTGTGGAGTTTGCATGTTCTCCCTGCGTTCGCGTGGGTTTCCTCCGGGTGCTCCGGTTTTCCCCACAGTCCAAAGACATGCGGTACAGGGGAATTGGGTAGGCTAAATTGTCTGTAGTGTATGAGTGTGAAAGTGTGTGTATGGATGTTTCCCAGAGATGGGTTGCTGCTGGAAGGGCATCCGCTGCGTAAAAAATGTGCTGGATAAGTTGACGGTTCATTCCGCTTTGGCGACCCCCGATTAATAAAGGGACTAAGCCGAAAAGAAAATGAATAATTTACTAATGCCTTATTAAAATCCAAATTCATGCTTGTTAACATTAGTTAATGCACTATGAATTAACATGTACTAACAATGAACAACTGTATTTTCATTAAGTAACATTAACATGAACAAATACTGTTATTAATGTATTGTTCATGTTAGTAAATGCATTTAATAACATTAACAAAAACAACCTTATTGTAAAGTGTTACCAATTTTATTAGGAAATCTGTGATCGATTAATTACCCTCTCCTTCCAAATCTATTTGTTGTTGACAGAAGGAGATAATATGAAGCATGTTGGATACTGGTAGACACTGACATACTATTGAAGTCAATGGCTACCAGTTTCCAACATTCTTAAAAATTACTTTTATTGTGCTTAAAAGGGAAAAAAAAGAAACGCAAAAATGTTTGAAATCACTTGAAGATGAGTAAATTGAGAATAAATATTCAATTAAGGGTGAAATTATTTTTACATCTCTTCCTAAATCTTTGGATGCGCCAGACTTTTGGATGAACAGACAAGCTCAAAAATTTCTCAAATTTGATAAGATTTAAGAAGATGAACAAATTCTTCTGTTTGAAACGACAAATGATGCCAGTATTTTCTGGCTGAACTAATTCTTTAAGTAGTATTAAAATCCCCAAATGCCCTGCATCTCCTCTCAATGGCTGTCGTCTCCTAATAGGAAACATGTGTCGTCCATTTAGTCAGTGTGATAACTAATCAGATGTGCTGGCCTTTGGCCTCTCGCTGCAGTGTCCGGTCTCGGACCAGCAGACCTGGCTCAGGAGATGTTTTTCAAAGGTTTGTATATTTAGACAAAGCCTCCTGGAGCTGGAGTCCCCATGGCTGTGTTGGTTTGGAGCTGTGTTCAGTGTCATTCCCCACCCTTTGGGCCAAATGTGACAGATGCTTGTGTTTTCCTGGGCCTGGGATCAGATGTCAGCTGACAGATCATATATCAGGCCCACCTCGCTGTCTCTGTGAAGCTTCCAGCCCGCTTTTCTGGGCCTGCTCGTATAAGATGTGCCAAAGTGACTCAATCACACCATGAGGGTTCAACAGGTAATCTCAAGAGCAAACTGTTTATGTACATGCATTATGATTATTGACCCACTTAAGAGATTCATTGGCTACAGGACAAACGACTGTTGTTCAATCACGTGTCTAATTAGTTAACCCTTTTAATGGCATTTAAAGCTGCATATTAATATGTTGCAAAATACTAGTAAATATTATGTACTGTCATTATGGCAAAGACTAAATAAATTAGTTATTAAAAAATGTGGGGTTGTCATAATCCAACTTTTGGTTAAATATGGAAAATTCCGACATTACGTTAATTTTTTCAAATCACTTTTTAACCCAACTGTTGGGTTTTTTCCATATTTGTTGTACGATTTTTGTTACAAACAAATAAAACATTAGGTCAGTTTATTTTGATGGTCCGTTTGTTGAATTTAAGTTACATTACTTCTACATGCCAACTAATTCTCATTAGATTGTAAGTAGACTATTAGGTTAGGGCTAGTGTAAATTGACGTACTTGCAAAGTTTCTTATATTGAGTTAAATGTCTGTTAAAGGAGTAGTATCAACAGATATTAAGCAGACAGTCTACTAATACTCATATGGACCATCAAAATAAAGTGTTCCAAACATTATTGAGAATTCCATGCTCTTAACTAAAAACATCTAGTTGAGAAATGTGTAAAATCTAGTGAATAGAAGAAGGATACTGGCAAAGTGTAAAATTGAAAAATGACATTTAATTAATATTAATACTAATATTTTTCAATATGTCATCAAGCAATTTGTGATCTAAATATGCCTGTCAACTTTGTCCATATATATATATATATATATATATATATATATATATATATATATAAAAATTGGTTACACTGAATGACATTTAGTGGGTGTCTTCTGCAAGGTAAAACCTTTCAGAAAATGAAAATACATTGAAGTTTCCATTCGAGCCCTTTAAATACAAGCTTGTCTGTAAATGAAGATGCCGATGTGAACGGTTTTGTGGGTGAATGGGTGTGAGCAGTATTACAGTAAAGGCTGTAACCCAGAGCTACTTGTGTGTTATCGTAAATCACAGAGACGTGGATATAAATACGTCATTTGTTACGTCCAGCGCTCTTCAGCAGGACAGTGTAGCCAGTATCCCTGAACCCCGAGAGCGGGTGACCCGACTGACCACACGGCAGGGCCGGTGGAGGGACTGTATGAATGCATGTGTGTGGCGCTGTGGGGAGGAGGAGGTGCAGAGATGCTGGCCTGAAGGCCTTAAGCATGCTGGAGGCGCTGAGAGCCTCGCCGGCCACCCAAGTGGCAGAAAACCTGCATGTTTTCTGCTGACCCCTGCACATTAACAGAACACTTCCTCAATTTGTCTTCTGTGTTCTTGAGGCACAAACGAAATTTCCTCTCATTTTCGCCTCCTTTTAAGACCCTGCATCCCCCACAAGCCTCCTCACGCCCACCTTCAGTGCACACACACTTAACAATTAGTACTTTCTTACTGCTGAACAAAGACAGTATGGACGCTGTGTGGCCTGTAAAGGCCAATAACCTCTATGACATGTGAGGGACTCCGCGCTCTTTGAAATCAACATACTGGCTGCTTTACAACGCTCCACGGGACGCTTGCTAAATAATGTCCAAGCTTGTTTATCTCGCTTGACCCTGGCGATGTTACACCCCTGTGACTGGTGGCTCTGTTCCTTCTGGAAAAAAAAAGCCAAAGACTGATCAGCAGATTCTAATTGAAAAACAGCTGAAGCCAAATCAGATTTGGAGCGGTGAGCAGATTGCGTCATGCACCTGTAAGGAGGGAGGGCTTAGATGTGCACAATTTCTGCATTGAATGATGATTTTATAAGTGAAATGAAATGAAATACATATATAGGGCAGGATTAAATAAGTAGAGAGGGAGACACGTAAGAAAACAAAGGGGTTTGCTTCCATCTTGCCACCTGCTAGTTTTGTCCCAACAATACCCCTGTTAAAGGGCCACAAACAAAGACGGCTGAAAAAAGTTTTTTAAGCAAGCCATTCATTACGATGACAAAGGCCAAAGAAATACATTATCATAATTAATCTTATCTGTGGCTGTGGGTGGCGGGTCTTTTCCTTTTGAGACTGACGGACCCTTACAATGCCAACATGTACACATCAGTGTGTCACAAAGCACTTTGGGGGCTAAGAATATTTTAAGCTTTGTAAACATTCGCCAAACAAGTCCTGAATGTTAGCTGGAGGCTAGTGTCTCCCCATGCCTTTATCCACATCAAAACACTCAGCCACTGCCAATCTGAATACAAACTTTGACTTCCTTTCTTAAGGATATTCCCAGAGCACAACGCTGCAGGTTTATTGTGTCTAGTTGTGTGAAAAATGACACGTTGCTGACTTCATATTTATGGCTATGGGAAAATATGAGTCGCATAAACACAATGCTTAAATTTGAGTGAAACTATTAATATTGAATTTAATATTTGTTTACAAAAAAAAATCCACATGGATTGCTAGAGATGATGCCAAACAAAACAAATTATACACAAATTCACTTCACTGAACATGTATTATTATTACATGTAAATATTATTTCTTTTGGAAGGACACTATATACTTCACGACTGCAGATTAAGTATGTTTACTGCCAACCCTATATACTTTTCTGATTTTGAGTGCAATGTAATGATGTGCAACATTTGTGATGCTGCTTTGGAATGATAATTATTGTGAAAAGCGCTATACAAGTAAACTTGAATTAAATAGTTATTACTACTTTTATTTTTTTAATAATCTGGTATATATAATGTCTGTGTATGAATATGCATATTATGTATACACAAATGTATATATTTATGTGTGTATATATGTATATATACATAGATTATGACTTTTAAATTGAGTGTATACATGTACTATATACGTACATCAACTCAAATTGAACCTACTTTACTAGTAGTTTCAAAGGCATTTGTTCATGGTGCCGATGCCTTCGTAAGATAAATAAATTCAGTCCTGAAGCTTTTTGGGGAAAATAAACACGTCTTGGTGTGCGGAGCCTCTCAGCTGTCGTTTGATATCCATGCTTCGTTCTTTTTGAGCCCACCTTTACACAAGCAGGGACGGGCTGTGGCCGTTTATGTTTAGGGGCTGTGTGATGGCAGATTTCTGGACAGCGCATGGTCATCTCCCCAGTTTATTTATCCAAGGCCTCTAGACCTCGGTCCGGACCTCCCTCAGTTTGTTAGGCTTAAAGGGGCCCCCTACCGCATGGAGCAATTCCTCAGATTCCACATTAGCTCCCATTCCCAGCTGCCCTTACCCTCATCAAATTAAACAATTTCGAGAAATGTGCTCAGCGCTGCCACAGTATACAAGCAGACGTACCCTTGTGCTTTCCCTTAGTGTCAATGGTGCTATATGCTAAGACATTTGAATTTAAACCAATATTTAGCCTACCACTGAATTACATTGAAAAAAATAATTAAATGACAGGTGGACCAGATTGCATTACATGGGCTTCACACCATATTTTTTGTAGGGTATTTGTTGATTTGGCATATATTTTGTCATTATAAGTGTGCTTAGGTTTCTCAAACCTTTGCATTGTTCTACAAGTCAGTTAACTGAATGAGTCACATTTGGCCATTTACAATTGAAAAATCATTACGGATAGTCTTGGTAAGGAGTTTAATCTGAAAAGCCATTACTCTGAAACATCATAAATTGACTTTACTTGTTAAGTAAAATCAAAGTGTTATCTCATTCAAAATGTGCAATATTTCTGTAATATTTTGATCATTTTTTACAAAGAATGACAAATAAAACATCTTAAGATTAGCAGAAATTTGAAATATTTATAGAAATAAATTGATTAAAGTTTTAATTTTCTCATATTATCTCACAAAAATGTGTTGTCAGAGAATACTTTGCTTGGACAAGCTCAGCAAAGGATTTATATGGGCAAAAGGCTTTTTTTCTGGTCATAAAAAGTAACTATAGTATTTTTTCACCATGATTTACACAAGACGCACATTAAGAAATAGGTCAGACATTTTAATTTACCGATATATTAAAACATTGTTTTTAAGGATCATAGTGCAGCCTTAAAATGCTAACATTTAAAATCCTTATAATGTACTTTAACCATTTTTATTTACTATTTTTTTTATTGATTTTTTACATTTATTAAAAAAACACTTTGCACCCATATTTTAATATTTTTTCACAAAGGTAATTTGAAACATTAAGCAGACTCTTGCATTTAATATGCTTTATGAAAACAGGACGTCATATATGTTTTTTTTATTATCATTACAAAATCAGTACATTTTATTAATGTTTGTTATAATAAAAATTAGTCAAGAAATAATTTGATGTATTAATAATCTCATCAATTATTTTATCGGCTCTACGTTTTTTTTTAAGTACGCATCAGGCCAGCGAAGATTAATCTGTAAAGTCTCCCTCTGCATCCGACTGTCAGCATAAAAGAAATGTGTGGCTGCAGTATCAATAGATGGCCTGTGTGATAGCGTGTTAAAATACGAGCTGAGCTATTGGGAATGTGCGGAGCGGAGCAGCAGTGCAGTGAAAGAGCTGCTCCAGCACTTCCCCCTCCCGGCGTTGATGTGAGGGGCTCCGCCTGGGTGGTCTCCCTCTCTCTCCACTTTGGCGAGCTGTTGCTTAGCAGCTAATAATAGGAGATGTTTGCAAAGTAATTTGCCTCTTCCTCGGCCAATGAGAACCAGAGCACTTTTCCATCAAACCACCCTTTTCAGGGTTTGCAAAGGGGCTACCTCTCCAAATGTTACTGCAACAGGATCAGAGGTAGACTGGCGGAATCCGCTCGCAACTTTCTTCTGCTTTAAAACGAGTTACGCGCTATAGCTGGACGAATGAAGACCGAGGGATCTATACGGATTCGCGCACATAATGTTGGGATGGAGTTGGAAGACTTTGGCTCAAGGAAAGACTAGAGAATATTTCTTAAAGTTGAACCCGGTGGATGCGCGTGTCGCGAATCTTGGATTATTATTATTATCGTCTCCGTTTAACGCGCCGCGTTTGCCTTTAACTTTCTTCAGCGCTTCTGCTGCCTCCCGCTTGGACTATGGCCTCGGATCCCAGAGACCCGGGACCGGCCGGTGGTGTTTTTGGAGATTTACCCCCAAGTTACACACGCTCTCCGCCGCCTGTGAACTCAGATCTTCTCCGGAGACCCAGTTACTGCCACGCCGCTTTTGCTTTAAAACAGATTTCTAAGGTGACAAACGCTTTCCCCCCGTGGAATACACACACAGAGAGACAGACTCTCTCACACACGCTCGCCTTGTTTTTCTTCGTAGTATATGTGATAACATTTTCGTATTTCAGGGAGCCAGTGAACTGTTCAGGACTTTCTTTAGCCTAGTTTTGGATTGTGCGTTCTTTTAATCCACTGGAAATAATACAGGCTTAAAACAGTTCGTTGGAAACATGTTAAGAGAGAAAGTAAAGTGCGAGTGTGGACAGCGACGACTATGAATGAGAGCAGAGTCTTCATTCATTTAGCTCTTCACTCCGCGCGTTTTGAGTCTTTTTCGCTTTTAACTCGTCCCTAAGGCTGCCTCTGTGTTCAGTCTGGTGGGTCTAGATACAATATAGCGTGTTTGTTTGACAATGCGCGCGTCCTGCTGAGGAATTCACTGATTAAGTTTGATCTGACAAAGCATCAGTGAAGCGCATGAACGCTTGGCTATGTGTCAAATCTCCCATGAGTGAAACCAAAACAAGTCCAGTTATTCTGCAGCTAGGACTGCCAGTTACAGGAAACTTGTGAGATAGTTCCAAAGCTTTGCGACATCTCAAAATGTCATTTTACTTGTTTGATTATAAAATAGCCTCTCTAAAATGTATTTGTAACAAGCTGCTGCTATAACGGAAGAACCAAGTATCTTTAAACAGTTATACTTAACAGTAAGGCAAGTTTTACAGATTTCAGCTAATGTTGTGTGGTCCTATATGTTCTACCTCTAAGGCTAAAAATTTTATAGAGTTTTAATATAGAAATAATGTAATATACTGCTAAACAGTATAATTATAAGTTAAATATTGTGCTTAATACTGCGATGAGCAGTGAATCCAGACCAGATGAGAAACCTCAGGCCTGTGATATGTTTGGTCAAAAGTTAAACAATAAACAATTTACAACTCTAAACAGTTTATACCTACTAAACTTGAAAGCAACAAGTTCATTGAACTTTTTAGAACTTTCCTAATAAAGCCAAAAAAAGAGAAAAGAAAATTAGGCACATTTACTGAAATTATACCAACAATCATACTGGCTGGAAACAAAGACAAAGAAAGTTATAAAAATTTGTTTTGCAGTTCTATGGTCCTCAAACTCATGTCAGTTACCACGTTATATAATAATATACAAGACATATGCATTTACTAAGTTAGGGTGAATTGAGAAATTTGTCACAATTAACTAAATGGTTTTTAATATTCACATTTAGCTGAGTTTTGTAGCAAAATACCTTTGACTTTATATATTGTACAAGTAATAGTGTCTCATTTATAAGCAAACAAAGAACAAAATGTAAATAAATCATTAAATTACCTCGCCTGTAAATATTGATTCATGCGTTGTCATGACAGTTCACTGTCCTGGCAGGGCACCGTGTGTTACAACTGATCTGAAACAGCATCACTGTACATGTGAATAAGTGTTCCTCTCTTGTGTCTCAGGGGAAAGCTGTGGGACAGAAAGCACCACTGTGGATTCGGGCGAGGTTCCAGGCTTTTCTCTTTTCTCTGGGCTGTCACATCCAGCGACACTGTGGAAAAGTGCTTTTCATTGGACTGCTTGTGTTCGGAGCCCTGTCTGTTGGTTTGCGGGTCGCTGCCATTGAAACGGACATAGAGAAACTATGGGTGGAAGGTGAGTCCAAACTTTCATGTTTCACAGATGCGCTGTGTGGGTGGGTTTTGGGGCCTGATTGGTGTGGAGATTAGAATGAACAAAGTTATTTGTGAGCTGAATGCTGGTGTTACTTCACGTAGGGTCAGAACAGACACAGTGCTTTTTAGTGCAACTCACTCTCCAAACTATTTGACTGCCTTAGCGTAGCTTAACTGATTGCAAATGTGATTGTGGTGTAGTTGTCGGATGATATAGACCCAGACCTTGTGTGGGCTTCTGATATGAAGACTCAGGATCTTTGAGCGGACATAGACCGTGGCCTCTGGAATTCCATATCTCCTGTCACGCACACGTAGCATTCTTTTTCCTAGCGCATGCAAGCCTTCTCTTGTTCTCTCCCCATCAGTCTATATTGTTTGCGTTGGGTGCTGTGCTTGATGTTTTTCTTTTTCTCCCCTTTCCCGTTTGACGTCCTTTCCGTGCACCTCACTTATCTGTGCATTTTCAGGCAGCTTTATTTGGTTTTCACACTGCCAAATTCCTTCTAAGCCCCCTAGGCTTTCGCCACACTGCTGATCCCCTGCACAGATGGGCTGTGTGTGAATCGTTAGCCATCTTTGAGGTGCTGACCCTCCCCCTCGTGCTCGCTGTGTGGTCCTTCACTATTCTTGGATTCCATTCAACAATAAAGGCACCCCCCTTTACCAAAAACGTGAATACAGCTGAAGTTTACCCACCTGTTTCACACTCACACACACAACGTGCACGTTCATGCACAACAGGAGTTGTTATTTTACACGTTTGAAATTTGATTTCTAATATGTTGCTAATATGTTACTTAGAATAGCCCAGCATTGGTCTGTTAGAACTAGAAAGCTAGAAACCTTAATACAGGCGTGGATATAGCCATATGTCCTTTACTCAAAAATTATGGATTTTAGCATCTCAAGAAACAAACAAGTCAGTAATCACTTGTGAAATATATACTGTAACTGTAAACGCGATGATATATGAACTTGTGTTCCCCAGTGAAACGGTTAGATGGGAGTTTAAATCGAAGGGAGTTGTCGGATGTTGTCAGTGAAATTTGTGTTTTAATGTAAAGCAGGCATAAAGCATGGGGCTCCTGGAGAGAAACGCCAAAGTGCTGAAAAGAAACGCTGTGCCTTTAAGAGGCAGTGCCTCAGTTTCTAAAGTTTCTGCCTGCGTTGTTTCCCCCAATAGCCCATTGACAAAGCTGCTCTGGGCTGAATGGGGAGTAAGTGGTATGGTAACAAGGAGAGGTTAGTTCTCACACACAGGCACACACATTCACTTCTGCACACATACACATAAAAAGTCACAGGGACAAACAAAAGAGTTTTATAATGGGTCTTGTGATTGGGAATTGAATTTAAAAAGGTCCCTGGTGCTGTTAGCGATTACTAAAGAGTTGCATACATCAAGATGGCTTTCCAGTGATTTGCCAAATCAAAACATATTATAACAAAATGACCTTGCCAAATACATTGCTCCATTTTACAATTCTAAAGATAGATCGGTATTTTTTTTTAATATCGCAAACTTTATTTTACAAAAATTCAAATCAAAGTTGTGTAGGGGGAGCCATAAAGAATGGCAAAGCAAACAGGGATTGTGGACCTCACACTTGCCCAGCTGTGCATTTTGGAGCATATGCCTCCTCATTGCTTAGCCCTGAGGCAGTAACTGTCCCTCCTTCACCTCTGCTCTAGCCCCCACCCAAATGTCACCCAGGCCACCAAGTGTCCGTGTCCTTAGGGACCACCCGGGCCACCCGTAATTGCTTCCGCCTTCCATCAAACAATGTGTGAAAAGTAGCAACCTTGTGTTTAGGTGCCTTATAAGAAATAACCTACGGTTTAATTAAGTTTAGACACACTGTTAAGAATACTGTTTTGTATGTTGTGCCACAAGCAGTTTTTAAAAACATCAAGAGCCCATCAATATTTTTGTGTGTTTATATCTGTGAAAGTAAAATTATTGTATGATTTAGCATGATTTATCATATTATGTAATACAAAAACACATCAAAGCAATCATTATAATCTCTTTTTTTATAAAGCTATTGCTTTCTAGACCAGAGAGATGATTTCTTGCTTGAAAATCATTAACTGGTAAAAAGGGAGAACATTAATTTATGTCCTAAACCTGTAAGTCGTATGCCTTTATTGTTTAATCATCTTAATTTTATCGTATAGACAAAAACAGCTGAAACATTCTTCAAAATCTGTAATTCTCAAAACAGGTCATAGTGGTTTGGATCAACTCATAAGTAAGCAAATAATCACTACATTTACATTTTTGTGTGAACTAGCCCTTTAAGTAATTGGTTGATTCTTGGGAAAGTATGATTGTGCTTGCATAGAGAGACAGGAAAAAAGGCAATAAAATGAAATGTAGGATGACGGTTTGGGGGCTGGTAGGAGAAGAAACGCTCTAGCATCTACACCCTTAAATTACACTGGATTTCATGTTTTCTCCTTATGTGAAGTGTCAGATTGCAGAGGGGAATCTGTTTGGAGAATTAAGAGAGGAGAAAAGATTGAGAAAGTTGTGCTTTCAAAGGAGCTGAAGTTATTTCATCTGGTTTCTGACACCAAACCGGGTGGTGCCACATCTTGTTTTAATTGTGCAGATTTGAATAATTGATTGAGCTTTTTTAGAGTAAAGGACGAGCAAAGCTTTGTCAGTAAAAAGGTTGCCTGTCTGTGTGGGGTGATAGAGGCAGACTTTGATATGTGATTATATGCTTGAGTAATGCTTGCCTCCCAAAAGGATTGTTGCCATTTAACGGTCATTGCAAAAATGTGTGCCGGGCTAAACAAACGGCAAACTTTTTTAAACAGATGGACATGTTTATGTTCTCATATACAGTCGTAACTTAATTTTTCTCATCCGTTTTGACACGATTTCAGTGTGCCTGACAGACGTGTACACACAGACAAGCTGTACAAACATAACTCAAATGTGTGCAGGGATATCTGGGTAGCAGGCGTGCTTGAGCTGTATGAAGCCACCAGGCAGCAAATGAGAGAAATAAAGAACATATACAAACTGCATGAATGACCTTGTCCGCATGCATGTAAGTTGAGGGAACCAGCACAAGCCCAGGATTTACGGACACATGTGGACCGTTGAGTGTTAGGACTGTAGTTATCTAAGCTAACAAACAAAAAAAAAAGTAAGGTAAATGCAATAATTCATTAGAAAATACACAGTCTTCCAGAGCTGGTGCTGGATTCAAAAGAAAGAAAGCTCTATGAAGCATTATTGGAGGTGAATAGCAAGCCGCAGCACCCCAGCTACATAAATAAACTCTAACTGCCGAGACTTAGACCTCACCAGTAGAAAGTACAAACAAGGCCAGAGTCAACCTGGGTCAGTTGAAAATGTTTACTTCAACCCCCTGTTTCCACCCCCCACCTCACATAGGCCGGCCTCCAGCCCCCATTACTCAAGAGCCATATGAGCTGAATGCATCCTTTTTCAAAGTTTAGCAACTTTCTACCCCAAATCAGAGCATTGCCAATTAAGGCTTCACTCACTTTTCATTCTTTCATCTTGATCAGTTTGTATGGCATTGCGTTTGTTTTTTTTTAAACATTGGGTGGTTAATAGCATGATGGTTTCAGAGGCTCTCGGTGCAGCAAAAGAAGGTCTAACTCCAAAAGGTCTAACTTCTAAAAGAGGTCTAACTCCATGGCAGAGATCCTAGATTAAACATTTTTATATATTATTAAGCTGATGTTACTAGAACAACACATCAGTCATAAGAGTAGTCCAAGCTTCGAAGAAGCTGCCTGTCTTGATGTCCAATTCAGACAGTATTTCTTACATTGAGTCCAATGAGGGTCATTGCCTTTGATCCTTGTGAAAAAAAAAGAAACTGGTAATTTTTTGGGGGAAAAAAAGTCTTTTTGTCCTCCTCAACAGTTTGTCCTTTTGGTTAGGGTAAAAAAAACATTTTCTTGGTACGTGGTGGAAAAGAAATGGTTTCTGGGCTCAATAAATTCATTTCCAGTTTGAATGAAACCAACAACGTGGAAAAATTTTGCCTTTCACCATGGGATGAATGTATGTTTCAACCACACATTAAGCTGCATTAGCAGCCAGTGGAGTGCTTAATGTGGGTATTTTTCACAGCAGCCAACACTAGGGCTGATTAGCATAATTAGTACAGGGAAGGCTATACATATGGAAATGGCCAGGACCTAAATGCCAGAACCGGTGGAAATTTATGTCAATGCTGACAGAAGTATCAGGTCTGAATAAATGCTAGCTCCAAAGCTTGAGCCATCTTGATCCATTTTCTAATTTTTGTATGTGCCATTTGGAGAGTTACAATGCAAAATGTTTGTGTCATATTTTATCATCCAAGCCTAAAGTTATGCCAAAGAGATGTTCCGAAGGACAGGCATATATTTCACATGCACAGACAAGCTTGCCTTTCCTCCTCTTTTGTACTGTTTTTTTTTCTTTTTTTGCAGGAAAAAATATGTCCAGTTGATTTTGAAGTGAGTGTCTCTTTATTTTTTCCTGTTTGTTGGGAATCAACAGAAAGTGACTGATAATGACAAAGACATGCATTGAGTCTTTTGGTGGCCTTGAGTTAGCGCTCATAGAGACAGAGGTGGAGCAGTCTCCATCTGCCACTGTATTGGGGCTAGATGGGGTGGTTCTCTCAGTCATGGTCAAGCCATTGAGACTCCTTTTGATTAAGAGTTGCTGTGAAGCTGAAATGTTTTAAAAAGATTTGCACTTGAGCCAAATCTATCCTTCTTGTCTACATAATACGGCTAGAAAGAAGAGGAAGAAAATTTCTAACAAAAAGCTTGGAATGGACATTATCGGGGCTTGACAGACCCAGGGAAAAAGAGCTAAACCAGCTTGTTTTGTTCTTGGAGGTTTCATATACTAATTTGTGTGGGAGAAAATAAGGGGAACAGAAAAAGAGAAAGTGAATACTTGAGTCTGAGCTTGGGCATGCATTGGCACCCAACTGCGCATCTGTGCTCTTGGGATTTCTTGGGTGGTGAAAACAGGTAAAAATGTCTCTTTCAGCACTCTTCCTTGTGGGACTTCCTCCAGAACAGCATGAGTCCTTTCAGAAGACTCTTAATCCCTCTAATCTGGACCACAACACTTTGAAGGTGGCCTGTCCTAATGGAGAAAGCACTGGGTTTCAGACCTAGCTGCTCTTTGCTACTGCACCACATGCAATAACTCAAAGAGTGGACAGTAAAGGCACCTTTTCTGATCATTTATTTTAAATTATGTTTATTTTAGCACAGTCTTTATTACAACAAATATTGCTATAATGTTTTTATTTTGCTTTTCCTCCTCATCTTTTATATGCTTACCACATTTTTTGCATTGCTTTATGCATCAGCATAGTAGTAACCTATTTTAGGTTAGTTGAAGGCAATATGTTCATGAGTGAGATTGGAGATGACAGGGTCCACTGGTAGGGTGACACCAGGGAGCAGGGGGCTACTTCTCCATAGTTAATTACATGTCACTTTCCATACTGCCCACTGGGAGGGAACCCACTCACACCAGCTCATTTTGTTGGTCTGCTCCTGGGTGGGACCTTAAGACAAACTTCACGAGGCTCACTACCATTGTGCTTCAGCCAGTGAGTGCAGAGAGTTAATTAGACAGATTTTTGCATTTTATGTGCTATAGCATTTCACATAATCTGCCACACAACTGTCTAATCTATGAGACACTGAGGCTTGTTCTTTTCCGGCTATGTTGGGGAACACTGGTTGGACCCTCCTCGTGGATAATTGCCCTGTGATGGTGATGTCACCCCCAAGGCTGTGAAAAATGAAGGACAACAGAGGAGGGGGGGCCTCTGTTTGGGAGATAGTGAGTTCTATGTAGGAATATTGTCACTTCAATATTACACAACTTTAGTCTGCTGTAATTTAGGTGTCTATTCTTTGTTTTACATTTACATAAAATATATAACCGTCGTTACCACTCTACCCTGTTCCAGTCCCAGAAAAATGAAAGAAAATATAAGCACTTTGAAACTTCCATAGCCTTTGTTTTTGTTTTTGGCAGTTTTAGCAGTCTGAACCTGAACTGACCATCCGTAGTCACTCTTGTGGATTAAAGTCATTTTTACCCCTCCGACATTATGTTTTTGGCTGTGAAATATTTGTGAGCCTGTCTCTTTAAGTGTAAGGCAGCAGCGAGCCGAGAGAACAGAGCAAAGCTCCCATCTGGAGAGTGGCTGAGTGGAGTGGTGACTGAGCGGCGGGGCCCACTCGGTCCCTAGCTGGGTGGTCCAGATGGGAGGAACCAGACACAAATAGCTATAATTTACTTCAGGAGCCCCTGTAATTACAGGCCCAAGGATTGGAGCTCAATTCCTGCAGATGCCTGAATGCATTAAATATGAACATGCTGTCTGTAGGTCGACACAAATGCATGTTTGCAGTTTGTAAAGAACTTCAGTTTTGAAGTAATGTGTTTATGTAACCTGCTAGCGGCATGAATGAAACCAAGAAGTTGATGCATCAGGAATGAAGGCATCAGGTTGCAAGCTTCAGGGCAAGTCACGTGTCATATTTTTTAGATTTGTGATGCAATTTCTTTGTTTCTATGCAGCCTAAAAGCTGCCTAAGCCATTTACAAAGCTGTGGGCTACACCTGACAAGAACAATACCCCTCTACTGTCTTTCACTTCCACTCCCTCACTCAGTTAACTGAGGGAGGCAGTGAGATGTGCTGAGGAGGAAAAGTAGCTCGGTGGGCTCAGCCAGCCACTGCAGGCTTGTCATCATGCATTGGGACATGGAGGGGTAGACGGACATTCTCTGATCTGGGCCGGTGTGTTTCATGTGCATTTGGCATAGCTGCAGTTACCCTGCGTCCTCTTTTCATCACCGCCTCCGTTAATTAGGGGGCTGGACTCCAGAGTTTCCTCTGCACTCTTTGATGCTTTTCATCCCAAATCAACATACCACATGAACAGCATTCTGTCTCTACTCTTCTGCCTTACTCCCATCCCTTTTCTTCCTCTCTCACATCTTGGATCCAGGCAAGGTGACCTGTAGATCAAGACTCAATTTCACGAGGGATCTTAATTTTAGGCAGTCTATACCAGTGTGAGGTGAGCCATTCAATAAAATGAGGGTGGGAAGATTGACCCGGCAAAGATTTTCTGTCAGTTCTTAGATAACCACATAGGAGTATTTATGGGGCCTTTCACAAAGGCTGGTTAGACTGTGAAAGTGTGGACCATGTCACAATGTGTGCTAAAGACACAAATGTGATCCACACATCTGTTTCTGGGATTAGTTGTGAAGTGTACACAGGGGAATGAAAACTTTAGTGAGTTTAATTCAAGGTTAAGTTGGGGCTTAATTATGACATTAACATCTTCCTGAGGATCATGGTTGTGTCTTTATTGTACTGATTGTTGCAATCTGATCATTAACATTGTACTATACCAGCATAGTTTTTTTTCTGGCTAACAGTCAACAGGAATATAATTTTCATGACCACAAAGGTGTATCCTTACATCAGTGTTGAAAAATACCTTGTTTTCTCTCTGTCTCAGCTGGCAGTCGGGTGAGCAAGGAGCTACGCTACACAAAAGAGAAGCAAGGAGAGGAGTCAGTGTTCACCTCACAGATGCTGATACAAACACCCAAACAGGAAGGAACTAATATTCTTACCCAGGAGGCTTTGCTGCTCCACCTGGAGGCAGCTCTGTCAGCCAGCAAAGTTCAAGTGTCTCTTTATGGAAAGTGAGTACAACCACCAGCATGATAACAGGGAATTTCAAATGCTTACAAACACAAAAACATTTTAACATGTGCTTGTACAATTTCTACCCACAGATCTTGGGATCTTAATAAAATCTGCTTCAAATCTGGAGTTCCAATTATAGAAAATGTCATGATTGAAAGGGTAAGAATTATTTACTGTTTGCTTAGTCCAAGCTGTTGTAGTTTTTTATAACTTTTTTTTGTTCTGTACCATAATTTTTTCTTTAAAGATTATACACTATTTCTTTACAGATGATTGATAAGCTTTTCCCCTGCATGATTGTGACACCTTTGGACTGCTTTTGGGAAGGCTCCAAGTTGCAGGGAGGCTCCGCCTACTTACCGTAAGCATTTTGATTATTCTTAATTAATATATAGCCACATTTTTTCAATGAAGTCACCAAGAGTTCACTGAACCATTTTCTAAGCTTAAGGTACCAAAATTAACCATAGCACAAGGTTCTGTGTCTTAACTTTGGCTTTAAAACACTTGACCCCCCTCCCTGATATAACGCACGCTTCTATAACAATTGGGCTTTACCTTCAACCAAAATGGTGCCGTCTTTGACAAACTCTGACATCAAGGCCCCAGCAAAAGCTCTATTTAGTCTTTTGGTAAGCTAAAGCCTGGTTCCGTCATCACTGGGGTTTGAGCTGTCATCGGTGTGGTGAGGGGACTTTACAGGACAATTTCTAATCCTGCACCCCTGTTCCATCACCCAATCCCCCAGCCTGAAGAAGCCCTTATGGAAAGGGGACATAGAGAAGAGGGAGTGAGAGAGATGACTGCTACTGGGTGGGTAAGAGGGAAGGATGGGGGTGCAGGGGAGCCTTTGGGTCAGACAATGGTAAGCATTCTTTCAGTTTACGAGTGAGTGTCCATCAGTGAGGGGGCCCTGGAGGGGGCCTGGCTTTGTCAGCACTGGGTAACACTGTGCATTCTCATGGTAATCGCCCAGGCTTGGAGCTGTAAGTTGTCCAACAAATAAAATGGGCATTATTCAAGTCGTGGGCCCAAAGAGAAAGAGAGGAAAAAGTGGGAGAAATTAACTGTGGACGTTAGACATTGTAGTTTACACTGCCACCCATCCCACTCTGCACCCTCCCTCCTAAAAACCTCTTTAATATTTTGTTGGCGAGTAATTGACAGAAAATTTTTGTCCTATGTCATGCAAGACAAAAACGATGAGTGGCTTCCAAAAATATTTTGTTATTTATTGTGATTTCTCTTTGGGCATGAGTTAGCCATGAAGGCTAATGTCCTCTCAAGCTTCCGCTTCAGTTCAGCTGTTTTTTTTTTTCGTCTAAAGGGAAAAGAGCGAGAGTGAGACAGAGAGAGAAAGGGAGGGAGAGAGTGAGTGAGGGAGAAAAAAACTTGAGGGAACAAAGACCAGCAATCTATGGAAAAACAAAAGGGCCCAGGCCGGTTCACTCAAGCAAAAAAATAGGAGATAAAGGAGACTCTCTTTGCAAGCAGGAGCAAAGGCGCTTGGTATGTGGGAATGGGAGAGGACCTGCTTTATTTGAAGCTACTCTTCATGAGTTATTGGAGTGAGATTGGGCCTAGAGTTGGGACACTATTCACTTTTATTCTTTACACACAAATAGTCATCATGGTAAAAGCCCCCTCTCTCACTCAGAGGGTATTGCTCTGGGTCCTTTGACATTTTACTTGGAATTGTTTTGAGCTACAGATGATGATTGCAAGTGTTTTGTTTCCTTGTTATATATTAGTTTAATAAGGCTTTAGTAATGTTCAAATTTTAGCTGTCTGCACTCTTGTGTTTATTAATGTTCTCCAGAATGTGCTGACGTGTTCTACTTGTAAAAAATCAGTTCAAAACAGTCCTACTGTAACTCAACCACACATAAAGAATTAGTCCTTGGCACATCAAGAGACAACAATCCACTCAATACCCACCAACTGAGAGAAGATAGATTTAAACCTGCAGGCTGAGGGGTTGAAAAAACTGGGCTCAAAGCAGCATTCAAGACATTCAGCACAGCCCTTCCCAGCATTCCCTTTGCCCGCCTTCATCCTTATCAAGATGTTGTAGAGGCAGAGGTAATTGTTATGACTCGATGCACAAAGTTAAGAGACAGCAGCCTGTAGACCGCCGGCATATTATGCCCCTCCGTGTAACAGGATAATAAACGCTACTTTATGCAGCATCTGTAGTCTGCCACCACCAGGGAGGGACTGGTGCCGGCAGGCTCAGAAAAGCAGTAGCAGGGAAGGGAAGGGGATTGCTTTAAAAAGCTTTTTCTTTTGAAAATGTTAAAGAATTAACAATTTTATTCTGCTAGCTTGATTGAAATGTGTTTCAATTTTGTTATCTCCTGACATAGGGGCATGCCTGACATTCAGTGGATGAATCTGGATCCCCTTAAGCTAATGGAGGAGTTAAGCCAGTTTACATCTCTAGAAGGCTTTCGAGAGATGCTGGATAAAGCTCAGGTGGGCCATGCCTATATGAACCGCCCATGCTTAGATCCCAGTGACACAGACTGCCCTCACAGTGCCCCTAATAAGGACCCATTGCAGGTGGGTACAGTGTTGTGATGCATATAACAATGTCTTATTTATCTGGGTCTGTATATTGCATTAAATGTGTCATCTATATCTTATGTAGGTCCCTGATATTGCTGCTGAACTTCAGGGTGGTTGCCATGGTTTCTCCAAGAAGTTCATGCACTGGCAGGAGGAACTGATCCTGGGTGAAAGAGTAAAGGACTCCCAGAATGCCTTGCAGAGGTGAGAAAGAAGGGGGGGGGGAAGAAGGAGCAGCAAGAGGTGGGGGTATGTGGGTGGGCCTCTCTTAGGAGGCCCTTACAAGAAAGAAAGTGAGAGAGAAAACCAGAAAGAGACAGAGGTGGAGAGAGAGGGAGGAATCTTTCTGACTCCTAATAACCTCACACATCCATGGAATTCCTTACATGAAGAGGGATCAGTTTCCACCTCTGACCCCAGCATAGGCAAGACCAATTAAACATGATGGACAGCCACATAACCTATGGACAGATCTAAAATGCAGAGTAGAGGAAATTGAAAACACAACAAAAGAAAGCATATGATACAAAGTAAACAAAGCAAGAGCAAACGTGTTTATACCTTTAATTTAAACTCACTTGTGTATATTTTCAGTGCAAAGTTTAATCTGTGATAAATGAAGGTCACTGCGAAGAGCTGTACATTTTCCTTCACACAACATTTGAGCATTGTTCAAATATCAATCATCAGTTTTAAAGTTATTTACTATGGCCGAAGAAGGATAGCAAACACCTTATTCCAGTCATTATTACAACACCTTTCTATTAATGCTCACATTAGTTACATGCACTCACTCAGCTCTCTGCATTTCTTCCAACAGTGCGGATGCCCTTCAGACAATGTTCCTTCTCATGAGTCCCAAACAGCTCTATGAGCACTTCAAAGATGACTATGAGATCCATGACATCAACTGGAATGAGGACAAAGCCACCGCCATCTTAGAGTCCTGGCAGAGGAAGTTTGTTGAGGTAATTTCCTTTTTCAAAACACACCCACACAGTCACTTTGTGAGGTCTGAGTGGTTTCAGTGACCGCAGAGGGTTCCCGGCTGATGTGGAAAGGTAAAAAGAGTGTAGGAGGTCACAAGTGGTGCAAGAGGGTTGTTTTCCCTAGACCAGAGGATGGCAATGTCTGCCTGAATTCCATCAATCCTCAGCTGCCTAGTAAACGGAGTCCTCCTAGGAGGCTACTGACAGACTCCCAGTTATAGGAACAAGCTGTTTTTTTGATAACTGACACCCAGCACACTTACTGAAAGTGAGGGAGAATTTGAGAGAGAGAAGAAGAGCCTCCAGTAATGCTTTAGAGAGAGAGCAAGAGAGGAAAGTTAAGTCAAATGAGTTTTGGGAGATAGAGCACTGTAAAAACAAAATGCAGGGGTATTCCTTTCACCTTAAGGTTGTCGGCCATTCATGGTGCTGATGGAGTAGCCTGAGACACCATGTGATCTCATCTGATCCATTTGACCTCTGCCCTTTGGCATCTGTGCTCATTATTTCTCACTTGTCAAGCTTCATAGGATCTTGTGCTATCTTGTTTGTGTGTTATTAGTATAAAATATGAGGTGGATAATGGTATGCCCCACAGAAAAGTGTTCATTTATGAAACTTGTCAGAAAAAAATATTTAAGATTTGGTCTAAATTCTGCAATAAGTGCACAAGTTCACTGTAAACACACAATGCTACATTAAGATACTTCACTCACAAGTCATGTAAATTATCCTTGACCAATACATACATATGTCTAATCCAAATAATGGATAAGTTCTCTTTCTCTGATTGATGTTCATATTTTGAATTTGTTTCTAGGTTGTACATGGGAGCATTCCTCAGAATTCTTCCTCCAATGTTTATGCCTTCTCTACAACCACTCTTAATGACATCATGAAATCTTTCTCTGACGTCAGCGTAATCAGGGTGGCAGGTGGTTATCTGCTCATGGTAAGACATCAATTACTGTAGCTGCTCTAGTTAAAGCTAATGAAAATGTGATAAGCATATATGTGTGGAGCTATTCTCTTACATATACCTTTTTTATGCACAGCTGGCATACGCATGCGTGACCATGCTGCGCTGGGACTGTGCTAAGTCTCAGGGTGCTGTAGGGCTGGCAGGAGTACTGCTAGTTGCTCTATCTGTGGCTGCAGGACTTGGACTGTGTTCGCTGTTGGGACTGTCATTTAATGCCGCCACCACACAGGTAAAAACACACCTTAACCTCTTAAATTCACACCCACCCCCAGGGCTTGGCTGTAACTCAGAAATTTGTGTTTCTCTACAGGTGCTACCATTTCTAGCCTTGGGCATTGGAGTTGACGACATGTTCTTGTTGGCTCATTCCTTCACAGAGACCCGATCCAGCATCCCATTTAAGGCATGTATCTCATGAACATGCTTTGGATCATGACTTCTTAACCCTGAAAATGTTATTTAGACTTTTTGTTGTTGTTGCTGAAGATCACAGCTCATTTTTTTTTGTATTTATCCCCATAGGAGAGGACAGGTGACTGCCTGAGAAGAACTGGCACCAGTGTGGCTCTCACCTCAATAAATAACATGATTGCTTTCTTCATGGCAGCTCTAGTGCCTATTCCTGCTCTTCGGGCCTTCTCACTTCAGGTATGAGAGAGTATTTTATTTGTGATGCATGTCATTAACCATTGTGCCCTGTGATGTCTAATCAGAATGACTTGCAGGAGTGGTTACTCTCTGAAAAGGACAGTAAAAGGTGGCTCTAATAAATGAGCAGTCAACTTTAAATTAAAGTAAGGCTGGCCTTTGTTGTTTCACTTTTTCGCATTCTCTCTCCATTTTATGGTCAATCCCCTTCATTCATCTAAAATCACTGCCTGGATTTCAGGTGGTTAGGGGATACCAAGAGAGAGGTAATGAGATGAGTGAAAATATCAGTATATCACCCAGCCATCAGCCTGTGCTTCTCTGATCTCCCCAGGCTAACCCTGGGTGGTCTGCGCTGTAATGATATGGAATAAAATGTCTGTCTGAGGTTGATAGAGTTGAGGGGGGGGGGGGGGGGGGGGGGGGGGGGGGTTCTGCTCAGACTCGCTGTGACCTTGGGAGTCCCCTTTCCCTGGATTGTTGACTGTTTGTGAAGTGATGGGGGAGGGGATTGCTGGTTGATTTAGGGTGCATATTTTAGTTTCTGGGATTCAATCCGAGGCACTAAAACAGCGAGGGATCCTGAATGCAGTGTGTTTTTTCTCAAGTTCAGACAGCAGCTGTGGAGTCGGGTGGCAATGTAGAACTCATGAACGAAAAGATTTGGCCTCTACCCTGAAGTCTCTTTTTCTCTCTCATTTTTTATTTCAGGCGGCTGTTGTGGTGGTCTTTAACTTTGCTATGGTTTTGCTGATATTCCCGGCCATTCTGAGTTTGGACCTGCATAGACGAGAGGACAAAAGACTGGACATCCTGTGCTGTTTCTACAGGTAATTAAGATGTACTGTCCTATTATTTTATCCAGATCTCCTTAATAATGGCAGTCTTTAATGCTAAAGGTGTGTATTCATGTTTCATTTCCTCCAGTCCCTGTTCATCTCGGGTCATTCAAATCCAGCCTCAAGAGCTCTCAGATGCTAATGACAACCATCAGCGTGCTCCAGCTACCCCCACCTACACAGGCTCAACTATAACCACAAGCACCCACATCACCACCACTGTTCAGGCCTTTACTCAATGTGATGCAGCTGGTCAGCATATTGTCACCATCTTGCCACCCACCTCCCAGATATCCACCACTCCTCCATCCATGGTCCTATCCACACCAACTCCTACCACTGACCCTTATGGCTCTCAGGTGTTCACCACTTCCAGCTCCACTCGAGACCTTCTAGCCCAGGTGGAAGAGCCCAAAGAGGGGCGTGAGTGTGTGCCTCTTCCCTTCTTTCGCTGGAATCTGTCAAGCTTTGCAAGGGAAAAGTATGCCCCTCTGTTGCTGAAGCCTGAAACTAAGACTGTGGTGGTTGTCGTTTTTGTGGCTCTTCTAAGCCTCAGCCTCTATGGTACCACAATGGTTCACGATGGACTCTATTTGACTGATATTGTCCCTAGAGACACAAAGGAGTATGAATTCATTACAGCTCAGTTTAAATACTTCTCTTTCTATAACATGTACCTGGTTACCATGGATGGCTTTGACTATGCCCGTTCTCAAAGACAGCTTCTGCAGCTTCATAATGCCTTCAACTCTGTGAAATACATAGTTAAGGATGGCAATCACAAACTTCCCAGAATGTGGCTGCACTACTTCCAGGATTGGCTCAAAGGTAAGCTATGGTTTTGCAGCAAGTGCTGCATTTTACTCTTAATTATATTACAAAAAATCAGCCTATAACGTGTTCTGCACAGTTGTGATGTTTAAGGGTTAGGATATATCAGTATCTACAAAATACTGGTTTCACCATAGCAATGTCACATAAACCAGCAGGTTCAGTTGCATCAAAGAGTTCAGTGAAGTTCATTTCATCTTCTTTTGTGTTTCTCCCACCTGGACATAGAGAGGATTATGCAAGGGTCAGGGGTTATCTCAGGCTGTTTGTGACCTTACTGCTCACATTGGTTTACATTGAGAGCTAAGCTGTGAGGTGAATCCACAATAGTTAAAAGTCAGTGAATTGAAAAGAAGCTATTTATTGTGAAAGGCTGTGGAAACTGGAGGTAGTTGAAAGACTCTCTCTTTCTCCCCTATGCTATTTCCTTTTCTTGTGAGGAGATCTCTGTAATTACAGAATGGTTGTGGAAACTGTTTTTCAGCTGTTGCCAGACTTTTTAATTTGGAGAGCACGAAAGGCTTTCTCTGGTTAGTTTATTCAGCCCACACACATTTATTCAACACCAGGCAGAAAGATGGAGAACTCAGTGAGGGGAGGGGGGGCTTTTGGTTCATATGCCTGCTTGTGCGTGATGACTGGAATTAAATCGGAGGAGTAAATTTAACAATGCTCAAAGCTATCAAAGTTGTGAATAAAACAGCAGGATAGTTCGAACAGTTTTCTCTCAGTTGGTATAATTGTACATGTCTATGTTCCTTGCAGGTCTGCAAGCCACTTTTGATGCTGATTGGGAAGCTGGCAAAATCACCCATGAAAGCTATCGCAATGGCACAGAGGATGGAGCACTGGCCTATAAGCTTCTCATACAAACTGGCTCTAAGAAAGAACCTTTCAACTACAGCCAGGTGTGTATGAAATGTTGATCAATTATTGGTGTATCAAATGTATCAAATGTATCAAATGTAGGTGCATTTAGCTTAAATAGCTCTTCAAAATTGTTGCTGAAGATTCCAAAACTCACACTATCACATTTTGGTTCTTTTAAAGCTCACATCCCGCCGCCTGGTGGATGAGGACGGTCTTATTCCTCCAGAGGTTTTTTATATCTACCTGACAGTATGGGTCAGTAATGATCCACTGGGATATGCTGCCTCCCAAGCCAACTTTTATCCCCATCCTCGGGAGTGGATCCATGATAAGTACGACACCACTGGGGAGAACCTTCGCAGTAAGTAGACCTTGACAATGAGATTAGAAGGGTGGTTATATTATTTTATGCATGTTTCACAAGTCATACATGTTTAAGAGCATTATCTCTCGTCTCTTTCAGTCCCTGCAGCAGAGCCTCTAGAGTTTGCACAGTTTCCTTTCTACCTAAATGGACTAAGACAAGCCTCAGACTTTATTGAAGCCATCGAGAGCGTGCGCACAATCTGTGAGGAGTTCATGCGTCAGGGAATCAAGAACTATCCCAATGGCTACCCCTTTTTGTTTTGGGAACAGTACATTGGTCTGCGCCACTGGTTCTTACTGTCCATCAGTGTAGTGCTTGCCTGCACCTTCCTGGTGTGTGCCATCCTCCTGCTCAACCCCTGGACCGCAGGCGTCATTGTAAGTCTGCTTTCCTCTCACTCTAATCCATTTCTACCTCCTTTCATTCTATCCCCCTATTCTCTTATTTCTCTTGCTCCCCCTGATCCCCTCAACACAGCTCAATAACTTTGCCACCAGGGCAGTTTTTGGGGAGGGCCTTGTGGGTTGTCTAGAGGGTGCTGCTTGCATACACACATATATACACACAGTCACGCACATACGTACTCTCCCCCTCATTTCTTTTGTCATTCAAATGGGTGCAGCAAGACTTTCTAAAGAAGAAATTCAAAGCTCTCCTGAAGGCTTTTACCTCCAACTGCCTTTGTCCAGAAATTTGGGGACAGGACGGATCTGCCCAGTCACGACCTTGGCCTGCTAAACCCATCCATCAGGGATTTGGTGTAGTGGGGGTAGAGGGTGGGTGAGTTATTTCAGGGGCTAGAAGGCATTTCACACAGACGGGTGTGCTCCTTAGTGCAACATGATGAAGCAACGGAACTAGAAATGGCCATTGGCCTTGGTTGAAATGTATTTCAGATTCAGGTTGAATATGTCAAACTTATTTAATGTTTATGGCATTTATTTTTAAAAATGTAAACAGTTTATTTCACTTTTTTATTGAAGCAATTGAGTAAATTCTCTGTTATTTTCAGTTTTACAGCCTATATGTGGCCATAGTGAAATGGGTTTTACCATTTCCAATTTAAGCATGACCAAATTGGGACCCCTGCCAAAGATTTAACCAAGTTACCTATTTAATGTATAAAATTAGTTTCTCATTATTAGTAAAGCACAGAGGTCCACATTGCACAAGGAAATCGAGAGCAAAATCTTCTGCATTATCTTTTATCACATAGGGTCAATAATTTCCCTAACCCTGAAACTGAGAAGTCATAGAAGGGGCCAGGACATGGCCATTATGTAATATGATACTTGGGGCAGATGACAGTGAAATGTAGAGGATATTGGCCCAGTGAGGCCCATTTATGCTTTGTGATTCATGTACAGCTATTTCCATGCACAGTTCCATTCATGTAGCTCCTAACATGCTGATCTGTTCTTCTACTCCTTAGGTTTTTATTTTGGCCATGATGACAGTGGAACTTTTTGGCATCATGGGCCTAATTGGTATCAAGCTGAGTGCTATTCCTGTGGTCATCCTTATAGCCTCTGTTGGTATTGGAGTGGAGTTTACTGTGCACATTGCACTGGTAAGGGCATCCTACACTGTAATTCATCAGTATTTGTATTTCTGCCTATGAAATTTTATAGAGCAGTTTTATTCTCTCTGTTGTAGGGTTTCCTAACTGCCATTGGGGACAGGAACACTCGTTCAGCCGTTGCTATGGAACATATGTTTGCTCCTGTGATTGACGGCGCCATCTCCACTCTTTTGGGAGTGCTTATGCTTGCCGGCTCAGAGTTTGACTTCATCATGAGGTGAGTGATTGTCACTTTTGGCCGGTCTTTGAGGTCAGCCCATATGCTGTTTTCTGAAATGGTGGCAGACCTTAGGCAGGGACATAGTTGACCATGTGGCTTTAGGATACAGGTGGTAGTATTTGTCTCTTTATCACCTGGTGTTGTCAGTCTTGATGGTAGACCACCACAACACACTTACAAACATCATTGAGCTGCTTGAATGCACAACAAATGGAGGAAAGATCAAGGGAGTGAAGCAGCTGCTTGTAAACATGTAAATATACAACCCATTGCTCTGTGACTCAACACGCACACACTTGCTCATAGTTTTTCCCACCCTAAATTCAAGGAGAAAGTCAACTGTCCAATCAATTTGCTGTAAACTCACTCTACCCTCTGTGTTTGGGCAGCTTGTTTGCATGCTTTAATGCCTACTTTGCTGGAATACAATAATAAATAGCAGTTTTTTTAAGGATTAGGGGTGTGCTGAAAGCAAACCACAACCTTGAGAGATGTCTCATGCAGATCCATGACATAAAAATAGCTTAGTTAGAGGATACAGCACAACACAGCTGAAAATGAAAACAAATGATCAAGAGACATATTTTTTTACAGTGCCCACTTATTTGATGAAAGAGTAACTTGAATATGAGCAGTGTGGTATGGATCTCCAGGAAACTGCAGGGGGGTGTTGGAGCATATTGCTTTAAGACAGTGGGTAAAGCTGGAAGGACTGGGGGCTGGTTTGGAACAAACCATTTGGTTCAAGTGGTGTGCCAGCACTGGGGCATTCATGGTGGGAGGTCCTGTTTAGATGTAGAGAGAAAGAGAGAGGTCTGGCCCTCTAGATGGGGAGTAGCATAAATACATTGCTGTAAACATCTCCTGGCTGTGGGACACTGAATAAACAGGAGAACAAGCTCAGCGGCCCCTCTTAGAATGAGCCACCCTTTCCAACCCCTGACTTGGAATGGAAAAGATTACAGTTTATATAAACAACAGAATTCCTAACACTAGGTCTACTCTGGAGGTCTAACCCAGGCGGGGCCCATGGATGGTTTAGTCTTTTTTCCCCCATTTTTTTCTTTTTCTTTTTTTACTCCTTAAATAAATCATGCTCCACTTTCGGAATGTTGACTTAGTAAAATAAACATGCGCCCTTTTTCCAATCTTTTCATGTATACAGGACCGTCAGACAGAATGAGAGCCTTTAACTAACAAAAGGTGCATAAGTGCAGCCAGAGATGGTTGGCTTCTTTGTCTGATTTTCCCCATTCTTAAAAACCTTCATGTTTTCACTGAACATTACAAATGGGGTTGATTTTGCCCTTCCTTAAACCCATATCAAAGTGTCACTCAAACTATGTAATTCTACTGTTTCTAACTTTTTTCAGACATCACTACTGAGAGAGATGAGAAACAAAAATTGTTCACACTCAAAATGGATGATTCACGTTAATGAAACAGGCATCAGAGAAGTGGAAGGAAGGAGTAGAGGGAACAAATGCAGACTCGCTTGTCTCCATCTGAGAAACCCATAGCACAGCTCAGTCTCTGGTCTAAATGTGGCATGTAATTCTGACCAGAGTTTCTGGTAGTTCTGCATTTTATGCGCAGACCTGAGAGGCCACCTTGGAAATTTGGGTTTTAGAGGTCAATTTAAATATTACCTCTCCCTGACTGTACATAATGACTGAAAATAGGTGATTATAGTCTTTTAAAACCAAAGGTTGTGTGATACTGTACAGGTCTCAGTTCCACAGGGAGCTGCGAAGAGACGAAACCAAAATAGATCCAAAATACTCTTTCCGTTGTGCAATGATGGTCTGACCTGTAATCTTTTAAATGGGTTTTTTATTCATTTGTTTGATGGTTTTGAAACAGCCAGAGTAAACACATGGCATCATTGAAGGAGATGGGTCAGTGGACAGCAGTTTCCACTGTATGTTTGGAATGTTCCAAGCAGATATGACAAAGATGAACTTTTCCCCCTCCTTCTTTCTTTCCTAAATCCAAAGTTCTTGTAGATGTGACAGAAGCAAAAATGGTCAGAGGGTGGGAGGTTAAAAGAACATTCCAGACTTATTCCAGATTCTGTTCCTCTACCTCCAGAAGTCTGAACCACAGCAAAAACAGCTGAATTGTCTCTTTTTTTGTGTAACCATTTAACTGGAGTGCTCTCTAATTTTCTCATGCACTGTCTTTCTTGTGGTGAATCAGAGCCCTCCCTCAATGCTGAGCTAAAGCGCAGAGGCACAAACACCCTCACAGCTCTGCAGCCTATTAGTGAGCCGTACATGGTAACACGCAAGCCTGTGTAAAGAACAAATTCTACTTAAGCTTTTCTCAGCCTTATATCGTTAGCCTTCACAACTAAAATGTAATGCTTGCCCAAGAGCTAACGCCTGGGAATCCTTATTCACCACCCTTTTCCTTGGCCCCTTTGTTCAAACATATATTTTCAGTGCTAGCTTTAAAGCAATTTTGCACCAATTCACACTGCTTCACCAGACCCGTTAGTGGCTGTGCCAACCAGGCCTCCATGTTCTTGGCTGTAGAGGTGGAGGTCTGTGTTTTTTGCTAGTCTTCATAAGTGGATTAAGTTTCCTGCTTTTGTCGCCCCCACTGAGAAAATATGTTGTTTTAGAATTGATCTTAACAAATTCCCTTTTTACTTGTTGACTGTAAGAACTCTTTTTGATGGACTCAAGGGTCAGTTTGCAGGTTTTGCATAGAACAGTTTATTGCAATGTGAAAGAAATGACTTTTAATAAATCTCCAAGCTAGTATTAATAATAATTAACTCTTAAAGCAACATGCCTGTTGTGACCCAGAAGGAGGGAGACAGAGTCGGAGTAAAAAAAAATGCAGAAAGCAACTGTCTGCCCTTGCCTGCCCAGCGTAAACATAAAGGTTGTGTGCCCTGGCCAGGGTGAAATCGGATCTCAATAATAGGGGGTATTAAGTTGCTGAAGAGAAAATTACATTAACAGCAGTGGCAGCTTTTAGACCAGAGGGAGAGAAGAAAGCAGAGAGAGAAAAGCAATGGTGAGGGGTGAGTATTTCTGACGCATAGAATCTGCTCACTAATATAAACACATCTCCTCAGGAAGTGGCAGGGCAGTGGTGATAGATGAGGGCTCCCAGAGGGATAGAAAGCGAGCACTAGCTATGAAGATGGAACCCAGGAATTTCTCTCCTGCCTTGTCAGGTCGCCAAAAGAAAGGAAGCAGGGAAAGGAAATGTAGAGAAAGAAACTATGGACAAGAAAAGCAACATGTTACTTTTCAATATCACCTTCCTCTCCTTGTTTGAACATGCAGCTGATATTTGGTGACTGCTTCAGTTTTAATGTTTTCTCCATTTGTGCCTCTATTATACAGATACTTCTTTGCTGTGCTGGCCATACTGACGTTGTTGGGGATCCTGAATGGTTTGGTGCTACTTCCGGTACTTCTTTCACTCATGGGCCCCCCAGCTGAGGTTGTACCTGCTAACAACGCAAATCATCTGCAAAGTCCCACTCCTGAGCCCATGCCTCCTCCTATGAACCACCATGGGTACTACGCAGGGCACATCCCCAAGGCATCACATCAGGCATTCTCTGAGACCTCTGACTCGGAGTATTATTCTGAAACGACGACCACCTCTGGCATGGGGGAGGAGGAATACAAGTACTGTGACAGGAGCACATACATCACACCTCCAGCTCAACCTCCAACCTCTCATATTCTGCTTGAAGCCAGCAAGAACCCCAGCTTCCCTAAGCTCACAGTAAGTCAACCTTACAGAAAAATATTGACCTGCTTGTGATGTAGTTTGCACTGAGCGCATTTGTAATGTTTGTTCTTGTTTTTTAAGGTGGTGAAACCATTTCATGAAGTACAGAACTGCGAGTCTAAGCAGAATGCTGTTAACTCCATCAGTTCACAGATCAAACGGTGGGACAATAAAAATGAGGACCAAGGGCAAAGGCGACAACATTTACCTACCGACAGGACAAACTGTCATCGTAGGACTACTCAGTGTGGCCCAGGGCCACAACAAGGAAGAGGGCAGCAGCAAAACAGGACTACAGCCCCAGCCCATAGGTCTGGGGCATTGCAGCACCCTAATAATGCCATCACCATGGTTACAGCAACAGCCTCTGTGACAGTGGCAGTGCACCCCAGTTTGCCGGGGTCATACCAGGGTTACATGCATGAAGGGTTTGAGGATAATGAGTCAGACTCTTTTGATGACTCTAAGAGGACTTCTCAAACCTATGGGGAAGCTACACATTATAAGAAAGACTCTTTGGAACTTCAAGATCTGAATTCCACAGAGAAAGACCCGCATCAAGCTAACCAGATGCTAGGTAAATAGCTTTATATTTTAATTGCCAAAACTAGACATATGTATTTTTGCTTTCATGAAAAAAAACAATCAGCTCTCTTTATTGGTCATAACTAATGTCCATCTTTTGCATGTGTTACAGGTTGTGCATGGAATCAAGCAGCCAAAGATTGCTAGACTGCTACCAGCCCCCACATCCTTTTGTCTGGAATCTCTGGCTGTTTTGGGAAGTTCCCAACCCCAGCCCTGTGTCTTTTATCTCTTTGAACTGTACATAGACCTCACACAGACAAGAGGATTTATTTTAAAATTATTAAAAAAGGTCTTTTTAGACATTTATGAATTATATATATATATATATATATATATATATATATATATATATATATATATATATATATATATATATATATATATATATATATATATATATTAATACTAAAAGAGGGAAACTATTTTAAAATGTGCTGTATAACTTGTGTATTCTCTTGTGTAAAAGTCAGATGTATAAGAGGATTTGGAGGCCTTGTTCCCTCCTTTGTATAGATTATAAAATGTTCTATATGTAAAATATGTGAAATGATATTAGTTTATTGAAATGCAAGGTCAGTGTTTTTTTTTTTTTTGCTGCTACAGTTCAAATTTAAGATGACGTGTCTTGAAAATATGCAGTACCCCTTTCCCCAACATAAGCCAAGATTTATCTTTATATTAACAAGTTCTTAAACTGCAGCCAATAGGAAGCTTATCTGTTTTGTTCAAAGATGTTGACTTTTCTTCGATTGCACTGTACAAAATCAAAATCTATTTAGATAACCGTTTTTCTCAGTTGAAATTTGCAGTGACTTTTCCTGTATTTATTTTACTTTTTCTTACTGACAGCAACCATTGTGCCTTCCTAACTTTTAATCTTACATAATTCATGTCAAACTGTTCAGTAATGCTTCACTGTACAGATAAGGATCAGCACTGTCACTGATATGGAAAGTTATCATCTGTTTTATGACTGTTTTACACATCGTTGTTAGCATGAAATGCTCTGTCTAGTTCAGCATGTAATGAATAACAGGACTATGGGTCTTGTGTTTTTGTTACATTATTCCAGTATATAATTATTTGCAGTCTACATCTATATACTTGAAGGGGTGGTTAAATGACACTTTTTTTTGCTTTTTTCTATGGTTATTTTAGCCATACATGAGTAAGCTTCAGTTTGTCACTATATATGCCTCAGCAAAAGTTTGGGAGACATCAGGCAAACGTCGTTTACTGAAATATTATTTAGAAAGGGAATCTGTGTGAGTGCGAAAAGAGATTTTTGCTTGTTTGTTTTCTTTTTTGTCATCCTCTTGGCTGCTTTGTACATAGCAAATGCCCTGCGCGAATGTTTACCTGCTAGCTGCCCTCTGGGCTTCTCTCACAAGGCCAGTGTAGGGACAGTCAAACAGCTCGGTGCTAGTCTTCCAATATATTGTCTGCAATTCAGTTCTCATTCTTAGTTCCAATTTCAGCCAAAAGCTCACATTCATTCAGTATTGGTCAAGTCACTGCCAGATTAAATGCAGGGAAAAAAGTGTTACTGTAAGTGGCAGCTTCTCTCCTTCTCTTTCTTTTTTATTTAACAAAAACCTGTTTTAACAGAAACAAACCAAGTAGCTACTGTATCTGAAAGACAACACAACACAAAGTAAGCAATCTAAAGCACATGTACAGCTTAAGGACAGGAGTGGCTTGGGCAGACAGGAGACAAGGGTAGGGGACGGGGGTCCTGCATAGGGTTTTGTTTCAAATGTATGTCATGCCATATAAATTATTTATATAAAATTTTTATTTTTGTAGTTTGTACAGATGTTAGTCATTAGACTGAAGTTATATTTTTAAAGAGTAAATATATTATAAATATAAATATATAATTATATCTATTTGTTTCTGAGATTTTTTTGTGGAGGCGGCGGGGGGAATCGGGCTTTGAAATCTTTATATTGCTGTTGGAAATAATGAAGGAAAGGGATGGCTACGGTTGTCCACCTTGTGTAGACTCTTTGGCTTTCCTTCTTCATGTAAAGATTTGAAGAGTTTCTGTTTTTTGTTGTTGTCTAAAACACTGTGACTTCAGAAAACTTTGTTAAAGGAAAAAATGAAAAGAAAAACCATTTGTGACCATCATTTCCTTCACCGTTTATAGGAATTCAACTAACAAAATAAATGTAAAAAAAAAAAAAAAAAGTCAATCAAGTCTTTGTTTTTCTTTCGTGGCTGAAACATCATATTTCCATGTTGCTTGTACACAACACTGATATTGTCACTTAAAACAAAAACACTACTTTATCTTGACTGAGTAAATACTGTTAAGATTTGAGAGGTGATTTGGTGAGGGGAGGGAAGTCAGTTTAGATGTATCAGCTCCACACTTCCTGTTTTATTGTTGTGACTCCCCAGGCTAGTGTCCTCAGTACAATAAGGCCACCAATGGAGATGAAAGGCGTGCGCTGTAAATTCCTCGGCTTCCCACAACACGGGCTCATCTGTCAGCTACCTCGGGCCTGTCTGAATCTGATACACCTCTAGCTTTTGAAGTTGTCGAGGCCCCTTAGTATCGGTACAGACAGAGAGTGGGTCAAGGGTTTTGCCTCGTGGAGTCGAAGAGCTACGGCTGAGGCCGTGAGGCATGATCTTGTTCTACATATTACACTTTTGTTTTCTGGAAGGGAACATGTTGCATGCATGTGGCCTTGTCAAAATTGCAAATGTGAAACTAGAATAGCCATTGGTTCCAAATTAAATTCTGATTGGATTAAAAGGGTGATGCAGAAAATCAATATGAACGGTCTAGCTTTACCATAGCTGTTTTATGAAAAAAAAGATATTTTTTGCACATTGTGTCCTTTATAAATGAACATTTATTTTTTGAAAATATGCCAATTTTGAGAGTTGAGTTTTACCTTTTTTTGAATCCATTCAACTGACCTTTGGGTCTGGCAGGTGTACTATTAGCTTAGCTTAGCAATGATATTACGCTCTGGTGAGATCCCTACTGTTCTCTGATTCTAGACTGTGCATGACCTTAAGTTTTGTTTGTAATACTTGCATGCACATTTGAATAAAAATGTGAATCAAAATGCAAAGTTTAGAGTTAAAAAAACTCTTGTGCAGTTGCTAGGCTAATGTTGCTTATCTGAATAAATGTGAAAGCTGCCATCCAAATTCTGGTGAATGTTGGTTTGCTTCTAAATAAACCGGTGCATTTCAAATGAAATATGAATGCAACACACACCAAAGATATTTAAACTCAACAAAAACAAGACATTATGTCTCAGGTTGCGTAAACAGGACAGAATGCTCAAGCATGCCTATTTTTTTCCCCCTCATTATTCTTCCTGTGTGTGACTTCCCGATACAATAGCTATATGCGCAGAGACTTTTAATTTTCAGTACTCTAAATATGATCTGGTTTATTTAAAAGTCAATTATCTTCACTGTCTGATTGATATGCGATATAATGTGGGTCTCAGACTGGACAATAAGTTCTGAATTACATTCAACTCTTCCATGACATGCCGTTACATATAGAAATTTATTTTACCCCAGTATTTTCAATGGATTTCCCAGTGATGGGTTGCGAACTGGAAAGGCATCCGCTGCGTAAAACATTTGCTGGATAAGTTGATGGTTCATTCCGCTGTGATGACCCCAGATTAATAAAGGGACTAAGCCAAAAAGAACATGAATGAATGAATGAATTTTCAATGAAGTTTCTGTGCTTGCCTGCTGCTCCTGATGCCGCTTGCATTTAAACGGTTTTTCATCTTGCTTTACGCTTGAACAACTAAACGAATGCTTAAGTCAATTCAACTGATTATATTCTAATTAAATTACATTATCGATGCTGTAAATGGAACCTTATGAAATTGAAAATAGTCACATTAATCTTTAACCAGAAGTTAAAAATACAGATAAATCTATCATTGCATGTGCATAGGTTTCTGATGTCCAATGTAAGTTCAATTGCAATGCACTTATATAACTTATTTTGGTGTTGTTTTGATTCTTTAAGTACAAGCTGTGTCCCAAATGGCACACTATTCCTTATGGACTTATGGACTATGTACTTACACACTCATCGGCATAGTATATGTATGTAATGTCGTTCCAAATGGAACACTAATGTTTTTTTTAATAAGCAAAAATTCAAACTGATGAAACAAAAATTTCCCTGATGACGTTTGATGGTTGCCTTATTAGTAAACAAAATGACTAAAATACCAAATAATACCTGCCATGAGTATAACCGCATTCACCATTGGGAGATGGTATAATCACTCACTCAATCATAGGAGAATTTTGGTTTTACAATCCAAAATAAATAAAGTAATCCAGCATGTGTGCCCGATGGCTCCGCACCTTTCGCTATGTGAGCAAAGCTGCAGTCGTTGAGGGCGTGAAGTGTCCATCATTCCACACTTAATTTTACCGGTTAAATAAGTGCATCATCCGGGTAATTAAAGTGCACTTAATATTTTTGTTGAGTTTATTGAGTTTTCAGTGTGAACGCACTACTTACACTATTTATACTACAAAATAGCATAGAATAGTGCATAAGTATGCAATTTGGGACACACCTACAGTGATAAAAATATATTTAAAAAGTGTGAATGCTAAGCAAAACAGAATTGAACAACTGAATCAAAACAACCACTCACAACTGTGAACACAACCCTAAGAATCGATTCATTCAGATGAAAAAAGCAAGTGCATGTAAACATACCTACAGAGGGTTGGAGAATTCCATGTACAATGAGAGTTTATGGACCAAAAAGCAAATTTTCAAGTTTAAAACCCTATAAACAATCATTCAAATGCCCATTCAGTGCCTAAAATAATTATGTTTTTCTAAACCATGCATGAAAGGTTTAGTCACCCTCTGCATGAATGTATTTGATGGGAATTTTTTCAGTGTAAAGATTTAATGTGACTTTAAACTGTATCCTTGGGCACTTAACAGGTTATAACCACCAAAGCAAGGTAGGAAAAACCTTGATGTATGTGCCAAGATGAAAAGAGCTCATGGCCATAAAAATTCCAATATCTTAAAAACAAAAGGAGCAGTATCCGTATTAACTCCCAAAGATGCACCAAATATTTTCACTGGAGGTCTGGAGCTTTCAGTGGCTTCCGCTGGGAAGCACTGAGATTAAGAGAGCTGACGTAGTTTAACTACATCTTCCTGAGGAGCTCTGTGACGTACTGAACATACTCCGAGTGAGGAAACTAAAGAGAGAGAGAGAGCTGATCGTAGGAACGATAGGGCTGTCTCTCATTCATGTCTGGCTTTTGGCAGCGTACTGTGAGCTGCGGGAGCCAAACAGCACTGGCACAGTGCGAAACAAAATGGGGGGTCTGACTCTCTCCCTTCTATTCAGTTCAATAAACTTTATCAGAGCAGATTGAGAGTGAGATTTAAAGACAGAGTGCTGTGTGTGTCTGAAAACAACTGTTGCAGCAGTTTAGAAAGAGCTGTACCACAGAAACGAATGGCAGCAGCTGGCACAAACTGAAAGAATCTTTTAAATGGTCTGTAATATATGGGTGAGATACCAGCTGACACCTTTAACAACAGATAGCTGCGTCTGGATGGCAACAATCGGAGCAAAGCAGTGTCTATATGGGGTTGGGAAAAAGAGGGAGGGAAAAATTGGGTGAGAACAAAAGAAGGAACACATGATCTGCTGCGCTGCTTGGGTGGCCAGAGGATGAGCGCCCATTGTTGCTTGAATTCAATAGGGCTTATTAGTTAGAAGTGTGTGTGTGCTTTACATTTATGGTGACTGGCACGGGTCTCTCCTTCTCAGCATGACTGAAAATGGGTAAAAAGATTACGCTTGTAGTCACTGTTTATCACTATTTGCAAGTATAATGGTTTTTAGACGCTTGCAAGGGGTGGTGATGATAAAAAAAGAAGTCATAGCAAGGTGAGCCATCAAAAAGGCGGATGCCATCATTTCTTTTAATATGGGACACTTTATCTGCACATTAAAATCAATGTGAGATGATTAAATATATAAAATCGGTAAGATGTTTTAAAATATTATTATCAATGTTGCATGAAATTGATCAAAAGTCATGTAATAAATGTGTGTGTGTGTGTTCTTCTAAATTTCAAATAATCTACAATATAGATTTTCCCATATGCAAAACAATGGATACCTAAACCATAGCTCTTCATATACTAAAACAGAGGTACAGATCAGCTGAAAAGCCACAGGGAGAAATCTGGAAGAGGTGCTCTCTCCACCATGCCCTTCTATAGGTTTTTTTTATTCATCTAACTATCCTCATTAGTTCTCTGACCTCATTAAACAGAGCGCAGATCAATATTTACATAAATCCCTTCAAACTAACAAATGTGTTTGCAATTTCTAGATCTTATTCCAGCACAGGAACAATATGAATTTTCAGGCCGGCCCCTGCAGTGTAAACATGTTTTAAATAAACAGGAACTAACGTAATGCTCTTTTAATTGATTCATTCTGCCCAACGATGTTTACAGAAGGGCCTAAATATGAACTTGTAATGCAAACCCAGTGTTTAGAAGTGGTTTGTTTGGTTAAAACAATAACAGTTTGAATGCCAGCCATGTTAGAGTTGCATTGTGTGCTGCAAGGGCTTTTTTTGGGGATGTAAATCTTTCTAGACTGCTTTCTACAAATTGCAATTCGCAGGGCAGAGCTGTCTACGTTCGAAATAGGAGAGGGAATAATCATAAAGTGGTTGTGTGCAGTATGGCACTCTGGGTAAAAGACCAGCAGATTATAATTAAACACATGTGAGAGGTAATAAAACGTAATGAACGCAGTGAGGAGACTGGCAGAGCCATTTTATGTGGCCAGCACAACATGTTGTGTAGTGCTGAAAGCCGTGCCATATGTGTCCTCGGGTGCTCTGGGTTTAAATGTCTGTCCATATATGGTATCCATAGCGCTTTTTTGAAATGCTTTCATAGGACTAACATGGAAGTGGCATTGTGGGTAGTGAAGACAATCCAAAAATTTGCGTTTAGCCTTTTTTTGGAGAGAAAGTTAGATGTTGCTGTTCAGATTTGAGGTTACGTATCATGTTTAGAGGGAAAAACAAATGTATTTATTACTGGATTCATTATGAAAAACATGTAGGCTACCATAAACTACAGGCTTGGAAATTTTGTCGGCTCACACTTTGCAAGTACAACAGACAGTTAATTGCAACTGCTTACAATTGCTCAAAACAACCAGCTTGACTTTTAAGCACTTTCTGTAATTGCAGTGAAGTTTTGCTGTGCAGTGTAGGCATATTACATCTGCAATGTTTATGAGTGTCTAAAAGAGGTAATGTTTTAGCACAAAAAAGTGCAAGAATTTACAAGCACATGCGTTAACTTGCGAAGTGGAAGTTTCAACTGGAGTTATGAAGCTGTTTTATCACTAGGAGGTGCTGTTTGGACTATAATGAAGACTGGAATATGAAAACAGCTAGCCACAACAGTCAGATTTAGCCTTCATTCAGTTTGAAGAAGTGTACTTTGTGTATTAAACTTTATTTATAGACATATTAAACTGAATAAACACACTAAAAAGTATTTGTAAATGAAAACACTTGTAAACTAACATAGTAAGACGCTGTAAATGGTGTTCTCATAGGCTACAAGAGAGTTTATTCCCTCATTCAGAGCTATGTATTCAGTCTGGCATGTTCGGCCCAAAGGGACGGGGCCAAGGCACGAGGAGGCCCAATATTCCAAACAAAATGCCTCTCATCGCCCAAATCCATCACTGGCGCAGAGACAGGCGAGTCCCTCTTTCTCTGGATGTTTAAATGAGAGAGTGTAAGCATGTGTGTTGACTGGTCCTGAACTAGCTCAGTGAAAGTCCAGAAGACCTTTTTGGCCTCTGAGATGATTCACAGAGACTCGACTGGCTTGTCTTTAAGGGAAGGTAGTACAAACAAAAAAATTAAATAAATAAAAATAATTTTATATATACATTATAATACAGTACATATATATATATATATATATATATATATAGGAGGGGCTAATAATTCAGAGGGGCTAATAATTCTGACTTCAACTGTATATATAATTACACAACAGTTCTGTCAGGTTCTTGAATCTGATTGGCTGATAGCCGTGCGATATTCTGCAAGTAACCGCACTCGTCCAGCCTCTTCAATCTTTCACCCTTGTGTATTACTCTGCCCACATACAAGCAGAGGACATTCAACAGTTTGACAAATAATGCTGCTGTTGGACAACATAATGTACTTTTGAGGCTATTTTGGTCGAGACTGTTGTTGTTTAGATTGCAACTATGCAGTTTATTTATAAGGACAGCGCCTATTTTAAAATATTTATAATAACATTTTTATTAAAATATCGGCCGCCATCAGCCTATCTAAGCAGACCAAAGAAAGTGACGGTTGACGTTCCGCCACAAGATGACAACTGAGACCGCATAAAAAGTTCTTAGGGGAGAAACAGCATTTTCTCAGCGTAAATTTCAAACTACATCAGAACAAATCATTATAAATCAGGTAAGTGACATTCTAAGTTGATCTCTCTCTCTCTCTTGTATTTTGTAGTTCTGTATTTATACCACTGAAACTTGTAGTGTTTGCTTTGCTCTGGCTTTTTCAGGGTTAATTATTGTGAAATGCCGATTGCAACAGAGAAATATAGATCATTTTTAAATGTGAGCAAAAAACACCTGTTTTGTCATCACTTTAGACATTCCGATAGAGAATCATTCAAATACTAGCTCTAAAGTAACGTTGGTGAAGTAGTAACGATTTCTGCTGTTCTGACCATCAGCTGCAGATGTGAATGAGTGGTGGAAGAAAGTAGTTCCTCGTACAAAAGGGTTTTTGAGACCCTCCGTGTGTGATGTTCTTTTTTATATACACGATTATGCCGTCGAACTGTTGTATAAACGCAATATCACACTCCTAGCATTGCGATGTGGCTGTATATTGTCACTAGGGGCACTAAGGCACTCGGCCGCCAACGCACGACTTCCACCAGTACCGATAGACAGCCACATCGCACTGCTACTCGTGTGATATTGCTCATATAGAGTTAGGGAAGGAAAACACCCAAAAAATACACATTTGAGTGATTATTGTATTACACTTTACCTTTTTGTGTCCTTAGATTTCAATCTTAAAAGACAGATTTCAAACTACAGACTTTAAACAACAGTTGCATACTTTCCCAAATTTTGAAAGGTTTTAAAGAGGGATTTGAAGAATCATTTATATCTAAACATGATGAAAACTTGTATTATATCACCAAAAAAAAAAAACAGAATTCCAAAAACTTGAACCAGAAGTGTATGAAATTCACTGCATAAATAATTAAAATACTTTGCATATTAAATCATTTCATCCTAGAAAGCTTGCAATACAAACAGATAATTCTATGATCAATCAACTAACAAGATATCTGTTAGTTGAAATATTGATTCACCTGTAATGTATATGCTCTAAATCATTAACAACTATTAGAATTAAGCTGAATGATAAATCAACGCATTGCTGGCATGTTTTAGCATGTTTTAGATTTCTCATTTACATCCTTCACAACATGTTAAAATGTTTTATAACACTGCCAACATGTTTCAGCATACTGTTAGCTTGCTTTAGGAGGCTGCTAACATGTTTTAGCTCATTAGCATTTTAATATAACATTTCACACACGTTTTAACAGTTGCTAGCACGTTTGACTGCCCTCTGTTGGCAAAAACGTGTCATATATAACAACGAATTCAGCAGTGAACACACACACACACCCTTGTTACATCCATGGAAAGCACAGAATCTAAAATATTAAAACTGTTTTAGGTTTTCATCGTGTTTTCCAATCATTTTAATATTGTGCAAGCTTTGTAATAAAAACATACACTGGCCATAAAATGACAAAACTTAACTGCAGTGCAGTGATATTAAAGGAATGTAACACACATTTAATTTCTTGTTTGAATGTGATAAATAAAAATGTGGTTTTCACTTTTCAAAAGGAAAATCTAATAATGTATTAGAATTTCTACAGTGTATTTATATAAAGGACTAAAAGATGAACATCTGCATGAGTTTGAATAATAAATCCTCTTTGTTAGACTCTGTGGTTTGCACACCTGTGTTGACGGGCACGCTGTCCTCTAGCCGCCTTGAAATGGAAGCATAAACAATCATATTCAGCTGGGGAAACCCAGACTCACCACAGCCCTGCAGACAGACCTGCCGCCAGCGCCTGTATCTTTTCACACAGAACACCACAGACACGTGCATTTGAACATTCCACCTGGAAAAGAAAGGCAAAAAAGTATATCAAAAGACATAGCAAGCAATCTAAATTAGCATTAAGAACATTCAACAATTCCTTGACAACAGTGAAGCATTCATGCACAAAATCAAATATTAAAACACCTCTGTGAATACATTAAATTCAGACACCTGGAGCTGGTGCCAATGAGCTTTGCCAGGCTATGCCAAACTGCATGAAAAATAAGCAAGCTCCAGTGTGGCTTACTCTGAAACTATTCTGAGGCATCAGGGCCAAATAAGATTCTGGGAATTTCCTAGTGTGTTACGTGGATTTAAAGGGGTAAACATGCTAAAGCAAATAAATAAAGGTGCAATGAACTCTAATACAACAGCAGAAATTTTTCTAATGCAGCAGTAACAAGTGAGTGGATTTAAAAGGTTTGTGTGCATAGTTTGACTGCCATCTACTGGTAACAACATGTCGTGCAGAATGACCTATGATAACAAATAATAGCATTAATTACAGTGTAATTTAGAATAAAAGGTTCAGCAGATTTAGCTTTTTTCCACGTTTTTTCCACGTTGGCTTGAAAAAGACTAAATACAAAGTTTAAGTAGTTTTAACTAGTTTTTAAGCAGAAAAAGGCAGACAAGACCATTAAAAACACGTTGCTAGCATTAATTAGACATTTTAGCGTTAGCATGTAGCTGACAGTTTCACTGATAGGCCTATGGATGTTCTAAGATTAATGATGCTATAGATTTAAAGAAATGTAGTCTATAGTTTAATTATTACAAATGTGACGTTAATGTGTAACGTTATTCTGTTTGCATAGTTTACAACAAATCGACTCACCCAATATCCTTCCAAACCCGTTAATAACGTCGGGAGACAAAAGGAGCGGAGATAGGTCTACGTATCGTAGTACACAATAGCCTATTCCTAACAAAAATTATAGATTTGTGACGAACAGATTATCAATTAATTGATTATTAACAGTGTGTTTGTAGAACATGGTCGTTGTCGAGCTAAACTGAGAACCAGATTATTAAACGAATCATTCTTCAAACAGAATGAACCAGCTGAAACAGCTTAAACCAGCCTAGGCTGGTTGGTTGGCTTTAGCTGGTCATTTCCCAGTTTGACCAGCTGAACAGGTTGGAAATAGATGGAAACCAGCCTGGAAATGGCCAAACCCCCTCTAAAACCAGGCGGGTTGACCAGGTAAAACCAGCCTAGGCTGGTTTAAGCTGTTTTTTTTTTCAGCAGGTAAGAATTAAAATATTGTTTTTTATTTTAGCAGCTCATTTTACAAATGTATGATTATTTTTGCAAAATAATAAAATACTAGGCAACCCAGTGGCGCAGTAGGTAGTGCTGTTGCCTCACAGCAAGAACGTCGCTGGGTCGCAGGTTCGAACCTCGGCTAGGCTGGGTCAGTTGGCGTTTCTGTGTGGAGTTTGCATGTTCTCCCTGGGTTCGCGTGGGTTTCCTCCGGGTGCTCCGGTTTCCCCCACAGTCCAAAGACATGCAGTACAGGTGAATTGGGTAAGCTAAATTGTCCTTAGTGTATCAGTGTGAATGTGTGTGTGGAAGTTCCCAGAGATGGGTTGCGGCTGGAAGGGCATCCGCTGCGTAAAATCGTGCTGGATAAGTTGGCGGTTCATTCCGCTGTGGCGACCCCGCAAGGGACAAAGCCGACAAGAAAATGAATGAATAAAATACTAAAACTATATTTTATTTTTGAAATATGCAAATATAGGCCTACAATTATGCCAGTTATTCAAAACCTGATTGACCTTGCTATATAAACATATGAAGTAAAATACAATACATCACATTATAGACTGTATGCACTGACTGCAAAAAAATGGAGTAATGCGTGGCATGTGTTTATGGAAAGGCTCTTCTCCAAGCACCATAACACATTCAGGCAGGCCTGCGTTGACGGACGCTTTCCCCATCCAGATCCATTCACAGACAATCCAGAGCCACAGAATGACAGAGAAGAAAGAAAGGGGTCAGGAGGAAAAGAAAAACAGAGGTTGTTCTGCATGCTCCTCCGATGGGCTCGCTGGGTGGTTTGTCTGTTTATTTAGTCTGTGGAGGTGATGGGAACTGAGCATCAGCCACTGCCAGTTTTCTCCACACTGAGAAAATATTCATGTGGACAGCTGGAATCCAAAGAGCACAGTCAAACACACTCGGGGCCAACAGATACAAGACTCAGCTCGCATGAAACACATTTCCAAATCGAAAATCCCAGCAAAAGCTCCTTCAGCTCTCTGGTATTCTTTAAAATGCGTGGTGGATAACAGAGAAGAAGAAAGCATGTCTATAACAAGCCAGCCAGTCCTTTAAGCTATTCTAAGCCTGATGTTTCAGAAGCTTCCGCGTAAGAAGATAACAGAATCACAATGCCACACTCAATCAAAGCTATTCCAATCTGTTAAAACCACTGAGGGAGTCAATTATAATCAACTCTCCAAGGCCTCAGGAAGTTAATTAATGTTTTGCTGAGGTGAAACTCCAAGTCCCTTATCATGCAGCAGTATGGATATTTAATCAGATTAAAAAAAGATTTACTCAAAAGAAAATATTCTTGTCAGCTCAAGTGGTAGTCATTTTTAATTTTGTGTGGAATGCTACTTTTTTGTTTTTAGCTCTTTTTAATTGTTACATTTTTGTATTCAAAGTATACCAAATTAGCTCCTATAAATCTTAAATCACTTTAAGACTTTAATAAGAAAACTGACAAATGTTGGGAAAAAGTGACTATAAATATAAATAAAAACACTATCAAGGTTATCTTTCCTTTAAAGAAAAAACTAATTTCATATTTGGCGTTGATGTCTCAAAACATATTAGCTTTTAAGATGAAATTAGCTTTACGGTGGCACGTTGGGTAGCGCTGTCGCCTCACAGCAAGAAGGTCCCTGGTTCCAGCTTCGACTGGGTCAGATGGCATTTCTGTGTGGAGTTAGCGTGTTCTCCCTGTGTTCATGTGGGTTTCCTCCGTGTGCTCTGGTTTCCCCCACAAGTTCAAAGACATGAGCTATAGGTGAATTGGGCAAGCTAAATTGTCAGTTGGAACAATTGTTGGAAGAGCATCTGCTGCGTAAAACACGTGCTGGATAAGTTGGCGGTTCATTCCGCTGTGGCGACCACTGATTATTAAAGGGACTAAACTGAAAAGAAAATGAATGAAGTTATTTATAGCTTTATATTTCTGAAATATATACAGACATTTTTGAGTGTGAACACAAAGGACTTTTTTCAGAACCATAAACTCATGTCCATGAGTCCAATAAATAAATAAATATAAGGGTTGTATAAAGCTCTTTTATCTGGGAAAACCTAGGAAAAAAATAAGAAAAAAGGCTTAATAATGTAAAAGTAGTATGAGAGCAATTTACCTTTATTGTTTTCTGTGACTTGTTGGACAATTTTGACAAACAAGGTTGTCACACAATCCCCAGAAATAAAGGTACAGGAGTTGTCACTGGGGCAGTACCTTTTCAAAAGATACATTTGTACCTGAAGAATCCATAATAGTACCTCAAAGGTACTTTTTAGGTACATTTGGGTACTAAAATGCACCTTTGAGGTACCACTGTGAACTCTTTGGGTACAAATATGTATCTTTTGAAAAGGTACTGCCCTAGTGACAGCTCCTGTACCTTTATTTCTGAGAGTGCACCAAGGGCCAAACTTAATTGTATAGTATAACAGGAGTCCTTCATGGGTCACATGATCTTTAATGGAGTCCTTGCATCCTTTAACTAATTAAAGCTTTCCGTAGATTTAAAATAATTTTACGATTTTCTTTTTAATTTATAATGGTTGTAATTTATTGAACTATGCTTGACAGTCACACCATATAGGACAGGTTTGAGCTTTGGCTCACAATTGTAAAAAGTTTAATAACAAAGATTTAATTATTAAAAAAAAATAATTATATAAAAAAAATTAAATTATATAAAATAGTTATATAAATATACCTTTTTTTAACAAGAGGTTCATGGAAGACAAAGAAATGTTTAACCATTTACTGCCTTTTAAACATCCATACACGCTCATTCACATACATACATGGCAAGTTTAGTTTATTCAATTCACCTGTACCACATGCCTTTGGACTGTGGTGGAAACCGGAGCACCCGGAGGAAATCCACGTGAACACGGGGAGAACATGCAAACTCCACACAGAAATGCCAAATGACCCAGCCGGGACTCGAACCAGCAACCTTCCTGCTGTGAGGTGACAGTGCTAACCACTGAGCCACTGTGTTATATATTAATTGTTTTGTATATTATATTAATGTGTGACAACAAAAATGCCACTTTATGGCAACAACCCTACACAGTTGAAGTCACAATTATTATCCCCCTGTATATTTTTTCCAATTCTTGTTTAATGGAAAGATTTTTTCAACACATTTATAAGCATAATAGTTTTAATAGCTAATTTCTAATAACTGATTTCTTTTCTCTTTTTTATAATGACAGTCAAAATAAGACTTTCTTCGGAAGAAAAAAAAAAATCACATGGGGGGCTAATAATTTTGACTTCAACTGTGTGTATACATAAAGGTTATTCCTGTGATTTAAAAGATGATGAATATGTAGCATCATCACTCCAGTGTTCAGTGAATTCATATCAATATGCTTATTTGCATATGCACGTTCCACACTGTCATAAATGCGCTAGAAACTGTTTGCCTAGGCTTTGGATTAAAGGTAAGCATCTTATAAATCATGTTAACTTGCACAGACTAATTTCATTTCAATAGACCTCAGTGCATCATTAGGAGTCAAGGCATTCATTTTGCTTTCGGTAGCGGAAGACATTTGTATTTAATAAATCACCACAAACCACAGATTCTGCATTATCTTTTTTATCTGTGCAAAACCTTCTTTAATTACCGCTTGTCATTTCGTCAGCAGCTGTTTGCTGAAAGACCTTGCTAATCTTAGTGTTTCTGTGACAAGAGTTACAGAGTCAGTGCCTTGTGAACAAATCAGGCAATTTGTAAAATGGATCAACTGGCTTCAACTCACTGACTCAGTGATCATGCCTAAGTGCTTCTGAGGTTAACAGCTCACTACAGGGTACAATTAGCAGTAAAAACAACTTGTGAATATGAATAAAAGCATGTGTGTTCCACAAGGGTGAACAGGTGTAAAGGCTTAAACAAGGGTCAGAAAATAATTTCACATTTAATTTTAGGTGAATTGTTCCTTTAGGTCATGAATGATTATCATCAACTTTACAGGTTTTACTATGAATTTAAACAAAAACATATTCCCCCCGGTTTCACAAACAAGGTTTAAGGCTAGTCATGAATTAAATTGCATGTTTGAGCTGTCTCAACAGAAAATAACTTGCAGTGAGATGTCTTAAAATATGTCAGTGTCATTTTTTGTCTACAGGTGCACACTAGTAATCTATTTTTCTAAGGCTGTTTTTAAAAACGTGGCTTAAATAGCCATATTTAACTAAGGTCTAGTCCTGGCTTAAGCTAAGCTGTTTGTGAAACTGGGCCATGGTGTTTCTCAGATTTTCTGGTGAATCACACTTCCAGAGAAGGATATGACTATACAGACTGATGTTTCCATAGAAAAACATATTATGTAGATCAAATAAACAAAATGAAAACATGATTATGCAGGGTCATGACAAAACAATTTATTATGTATGATACAAAGCATTAACTTAATGCATACACTATGAAAAAAACCAAGAGACCAATAGAAAATTCCCAATTTCTGTATGTACTGGATTTACTAAGCATGTACTTGTTTTATCCAAAGGTCTGAAAACATTTCTTCAGATATCTAAAATATATTTGCAATTAGATTTTTTTTTTTCAGAGAATGATAGTTGGTCAAAATAACAAATGTTTTCATTTAAATTTAATTTGCTATGAAGAGTTATTCCACCACATACTGATTTTCTAACTGTTCTGTAGAGAAAACATTGGTATTATTACGGTATTATATTACTACGTTATGGCAAACTTGCTCTGAATGACAAAAATTTTTTAAACTTGGAAAAAAAATCTCGGCAATAGCTTACAGAAGAAAACTAAAAATATTTTTAAACAACCATAAATCCAGAAAAACTGAGAAATTTTAAGTGGAATTAATTTATATTTTCTCAGTATTTCTGTCATACCAGTGAATGTTTTGCATATATAATACATGACAAATAAAATTCAGGGTTTCTGCAGGTTTCACCAAGTTAAATTTAAGACTCAAGACATTTTTAAGACCAATATGAATGAAATTTTAGGTTTATACAGGGCTAAATGCTAAGGATTTTTTTCTGAATATCCCTTAGAAAAGATTTTCTCTTGGCCTATCAAAAACGATAAAAATTTAACACATTTTATAATATAATAATAATAACTTAGTTTAAATATTTTTAAAGTCATTTTCAAATAAATCAATTCACAAACCCTATAACCCAAGAATAGAACAAAACACAGCTGTCAACTACTTCAGTAATAATAATTTAATAGTAAAAAATATATAGGTCAGGTCAGTTTCCTCAGCAGTTAATAAATGGAGAACTTTTTTACTGTAAGAAAAGTAACTAAAGTCTATTTTTAAATAAAAAGTTAGAAATGTTATTAAGATGGATTGTTGGTGATAGTATGGGTACCAGATTGAGTAGCTATTAATAAACAGAGGAAAATTAAAACCTGTTTAAAACAGATTTAAGACCTACAACACAACATATTAGTAGACTTTTTAAGGCCTAAAAATTAGCTTTAAAGATTTAACACATTTTAAGTCTTTTTAAGACCCCAGGGACACCCTGAAAAAAAAAAAAAAAAAAAAAAGTAAAAATTTATATTTATTATATATATATATATATATATATACACACACACACACACACACACACACACACACACGCATATATATATATATACACCATAATTTAAAAAAAATTATAATAATTAAAATAACTTAATTAAAAATAAACTTAACAGACTGAATGTAAATCTGTTTCTGTGTTTATATTCCAATACCTTTTTAAAGTTATTGTTAAAACAAATAATGAAGCAGTACAACCAAAGGCTGATGAATTTTTCACGACTAAACATTCAGAACATTTTCCACCGAACACATACATACACAGGCATACATAAACAAAAATAAAAATGCTGGATAGCAAGTACACTGAAAACTAGATTTACAGAATGACAGTTATTTATTAATCAAGCAGTAAACAATGATGTCTTGAACACATTTTTGTAAAAGTAGTACACACAAGTATATGTACATCAAATGTAGTGCTAGAACAAGACACATATTCAACTTCCATTCCTCATTTTAGCGCAATATATGTAGCACAGCTATGCATTTCCAAAGCACAGGGGTAAATAGTTTGGGAGGGGGGGTGGGAAATGCCACCCAACAAGCTCAGAGGAAGCAGTTGAGCTTCCAGGCCTCACACAGAGATGTAGGGCCACCCACTCACAGGCCGATTTAGTTTATTTTCATCCTTTGAGGTAAACTGTTCAGTGTGAACTGTTTATTAGGCCTTTGATTTGTCATGTGTCAGCTTGTGCTCGCAGGGCAAGTGTATACACTGGTTGTGGCTTGTATATAGAAGCGGTTTGGAGGTCAAGGCTGGTGCGGGGGGTGATGGGAAGGGTGGGTGGTATGAGGCAGTACTCGAACCATCTTTCATTTTGGCATCATCGTGATAAAAATGCATTTTTTCTACATCAAGGTGTAGACTTGAAATGAATCCAAATGCAATTAGATGAAGTAGGAGAGTTGATTCATGAAGACAGCTTTGAAAAAAAGCAGGACACAACATTCAAAATGTGACTTACAAAAGATCCAATATAAGGGAACCTTTATTCAGTACACAAAAACAATTAAAATGAACAAACAGTACAAAAAACAAACAAACTCTTGACATCTCTTGTAGCCAAATAGTAGATAAGATTATTAAAGGAACGAATTTGAAGTTTCATTAGCTTTTGTGAGAGGTATCGTTGCAGCTGAATCTCATCTTAGATTAATTTGGTGACATTCTGACCCTCTGTTCTGCTTCAATAGCTGATCTCAAAGCCTGGTAAGACTCTATAACAAGAAGAAAAACAATTTCAATGCTCAGCAGGAAATGGCCAGCTTTTCTCAACACCCTCTCAAACCACACAGTTTGTGTCATTTCGACGCGTGTTGAAACTCAAACAAGTTATTATATAAACCGAAAGTGTATAAGGGTAGTATAGAATGATGTTAAGATAATTATATGGTGTTACACATGCTGGATTAAGTTTAGTTTATTTGTTTACAGGGTCAATGCACATTAATGAACATTACTGTAAAAATGCTAATGCTGTACTAATGCTGATTTGTCAATAACCAATTATTAACATGAAACTGAAAAGAACGAAAAGTGATCTTCTAATTGTTTGTAGGATGGAGTTCCATTCCCTAGCAGCTTTCACCGAAAGTTTTATTTTTTTGAGAGGAATAATACAATCCCCTCTTTCACCACCCCTAGTAGTTCGGTGAGCAGTTGTTCTAACTTTCACAAACTGATTTAGAATTTGCTCTTCAGTGTTTGAACTTTTAGCAGTGAATATTAAACCACACTGAACTAAACTGAACTTCAACACTGAAAACTGAACTGGCACGGTTTAAATTTACTATAAGCTTCTATGTGAAGCTGCTTTGACTCAATCTACATTGTAAAAGCGCTATAGAAATAAAGATGAATTGAATTTAGTGGTGAAGTCACGTTATGTGAAGTCTTAAATAGTAAACAAATATCTACAGTGCATCCGGAAAGTATTCATAGCGCTTCACTTTTCCCACATTTTTTTATGTTACAGCCTTATTCTAAAATGGATTAAATTCATTTATTTCCTCAAAATTCTACACACAATACCCCATAATGACAATGTGAAAAAAAGATTGTTTTGAAATTGTTGCAAATTTATTAAAATAAAAAACCTGAAAAAATAAATAAATAAAAAAAATAAAAAAATCACATGTACATAAGTATTCACAGCCTTTGCTCAATACTTTGTTGATGCACCTTTGGCAGCAATTACAGCCTCAAGTCTTTTTGAATGTGATGCCACAAGCTTGGCACAACTGTCTTTGGGAATTTTTGCACATTCCTCTTCGAGTACCTCTTTTGCTCCATCAGGTTGGATGTGAAGCGACGGTGTACAGCCATTTTCAGATCTCTCCAGAGATGTTCAATAGGATTTAGATCTGGGCTCTGGCTGGGCCACTCAAGGACATTCACCAAGATGTTGTGAAGCCACTTCATTGATATTTTGGCGGTGTGCTTTGGGTTATTGTCCTGCTGGAAGATGAACAGTCGCCCCAGTCTGAGGTCAAGAGCACTCTGAAGCAGGTTTTCATTCAGGATGTCTCTGTACATTGCTGCAGTAATCTTTCCCTCTATCCTGACTAGTCTTCCAGTTCCTGCTGCTGGAAAAACATCCCCACAGCAGGATGCTGCCACCACCATGTTTCACTGTAGGGATGGTATTAGCATGGCGATGAGCAGTGCCTGGTTTTCTCCAGACGTAACGCCTGACATTCACTCAAAAGTTAAATTTTAGTTCCATCAGACTAGAGAATTTAGTTTCTTATGGTCTGAGAGTCCTTCAGATGTCTTCTGGCAAATTTTAGGCGGGGAGTGGCTTCCGTCTGGCCACTCTACCATACAGGCCTGATTGGTGGATTGCTGCACAGATGGTTGTCCTTCTGTAAGGTTCTCCTCTCTCCACAAAAGAACGCTGGAGCTCAGACAGAGTGACCATAGGGTTATTGATCACCTCCCTGACTAAGGCCCTTCTGCCCCGATCACTCAGCTTAGATGGCCGGCCAGCTCTAGGAAGAGTCCTGGTGGTTCCAAACATATTCCACTGACAGATGGAGGCCACTGTGCTCATTGGAACTTTCAGAGCAGCAGAATTTTTTCTGTAACCTTTCCCAGCCTTGTGCCGAGACAATCCTGTCTCGGAGGTCTACAGACAATTCCTTTGTCTTCATGCTTGGTTTGTGCTTTGACATGTACCGTCAACCCTGGAACCTTATATAGACAGGTGTCTGCCTTTCAAATCATGTCCAATTAACTACATTTACCATAGGTGAACTCCAATTAAGCTGCTGAAACATCTCAAGAATGATCAGTAGGAACAGAATGTACCTAAGCTCAATTTAGAGCTTCACGGCAAATACGGTGAATACTTATGTACATGTGATTTTTCAGTTTTATTTTAAATAAATTTGCAACAATTTCAAAAAATCTTTTTTCACATTGTCATTATGGGGTATTGTGTGTAGAATTTTGAGGAAATGAATTTAATTAATTTTGGAATAAGGCTGTAACATAAAAAAATGTGGAAAAAGTGAAGCGCTATGAATACTTTCTGGATGCACTGTACATATTTAATTAAATTTTCCCAACTAAGCAGGTTGTATTTCTTTAATATTGAACAATGGTAAAATTGAGCTAATTTCTTAGCAAGGGTTTAAGGATCGTTGGTACAATGATTCAAGTGGCTTGAAAGTATTAATGCTAGCTTAGGACCAAATGGTTAAACAATAAGTGATATGAGAAATGATCATGGAGTGATAATAGATTAGGGCAGCCTCACATGACATATGGTCACGAATAAATCTAAAATTTGCTAAACTGAATCTGACCCAGTTACAAACCTTTTTAACCTGTGACTTGAATGATAGTTTTGAATCTATCAAACACCAAGTTACTTGTACTCAGATACAACTTGTAATCTTTCCCCTGATACAAATACATCGGGTACTACACTTAACCTATCATTCTTTGAAAAGAACAAACACACCGTTTTAGTGATGTTCAACTGTAAACAGCATTGTTCTAACCAAGCTGAAAGATGTACCAGTGGATGCTCTGGGGACCTTCATAACATACATTTTTAGTTAAGTATTCATATACACATTCAAAAGTATGGATGGGAATTTTTTTTTTCAAAAATCAAATAAGTTGATCACAGGAAAATCGAGAGTTTGTGATTATCCTTTTTTTTTAAATGAGAAAAATTTGACTATTTTCATTTTGAATATGTAATTTACTAATGCAGAGCATATACAGGAATCAGAGAGAGAAATTCAATATCTTCTAAGTGCTTTAAGACCTTTCCATACCTTAAGACCCACTTTAGGTTTCAAACTGGAAACACAGGCGAGATTTTAACTTAAAGTATATTTACTAAATATTAATGTAAGAAACTAATCCAAAACTAAAACTTTATTCATATACTGAATAAAAATGATTAAATCAAGCTAATTCAGGAGGTTGGTGCCTATAGAACTGCAGAAATAATGGTGTTGCCTTGGTTACTGAGGTAAACAAAACACCACGATGTGAAATCTAGCAGGATTTTATTGCTTTCATATACACATTATCCTGATATTCGCGGATTTAATTCAGGCAAACTTTAGAATACAACCATATACTCCATAATCAAAAATTATATAAAATTTAATACAGTGCAAAATAGCATTTAAGACTTTTTAGCACTTAAAGGGCCTTAAATTTCTCTACATTGATTTATCAAGCTTTAATACTTTTTAAGATCCAGCAGATAACCTGTAATGTATATTTTTCAATTTTTTTGTTGTGAGATGACATGAGATTGTGTGATCCAGAAGTGTATAAAAAGAGTAACCTGCTGTGAAGTCTGCTGTCTGATGAAGAAACCTGTGTGCTCGAAACATTACACGCTTTGTGGTAGCCTTTTTAATTTAATAAATTGTTTTTTTTCTGGAGGTTTGGTGTTGTTGTCTTTGATTACATTTTTGCACTTATTGCTGTTTGGCTGAGCACCCATTAAGATTGATGTGCGTGCTTTTGTGCAATTTTTACTAATAAGACTTTCTAAATGCCAAAAAAAAAAAAATAAATAAATAAATAATAAATGTTCTTTTGGTATCTCTGTAAATAATAATATAAATGTATATCCTCCTAGGGCTTGAGTGTCCACATACATGGACAGCACATTTTAGCTCTTAAGTGGCTATTTAAAATACTTTGTATATCTGTAACAAAATATTAAACATTCAGTGTCATCCTGCAACTGTTTTGCAGCATATGAAATGTCTCAAACCCTATTTTTAACTGTCCAAAATGGGAAAAAAATGTTGTTTTTAACTCTCTGATAGTCAAAGCAAGTAAAAAAAAATGTTATACATGCATAAAAAAAAAACATTCAGGAAAAGTGTTATGTAAATTGGGACCACGAGTCCACATATATGGACATCATTTTTCTCTAAAAGTACATCCTATCAATAGATGATACTCTGATTGTTATTCTAATTAGGTTCCAATAAGCTCAAATAGTAAAGAGAAATAAAAAAATTCAAGTAAAAAAAAACACCTTGGGCCTTAAGAGGATATTTGTAGAAGCAAAAAAAAAAAAAAAAAAACACGTATAAAGGATCACGGTAAAGTATAACATTTTATATATTAAAATACACACATTAGATATTAATCGTTGACCCATGTCTATTTATAAATTGAAATCAAGTACCTTGCAGCTTCCTCATGAATGAGTCAATGTTTGGTAAATTTGCTACTATGTCAAACGATGGAAGCTCCATAGATTTGGCAACCTCACTGCAACCCTGAAAAAAAGAAGGATAAAGAAAATGAACAAATCCTCTAATCCTCTGATTTGAAGCTGTTGAAAATGCAGGCCTGAATAAATGCATTCAAGGGTAAACAAACAGCAAAGCTATGTTTTGTCACTTCCTTGCTATGAGGAGCTTTTTGAGTGATAGAGAGTTTTAAAACAACACCACCCACTCTGTCTTGAGGGTTGTTGTGTAAACACACCTGCTCAAATCAAAAAGCTACAAACCTTCAATTCTTCATAAAACCTCTCCTCCATCTCAGACACTCGGGATATAGCCTCAAACTCTGGCAGGACAGTCTCCTAAAAAAAAAAAAAAAAAAAAAAAAAAAAAAAAAAAAAAAAAAAAAAAAAAAAAATGCGTGTTGAAAATGTAATATGAACTTTAATATTTAAGGTTTATTTTAATTTGATTAAATAATACAATTAAATCATTTATATTACAATGAATGTGGTATAATACAGGGTTTCTGCTGGTTTCACAAAGTCAAATTTAAGATCTTTTAAGAATGAAGTTTTAGGGCTAAACACTAAAGATTTTTTTTTAATGGCCCTTAAGGAAAAAATGTACTTGCCCAAAACAAGCAGACCGTAGTTATATACATATATTTTTTGCAAAATAACTTATAAACATAACAACATAAAATCTCTTAAAAAAAACTAAAAGTATGCACAACACTGTTTATTCAGTTTTTTTTTAATTCAAATGTATTTGTTGTTGATTGGATGTGTGTTGGATCGATTGGGTAGCTTTACATAAAGAAAAAATAAGACCAGTTGAAAATTATTTTAGACCTACAAGACAATATTTCAGTCAATTTCAGATTTTAAGGCCTAAAATTTTGTTTTCAAAATTTAAGACATTAAGACCCAGTGGACACCCTAAAATACAGTGGTTTAAACTAAAATTAATTTAGTTCAAAACATCAATGAAACAATGTAGACAGATTTACTCACCTCTTCTGAGGAGTTTCCCTCCTCAGAAAGTTCCAGTTTTGAACCATTTTCCACTGCATCTCCCTTGGAGATTCCATTCAGTTCTTTTACCCTGTAAAAAACACAAATATCACAGCATCACCTAAAACACACCAGCAGAGGGCCTCCTCAGCCAGACAAAGCAACATCAGTGCAAATCAAGAAAGATAAAAAGCACCTGTTTGCATAACGTAGTGTATTCAGAGTGTATTCACAAGAGCTCATGCCAGGTGAGATCATTGCAATCTGAAATAGGTGCAAGCACAAGGACACTGAAGATTCTGAACCAACCATAACAAAATTCACCCATAGCAGTCCACTCTTACCATACAGGTCCGGGAGTTTTCACCAATGAAGGAGTCCCGAAGCACCTGGGTCAGTTTGCTCATCCTAAATGGGATGTGCTCGCTGTTTTGACCAAGAGACCGGATGCATTCCTGAGGAATCAGGCAAGAGGTGAACAAATTATTGCATTAACATTTTGAAACTGCTAATTTGTGCTTGTCAGAACAGTGAACAAACAACAGCAATTACAACAAATATTAAAAGGTCAGAACAGCCCAAATTTGAATCATTATCATTTACTCACTCACAAACCATTTCAAAATAATAAAGTATTCATCACAAAGCAGTCACAAAATCCAACAAAGATATTTTTATAAAAATCTAAGAAATTTTGGTATCTCCGCAAAAGCCATTCACCCAGAATTCTGACCGCTTGGTCCATATAGATTTATATTTTTGATCTCTATAAACATTTAGAAAATTCAGAAATATATTGACTGAAATCTCTCAGGTTTTAATAAAAACACCCTCTGTATTACAAATAATGAATGTGGAGTAAAGGATGACATTCTTTAATTTGGCTGGAGTCAACACTGTAAGCTAAATATAAATAATGTTGCACAATAGCAATTCATTTTATTTGTGCATTATTTCTGTATTATATAAATTATATGCAGTTAGGCATGGGACGATAACCGTTTTCAAAGTATACCACGGTTTGGAAAAGTCAACGTTTTAAAACCGGCAAAATTTTCTGCTATACCGTTCCTATGGTATGTGTAAGATTTTTTACTTACGTTTGTGTTTTTTAGGACAACAGCATCTCCAGCACAAAACATACCCAAAGATGCCTTTTTAAATTGTTAAGAAATCTGTTTTTGAAACTAATAAGAACAGCAGAAATCAATGATTCACTTGAATTATCACATGTTTACTGCTCCAAAATCTTTTAAATGTTTCTTATTAAAAATATATTGTGTTCGATGGGGGAAAAAAAAGGTTTTAGTTTTTTACCCAGACATTTAAAAAGAATATATTTTAGAGCAGTGATCACAATACCGTGAAACTGATATTTTTATCCAAGGTTATCATTCCGTCAGAATCTTATACCAGCCCGTGCCAACATGCAGTAGACAGCAAGTACCTTTAAAGCCAGTAAGCTGCGGTTGATCTCAGCGGTCTCCACTATTGTGTGCCGATCATTGCTGCTGACATCAGTGCCTCGTTCATTCCCAGCAAGGTCCACCAGTGAGAATTTCCCATAGAGAAAGTTTCGCCGTCTCAGGATTACTTGCAAAATCGCATGCGAGCGTGATGAGCTGGCATTAGCGAACGTTTGGCCAGATGTTCTGGTATAAAGTGAGATAGTGTTAGTTAAACTATTATAGAATGCTTGCAGTAATTCAAATAAACTTAAATAAGGTTATAAATAAGGTTAAAACAACAACAACAATAAAAAAATTTTTTTTTTGTCAACTTTATTAAAAAAATAATAATAATAAAAATATATATATATAAAAATAAAAAAAATTATATATATATATATATATATATATATATATATATATATATATATAATATATATATATATATATATTATATATATATATATATATAATATATATAATTATTTTTTACCTGCATGCACTTCCTCTCTCAATCATCTTGATGACATCCTCAACACATGACACAGGCACTTCCTGCAGGCCAACAACATTGACCTGTTGCTTCTCATCCTCCAAAACACGCAGCTTTGTTTTCTTATTCAGCAAGTCAAAAACCTGAAGTACACAAAAACTAAAAGTTCACCATCATGCCTGAGCAAGTACTTTCAAATATGCAACCACAATTTAAAATTTAATTAGTACAAAATCAAATAATACTACAACTATTGCTCAACCTAGCACAAATAGTACATTAGTCATTTGGAAATTTGTGATTTATTTACACTTAACAGAAAAATGCAATCACTGAAAATCAAGAACTACCAGCCGTTTGGTTGACAAGACATCACTGTGGTGTTTTTGAAACATGTAATATAATAAATCCAAACCTTGCCATTGTAGATTTCGAAAAAGGTAACATATGGGCAAAGGTCCATATCAACATATCGTTTTTGCCTCAGGAGGGTAAATACATCCTGTGCTGTGAGGTATGCAGAAAGATTAATACATGAGTGAACAAGGATGAATGAAACGGGCCACTGTGTAAAGTGCATTTGACAGTTACAATCACCTGCCAGGGCGTAAATCCCTTTAGAGCTGTTTTGGCTCTTTCCAGAAAAGTCTCCACCCATAGTCTGTAAAGAATGTCTTGCATGTAAAACATTGAGTTTGGGATTTTTTTTTTTTTAAATTATTTTTGGAACAATATGATGACTTACATGGGTCTTTCCACTGCCTGTTTGGCCATAGGCAAAGCATGTTGCCATACCACCTTCGAAAATGGTCTTAACCAGTGGTTTAGCCGTGAACCTAAAAGTTGAATGCATAATCATTTAAATATTTTGTAAATTGGATTCACATGGATCAAACTGGGATTTTATGCTTAAATGCCAAAAGTTTTGTTAATAACTAATGACTTCTTTAAATTTGAGAAACAAATGTTGGCAATGATTACTCTTTCATATGCATGTGATTACAAGACATGATTCAGGTTTCTCAAGGTAAAGGAACACTTTTTAACCTCGAGTTACAAAAGTCTCTTCCAGTGCAAGGCTAGTTCCACATACTTATAATACTGACAGTGTATAGTGTGTATTATATAACAATGATAAATATGAGGATGCACAACACTAGTCATAACATAAATAATGGTGCGATCAATGATATGGTAGACACCAAAATGATTCAAATAAAATGTTAACAGGGTTTATAAATGTGTATTGCAAAATATTAGTTCATGAATACCCATGACTGTTTGTTAATCCCAGTAACGTATTATGAGTAGTGCAAGGCAAAGCAAGTATACAAAGGTTTAATTTACTCAGGGGTTAGAAAGGGGTCCTATTAAACTGATATTGTTTTTAGAGTGCAAGAGTGGATTTTCATGGTTCATCGTTTCAAAAGCACATTATTTTTCAAAATTTTTTACATGGATGTAGCACCTCTTGTCAATCAGTCTTTAATTCTCTGCTTTGTTTAAGCTTATCCATTGCAAAACAAGTATGATAAAAGGTGACAACATGTGGCTAAAACAGCTAGTCTTCCCAGTCCTCTCTAGCGCAACTCAAACAATAAGGGTGTCAAAATGAGTTGTTTCTTCTGTGCACCGCGATGCAGAGGAGGACAATTCGGTATCGGTTCAGAAATAGGTCCGAACCAGGTTATTACATACTGATGACATTTATCTCATATGCACTATATTGTGGTAGCATACCATGTCAAGAGAGGTAAGCGCGAGTAATTAAAATGCAGAAACTCTGCACAATTCACTGCGTGTGTTTGCAGGAGTTACATCAGAAGTCCCTACTTCACTGCTATGGAGAAAAGTAAACTCCATTTCTCTCTCTCTTACTGTGGACCTTTGACCTGCTGGCGTGAGGTAATGTTTACTCTCCTCTCAGCTGTTAAGGCGATACTTGTGGATCCAGACTGAAGAGTTTCTGCAGAGCAAGTCTTCACCACCGCTTCTATCATGGATCAGCTGTGATAGCCGTGTCCGTTTATCAGTGTCACTCATCGGTGGACAGCACCAGAGCATTAGAGCCAATCGCAGCCTTTTCTGTTGAGCGCATGACTAATCATATGCATTTAAGAACTAGCTTGACAATGCTCAAAAAGCAAGCGGGATAATATTTATGTTTATTTGCTTTAAATGCTCATGTTGTTCTGTGCATGTACTTGAGTTTTGTTCGATACATTCAAAAAGAGTTTTCTTTGAGCAGGTAAAATTAAAGGTACAGTTCATATATCTGACTGCTTGTATTCAAGGACAAGATTGTATTACAAATTATTGAAACAAATTAGACATTTTAATATAAGAATTCTTGTGCTGTAAAGTAAAATATAAAATTGTTTATGGAAAGCATCGTCAATGCACCGTGATATCAATTTAAAACAAATCGGTGCCATGATAATCATAACCTAACCATGAGACCAGTGTAGGTTTACACCTCTATCAAACAACCAATAGGTTACCTCCATTTTTATGTATTTTGGTAGTGTGGGAATTATTTAAATATGGCACTTTCTCCAAAAGAATGTTGTAGAATAAACTATAAAGCATAAAAGGACCCATTTAAATAAACATCTGCCATAGACATGTATGGGAATCAATACAGAACAAACTCAAAATACAAACCTGTATACCAAGTCATTTGTGGCATCTTCATCAAATGAGTAATCAAAATGGAAGGTCTGATTCTCCAGGTACTTGGTTAGATCTACTTTCTGCTTGGGCTCATGCAGTAGTAGGACTCCATTACCAGGGATTGTCACCACATCAATCTCTTTCTTTACCAACTCTGAACACAAACAAATGGGAATGCATGAAAAACCAAACAGAGAAACAATTCAAAAAAACTATTTGAGGGGTCATCTCAGCAACCTACCTTTTTTATTCAGTGGTCGTTTGCGAACGCAGACACAAATTCGGTGAGGTTTAACCTAAAACATGCACTTTATGTTAAAATATGAGAATAATAGATGATTATATTAATACTATGCTTATTAACTCACTGGATCCGACAGGGACATGGGTACTTTCTGCACAGTCTCTCTGTATTCCTCAATCATCTGGTAAAACTGCTTAGATCGATTTGTTTCTCCAAACTATGAGTAAAATAGAAAATAATATAAATGAGAATAGTTTTCTATTTTATTTTTTTTTTTTGGCACAATTGCACTTAAAAAATACGAGGCCTCTGACAGAACAAACTAAATAATCTAAATTAAACAATTTGAAGCTATATAATCACTTTAAATATTACAACATCCTTTCCACACCAGGGTTTCTGCAGCTTTCATAAAGTCAAACATAAGACTTTAAGACCCTTTTTAATGAAATTTTAGACTTATGGAGGGCTAAACACTTGATTTTTTTGTAATGGTCCAGTTGGACACATAAAATTAGTTTTTGCTTGCTACAAAAAAAAAAAAAAATAAATAAAAAATGTAAATAAAAAAAAAAAGTTATTTCTTAGCCACATGTTTTAATGTCCATTTTTTTCACAACATATTTTTTAACTAACTGCATTTCTTTCAAGTTTCATGCCTATTTATAAATATGTCCACTCCCCCTTCTGTAAAAAGTTTTTTGTATAAATGGAAGATCATGTAAAGGAATATTGTCATGAGAAATTGTGTAGTTGTTGATGGTTTCCTTTTCCTTAGAGAATTGTCTGTAAAAATGTCTAACATCTGTTGTTATTGTATATCTTTGCAAAAATAAAAAGTTTCATTTAGATGGGTTGTTGGTAATTGGATGTGTGCTGACCGGATTGCGTAGCTTTACATGGACAGAGGAATATTAAGACCTTTTAAAAATTATTGAAGATCTACAAGCACAAATTTTCAGTGAATTTAAGACTTTAAGGCCTAAAATTTTGTTTTTTAAATGTAAGACTTTAAGACCTCGTGTGCACCCTGGACCACTGCCCAATGAGTAGAAAACAAAAGCTATGCATGAACATGCAACGAAACGGCAGACCACATAATATGTTTATATGTATGTATTTATCTTTTTGTGCAATTATTTCTCATTATAGGAAAACAGGTGTGGAATCTGAATGAAATAGAATACCTTTCCTCTCTTCTGTGCATCAGGCAATTTTGCTATTGACAACCGTTTGTTTGCCACCTTATTGGTCTCCGAGACCTGGGACATGCGATGGCCTAAAATGTAAATATTTGATAAACAAACACACAATTGCTATAAATCACAACAGTTTAGGCAAGTGTTGTAGAGGTAACTAAACACCACTTTTATTTTAAAAAACATTTATAATATATTTTTATAATCTTTATAATATATAACATGTCAGGCTAAATAGCTAAAATAAATCATTGATTTCTGCTCTCTTCATTAGTTTAAAAAACACAGATTTCTTTACAACAAATAAAAAATACATTAAAAAAACCTTACATATACCTTGGAAACGGTATAACAGAAAATGTTAGCGGTTTAAAAACCTTGAAAACGGTTATCTCATGCCTAAACACCACATTCATGATATGAACATGCATGACAAAATCAAAACAGTACATACTTGGCGGACCCATGGGGGCACATTTGGAAGCCTCACTCTCACATATAGCCTCGGTGGATGGTAGCAGTGGAGAAGCTGGTTTTGAAAGAAGTCTCCTCTGGTAGCCTGCCAATCCAGATGGCAAATTAATGAAAAATATGCAAGGTGTTCTGAACAATGACTCCAGACCAGTCTCCAATGGCTGTCACAGTTCATACACCATGCAGGTTATCACTCAATCAGTCACAATTTAATGATCTTACAATGCCTGCTGCAGCATCATCTTCATTTTTTGATGTATAGAGCGATTAGCTCAAGAAAAAAAGGTTTGTAATAGGCTTCTGGCTGGTATCAAATTTTCAGGTCACGATTAGTTGCTGAAGCTTATTCCAATCTATGATACGATACTGACCTAGGCTGCAAAACTAAACAAATAAATAATACCTAATGTATTGCTTTATCGCATATACAGTTGAAGTCAAAATTATTAGCCCCCCTGTTTATTTTTCGCCCCAATTTCTGTTTAACGAAGAGAAGATTTTGTTTTTCAACACATTTCTAAACAAGTTTTAATAACTCATTTCTAATAACTGATTTATTTTATCGTTGCCATGATGACAGTAAATAATATTATACTAGATATTTTTCAAGACACTTCTATACAGCTTAAAGTGACATTTAAAGACTTAACTAGGTTAATCAGGTTAACTAGGCAGGTTAGGGTAATTAGACGAGTTATTGTATAACGATGGTTTGTTCTGTAGACTATTGAAAAAAATATAGCTTAAAGAGGCTAATAATTTTGACCTTAAAATGGTTTTTAAAAAATTAAAAACTGCTTTTATTCTAGCCGAAATAAAACAAATAAGCCTTCGCCAAAAGAAAAAAAATATTATCAGACATACTGTGAAAATTTTCTTGCTCTGTTAAACATAATTTGGGAAATATTTAAAAAAGAAAATTCAAAGGGGGGTTAATAATTCTAACTTCAACTGTACATGTTAAGAGTAAATAAAAATTTTTTTTAAACAAAATAATTTGCAAAAGGATGATAATGTACAATAGGTAACACTATTAATAGGAAAAAAAAAATCATACTCAAGCAAACTTATTACCTGTAGTGCAAGTAGAGTAAAGGTATCTGATCAAAATATTACTTTAAGATTGTAAATACAATTTAAAAGGATGATAAAGTAGAATAGGCAACAACACTTGACGACTCATTAGTAAACATTAATTACTGCATTAAGATTAACATTGAGAAAAAAACAACTATATTATAAAAAGTTTAAAATTAGGGCTTCATGATATTGGAAAACTGGACATTGCAATATTTTGTTTTCAGTGATATACATTGCGATATGAAACAGATTTCACCAGATGGATTGAATTACTGTTTTTGTGAAGAATTCACTATTTCAGAATGTTTGGAGTGATTTTGTAGTGGAGTGCATCTGAACAAATATAGATTTTTAGGACAAAAAAAAAAAAACACAAATGAGAGAGATAAAACCTTTTTTTTTTTCTATTTGTCTGGTATGATAAGAAAAAAAAAAAAAAAAAAAACTAATGTAAAATGACACTTGGCAGTCTTCACTACAAGAATGTAATTTAAAGCAACAAATGTGTTTGTTTATTATGCCTAAAATGCTTTAAACTCATGAGACATGTTTAACAGAAAAAAAAGAAATGCATTTAATTAAACTTAAATTCACGATAGTTAAACTTTGCTGATAATATACAAGCTCCTGGTCAACAATAATCCATACTTGACATGGCAGATCTAGCGATGTGACTATTGCGAATATGTACATTGAGATATCGAAGCTGAAACCATATATTGTGCAGCCTTAAACAAATTAGAACTGAAATTTAGTTAACTCCATTTAAGACAATGATCATTAAATTTGAATGCGTTATTAATTTATTAAATAAGAATGTAAAAACACCTATGATTAATACATGACATAAAAACGTATTATAAAAAATACCATATACAATTATATTTTTTTATTACTTGAACTTTAAGTGTCTTTAAAATATACTCAAATTGTTGTATTTGCACTGGTGTTCCTCACAGCACGAAATGCTTGAACACTTAATGATGTTTATTTTCAAACATTAACATTTTGACATGTTAATCTGGTCAATGACATTAAAGAGCTTAGAATCACCAAGAGACACTCATTAGAATGTTCCATTGCAACAGCAGCAGCCCCGTGATTCCCTCATTTTGGTGTGTGAAAGCGATCGGCCGTGCATTGGATCTTATTGCTTTCGCGATGGCAATCAGCTGCCTTGTTTTTTAATTTATTTATTTAAAAAGCGCTTTAAAGCTGAGCTACAACCTGAAAGACGACATTACAGCGCTTACTATCACAATCATCAGCACTTTTAATAGTTTATTTTACAGACTTATTTTCTCGGATCTGTCACTTTTAGGTTAAATTACGTCAATTTAATAATTTCCGCATTGGCATAATATAAATGAATACTGGCATGATCAATTAAATTAACATGACTTTCAAAATGAGACGTTGATAACAGACTGACGGTACACTTTTTGTTGCAGTATTATCTGTATTCTTTAAAGACACGAAAAGTTTAAGTAATAAAAAAATATTCACTGTATTATGAAGTGCCCATAATATTAATATCCTGCATGTTCATCACAATATTGAATGATTGGATATCAGCATATGTCTAACTTGAATACACAGCAAGATGCTTTCAATTCCTTTGGAAGTGCATGCAAAGTAGAATTGCTTTCCAAGACACAGAAAACGGGGTCTTCTTGACAATACAAACTGAACACCTAATGGGGTTTGCTCTTCACACCTTTTTAAAAACATGAAATTTGACAGATGCCAGATATTTTAACTGTGGTTTCTGAGTAATTTGACTGTTCACACAAATTTGAGGATTTGATTGAAATATCTTGATTGAAATTCAGTTTTCTGAAATTACTTTCTGTTGTTACATAAATGGGAAGAGTAGATATACTGATATTTTCAACAATGATCAGCAGTGCAATAATTGACTGGTATCAAGACATCAATATATATGACAAATTACAAACCAAGCAAATAGCCAACAAATAATAATGGGACAAGTTTTAAAAATAGTGACTGATTTATTCACTTTTTCACCATTTCTAGTATTCATACAGACTTTTCACTGCCAAAAAGTATTGTAAACTAGCAATTAATTAAATTTGAACTGTAAAGCAGATTTAAAGTTAAGCCATGCACGACATAACATACTTTAATTAATTTAGCATCATTAAATGATTTTGGGATTTCAAAAGTGCAGCGGTCCGAATCTACTGCATGAAGCCACCCACATAATAGCTGTCACTGTTCAAATTAATGCACATCTCAGACAAACCGCCAGTGTATGACTCCACTACAATTATGAGATAATTATTGCTTCATGAACAAATCTCTCAATGAGTTGGCCAAGTCTAGTAGATTATTTAGTTTCCAATACAGGTTTATTAATATATATTTTTTTGTTTTAAATCAACTTATTTTCCCTGATCCAATACGGTACTCTTGTAAGAACATAGCATTTGCTGGATCACTTTCAGTATCACCTTCACTGAAAATTGATACAATCTAATTCTGTTTATGTGGAATAAGCCTTTTCCAGAGCAGGTTTAAGCTCATGCATCTGTTGCCATGACAGCAACTCCAGGATGAGATCTGAACAACCCTAACAGTCATGGATCATGTCAATTTGTCAATGTTAAGCCTAGCTAACTGAGTAATCCACATAAAAAGAATGGGCCCCAGGACTCAGCTACAACTCGTGTTTATTTGTAGGTCAAAACAGATGCTGTTTCCACACAATCAATGAAGACCACAGGCTGGAATTATGCAGATCTACAACAAACCTACAGTTTATTGTGCAGTAAGAACTGGTATCACTGACATTTGTTTTTTTATTTTATTTTGGAGGGCAATAAATTGCAAACTAAGGGTCCTTTAATATCATGCTGATGTAAAAACAAACCTGAATGTTTAGGGATCGTAGATGAGGGAAGATTCTGTGAGAGAACATCATCTGCAGAAGATGCCGAGACGACAGGTGGAGGGGCAGGTTGTCTGAACAAACACGTCTGACGCGTGGTCATTCTTCTCGAAGCTGAAAGGGCAAATGTTTGTGTTTAGTAAAAAGAGAAAACTGCAACTAGGTCCAGAGGCAATCATCTGATTAATGCGATAATCTTCTAAACCGTTTGCCATGATTCCATTTCTGTCTGAAACATAGTTGAATACATACAATCTCCTCAACTAAGGCTAAGCGATATGACAAAAATCTTATCACAATACAAATCATCTCACAATATCATACCTTTTTAATAAAATTCAACCAGTTAATATACACTCACCGGCCACTTTATTAGGTACACCTTACAAGTACTGGGTTAGACTTCCTTTTGCCTTCAGAACAGCCTTAATCCTTTATGGTATAGATTCAACAAGGTCTTGAAAATATTCCTCAGAGATCGATTGGATTAAGATCTAGTGACCGTGGAGGCCGTTTGGATTACAGTGAACTCATGGTCACGTTCAAGAAACCAGTCAGAGATCATTTGCGGTTTATGACATGGCACGTTATCCTGCTGGAAGTAGCCATCAGAAGAGGAGTACACTGTGGTCATATAGGGAAGGACATGGTCAGCAACAATACTCACGTAGACTTAGGCTATGGTGTTGACGCAATACTAAAGTGGTACTAATGGGCCCAAAGTGCGCCAAGAAAGGGCCCAAAGTGTGAACCTTTGATATAAGGCAGGATGGATCCATGCTTTCATATAGTTGCAAATTCTGATCCTACCATCCGAATGTTGCAGCAGAAATCGAGACTCAGACCAGGCAACGTTTTTCCAATCTTCTATTGTCCCATTTAGGTGAGCCTGTGCGAATTGTAGCCTCAGTTTTCTGTACTTAGCTGATCCAAGTGGCACCCGATGTGGTCTTCTGCTGCTGTAGTCCATCCGCCTCAATGTCCGACTTGTGCATTCAAAGATGCTCTTCTGTATACCTCGGTTTTAATGAGTGGTTATTTGAGTTACTTTTGCCTTTCTATTAGCTCGAACCAGTCTGGCAATTCTCCGCTGACCTCTGGCCTCAACAAGGCACCTGTGCCCACAGAACAGGTGTACCTAATGCAGTGGCCGGTTAGTGCATGTACACATTGGCCACATGGGAAGTACCATTTCTTTTTAGTTTTTACATTTAAAAGTATATACACTCCAAAATCTACTCATTCATAAGTGATCATATTTCTCACTTCATTTAGAACTTCAGGGCAAATGCTTGATTAAAAATAAAGAAATAAATTCAAAAACAAAATATTACATATCCAATATAAAATTTCAAGTTTACAACTTTCTCAGAAAGCTGTTATTCACGCTTCTGTTTGCATCTCCATAATAGTGTGTAATACTGCGCTCATAATTATGAAAAAGCATTACTGTAAATATAGCATTTTGCGACACCATGATATAAACTAATAGCATAATATGACAATGATTTTTTCATTTAATGCCATGTCAGCAACAAAGGTTATTTTCATGGCAAGAAGAACATTTCATTAATAAATCTAAAGTTAAAAACGACAAAAAAAATTAATCCATAAATTAAATACGATTTTAGCTTTATTACATGATAAAAATTCTAATATTTTTCCTGGTGACTTTGCTAATAAAATTTACTAAAGAGCATAAATGACAGACTTTCTAGCTTGTCCACACAATATATATTGTCATATTGCACAGGCCTATCCTCAACTTTATTATATTCGAAATTGTCCAGGCAGTGAAGAAAATATCTAAAAATGACAACAGTAACATTTACTGATTTATAAAACCCAACATTGAAAGGAATCACCAACTGTGCTTTAATTGCTGCAGGAAGTAATTAATATCTCTGCCATGACACCCTTACTGATCTAACAGAGGAAGGAATTGAAAGATTATTTTGGATAAGTGGATAATTTATAGAACAGATTACGTGGACAGAAGTGAGAAGAGACACTCCGGATAAGTCTAATGTTAATAGTCATAATTTAACAGTGAATAAGTGTGATTGTAGGACATTAGAAGCATGCACGTCATGCAAACCTGGCTCTTCAGATGGACAATCCCGAGGAGCAGCTTCAAATAGGAGACACACCATAAAAGATTACATTGGTGCATGTCAGCTGACCAACTAGTAATTGGAGTAAACTCACTAACAATAAAAACTTACGTTCTGAAGTAGTAGGTATTCTTGATGACCTTAAAGGAAGTTCTGATGCTTTGACACTCTGAAACAAAAAAAATATCTGTGTAAATGTAAATGACTACATCATGTTTTTGGTAGAATACATGCAATTAAACTGTTTGTTATAGTAAGGGGTGTTTCTAAAGTAGACTTTCATCATTAGTACTCATCAAAAAAAGCATGCCCATATTTTTATACATGATCTATGTAATTTATAATAGCAAAAAATTTATATACATAATGATTAAACAACACTTTATGTGAGAGCATGTGATAGCCAAGCACAGAGAAATAAATAGGCTGCAACAAGTAACCAACCATAATTTGGACACAAAATAATGATAGAAAACTACTTGAATCAAATAATAGAACTAAATGCCTTGTAGAATACATTCAATTCATTTTGAAAAATATGCAAGCACAGAATTTTGTAAAAAAAAAAAAAAAAAAAAAAAAAAAAAAAACATGACTTTACCAAAAATGAATGGGTTTATTTGTTTTCCCAAAACTTTTCAAGGTCTGGAAAAGCCACGTCGTTTCCAGGTTTTTTCATGACCGTATGAACCCTGAGAGTAATAAATATTACGATATAATTATTATTCTGGTGTGAGTAAACAGTCTGAATGAATCAAATGGTGAAAATTATTTCTTTTAGCAAACTTGGATTGCAGCAAAATAGCTTAAATTTTTGTGAATCTGGTAAAAGTTTAGATTCTAAACGATTAATAGAAAACACGAACTTGATTGCTGAAACATCAAATAAAATTAACAAAAAGGTTGGTACATTAATTTAATTGACAAAAAATTATTTATCAGAATGTTTTATTGGGGCTCGGGCCTCATTTTAAAAGATGTAGCAACAGCCTTGGCTACAAGGATAAGAGACTACATGTCCCATTTTGGTGTCTAAATCAAAATTAGATTTTAGATATACAAATAAATTATATTTAATACAACTAAGAATGAAATGTCAAAAAATGGGTGAAATATTTTTCCATCGTTCAGTATAAAAGTTATAATTATATAACATGCATTCAGACCAGGTCTTATTAAAAATGTATAAAATGATCAGTGATCATACTAAACTTTATGAGTGGTAAATTGGGGCTGCACTTTAAATTAGGGCTGCACAATATATTGTTTCAGCATCGATTTCGCAATGTGTGCATCCGCAATAGTCACATTGCAGGATGTGCGATATGGGATTATAGTGGAGTATGTAGTCGATTATAATGCATGCAGGGTTTAATTATAATGGAGTAAAAGTTTATCATCTGGCATGTGTTTTTAAAGTGATAGTTAACCTAAAATGTAAACTCTACTCACTATTTTCATCCCACCCTTCACTTGTTTCAAATGTTTAAGAGTTTCTTTCTTATGCTGAACACAAAACGGAAGATATTATAATAACTCAAACATTTGAATTGACTAAAGGGGGAGTAAATAGTGAGTAAATTTTCCTTTTTGGGTGAACTATCCCCTTAAAACATGTTACTGTGTGAACATTTAGATATTTTAGAGTTTAAAACATCCAGTCACAAGATAATGTTTGTCACTTTAATAAAGATCACATTATAAAAAAATAGAGACTATGCATCATTGATATTTCAATATCTGTACTTGAATTCAGTTACAATAAAACTGATTAGAGATAATAAATATACCTTTTGTCTTTGATATATTGTATTTATCTATGCTTGTAATTAATTTGTTGTATATTATTCAAGATCTCTCCTTTACAAAATTACCCCAATCAATCTCAAATGTAGATTTCTTTCCAAATAAAGCTGTTTAAGTCATATGGTTAAATTGTATTCACATTGCAGAAATACAAAATATCGCAATGTCAGATTTTTCGAGTATCATGCAGCCCTACTTTTAATAGTATTTTAATGTCACCAAAATGTAAATATGCCTGACAAAAGTTTAGTATATAATTACACTAAATGATCATGGTATTAAGAGTAATCCTTTGTGTGTGTGTGTGTTTTTTCCATAAAATTAGAGCTCTTCCTCTCCACATTGAGAGCTTCTCACAGTTGAAGAAGAAATTGTCTAGACATTGCACCAAACACCTATGGTATTACTATAGCAACCGACATGCATATACCAGGCAATGACAGCACTGTCTGAACAAAAGGACCCAATTTAATCCCTTATGAAATTGCTGTGCAGAAAGACAACACTTGAACCGAAATTAGGAAATCAAATCTCAAACTGCAAAACTCACTTTTGTCATTCGTGTCATGGGTGCAGGAATAGGGGCGGGTGCAGGTTCCTCTTGATGACATGGTTGAAGGTGTTGCATTAGGTCAGAATTAAGATGATTGAGTTCATTCATGTCAACCTAGAAGAAAACAGATTTTTTAAATTCTAGTTTACCATGATATCAATTGTCATCAATGCATTAACTGCTCTATATAGAAGCAAATGTAGTGCTGGGACGATAAACGATATTATATCGAATCCAATCGCAATAAAATTGATGTTAATAACAATAATAAGCTCTGGACTTTTTTTTACTCTATATTGACCCAAGAGCCAATCACATAGCAGAAATGTGCAACAATGGGATTCTAAAAGTGTGTTGATATTAGAGATGTACTGAATTTTCAGCCACCAAAAAATTTATTGGCCAAGAATATGTTTGCCGTTTAATGGACCCTCTAATTTTTGTGGCTTCAAACTTTTTTGGGGTACTCTTTTAAATCTGGAAGCATTAACAACTTGCATCAAAATATATATTGTTATCATTCAATATGGAAAATAATTACTGAGCTTTTTGTCATATCGCCCAGCCCTAAGCAAATGTATTATGAAAATGTATAAACAGAAAACTAGAGATATAGGGTGCGTAGATCATTGGTTTTAACAGCCAGTACAAACCTCTTTTCCTTTAGTCATGCCATGCTCTGCCCATTCTACATTCACAGTGGATTTAGAGACGTTGGCAGTTTTCACAATAGCGCTGTGTATTCTTCCTGCATTATGAGAAACAGTGTCATAAACTGAGCATTTTCTATGTTGAACCTTGAGATCAAACATGACAGACTTTGTTCAGTGGTGCAAAAATGCATTGATTTTTCATACAATAAACTATGAGAAATATATGCAATTTCTCTCAAGATTCTCTCAGATAACAAACTAATTGATATGGTTTAGGGAAAAACATGAATTATGTGTGTGTGTAATCACAACGTCTCCCTTTTGGTTAATTATCCATTTAAAACAATCACTGACAAATAGGTTCTGTATGTTTCCGTCATTAATTAGCAATCCCACAAGGAAAGAGCGCACAGGGAGACATGACAGGTTGTTTTTGTGTCTGCAGTATGTCCGTTACACGCTTTAAGATTTAAGTTAGATGGCTATTATTAACATTAAATGTTTGTTTCTTTGAATGTTGACCTCCCGGCTTTATTTTAAAATTTTAACGTTAGAAACATCAACTCTCGTGTGCCATTAATGCGCGTTGTAACGTTACTGCATCGCAGAAAGTTCAACTTAATCTGCTTTTATTTGGCTTGCCTTTTACATCAACTGGATTGATACATTTCGTGCCTGTAAAAGATTAGCAGTTAGCAAACAAGCATCTTACCATCACTACGACTTATATTGACAGCGAGTCCAATAAGAAGTTTCGACAAAGCGGGGTCCATCTCAGGTATTATTTTGTTAATTAAACTTTTTTTAACGTGTCTGTTGCTCCAGGAAACTACTAATTTCTGCTAACGCTACTTTGCTCTAAGGAGTCACAAACCAACATTAACCGCTCTACATTCAAAAATCGTCAGCGGAAGTTATTGGATTATTTAAGTAGGTAGTGCTTCGTTTAGACCAACCAGAGCATTCTAAAATGACTGGCATTTCATTGCGCCAATAAGAACTTAGAATAGCACTGAGTTCAACACCCTTTCCTTTTGGAAAGAAGAAGCTAACGTAACGTTAAAAAAGTCAAACAAAAAGCCAGTTTATTTAATTTTAACAGAAAGTCTGGTAACAGAAAGGCTAGGAATCAATCAGACTTTAAAAGCTAGTGTCTTGGAGGCTAAATTATACTAAGTAAGTCTGGTCAAGTAATAAATGACCTGAATAGTCATTGAGGACAGATATTGAAGGAGTAAAAATAACAAATCAATTCAACTCAAGCAGACGTGTGAATTTCATTAGTATAAATCACTATATAAATTATACAAGATTATTGTGAGTAGTTTACACTGGACTGCAAAATGTACTATTTAACCCATAATACAATTTAATATAATATAAAATATGACATGAAGTTATATATTTAAACATTTTGGTTAATTTTTATTACCCATTTGTTATTTATTATTTATTAATGTTATTTATTATTTATTCTCTATGATTTATGATTTTAATATTATATTATTATACAATAATATTTGCACTGTCTATATCCTTTTTCCACTGGAAGCTCATGTCACCAAGACAAATTCCTTGTCTTGGCTATGAAGCCACTTCAGTATAAAGTTCTTTCAGATTTTGATTCTGAAATATAAAATTTTATAACATTTTATATGTATATAACTTTTTTTCCTGTAGTAAATGAATTAAATAATAGTAACTGGGGGAAAAAACATCTGCCTAGCCCTTTAACTACCCCACCAAGAAAAAAAAACTTTGGATTGCATTTTTTAACTCCAAATGTCGCTAGTTAACACACTCAATGCATTTATTTAACACATCCTGTAATTTCTAAAATGGTAGATATGTCCGTTTATGGTAAAAGTACCGGAATCAATACATATACTATTAAAATTTTGAAAATATGAAGTGTAAGACCAATTTATTTAAAAACATAATAAAAATAAAGCATTTTTAAACACTAAATCATCTTTATTTTTTAAGTATGCCATAAAATATTTCAGATTCAGATTTTTTACAATAAAACCAAAATCAAGTGTAGTAGTGCAGCAGTATTATGTTTGTTTGATTTTTCTTGTAAACCAACAATGCTGTGTAGTGTAAACCATTATTTAAAACAGTCAAAACATGGTCACCCATTTGGTAGAGCAGGCAGTTAAAGTAATTTGTTCCTCTCTTCAAAAGTCTATTGTTTCTCCATACATTATTTAAAATTGTGAATTCCTATCAAATGAGTGAAATGTCATTGTTAGTTGATTGAATTGTATTCTTATTTTACTGCTTACAGGTGACAGAATGCACGGAAAACACATTGTCGTGTTAACTTGATGGTAAACCAGGGTGAGTCTATACCTTTTCTACCATCATCACATAGCTACTTTTTTGGCTGTTATTTTTAAATGCCTTCATAAGTGTTATTTAACTGTCTGTCTAGACTAATATTAGATTTGAAATATTACAAAGGAATAGGGCACAAAAGTACATGAACAAATACAGTCTGTGCCAGAAGGGGTTTATGAGATAGACGCATTAATCATATATATGAAAAGAAAATGTCACAAATGATTCAACTACATTTTCTGCCATTATGCCTCTATTTTTTGTATAGATAGTTCTTTTGAAATCATGTCCCTCTATTAGGTTATTGTGACTTATCTGAACATGGTAATATTTATTTGTAAGATGAAGTAAAGCCATTACTGAATCTTTTTGTGCACCTTACCCTTTTTCTTCTTGCAAAAATTCCCAGAATTAATGCACACATGAAGTAGATATACTTTAAAGGTGCTATTTTACTGAATGTTATTAAGGAAGATTTGTGTACTACAGATGGTCTTCATTGTGTAATGCAACTGCGTGAACATGTATCTTTAGTGTTAGCTGGAATTGTTGCGTATTATTGTTTCATTGTTGATTTGCTTAATTCATATTTTGTAATTCGCTTAGGATAAAAATGTCTTTTAAATCTGCAAATGTTAATACATTTATTTATTCTAATAGAGCAATACATTCAATGTGGCTTTGAGAAAACAAAACAAAAATATCACTTTTCAGTCATTTTCAGCACGTCCATCCACATGCAAATTACTAAAAACATAACAATTTTTATTGAAAGTTTTTATGGAAGTAATAAGTCAAGTCAAGTTGAGCTTATTTATCATTCTGCTACATGGACTTATAGTTGTATCGAAAAGTTGTATAGAAATGTTGTATCTTGTAGAACCACGGTGCAACATACTAGTTAAACTTAAATATAAACCAACAACAATACAGTATAATAAAAAAACAATCATAGAACTATAGAACAGTTAAACTTAAATATAAACCAACAACAATACAGTATAATAAAAAACAATCATAGAACTATAGAACAGTTAAACTTAAATATAAACCAACAACAATACAGTAAAATAAAAAAACAATCATAGAACTATAGAACAGTTAAACTTAAATATAAACCAACAACAATACAGTATAATAAAAAACAATCATAGAACTATAGAACAGTTAATAAAAAATCTGATTACACTACTACTATAAAGAGTTGACTACACATACACAAAATGAGATGATACAAAAAACTTTACAAATACTGGACATGCAATTGTGCATAACTGATCTATATTCAATGCACAAGTAAACATAGATTATCCTATTGAGAGTTTGTAAAGGTAGAAAGTTACTAGTGCATAGTGGGATGATTTGTAAAGCCCAAAATAAAATAAAATAAAATAAAATAAAATAAAATAAATAAAATAAAATAAAATAAAATAAAATAAAATAAAATAAAATAAAATAAAATAAATAAAATAAAATAAAATAAAATAAAATAAAATAAAAAAATGAATGAAATAAATAAAATAAAAATATACATTTCCTATAATCTATGCATTTAAAAAACTTTCATTCTCCGTATTTTGTGTTTTGATTTTCATCCTTATGTAACTTTTTTAAAGTAATGAGCAATTCCATCGTTATGGATGTGACATTTGCAGTAAAAACTCAAAACATAAATTCACGTAGAAGTATGGTAACATTATACTGAAACACATGCACAAGTAAACATAGATTATCCTATTGATGCACAATGCACAAGTAAACATAGATTATCCTCTTGAGAGTTTGCAGAACTGTTTGTAGAAAGTGACTAGTGTATAGTGGGATACAGGTGATTTGTATAGCTAAAATAAAATAAAGACAACGCAGTGGCGCAGTAGGTAGTGCTGTCCCCTCACAGCAAGAAGGTCGCTGGTTTGAGCCTCGGCTGGGTCAGTTGGCGTTTCTGTGTGGAGTTTGCATGTTCTCCCCGTGTTCGCATGGGTTTCCTCTGGGTGCTCCGGTTTCCCCCACAGTCCAAAGACATGCGGTTTAGATGAATTGAATAAACAAAACTCACCGTATATGTGTGTGAATGAGTGTGTATGGATGTTTTCCAGTACTGGGTTGCAGCTGGAAGGACATCTGCTGTGTAAAACATATGCTGGATATAGTTGGCGGTTCATTCCGCTTTGGTGACCCTAGATTAATAAAGGGACTAAGCCAAAAAGAAAATGAATGAATGAAAATAAAATAAAATAAAATAAAAATATTGAAATAAGTAAAATAAAAATATACATTTCCTATAATCTATGCATTTAAAAAACTTTAATTCTCGGTATTTTGTGTTTTGATGTTCTTCTTCATGTAACTTTTTAAAAGTAATGAGCATTTTCCAGCGTTACGGATGCAGTAAAAACTCAAAACATAAATTCACATAAAAAATGTTAACGTTATACTGAAACATATGTTTATATTTTCCAAAACAACTAATCATATAGTTATAGAATCAGAAAAATATAAATCTGTAAACATGTTTTACAATGTAAATGAGAAAAATAAACATTTGTTATGGATGTGATGAAAAACATCTGCAATTTTACAATCTACAACATACTTTGTTGAAATTCTGTGAATTAAACTGCACAGCCCAAAAGAAATAAAGCTAATTTAAAAGGATAAGAGTTGGCTCTCTATAGAACAAACATGATTGATTTTATTTTTATTTAACATTTTTGCATTTATAAAAGAAAAGGCTTGGTTATTGATGTGAGTGACGCCTCTCCGTTATGGATGTAACGGATGTGAAATTGGCACTTGTGTGACTTTGATAAGTCAAATATAATTATTTGAAAATGTTGACAGACACATTATTGAGTATGTTAAAGTACTGTAAAATACCTGCTTACACAGAAAACCTAGAAACGGTTTCGCTGTTTTGGTGAAAACTTTCATGGCAAGGTTGACATTTGCATTGAAATTGCTCTAATTCCACTAAATACCACTAGAGGGATCGTTGAGCTAAACAGGATGAAATTTAGACAAAAATACAAGTGACCCTATTATATTTTTCCTGCAAATTGCCCGGACAGATAGGATGATGTTCTACCCAGACACAAAAGAATAAGGATCCCTCCACCACTTTGGATTTGCATATTATATTCAGGGTGTATTCACGACCCATCCCTGATGAGATCATTGCAAACACTCAAAGTGATTAATCCTTCCCATGTTCCTGTGATCACTATTTCAAGCCTGCTCGTGTTAAATTGTATGTGGCAGGGATAAAAGCCTGCCATGCCCTTCCACATTACCCCAAGCCATAGAGAAAATCAGGTTGTTCTTTCATATGGATTTCACCTCATCATAAATGTTTGCATCAATTGAATTTGCAAAATGAATGCACTCGTCCTTTCACACACGCTCTGCTTAGCTGGTCACTAATTTTGTCCTTTCATGTCAGTCAGTATAAGCCATTTCCTTAAATTTAACTTTAACTCTTTCATTTAATTTAACTCTCTCTCTCTCTCTCTCTCTCTCTCTCTCTCTCTCTCTCTCTCTCTCACGCACGCACGCACGCACGCACGCACGCACGCACGCAGGCACACACACACACACACACACACACACACACACACACACACACACACACACACACACACACACACACACACACCACACACACACACACACACACACACACACACACACACACACACACACACACACACACACACGCACGTGCATATTTATACATTGTCCTTATAAGCATTTATAAGTCTTTTTTCCCAACTGTTTGCTGTGAATAAATATGGATAAACTTTTAGTTTTAGTGATTCATCCCCAGTTCTGTTATTGGGTAAATTTAAAGTAAAATTTTATGTTATTCACATTTTTACACTATTTACTCACCCTCAAATTGTTCCAAACCTATGCGTTTCGTAATGAGAGCACAAAAGAAGATTTTTTTTCAGCTTTGTTTTTATTGATTTTAATTATATTACAAAACAGCGAACAGTAAAGAATATTATATAATACTTATATAATATTCAGAATGTTCTTTCCCACCCCAACATTTATTACAAAGAAATAACATTTAAATAGAATATAAAATACAATTAATAAATAAAAACATTTCAATTCACCAGTATGTGTGTGTGTGTGTGTGTGTGTGTGTGTGTGTGTGTGTGTGTGTGTGTGTGCATAATAAGAATTAAAAATCATTATTACATTGAATTTCAAATTACAGTCATCTTACCAAAGACTTACAATTTTTATATCTGTTTATAAAGTGACCGAAAGGGGACCTTAAAAAGTCTCTCCTTTATGTCCAATTACTGCTTTATTCCTGATTCTCCAGTCATTTCACAAACCACATAAGCATCTCCTTCTAAAACAACTGCATCTCAAAAGAAGATATTTTAAAGAATGTGGGAAACTGGGAACCATTAACTTTCATAGGATGAAAAGCAAATACTATGGAAGTAAGTGGCCAGTTTCTAACATTTTCCAAAATATCATAGTTTGTGTTCAACAAAATAAAAATGCACAAGCATGATTTTTCCTTTCATCTCTTCTTCAGCAGGTGAACTGTATGTTCAGCCATGTTTCAATATGGAGATTAACTTGTTGAGAGTTAGACTTTCTATTTCTTTGGCAAAGATACACTCCCTAACTAAATTGGCAGTATGTTTTGGGTCATTATCCTGTTGCAATGAAAGGTGCTTTTTGAATAGTCTGGTGCTGTTCTTGAACATTGGCAGCCGAGATCTTTTTGTACACTTCTACATTTGGTCTACTCCAACCATCATTTGTTAAATCATCATTAAAGTTTAGAAGGTCTCTTCCAGAGGAAACTATTCATGCTGACTCAATCATAATGCTGTACAGATGAGGTTGTGGATCATTTGCAATTGCTTCTTTTCCATCAGACGTTTGCTTCACCATCACTTTGAGTAATGTAAATCTTTGCTTTTAAAAAAAAAAAAAGTCGAATCTGGTCTTTCTGTTTTTTTTGTTGGTTTGGATCTTTGCTATATTCTGCTGTCAAAGTTGTTGGTGATTTCACTGACACTTCTTTCTTGTGAAAGAATTGTCTGACATTTAATCTGTCATCAAATGCTGTTTTCTCCTAAGACATGGTTTGGCTGAAGTCACTCTAGTTTATTTTGCTCAGGACATTCCGAACTGTCTTGATTTCTAAAATCTCTTTTCAAGGTTTGATAAAATTGATTAAAAAAAATGTGCGCACATCCAATGATATTATACATTTCAGCACAAATCATAATAGCAATTGTTTGTATCTTCGATATAAGCATACAGCACCAAATATTAATTAATTAATTTTCCCTCGACTTAGTCCCTTTATTCATCAGTGGTTGCCACAGCGGAATGAAACGCCAACTATATCCAGCATATGTTTTACACAGCAGATGCCCTTCCAGCTGCAACCCAGTACTGGAAAACATTTATACACACTTATTCACACACATATACGGCCAGTTTAGTTTATTCAGTTCTTCTAAACCGCATGTTTTTGGACTGTGGGGGGAACTGGAGCACCCGGAGGAAACCCACACGAACACGGGGAGATCATGCAAACTCCACACAGAAATGCCAAGTGACCCAGCCGGGACTCAAACCAGCTAACCTTCTTGCTGTGAGGCGACAATGCTAACCACTGAGCCACCAAATATATAATTTTACATTTTGGCTTTGACCAAATAAACAAAGAACATCAAGTGTGGGTGTGAACACATCCTGCAGATCCAGAAAAAATAGAGCACTGTAAAATATTGCATTGTATCTTTGCACAAAGGCTGCAAGCATTTCGATCCTTAGAATGATTTGAAGTTGAGCTTCAAGCTGAGATTTGTTCCTGCTGTCTTGAATATCGTCATAGGGAACCATTATATTTCAGATTTAATATGTCCGAAAGTACTGTGTAAAAACAAAGTGAAATATATTTTATGTGCTGCACTAGCCAAAAAGTTTGTACCCTTTTAAAAAAGATGTAGACATCATGCAGGATTCTGGCTTAATCCTCCTGTGGTGATGCAAAATGCACTTTCGCAATATACTGTAGTAGTGTAAGGGTTATCTTTATCATAGAGTGTGCCACATACTGTAAAACACTGAGGTTACTATTTCAAAGGAAAGTATCCTTTTCATTCAGTTGTTATGCTTCTGATAGATCTTGAGAACATTACAGTATCATAAGAACAGTTCAGTTTACTCTGCAACTTGTAATGACACCCACTGAGTATGGTTATGTCATATATGGCAAACATTTTGACTGGTCGCTCCTGCATTTTTTTCTGTAATGCTTTTAGATTGAAGGGTGATCCCCAGTTGCTGGAGCTCGCAAAATGTTTTTAATATGTGCTTCAGACATGATTTGTTTAAAAGGAATTTCCAGTTCAGTACCCTTTGATTGACATGTGAACAAAAGGCTTACAGTAGGTCATAAAGTGAAACTAAAATCCTTAATGATTTCTGTATTTTGTTTTTGTAGGCACATGTATGAAATCGAATTCATTTGTTGAAATTTCTTGTTGTAATATTGTATTACTTGAAAGCTAAAATGTGTAAATGAATGCCTAGAGTTACACTGTAAAAAAAAAAATCTGTAAAAAAGCGGTCAAAAGAGATATTCCGTAAATTACAGAAAATAACCATTTAACAAAATTACCTGCAAAAACTAAAAATACAGAACATACTTTACTGTCAAAATTCATTAAATTACAGTTTATCACTGTTGAAAATTTGCATTTAAACTGTGAAAAAAAAAGAAAAAAACCCCTGGTAATTACTGGCATTTTACTAATTATTATTGCAATTATACAAATTATTGCTGTCATTTTACAAATTATTACTGTAAATATATAACTTATTAATGTAATTATACAGATTAATAATGTGATTTTAAAGATTATTACTGTAATTATTCAGGTTATTAATGCAATTATACAAATTAATTAATGTCATTATAATGATTATTACTGTAATTATGCAGGTTATTACTGTAATTATACACATTAATTAACGTGATTTATACAGATTAATTCAATATGCATGACATTTCTAAATATTCCATACATTTTTCCATTCTTAACATACATTTTAAACTAAAGTGTTTTTTTTTTTTAGGTACAAATAATCGCTGTTGTCACAAAACACTGTATAATACTGTATAGTAACGTATACTTTAATATAACTATAAACTATAATATAGTTTAACAAATATTTTTAAGATATGTAGGTTAAACTCCAAAACAATTTAGTTGAAAAAATACAAAACTGTTATATATCTATTATTTATTTATTTATTTATTTTTTGTTACAAATAACACATTTGGTCATCGTTTAACAACAAAAACAAGGTTAGTGTCATGTGAGGATGCCTGCACAACAACGTTGAGAATCAAATAGCAGTTTATTAAGTGAATCGTCTTGCAATTAAAGGTTGAAACAGGAACAAACAGGTACATACAAATAATCCCAAGCGTAATGGCGGCAAACAAAATAACAAAGTAAAGGGGTCAAACGCGGCAAGGCAAGGGGAAACCCGTCGTAATGCTCACTAAACAGTTTAAGACTCAGCAACGATGTGTCTGTGTGTGTGTGTGTGTGTGTGTGTGTTTATAGTCCTTGAAATCAGTCCATAACGATCTTCTGACTGTATGTGTAATCAGTCAGAATTAGGAACCCGGATGTGCGAGATGCATGCTGAGAGTTGTAGTTCGTTAAAGTAGCGCGTGTAGTTTTCCAGCGATCCGCAGCAGCTAGATCACTGGTGATCGTAACAATTAGCATAGAAACATTGTTAGAGTAGTAAAATAATGTGTTTTAATATAGTTTACAGTGCATGCATTATATGCAGCCTACAAACAATAGGCTATTATTTGACATTATTAACCTCACAATATTCTTCGTATGATTACTATCTTCACTAAAACAATTTGACTGAATTTTTGTTTCCCTATTTTACAGGAATAATCTGTAAATATTAACGTAAAATTACGTGTTACTCTCTGAAAATACAGAACATTTCCTTTAAAAAACAGAAAAATAACATAATACCAAAATACAAGCAATAACTGTAAATTTGATGTTAGATTTTTTTATCACAGAACATATCTGTAAAACAACAGGTATTTCACTGTATAATAAAAAAAAACTGGACATTTCTGTAAAAAAAATTCAGACAATTACTTGTAAAATAACAATTATTTTTTGCAGTGTAGGTCAATAGTCAGTAGTATCAATAATATCTCGATGCAGCCTTTATGATGCAAGCTGAGATTGCATCGCTCAGAGATGTAATGTCAGACACAATGGACTCAACGGAGCTAGTGACGTCACTGTGAGAGGTAGGGTTAGGGGTGAGTTAGGTGAGCGCATTAAGACGATTGCGACTGCTGTAGTTATTCCAGTTGGGTTATTTTTTTGGTAAATTACTGAAGGCATATATCATGATATCATAATGATCTAATGTGGCAATAAGATCGTAACTGTACTGTGTATTTACATTGTGGCCATATTCATCTATATGTAAACACATCAAAAACAACATTAACATTGTAGCAGACACTGTAAAAAGGTCATTTCCAGCCACTAGACTTTTCTGACAGGGTATTCGCGTGTCATCGAGTGTCAGAATGTTGTGGGACTGCTATACAGGAGTTATTATTATGGATTATAGATCGCGAAATTTAGCGGTTTTTATTTTAGCTTTTTTTTTTTTTTTTAATGCATGATGGTAAAACACGAACGCGGTTATGAATATATTAAAACATATGCTTGTTTGTTGTAAAAATACGTAATAATGACAAAACATACAAATTTGTGGATCACCTTACTTCCGGGTGCAGTGATGCTGCCGTTGTGGCTGGTGTATTCTGGGAAATTTTCTTACCCCTTGGTTTCGAGAGTTGTCCTGAAAAATCTCCTTTCGAAGGGGTGTATACGCCTTCCCCTTAGCCCTACGCCTTCAAGCTAAAGAGAATTGGGACACCCCTCCCCCGCTTTACATGAATGCCCAAAACGAGGGGTAGGGGTAAGGGGAAGGGCTAAGGGGTAGAATTGGAATTGGGCCTAAAAAACATTGAATGCAGCTCAGATTGCATCTGCACCGAATCTGCAGCCAGACCCCTCTTTGGAATATTCTAGCTGGGCAGCATTTACAAGGAAAGTGAATGGGGACAATGCATAAAGATTAAAAGCTTGTTGTTTTAATAGTACAGCCACAAGATATAAACAATGTGTGTTAACATGATTTTAGATTATAGCACAAAATTTCACACTAACTTTTTTTTGTAGAGTTAAATTCAATTTACCATTATTTCCATAAAAGCAAACAACTGTAAAAATGATGCTTTAAACCATTTTACAACTTAAAGGTTCAAGAAAATTGAGTGTAAAACTGTAAATGTCTCATTTGTTCTTTTAAAACAAACTCAAAATATTTACTTTACTTAATATAACTTTATTTTTTACTTAATATTTACTTTATATAAGTCTTTTTTCGTGGTAATCAGTCAGCATTATGTTTCAAATGCTGCCTATTGAGCTTATATTGAGTTAACTGTCATTTAAATGCACTTTATACTCTACAAAATACCCTCAATATGAGAGAAATCCTTTGAATAGCAGTTCATATTTCATAATTGCTCCACATATGTGCAGTGTCTGTCTCCGGAAGCACATTTACGCGACAAAATGAATGGAAAAGTTTGGAAAAACATATACTTAGCAGACATTGCCAGAACATTGTGAGAACTAGCTTGCGTCCGCAGAAGAGCCATTTTCTTACGCAGATGAAAAACAGATGAACATTTTTTTGCATTTGCAAGTAGAACCAGTAACTGCAATAAAGATACCAAAGATAGAACAGACATTTGGAGACATGGGGTGAGGCAAAAATGCCTCGCTTAGCAATGAAGCAAAACTATCATAGTATCAGTGAATGAGTAAGGGATATGTTTTATCGCAGTTGCCAAAATGAATCTTGCCTAGAATTTCCATTTGTGGGGTGGGCGGATACAGGACCATATGCTGCTTATATTACATCAGGACAGTGGCACGGGATAAGGAGTGGTGGGCCCCTGGGTATTGCATGTCAACACTGATGAAAAGAGAACATATGCTCATGAAAACTAAATAAACGAATGCATAAATTACTAACTCAGACTGATGGATCTCCATAATCAGCAAAGCAAACGCCTTTGAAGTCATTTCAGTGCTTATAGTAACCATTTCTCAAAATCTTATTGTAAATAAAAAGTGCCTTCCCTTCTTGCTTCATTAAGAGATTTCTGGCTCCAAAAGTCTGTGATATTTAGTGATGCCTTTTTCATTGGATTTTATTATTAGCGTGACAGTTTGAGTGAAAAGTTGACTTGAATTGTTAATATATTGTCTTAGTATTTAGTTTGGCTCTAATGATAGAAGCAATCAATCTGCTTTGAGTAAAACTTGATGATCATGTTTTTCCAACGCAATCTCACGGCAATTCGTAACTTTTTGCTTTAGTGGCTAATTCGTATGAATTCGTATGATCTAATTCATGCAAATTAGTACGATTTGCTCATCACCCAATGACGGTTAGGGGTGGGGTTAGGTGCCACGCCTCCTTTTTAAAATCATACATTTTCGTACGACTGAACCCGTATGAATTCGTACAAATTAGCCACTAAACTGACAAAACGTAAAATACTTATGTTTCCTTGTAAGATCAGGCTGGTTTTTCAGCATGATTTGATACAGAGCCAAAGAGAAACTTGTGCATTGATGGAAGAAAATTTGACATATTGTGTACTAAGTTCACATGGTCAACATTTGACCAAGACATAGTGGAAAAGCATGTTTTTAATCATAATGTGTCCTAGATAGGCCTGTCATGATAAGGAATTTTTGTTGTGTGATATATTTTCACAGAAATGGTTGTGATAGTCGACATTATTGTCCCTTTGAAAACCTTTAATGCCACTGATTACATGATTATATAAAAGCATAATAATGCAAATAGCAATAAACACCTTATATATTTTCATTCTTAAGGTTATTTAGATTCTATAATTTGACGTTAAATAGGTTAATGTTGTATGCTATCAAATGTCCTATTAGGTAAATGTCCAATTCTAAACTTTGACAGCGGTGAGGTAGAACGAAAATGTCATTGTAAAATAGCTTTTTAACATTACTTGTGAATTTGTAAATATATATTGCGATGGCAGAAATGATTGCGGTCATCACCAAGTATTGCACCATAAGTTGATATATTGATTATTTTGACAGGCCTAGTCTTAGACACGTTTCTCTGACATATGGCTTCGGTCTGTATATCTAAACAGTTCTTACTGGACATCCTCTGTAATGTTCACAGCATGGCTGTGCATTCTCATGATTCATAAATCAGAGGAAAATAACAGGCATGTGCTGAGCTTGGAAATGCTTCATCCTCAAGCTCGAAAGAAACAGCATCTTGTTATTTGAGGTTCCACCTCTGCGATTGCCCATCCGCCGTTCTTGCCTATTTTGAGATGACAATGAGGTAACTTAAAACGTAGACATACCGCCTGATTACAAGGCAGCGTTGGTGCCGTCCCACCCTCCTTTACCACAGAATGCGTGCTTACAGGATAATTACCCTCCCCTTTCACACACAATAACATCACATACACTCACATGCTCTCTGCTGATACAAACACACACAGCTTGGGATATGCATGGTTTTCATTATGGTGCCTGTGATTCTACCAGAAGTCTGTTTCGATCTCAATAGTTTTTACTTGAATGTACAGTAGGTGTCAAGCATGGGGTTGAAAATGGTAAAGGATGGAGGTGGGAGTGATTCAGTAATAGTTTATTGTTCTTTATTGTTAATAGTTCGGTTATCGTTATTTCGTCATTCATGTCCTTGCAAGCAGACCTGTATGACTGACTTAGAATTTGAAGTGTTTATGTAGACCTAGAACGCAAGTAAAATGCAAGTGTCTTGTTTCAATTAATTTCAATTCTTTTGTGAAATTAAAATGTCGTTTGTGGTGTATATGCTAGTTATCCGTCTGAGTTGCATCAAATCAAACATTGTTCATAAGATGACACTGCCGTTTCCTCCACCCACTCATCAGTCTGAGTTCAGTGGAAATCACTGGTGCTTGAGCCAGAGCTCCTCATGAACATGGACAGAGAGGAACTTTCCTGAACTGATGGACTGAATCGAGTGATGTAATGCATCTTAATCTCATCTTAGTCCTTTTCTGGAATCATGAAAGACCACATTTGTTTTCCAGTTTTTTTCTGTTTGGAAAAAAAACAGGAACCATACTGACAGATTAAAAAAAGCCTCTGTCCCAGTTTTGTTTGAAACTTTTAAAAGAGAAACACTTTGTGAAGACGACTGGTGGGTGGCAAATAAGAAAGGCTGGCAATAAAAAAGCTCAAGCTGATCATTTCATGACTGTGCCTACTTTGTTCTCGAGTAACATAACTGTGAGCTAGTGAGCCATGTTTTTTTATTATTATTTGTGATTGGCTACTTATTCACAGCTGTAATTATTTAAAATCCACAGTTGACCCTGCAATTATCACTAAATCACCCCTAACCATATCACTAAACCTGTCCATAACTAAATTCCTGATCCTAACTAAATTCCAACATAATTGTTTTTCAACTCAACATGAACAGAAGTTCATTGTACCTAACAATTATAATTTTTTCATCACAGTACAAAATGTTTAAAATGCTGGATTATTGCTGACAAACCAAACTATTCAATGTTTTTTTTTTTAAATATAGATATTAAAGTTAAAATAATACACTTAACTGAAAAAAAACCCAGCTGATGAATTTATCAATATTTTACCAAATTTGAGTTGAAACAACCATAATTTGCTTGAGTGTTGTATAAGAAACGCAGTATACGCACAAACCTCATCATTTTCTCCATCAGCAAATATGGTTTCCTGTACCTAAAGTTGAAGTGTGTAATTTCAGCACCACCAACCACAATTGCAAAAATAATTGCTGTTTTCCAACAGGTTTCCTGATCACTCTGCTTGTGTGACATTAGTTGTCTCTGTAAGTTACATTTGGACAGGATTAAAAAAAAAACAGTATTATTAGAAATCTGGTAAAGGCATTTAAGCTGTCAAAATGACAGTTTGTTTTTAACAGTGATGAGTGAAAGAAATTTACCATCACTTGCATTGACTTCTCACTCAGTAATGAACAGGGGTTGTTTCTCTATGCTATTTTAGTACTGTAGCTGAGATTTAGCGTTCCCTAATATTTAGCTCTCTATACATAACTGTGTAGATAAATAAATGAGCGATGGCATTGTGAATTGATGCAAAAGTTAATTTAATAGCTGTCATAGTTCAGTTATTACGATCTATACAAAAGAAAGACACCCTGCACCATCACTCTGCATTTTTCTTTCTATCTACTTGGGGTGCCGTAAGGCAATGGAAGACTTACAGTTGTTTGAGTGGGCTGAAGTTCTCCAAATATATTACATTTACCACCCACCACCAAACCACCTGAGGGAAACTCAGCATGAAAACATCATTTAATGGATTGTTCATAATGACTTACAAAACCTGACAAGACGCTGATAAATTCCACGCTCAGAATCTACTGCAGCAGAACTTTTTAGTGTAATCTTAAAGACCTGACACAATATCGTCCTTGTTTGTCATTTTTACACTCCGGTGTGTCTAATATATGGGTAGTTTGCATGTGGAATTTGTGTGACATGGAATAAAAAAAAAAAAATATATATATATATATAATTTTTTATGTAAGTTTAAAATGTCAGAGCATGTTTGCAATAGAGTAACAAAAAGGCACCATGTTTTCAGACATGTTTACTTTATTTTTAGACAAAACAATACCAATGTTTTCCTATACAGAAGAGTTATGAAAGCAGTATTTGGTGGAATAAACCTGCACAGCAAATGAACAGCAAATAAAAATGAAATGAAAACATGTTTAAGCAATTAGAATTTTAAGTTAGTCTCTTATTTCCCTTTCATAGCATATGCATAGAATTAATGCTTTGTATTATGAATAATATATTGAATTGTTTTTCAACCTTGCATAGTCATGTTTTCATTCTTAGTTTCTTTTATTGCACCACAGTGAATCACACTGATGTTTTCTCGTTTTTTGTTTATTTGATCTACATAATATGTTTTTCTATGGAAAAATAAGTATGTATAGTCATATCCTTTTCTGGAAGTGTTTGATTCACCAGAAAATCAGAGAAACGCCATATGTTTTTGTTTATATTCATAGTGAAACCTGTAAAGTTGATCATCATTCATGACCTAAAGAAACAATTCACCCAAAAATGAAAACTGAAATTATTTCCTGACCCTCATGCAATTTTAAGCCTTCACACCTTTTCACCCTTGTGGAACACAAATGCTTTTATTTATATTCACAATTTGTTTTGCTACTAATTGTACCCTGTAGTGAGCTGTTAACCTCAGAATCACTTAGGCATGATCACTGAGTCAGTGAGTTGAAGCCAGTTGATCCATTTTACAAATTGCCTGATTTGTTCACAACTCACTGACTCTTGTCACAGAAATATTATTAACAAGGACTTTCAGCAAACAGCAGCTGATGAAATGGCAAGTGTTAATTAAAGAAATTAAAGGAGGTTTTAAGCTGTTAAGATATTCTGCTACCGAAAGCAAAATGAATGCTTGACTCATAATAATGCACTGAGGTCTATTGAAGTGAAATGATTAGTCTGTGCAAGTTAACATTATTTATAACATGCTTACCTTTAATCCAAAACCTTGGCAAACAGTTCCGAGCATATTTATGAGAGTCTGGAACGTGACTACAAATGTAAACTCACATGTGAACTGATGCAGCAAATCAGCATATTAAAATGAATTCACTGAACACTGGAGCGATGATGGTAAATATTCATGTTTGAATCAATAAGCTCTATTTTATAATATGTTCACACAGAAAACTGTTTTTCAGATCGCATAAATAAATAAATAAATAAATAAATAAATAAATAAATAAATAAATAAATAAATATGTTTTTAATTTATTCGTATTTCATCGAATTAATTCCACCCCAATTGGTGAGCAGAAGTGACTTTTCAAAATATCTCGGTATTTCAAAATGTTTTTAATGAGAGTGTATGGTTATTGTTGGGTTGCTTGTTAATAGATCTCAGCTAACATGTATTCATAACTTTTATTTTATAGTGCAGCAGTTTCGAGATTCAGTTCTTTTATCTTGTTTATTACACACCATGAGAATTACAGCATGTCATTGCTATTAAATTATAGAGGGGCTCTGGATTTTGTATTATTTACCAGGACCCATATTGCCAGTTAGATCTCATGGCTTACAAGAACACCAGCTGTTCCACTTTCAGAAAGACAGTTCTGCTATGATACTTCGCTGTAAAATGTAATTTATGTTTACTTAGGTAAATTATGCAAACTTTATGCTTTAGTTCAACCTTCATAATAAAAGCCCCATCCCATTCTTCATGTCCGACAAGCATTCAGTATAAGCCATGGCACTCTCCTGTCAATTTGTGCACTCCAATGGAAAATAGTGAATCATTTCTGGAAAAAATTCCTACTGATTTCAGACAGAAGCAGACAGGTCTGCAATATAAATATGAGGGAAATATTCAGGATTTGAGTGTACCTTGAAATAAAAACTAAATTTAGATTGAAGCTACAACTTACAAGTATAGCGATAGGAAGTTTGAGTCATTTTAATATAATTAAAATGTTACATATTGATTCCCTAACATAATTCACAACACATGCAAATGCTGGCTTCTCAAACAAGAATGCATCTGAAATTATTAGAGACGGTGCTATACTAACTTGCCTACAGTAAGTCCTCAGGTAAGTTAGTAGATCACTGGTTATTTTGGCACATCACATCTTCATGAACTATATGTAGGCTGTGCCGGTCCGATAACAGAATATATTAGTTTATCAGTCTTGAGTCCTCTCATTTCCAGATGTTACAGTAGTTCAGCACCGCTATTTGACCATTGATGGTGAAGCTATCAATTTTGTTTGCTATCAAAATTGTATTTTTGGGTACCTGCTTTCTGCATTGCAAGTCCTCATTTGAGCACATTATAAAAAAGCAACAACTAACAAAAAACATTACAACAATCTACTGATGTTGGTTTGACTGTTTTTGTCAGACAAAATTGCAGAGGGTGACATGGGCACAGAATATCAGAGAATGTCAATCAAACAGCCTAAAAGTCTATAAATATATTAAAAGTATTCCTCACTTACACTAAGCTACATTTACATAGATCATTTAAGTATTGTTGACTTAACTGAATCTGTAATATGAATGAAATCTGTTCCAATTAACACTCATTTACTGTTATTAGACTATTTATATACTTGCATGATTATTGTTCATCATGCATACTTCATATAGTTGGATCACACATTATATACTGTTCACCACAATGGTAGCAATACAAATGTCAACATAACTGAAATCCTCTGAAAATCCCAACAAAGACAAAAATGTCTCCCAGTGTTAATGTTGATCAAAAACACACTCAATAACACTTCATTTGACAATTTATATCCCTTATACAGTCTAATGCAAAGCATGCAGAGAACTAGAAATCTGCTTATAATTCAATCAAATTTTGAGTTCACATAACTAATTAAGTATGAACCTTCTCATTAGAATGAACTATCTTTAAAATGTTAATGAATTTGACTGTTCGGTTTTACTATTTCATAAGAATTGCATCCCTATTTGCTCAATAGCATAAGAATAATACACGCTTCTCACGTTTCCTGCTCTCTGCCTTCCGTTAGTGCTGTGTATCTGAATCTAATTTCATCCGGTGACCCAGCGCACAGTCTACCACAACCCTTCAACAGCCAGCTAATTGACTTCAGCCTGGTGAGATGCTCAGAGCGGGGAAAAAGCAGCAAATAGATTTACATTTCAGGGTTCAGCTACGGATAGTTGTGACAGCCTTTTACCTCCTCTTGACAGAAAGTTTGGCTTAAACTCACAAACCATATATCTCTAACAAAGAGCCATCTGTCGCCGCTCTCTCTCAGAGTGTGAGGGGATGAAGAGAAGATGATCTCGTCACACGCAAGCCGCCGAAACGCTTATTATGTAACTGCGGAGGGTCCACAGCTGCAGTGAATCTGTGTGCTCTGTAAACCTGAATGTCCTTCTTCATGTCTCATCAGTCGACCTGTTATGAAACTGTGGAAACAGAGTCCTTCTGCAATGATCAGCCTAACTTAAAAAGGAGGTTTTGTGATGTAGTTTTCTTGTTTAGCACCTTTTACAAAAATGTACAAAAGTAGCATTTTTAAATGTTCAGTAACACTTTCAGTAACATTTCACACCATTTATTACTTTCTTATTACCTGCCTATTATTAAGATATTAACTGTTTATTAGCGCTTTATAAAGTATGATTTTTTACATCCCTGATCAATACCTAAACCCAACTACTACCTAACTAACTATTAATAAGCTGTCAGTTAGTAGTTTATTGAGAAAAAAATTAAAAGTTAATGGTTTGTTAATAGCGTGAAGTGTACATCAAAATAAAGTATGACCAAATGTTCTTTTAATGCCTTACACTGCTCAGGCAATTTGTAAGGAGGTTTTGTGATTTTGTTTTATGTTTTCTTATTTGATCAGCAAAATGTACAACAAAATGAAAGCACATAACATTTGAAAATGTTTGATAACAATTCATTTTAAGTAACAATTCACACTATTTATTACTTGCATATTACCTGCCTATTATTACTGTTTTTTAGCACTTTATGATCTTTTTTTACATCCCTAATCACACCCAATACCTAAACTCAACTTTACCTTACTAACTATTAATGAGGTAAAAGTCTAGTTAATGGTTTGTTAATAGCGTGAAGTGTATATTAAAATAAAGTGTGACCACATTTTCTTTTATTGTTTCTCTCTTACAATGCTCATAAGATTTTGTGATTTTTTTGAAAATTATTTAGCAACTTTTGCATGAATATGTACAACTAAAATGGAAGTAAGTGACATTTTGAAATGTTCGGTACCACTTTTTTTAAAGTAACAATTTACACCATTTTTTACTTGCTCATTACCTGCCTGTTACTAAGATATTAACTGTTAATTTGCACTTTATAAACTGTGATCTTTGTTTTTACATTCCTAATCCTATCCAATACCTAAACCCAACTACTACCTTACTAACTATTAATAATTAGCTATTAAGTATTAAGCTAAAAGCTTAAAATTAATAGCTTGTTAATAGAGTGAAGCGTACATTAAAATAAAGTATGACCAAATGTTTTTATTGATTTTGCCTTACAATGCTCAGGCTTATTTGTAAGGAGATTTTGTGATTTTTTTTTTTTTAGTTTTCTTATTTGATCATGAATATATAAAACAAAAATAGAAGCAAGTGCCATTTTAAAATGTTTGGTAACAATTTTTTAAGCAGCAATTCACACCATTTACTACTTGCTTATTACCTGCCTATTATAAAGATATCAACTGTTTATTAGCACTTTATAAATACAGTATGATCTTTTTTACATTTCTAATCCTACCCAATACCTAAACCCTACTATACCTTACTAACTATTAATGAGCTAAAAGTCTTAGTTAATGGTTTGTTAATAGCATGAAGTGTATCCGCTTGTTAGGTCGTGATATATCGGTGACGTATGGAATACTGTCTCCGGGTCCAAGCCGCTACTTATTTGAATAGAGAAAATATTTGTTTATGGCCACTTTTTAGTCATATCACACATTAAAGTGAATTTTATATAAAATAATGGTGTACACAACAATTTCTGGGCTTGCTGCATCACAAATACCAAAATTTGTACAATTTATAAAAAATCACTTTCTGGCCATCTGCTATTAGGCATGAATGTATATATATTGCGATCGTGATTTTCGAAAGTATTACATCACTTTGTAAACGTTTATTATAACCATTTGATTCTCCCCATAGAGCTTGATATAGAGCTTGGACCCGGAAGCCACTTCGCGTGATGTCATATCTAACAAGCGGATATTAAAATAAACGTATTTGGCAACTTTTGCATGAATATATACAACTAAAATGGAAGCAAGTGCATTTTAAAATGTTCGGTAACAATTAACACCATTTATTACTTGCTTATTACCTTATTATTAAGATATTAGCTGTTTATTAGCACTTGTGATCTTTTTATATCCCTAATCCTACCCAATACCTTAACCCAATTACTACCTTACTAATTATTAATAATTCGTAGTTTGTTGAGCTAAAATTTAAAAATGAATAGTTTGTTAATAGCGTGAAGTGTACATTAAAATAAAGTGTGACCAAATGTTTTTATTGCTTCTGTCTTAGAATTTTCAGGCTAATTTATAAGGTTTAGGGATGTTTTTTATTCTAATTTTTGCACCTTTTGCATCAGTACATACATCAAAAAAATGGAAGCTGCATTTTAAAATGTTCAGTAACACTTTAGTTTAAGGCCCAATCTCAATTCTACCCCTTAGCCCTTCCCCTTACCCCTACCCCTCGTTTTGCGCGTTCCCGTCAAGGGGTAGGGGTGTCCCAATTCTCTTTAGCTTGAAGGCGTAGGGCTAAGGGGAAGGGGTATACACCCCTTCGAACAAAGATTTTTCAGGAGCACACTCGAAACGGAGTGGTAAGAAAATTTCCCAGAATACACCAGCCACAACGTCCCAAAAATAGAATTGTGATTGGGCCTAAGGAACAGTTCACACTATTACTTGCTTATTATCTGCCTATTATAAAGAGTTTAATAAAGTATGATTTTTTTAACATACCTAATCCTTCCTCCTAAACTCAACTACTGTTAATTATTATTATTACCTTACTATTAACTATTGATAAGCAGCTAATTATTAGTTTAGTGAGCTAAAAGTCTTAGTTAATAGTTTGTCAATAGCATAAATTGTACATTAAATTAAGTGTGATCAAATTTTCTTTCCTTTATTGTTATTTTTTTGGTCTTACAATGCCCAGGCTAATTTATAAGGTGGTTTTTATAATGCTTTACATGAACATAAACGACAACAACAACAACAACAACAAAAGGAAGCATGTGTCATTTTTAAATGTTCTTTTATTGTTTCTGTCTGACAGTTAATGAAACTCAGTGCCTAGAGGAAGTGAAACATGATCAAGCTGAGCTGAGTTCAGTTGAGCTGGAGTTAGATTGACATATTAGGAGTCAATTAGCTGAATTATTGCATTTTGCCTGGCGCAGATGATCCCGCTGGAAATGTATCTGGAAAAACTCTGCTCCTATTATTTGCTTAAAGCTCAAATTACAGGAGCAGCCTTCCTCCATGGTCTTTAGATCTTGCCAGATAGTGAAAATCATTCGTAGGAGTGTGATCCGTACAGATGACTACATTTTCTGTAAGCCGCAGAGTCTTCCGAAGCGCCCTTGGTCTTAAGGGGCTTAACTCCGGTTCCTGCTGAACTGAGCCAGTGCTAAATACATCAACTGTTATCAGCTCAGTAGGCACAGGAGGTTGAACCCAGTGCTGAACCTCACACTGACTTCTGCTTTCCTTCTGACTTATATCATAAGTCTAAATCAGAGTTCGATAACAGATATAAGGATAATAAATATAACAGTGCTTTATCAGAGTCTTTTTTAATCAGAGTCAAAATGTATTATACATTGTAAATAATGGTGGGTTCAACACAATTCCTTCATGTTGTCCCAACACAAATCGATTACCTTACTTAATGGTAATGCAAATTTAAGTGGATTAAGCATAAAACAATTAAGTTGTCCCAAAAAACTTAAGAACTGTGTTGTTTCAACTCATTTTAAATGGGTTTTGAACAAGCAGTAAAAGTCATTTTTGAGTTTATAGATTGAAAATAAAAACAATAAAAGATAAAAAAAACTATATAGACATGTAAAAACTCACAGTTGGCAAGAACTAAATTACTGAAACAATATAAAAGTCAACCATAGAAGATAAGAAATAACAATTTATTTGAATTATTAACTCAAATTTCATTCGTTTGTTATTTCTTTATTTTATTCAGGTCACCTTTTGTGTTTACAAATATTTTTAGCATGGGTTTAAAAAATTACATAAATTATTATAAATTTCCTTAAGAATATACCTGTAGTTTTCTACCAGGGCAATACATGATTTTCTACAGATTTGTTCTATATTAGTTAATTCATGAATGATTTATTAATCTCTTTATGTAGTTTGAATACAGTATGCTGCTAACTAAAGTTGGATAAAGTTTCAAAAGTAATATATATTTCAATCTTAAGCCTATCTTTTAAAAATAAATATAAATACGCAAAAATAACAACAAATACTTTCACATTACTTAGCTTATAAAGTAACTAAAACACATAGTTACTTGCACTGTTGGGGAAAGTTACTTTAGAAAGTAATCCTTTACAATATGGAGTTACTCCCAAAAAAGTAACTAGTTGTGTTAGTTAGTCGTTTTTTTATGGTAAGTAATGCATTACGTTACTTTTGCGTTACTTTTTCTGGTAACACTTTATTTTGATGGTCCATTTGAGTATTAGTAGACTGTCTGCTTAATATATGATTATACTGCTCCTTCAACAGACATTTAACTGACTATAAGACACTTTGCAAGTACATGTCAACTTACACTAACCCTAACCCTAACCTCAACCTGACAGTCTACTTATAATCTAATGAGAATTAGTTGGCATGTAGATGCAATGTAACTTAGATTCAACAAACGGACCATCAAAATAAAGTGTGACACTTTTTGTGACCTGGCTAAGACTTGATCTCTTTCAGAACTTGCAGGTTTTTGTTTTCTTTTTCTTTTTTTTAAATATAGGAAGTTTGCAATTAACAACACACTGTATAACATTCATTTACCTTAAAAAACAAAACATAAAAAATGAATGTAGGATAAAGTTGTCTTTGGAGAACTTCTTGAGCCCAGAGCTCTACATGCCATATATACAGATTAGTGAAAGTTTAAAGCAATGCGTTTACTACTTTTGTACTTTTTGTCTCATTAAAAAGAAAAGTCACAATCCATTTCAGATTATCCTCTTTCCTTTTCTTCCATGTTTTCAAAATAACGAGAATCTTTCCATCGCAGAAATGTCAGGTTCTGCCATCTTCCTTTCTGTCTGTTCCTGCATTCTCTCATTGTGTGCGGGATTCAACGTGACTACGTTCATTTTAATTCAGCAATTTATTTTTTAAAAGCGAATTAACTGCAACTCGCATTACATTTTTTAAAAAGTAACTCAAATATTATTACTTAATTTTGAAAAGTGATGCGTTACATTACTTAAAAAAGTTATATTATTACATAACTTGCGTTACTTGTAATGCGTCACTCCCAACAATGGTTATTTGTTTGAAAAAAAAATGACACTATAAATAAACACTGTAATAAATGCATTGTTCATTGTTTGTTTATTTTAGTAAATACATTAACTAACATTAACTTATACAACCTTATTGTAAATTGTTACTGACAAATTTGTGTGTTCAACTCAAAAAGAAAGCAAAAAACTCATTAAAAAAAGCATGCACCTTCAATGCAGTATAAGTCGCTTTTGTAGGAAATTGTCAAATCTGCTTTATTATCAATATATTTTTTTAAGCATATGGTCCTTTGGATATACTGCATGTAGTACAGCACTGACTGACAGAAATGTAAAGGGAGGAAGTTCAGTACTGTCTCTGCTCCATTCATTTAAGTTGAATAGTGCTCTGGCTCAAAGCCAACTTGACCAGACCACCCTGTCTGACGGGGCGGGTGCGACGGAGGATTACACTCTGAGTTCTTTCCCTGGCGGGTCATTTCCCGTAGTTCCTCTGGATCAGGTTTGTGTCCTTTTTCCGGTTTTGCTCTAGCATGGCCAACCGTCATGTTTGTGTTCTCACCTCCTGGCTGATTTCGAGTGTGGGCCTCAGAGGAGCGGAACTTAGCCACTGTGAACATAGGATATCCGAGATCTGTTCACAGAGTGAGCTAAGTCCTGCACCTCACGAAACTTCAACAGACACCAAATCCAGATGCTCCCCAAATCACTGGCCATATTAGCATTGAATTTAATAACACAAATCTTCATTGTGTCAACATTGTGTATGTCTGTGACTCAGCAAAAAGTATATGTCTAGAACATAATTTTTTTGCTTAGAAATTTGTAAGATGTATTTATCCAAATAGCTCAATATATACACAATATATCCTCAGTATACATACTCTTTGTTTCTTCAACTTTAAGCACTTTTATATCAAATGTCTTTGAATTATTATTTTTTTGCTGATAAATAATGTAAGTAGGCGTCATTTAAAAAATATGAAAAAGCTAAATAAATAAACAAACATTACACATTTATGAGTGGATATACAAGTGTGAAGATGCTAAGCATATTCATTCATTCATTTTCTTGTCGGCTTAGTCCCTTTATTAATCTGGGGTCGCCACAGCGGAATGAACCGCCAACATATCCAGCACATTTTTTACGCAGCGGATGCCCTTCTCTCTGGGAAACATCCACACACTCATTCACACTCATACACTACGGACAGTTTAGCTTACCCATTCACCTCTACCACATGTCTTTGGGAGAAACCGGAGCACCCGGAGGAAACCCACCGCGAACGCTGGGAGAACATGCAAACTCCACACAGAAACGCCAACTGACCCAGCCAAGGTTCGAACCTGTGACCCAGCGACGTTCTTGCTGTGAGGCGACAGCACTACCTACTGCGCCACTGCGTCGCCATGCTAAGCATATTCTAACAAAAATGTTTATTTTAAAAATGTATTTTAATTGCAATTTTGTATTATTTATTCAAATTTTATTTAAAGTTTTTGTATAAATTATCTTAGAATTTCCAAAAGTTTTAGATTATTATATTTCCAATAAAATTATAATAAAATAATTTTATTAAAATAAAATTAGTTATTTGTTTTTTTTTTTGTTTTATACTAATTTGCATTTATTTATTGCTATAAAATGTTAATTTTAATCTTTTTTTGTTTATTACTATATAACTACATTTATTTGCACATTCATGATGATGCTTTTTATACCAAAACATTTCCATGGAGGCCCTAGCATACATTTCTTTTAAAGTTATTTCTATCACATTAATTTCCACCAAAGAAAAAACATCATGTTAAACACATTGTGTTATTTGTAATGTTGTGAAACCCTAACTGTAACACCTTTCTATTGGGCTTGCAAATACACATTATAAAATAAATGGTTATTTGTATACAGTTGAAGTCAGAATTATTAGCCCCCCTTTCAATTGTATTTTCTTTTTTAAATATTTCCCAAATGATGTTTAACAGAGCAAGAACATTTTCACAGTATGTCTGATAATATTTTGTCTTCTAGAGAAAGTCTTATTTGTTTTATTTTGGCCAGAATAAAAGCAGCTTTTAATTTTTTAAAAAACATTTCAAGGTCAAAATTATTAGCCCCTCTAAGCTATAATTTTTTTTCGATAGTCTACAGAACAAACCATCATTATACAATAACTTGCCTAATTACCCTAACCTGCCTAGTTAACCTAATTAACCTAGTTAAGCCTTTAAATGTCACTTTAAGCTGTATAGAACTGTCTTGAAAAATATCTAGTAAAATATTATTTACTGTCATCATGGCAAAGATAAAATAAATCAGTTATTAGAAATGAGTTATTAAAACTATTATGTTTAGAAATGTGTTGAAAAAATCATCTCTCTCCGTTAAACAGAAATTGGGGGGAAAATAAACAGGGGGTCTAATAATTCTGACTTCAATATATAAAGATATATATAAAGAACAAAACTGTTATCCCTACTGTGGATTTTCTGTGGAATTTCTTTTTTAATGTTCCCAAATGCTATTTTCTATAATATTGTTTCTTCAGGGAAAAGTCTTATTTCATATATATTAAAGACAATTTATTTAACAAGAAATAAACAAAAAAAATCATTGTGTCACATTAAACAAAACACCTGTTAGGGGTAAATTATACATCTGTAAATAAAAACAATTAAATTGTTCAGCTTTAAGACTTTGAAAATCCTCAGTGTTTACTTGCATCTGTTTCTTTTCCTTTCGGATAGATGTTCCTATAAAGAACACTATATCCTCTACTTAATGAATCCATTATCCCATTTTTCCTCACACGTTCAAAGCGGTGTGGCGCCATTTCCAGAAAGTACCACGTGTTTCGCCCATTTCAAAGACAGCCTCAGCTGTCAAAGCCACAGCTTTTTATATTAACACTACATTAGGCCACATATGGCACGATAGCCTCATATCCACAGTCAAAAGGCGAGAGCCAGTGTTTATGCAATGGACAAAAAGTGGCAAAACAAAACAAGCCAGACCTACATATATGAGGTTTTCTAGTCCAGTGTGTTTCAGCCTTCGGTTACGGTTCATTCTGAGGGTAGTTTATTGTTTCAATCTATTCTCTTCAATACAGATTTGATCGCTTCATCCATCAGACTCGACTATCACAGAGACTTTCCTGGAGTAAACAGTTCACAGCTGGTTGGAAATCCCTGGCAATGTGATTTTATGATATAATCCCAAATCACTCTGCCAGGAATCCCTCCAGCTGGCCCATTGATGAGATGACCATAGGAGAAAGGAGGGGAAAAAAAGGTAAACGTAAGCGACACACGCCGCTGTGTTGTTGCACGTCTTCTGTTTCACAGGGATAATTTGCCCAGAATCGCTCACACTCTTGAGAAAACAAACTCTGAATGGAGCCATAGTGTCTTCTGTTTACATAACCCTGGCTTCTCTGTGAACACCTTGACATTAGATTCCGTTGACAAGATTTGTCCACTCACTAGCAAATTGTTACCATCTTTAGCCAAGTATGATCCACACATCAAAGGGTTTACCCTGTTAAACGGGGCTCATCGTGCGGAATGACTGTATCATATCAAGTGACTGACATAATGAGAAACACAGAAAATTGTTAGGGTCACTGCATGGGCTACATAATAGAGTTGATTTTCCGCATGAATCATCAGGGCTGTTGTTTGGTGTCTGTGGCTCACAACATGGGGCAGTGATTGCGATCGGCCTCTGCTCCTCCTCTCCAGTCCGTGGAGATGTTGCGATTTTTCATCTCCATGACTGTAGCCAGAAACTAATTGCGTTAGAGGCCACATTAAAAGCCAGAAGCCAGTTGTCTGAACCAAATGCAAATGGATGTTTCTTTTTGTTTTTACAAAGAGCTGTTTTCTCTGCCAGTTCTTAGCTGGAGCCTTTATTACTGGGTTATGAGTGTCTATTATGAGGGGGTGTGTGTCATATTGGCGACTGCGTGTGAAATTCGCTGGGTGACCTAAAATGAAAGAAAGGACGTGTTGCTCTATCCTTAGACAATTGCTCTTTTGATATCTCCTTCAATGAGGGTGTTTGTGAGTCTCTGATTTAGAAGCGTTTTCTCATGACGGTAAACTCACCTAAGTCTGCTTATTTGAGATTATCTCCAGACGGGAAAGGATCTGAAAAAAAGGAGAGAGGGCGAGATACTTTTTGAATGTCCTTCATTATCTCTGAATGATGGATGTTATGATTTAGGCTGTGGAAAATGTCTTGTGTTTCATAGGCAAAACCCACGTGATTGTATATAGCAAGTTTTGAGATACTATAGTGCTGTTTATTTGAATATTACAGTTTGAATAGATCATTTTTTTATTGTTTGAGTTTCTGATACAGTTATCACATCTCAATGTGCTGTGGAAAACATTTACAATGGCAAAATGATAAAGAAAACAGAATATAGTTGAATATATCATTGTCATTAACTTTCTGAAGGTGTTTCAAGTATCTTGTTGAGTGCAAAAATATGATATTGAAGCACCTTCAATATAAAATGCTATATAAAATGTGGGTTTTATGTTTAGATATTTTGTATACAAAGAAATATACTAAATGCAAGTCATTGGATAATGTTTTAAATGAAAATATGGCAAAACTTTGGAAAAAATGTTCCAGATATATTTTCATAGACGTGAAACAATGCAAATATTCTGACCTGAACCTATTAAATTATTTATAAGAATGAGTGATCATACAGCCTTAGTCATAATAATAATATACAGCATAATCATAATACAGCTATCTGTATGAAAAAAATTAAGAGGAAAATCTGGATCTGGTAAATCTAGTTTCTCTGGATGGTTTGAGCAAAAATTTAATATTTATTTTATTCTATACATTATTGTTTATAGAATATTTTGTGTTTTTTATATAATATTTCTTCTAAATTTCAAATAAAAATAAAATATTATGTCATTTATTTATTTATTTATGTGTTTATCTGTTTATTTGTTTAGAAATGTATGTATTTATTTGACAGAAAAATATATTTGGTCAAAATAACAAATGTTTTCATTGGTTGTTTCTGGAATCCAGTATATTCCACCAAATGTCTTGTTCATAACTCTTCTGATGTTGAAAACACTGGTATAGTATTGTCTAGAAAGAAATGTGATGTCTAAAAACATATTTATTTTATTTCTTTGTCCATAATGTTTCTATTACATTTGGAAGAAATATTATCAAATCTTCATAAAAGTAAACAAATTATTTCAACAGGTGTCTAGATCTCTTCCTATATATACAGCACATGCATCATATTTTTGTGTAAAATCTAAATTATGTTAAAATTTCTATTTACCTTAAATGTGCCTTCACTTGTTAAACACCTAAATAGCACACTGAACTATGGCCTTCTTTCTGGACACAACATTTTGCTTGAATCATTTGCTGATATTGTTATGTCATTTATTAAAAAAAAAATATTTCAGATATAAAGTTTATTCAAACTTGCATGGATTATTAAGCATGTGGTTCTTAGCAGGCAGGCGGACATGATTACTTTATTTATAATGATCTTTAAGCAAAAAAAAATTTGCTCTTCATACATATTATGCATATGTTCATGTCTTTTATTTTAAATAAAACATTATAAAATATGTGCATTAATGCAAACACTGTATTTGTATCTAGTATTTTATCTAGTGTTCAACTTTTATTATTTATTAAAACAGGTAGTATAAATATGTACAGAGACTATAGTGATACACTTAGTTATAAAACACTTATTAAATGACATCCACAGGTCTTGAATTTATTTTATTTGTCATTCAAGCGAGAGCTATTAGTCAGACTAAGTTTAGTTAAGCCTATTCACTGAGCACTCATTCAGAAAGCTCAAAGGTTTCAAGTGGGGAAAATTGTGTTTTCCATTTCTCCTTGACAGCTTAATAAGTGTAACTTAGTTCAGTTCCAGAGTAAAAGCTTAGTAAAACCAAATAATTGTCACATCACTTTTAAAAGGACTTTTGAAGGCGCCTCATCAGTTGTAGACAATTAAAGACTTGTTCAATTCAAGTTCAATTGTACGATCTAATCAGAAAATGAACAAGTGCTGTTTAATGAATGGAAGTGGGTCTGTAAAACTCTAAAGGAATGAAATATAAATATTTCATAATCACAAATGTGTGATTTAAACTATAAAGGAGTTAAATAAGCTCAGTATAAAGGCTCTGGAAATGGGTGACTCATAACATAATGTGTTTCATGCGAACAAAAGTCAAACAGCAGAGAGTTCAGGGGGAAAAAATGAAGAAACTCTTGACATGTTTTTCTGTAGTTTCAACTTACTGCAAGATAAATGCACAAATAGCATCTTGTGCTTGCTATCGTTTTTTCATAGTGTGAATGAAGATATCAGTTTCAGCAACGTTGTTGAAAAAACACACTTTTGGGGTTTTAGTGACAGGTTTGCTGGCTCTTATAAAGTCTATCATTTCTTCGCCTTGAGCTGCTGCAGCATGCCTCCGAAATTACGGCAATTGAGACCAGCTCTGGCACCTTGTATTTTCTCCCTGCATCTAGTATTTGACACTCTGTTATGCCCCTGGCAGACAATCACAGGACTTGTGCTTCATGTCTGAAATAATGCCAGCACCCCTCTCCCCATGATTACACATGATTTTCACAGTCTCAGCTGTTATGGCTAGACGGCCCGGGACACACGTGATCGCTCTGGCTCGCTCTGACGCCATTGCCTCGTCCTGGCGGGGAGGAAAGACTCATGCGGACAAAGAGGAGCATTGCATGATGGGAAGTGGGTGGGCGGGTTTCCCAAGCTGATGCTGCAGATAAAGTTACCGTGTGCCTGGTGTGTATGGAAAAGGCCCTTGGCAACTCTTTGCTGGAGTTTAGAGAAGAGAATTGGGATGCGAAACTGATGGCAAAGGTGCTGGATTCGTGAATGTAAAAGTGCATTGGATGATAATCAATATGCACACATAATATGATAGCAAAAAGAGACCGAAAGTCCCCTGAAGCTTTACACATTAAATCTGTCATTGAATTTTTTGGTCGATGTGGCTTTAGGTTCGCTCGTGATAGACGTATTCTGGAATTAATCAGGGATATCAGCGATTACGCATCCAAAATGATGATCACCTCCCTTGCAGGATTCTGTTACCACATTGCAATTACTTTAAATGTACTCAGAATACTTGTTGGTGACTTCAATCAAGCTGTAACCCATTTGTGGTATCATTAAGCATTATTTTAATATGAAACAGGAAAGGTCAAGGTTTTGATTTACTGTAAATAATAAAACCACATGTTGTTTTTCAGTTTTTAAAATTGCATACTTGCATTAAATCTTCAAAATATAGAAAACAAGGACAATAAGGTTTAGTATATGAACAATATACAGTTGAAGTCAGAATTATTAGCCCCCCTGAATTATTACCCTCCCCCTGTTTATTTTTTCCCCTTATTTCTGTTTAACAGAGATAAGATTTTTCAACACATTTCTAAACATAATAGTTTTAATAACTCATCTCTAATAACTGATTTATTTTATCTTCGCCATGATGACAGTAAACAATATTTTACTAGATATTTTTCAAGACACTTCTATACAGCTTAAAGTGACATTTAAAGGCTTAACTAGGTTAATTAGGTTAACTAGGCAGGTTAGGGTAATTAGGCAAGTTATTGTATAATGATGGTTTGTTCTGTAGACCATTGAAAAAAATATAGCTTAAAGGGGCTAATAATTTTGACCTTAAAATGTCTTTTAAAAAATGAAAACTGCTTTTTTTTCTAGCTGAAATAAAACAAATAAGACCAAGTCTCCAGAAGAAAAAATATTATCAGACATACTGTGAAAATGTTCTTGCTCTTTTAAATATAATTTGGGAAATATATATATAAATAATTTTGCTAATAATTTTGACTTCAACTGTGTATATTTTTGTATTTGATAACCTTTATCTGTCAGTTTGTTATTAAAATGAGATTGTTTATTGCTTCTAAATGATTAAAAAATAAAACTTTAGCAGAGTATTAGTAAGTGACCGAATTAACATTAATTAATTAATTCATAACAATTAATAGTCAATTCTATAGCAGTATTCTTCATTGCTAGTTCATGTGAGTTTGTGTAATTAATTATTTAATGTTAAAAACTGAAATTTTATACCAAATTTGTGTTACCAAATCATTGCTGGTCAGCATATTTAGCCTATAATTCTTAAAGCATTTTTAATCACTTGAATCCCTTGCAATGTTTTTTAATCTATATAATTTTGTAAAAATACAAATACATAAAAATACATTTAGGCTTTATTTGTTGAAAACTGTTTACTGTGCTATATTATTCTACACTAATTTAAACAACTAGTTGCTGTGCTATATTATACTACACTGTAAAAAAACCCCCGTAATTTTAGCTGGGGTGCTGGGAAAAAAACCCTAAAATAATGGCCGTTAAATTACAGAAATTTACCATAAAATAACAGAAATTAAATTACAGAAATTTACCAGAAATTTTAATTGAATGAAATGTCTGTGATTTAACGTCTGTTATTCTACAGTAAATTATTGTAATTTAACGGCCATTATTTTAGGGTTTTTTTTTCTGGCACCCCAGCTGCCGTAAAAAAAATGACAGATGTTTTTTACAGTGTACACTATTTAAAACAATATTACTCAACTTAAAGGAATAGTTCACCCCAAAATTAACATTTACTCATGATTTACTAATTCTCAAATGGTTCCAAATATTTATGAGTTTCCTTGTTCTGTTGAACATGAAAGAAGATATTTAGAAAAATGTTAGAAACCTGCAACTATTGACTTCCCTAGTATACTAGTATACAAGTTTTTTTGTGTTGTACAAAAAAAAAAAAAAAAAACCTCTAACTGGTTTGTGACATGGGATGAATTTTGGGTGAACTATCACTTTAATAATCTTCTTTTTTTATTTAATATGTAGTGTTAAATAATTGAATTCTAACATGAACAATTGTTTTTTTTCCTGAGTAACATTAACAAAGACTTTGCTTACTTTAGCATTAACTAATGTTACCAAACAAGACCTTATGGAAAAAGTGAGTGGAAAAAATATTACTGCGCACGGCTGAATTATTAATGAGCACTATTATTATGTAATTGTAAGCCTTTAAAATACTTATCCGGCCTATTTCCCATTTAATCATTTTGAGTCAAAAGGTAATCTTACAAGCATAGATTAACATGCTCAAAGGAATTTATTACAGTCTGTCACGGACGGTTTACATTTTCCCTCCAGAGGGACCACATCTAAAAAAACAACAACAAAAAAATAATCACACCGAGGCTGAACCGCATTTGCCAGAGTACTTTCAAAGGCACTCTTAATTAACTAAAATGTCTAACAGACCTTCAGCTCAAGGATCTGCCGCATAATAACTTTGACAATTATTTACTATACAGTGTAAGCTGTAGAACTTCAAAACGCAATCTCAGAGGACACAAGAAATGATCAGACTCGGACTAAATGAAAGCCTGGTTGCATAAGCTTAATACAGCCCTTGAATAAAGGCACAATGTCCTATGAAAGGACAAGAAAACACAGGTTTCAATAGACTTGCTGAACAAGAGACAGCGAGGCTCTGCTTTAATGTGTTCCATGACTCTGAAAATATACTGAATATTGTAGAATACAGTGTCCTGTTAGTGTCAAAAAAGCTTGCCTTTGAAAAAGAACACAAGGTTATTGGTTGTTAAAATAATAATAGCTAGCTAATATCAGATTTTTGGCTAATTAATGTGCTGATTAGCAGCACAGGGACAAGTAGCTCCCGCACTGCTTTCCCACGCATAAATGAAGGTAGGGAAAATTTGGGGACTTTATTGCACTTGGAAAAATGCAATAAAATCTCTCTCCCTGAATGCACCCATCTGTTGGACCTTAGAAGACTTCCTGTAAACAAGTCGTAGAGAACAAAACCTCTCACACCAGGTCTTTACCCATAATTAGCCTTTCATCTTTATTTTCCTCGTTTCTTTTTGTCCTGCTGTCTGCCTGCTGTCTTCTGCTCTTGCTCACATTATCGCTGTGACACTTAGCAGGGCCCTTGATGAATTATTACGATGATGAGGATGTCTAATTTCATAGATTTATCTCGAATGCCGCTGTTTTACTCCTCGGATCTTAAGAGATAAGCGATTAGTCACTCGATATCTCAGAGGAGTCTGGTGCGAATGTATAGAATGTGATTATGTAAGAATTTTCCTAATGCGGATGTCTGTTATGATACAGTTTAATTTAAGTAATGTGGATAAATCCTTATTGTTGTGCTTCCTACATTTTGCAACTGATTAACATTGATTTATTAGTCTGCCATTGTGGCTATGGAGAAAATAGAAATAGAAAAAGGGATAGTTCACCCCAAAATGAGAATTACCTTATCATTTATTCTCCATCTTGTGGTTTTAAACCTTTTTGAGCTTCTTCTTTTTGTTCAACTCAAAAAGAAGATATTTTGAAGAATGCTGGTAGCTGTTAGCCATTGACTTTCACAGTAGGAAAAAAATACTATGGAAATCAATGGGTACCAGCTACCAGTTTTTATAATAGCATCTTTTGTTTTTAACTGAATAAAGAAAACCAAAAATGATTTGAACAAGTGAAGGATGACTAAATGATGTCAGATTTTTATTTTTGGGTAAGAAACTGCTTATTTTTAAGAAATAAAATTCCCAGTTTCTCTGAATGCACAATTTTCTAATGCTTTATTCTGCGAATTGCTGATTAGATTACCTCTAAATTTAGCATAGAACGTCCTTTAGTGCATAAAAGGACCACTGGTGTAATAATAATGAAGAATTTCCCTGTTGCGCTTGTCTGTTGTGATACATTTTCATTTGGGTAATGTCTCAGTAATGTGGGTAATTCCTTATTTTGTGCTTCCTACATTTTGCAGCTAATTAACATGACTTTTCTTAGGCTGCCATTGTTGAGGAAATTAGTAATGAATCCTAACCTGATTTCCTAACCAGATATGAGCCGTTATGATGTAATTTCCCTTCCCCCCCTCCTCATAATTTGTTTGCGTGCATCATGTGCCATTTCCTTTGCTGTGCTCTTGTAGGCTTTCGGCTGACTGGAAGGGGCATTTTTTTCATACAGTTGCCCATTTACTGGTAGCAACGCAACACAGGCAGTTTGGTATAAGTTGAATTCTTCCAGATTACCCCTGTTGCTTGTAATTTACCTCAGTGAAACGACTGCAAGATTACAGGGTTTGCATCCTTATTTCATTTGACTTTCTGTTAGGTTTAATTATTCTGAAAATTGAAGGAAATGCCACAGTCATGACTGAAACTGCTTTGCTAGGCACGCATAGATCGTTTACAGTTGGTTTATTGTACATATATATTGTATGTAATTTTGACTTTTTAAATCAAGGCCGCATGGTATTAAAATGAAACCAAACTCACGCTGACAGAACGCATGTTCCAAGCTCATGGAGCTTATGGATTAGTTTCTATCTTTTTTTTGTTTAGAATCATTTTAGTGATTATTATTTTTTTTTTTACATTGTTAAGAATAAAATGTAGATTTTTATAAGTGCATATTTTATAGGAACATGTTTAAGACTAGACAAACTTTGTTGACTGCATTAAACTAAATTGATAAAAGCAATTTAATATTAATAGAAAGCATATTAAATGCATGGTCAATTTTTTGTGATAGTAAAATATTACAATATGGGTGAAATATTGCTCCATCATTATTCAGTGTATATGTAAAATGAAACAATATGCTATTCTGACTTGTAAATGTTAAAACATATAGAAAAGAATATATATATATCATACTAATATGAATTATATTTTAAATTATTCATCTTACATGGATAGTTTTAAATGTTTTGGTATAAGCTATTTTTACAATTAAATTTTAATGTTTTTAGTTTGTAAATCATTAAAAATGTATGATAGTGAATTTGTCAGCAGCTCATTAAAAATGTTAAACTCATTTGTTTGTATATGCATAAATGTATTAGCAAAATAATGTGCTATATATATAATACATAAACTTGAAATATACAGTACATCAGATCTTTTCTCATCACATATATACATTATTAACTGATCAACAAGCTACTTCAAATACTGTATTTTCACAAATGTTCTTTTAAGATTATACATTTTAGATTTAGCACTGTGATGAATGTGAAGAAGCAGTCATAGGCCCAGTGCACTGAACCTCAGCTCCACTGTTGTTCTAATCACGTCAGTGATGTCAGGTGGAAAAGATGGCTTACTTCCTCTCTCTCTGCCAAGACTCAATTGAGAGAGGCAAAAGTAGCAAGACAAAACACATGCTCAGGGTCTCTTAATCATGACTGTCCAGAGTCCCGGAATGAAATTACATACAAGGTCTTCCGCTGTCTTTATTTCTCAGTAAACACAGTACGGGAAATTCCTTTTGGAATATTTTACTAAAAACCCTGATGTTTTAGTTTTACTTTGAATGATTACTTTTAGACATTATCTGTATAGCGCACCTTTAAAATATTAAAAGAATATTAATAACATTTAAAAAATGATTAGGTGAGCTGCTTTATGTTTTTTTTTTAATACACAAAGCTTCAACATATTGTTTGTAGCATCAACAGAATCTGCCAGCTATTACACGCAATATAAATCCTGTGTTTGGTGTCTTAATTGTGACAAATAAATACATTGTTAAACCATGCTGAAATTAAATTCATTTAAAAAAATCTTTAGAAATTCCTTGATGTCAATAAAGCTTAATGTTAATGTAAAACTATGTTTTTGTTTAGCAGTACATGCGGTTAAATACAGGTTCCAGCATTAAAATCTTATTCCAAGTACAATAAACACAGGCCCATAAACGTCTCCCGCCACATTGTAATGAGCGGCAATATCTGATATCTGAAAAGAATTATTTGCAGGCAGCGAAAAATTCCACATTTACTTTTACATTTATGCATGTTTACCTTTGTTCTCTGATTTTGTAACCATGCAAAAGCCAAAATATAATTTTTATGTTTTTCTTGATGACTTCTTTTTGGCAGATATCTGCCAAAAAGAAGTCGTCAAGAAAAATATAAAAGTTATATTGTGGCTTTTCATATGTGTCCTAGATATTTCAGTCATAGATTTTCATGTTCTCTGTATCCGACAATGAATGCCATTGTTTGTGATTTTTCCAACAATACTGTTCTATTGTTACAAAACTGGCAAACTGAACTGGTTTTTTATGTGTGATTTTTAAATTTAAGTGTTCATGCTAAAGCACTCAGAACAGGTGAAAAATCATACACAATACCGTATGCAGACAAACGGAGAAAACAACAGCCTCAAGGTTCAAGTCTGTTGAGTATAATCCAAAAGATCGGGTCAAGGAAATCCAAAGGCAGATGAATACATTCATTCGACAAAATATCAACGCAACTGATTTGTTGAAAGTTACCAAACTGCTGCATCCCAAAATGAAAGAAAAACAAATCAAACTTTTTTTTGTCTTTACTCACAATTAAGCCGAAGTGACTCACACTCTCAGAGTTGAAATAAACCAAGACTGGCACTGTTGTGGCCTTGTGTGGCCGTTGTGATCCTCACTGCCATACAGAGCGTCCATACATTCAGAGACTGATCCTGAGCAAAGCTCTGCTCCACACTCCTCCTCTAGACAGACTCAGGAACTGAAACGGAGGCGTACACATCATTCAGAAGTTTGTCTTTGAAAACCACACCCATCCCAGAGAACTGAGAGAGAAGGGGAGAGGCGACTTTTCCTTAAATAACACCAGAGAGGGGAGGAAACTTGTGTTTTAGCCTCAAAACAAGCCTCAAAGAATCAGGCAGGAGGCTGTGTTTGGAAAATAAAAAGGAAACAGAAAGTTAGGGATATCTGAAGTCATACGGGAAGTTTCATTTAATGACAGGGAGACTCTTAAAATAAAGCCGCATTGGGGGAAATTATTTTACACAGTCATGATGAAGGCTTTCCTTTGATTTCCCAATAGATTTGGATTTTATTGTCACTCACATCCAGGCATTCTCAAGATATCAATCTCACACATTTGACAGCATATTATCTATAATTATTCTGTCTTAAATCATGCCCTGTTATCGCCCAAAATAAGAGCAGTTTTAAACCTGTACGAGTAATGTTCTTTATGTTTAATGACCGACTCGTGTTTACAACATAACTGTTTGTGTTGCTAGGAAACTGGCTTCTACGTTATCATCTTAATCCAATCAGTCTCAATCACAGCCCACTTGCACCGAAACTAGATACCGCATATCCACATCCATCAATACTTGTTGTTGAGCTGTAAGTCATTTATAGCAGCAATTCACAACTGCACTCTGATTTTACACTGGACATCATGTGGCAGCCAAACTTATTACCAAATTGAATTCCAGTATATTAGGCTTCTGGCAGCTAATAATTCACTGCGTAATATTCATTGTGCTTGGCACAAACCACACTCTCACTGCAAATTAACCCCTGTTTTATGTGATCTGTGTGGTTTTTATTTACTCTGCACATTTTTCATTCGCTGTTTGAGTATTAGGGCATCTCACGCAACCTGTTCATGTTGACATCTGCCTAATTTGCCTAGTGACAGATTTGCTGATAAATACAGTTGTTTAATTGGTAGACAACAACAAACAAGCATTTGCTCGTTTGTTAAAAGTTCTGTTACTATTAAACTTTTTTTTCTATCAAACCTGTCATAGAGTAGGTGGCATATATATATATATATATATATATATATATATATATATATATTTTTTTTTTTTTTTTTTGCTCTAACAATAGCATATCTACTAGGGTGAAGGGTTGACAACCACAAGATCTGAATAAACATTTAGGAGCCAAATACGTTATTTCCCTTGAGAGTAACCATAAACAATGGCTCTTTATATTTAGTTTTAATAATGTTGTCATTTAATACTTTAATATGCAGGGTTATTTTAATTCACATTTAGGTGAAAACCCAACAATTTCCCAAATTAAGGTTGAAAAACACAGCATTTTTTAAATTTTGTGGTAAACTTCATAGGGATTCTGAGATATGTTTTGTAAGAATATGTTTGCCTGTTTTGCATTACAATCTGACCTTAGATTTCCTAAAAAGATTGTTTATTATTAGTTTATTATTGACCCTGTACTTATTAAAAACAAGTGCTCGTTCAAAATTGTTTCATATTTTAAATTATTAAACATCTTGGTGACAAATGGGTAAAACCTATAGTGAAATATTTGGGTTACACTTTATAATAAGGTTGTATTACTCAATTTTAGTTACTGTATATACTAGTGGTTCTCAATTCCGGTCCTCGGGCCCCCCCACCCTGCATATTTTCTATATCTTCCTACTTAACACACCTGATTCAGATAATCCACTCATTAACAGAGAGATCCATGTACTGATCCTTGTGTGTCAAAAATAAGAGACATGCAAAGTGTGCAGGGCGGGTGGGGTGGGGGGTTTTGATACGAAGACCGGAATTGAGAACCACTGGTATATACTAACATGAACAAACAGTGGATATTTATTCCAGCATTTTTGTTAACATTAGTTAATGAAAATAAAGTTGTTCTTGTTAACTCACTGTGGATTAACTATTAGTGAATATCAACAAGCATGAATTTGGATTTTAATAACACATTAGTAAATGTTGAACTATGATTAACAAATGCTGTACAAGTTGTTCACTATTAGTTTATGTTAGAAAATATATTAACTAACATTAACTAATGATATCTTATTTTAAAGTGTGACTAAGATTTGTCATTTGTATTTGATACAGTTTCACATTTTAGATTTGCATTTTTATAAGTCATTTGCAGCTCTTAATGTGTTTTGTTTTTGTTGCATAAGGGAAAGATTGGTCCTCTACCTCATCACAAGATTTTAAAGCTGTCGCAACTACATTTTAAAGGGATAGTTTACCCAAAAATGAAAATTCTGTCATCATTTATTCACCCTTGACTTGTTCCAAACCCATTTAATTTTTTTGTTCTGCTGAACACAAAAGAAGATATGGTAACACTTTAGAGTAGGTCACAATTCATGCTATAACTACTGGCTTACCTGCCTATTATTAAGATATTAACTGTTCATTGGTAGTTATAAAGTATGATCTTATTCTGCATCCCTAATCCTGCCCAAATACTTTACTAACTACTAATAAACTGCTAATTAGTAGGTTATTATGTTAGTAATGTTTGTTAATGGTTTGTTAATAGCATGAATTGTGACCTAAACTAAAGTGTTACTAAAGATATATTAAAGATTGTCTGAAACCTGTAACCTGTAACTTTCATAGACGTCAATAGGTACACATTTCAGCATATCAAAATATCTTCTTTTGCTTTGGAACAAGTGAAGGGTGAGTATACAATGGCAAAATATTCATTTTTTTGAGTAAATATTCCCTGTACATTGTCAACAGTAAATTTATACCACTTGTCACATTTTCGACAATTAAAATAGTTTTCTGCAGTCTTGTATGTTAAGGACTTCTCGGGGCAGCCTTTCAGAGATGTTACAGCGGGTTATGGCTTTGACTAATCAGAGCACTATTGTAGAAGAGGAAATGACACAATTAACAGCCCTGTGAGGACCTGCTTACAAAGGAGAGGTCTAGAAACAAAGTATAAAAGTCTTATTTGGTCTGGCCGGTTGCCCGGACAGCAAGTGAAAACAAAGTTTGCTCACACACTCCCTATCGGGGACTTCAGACAGCCAGACAGCCAGACCTTCGAGAACACTTTCACCTGTAACTCCCTGAAAAGGAAATCTACTGCAGGGGAAACTGTGCATGTGTGTGTGTGTGTGTGTGTGGTGTGTGTGGTGTTGTGTGTGTGTGTGTGTGGTGTGGTGTGTTTGTGTGTGTGTGTGTGTGTGTGTGTGTGTGTTGTGTGTGTGTGTGTGTGTGTGTGTGTGTGTGTGTGTGTGTGTGTCTGTGTGTGTGTGTGTGGTGTGTGTGTGTGTGTGTGTGTGTGTGTGTGTGTGTGCGTGAATGCATGCATGTATTAAGTTTGTGTATGTATGAGTCATGCTGTATGGGAGACTCCACCCTGCGTAGGAGGGCAATTGAGCCTGTCACTTACTCTGTCCTGGGAAGAACTGCCCAGACAACAGCTCTCTTTGTTCAAATGTCAGTTAAACTTGGGTAATGATGAGATCTTTCCAGCTGTCCAATCCCAAAGCTATTTCGCTAGCTTTATACAAATTGACCAATGCTGTAAAAGTAAATCGTGCTCTGTATTTATGCCAGTATGTTGGCCTTTTTCATCTTTTTTTAAGCTTTAAAAAATGCAATCAGTTTTTCTTTCTTGCTAAATTTTTACCTGTGGATTCTCCATTTTAGCACATTCATAGCTTCCTTTTGCAGTCACGCAACCTTAAATTGCCCTTGTAATAAACATAAGTATTTTGGTTTGCGAATGTGTGTTTATGCGCGTTGCTTAATTTAGAAGAATCTGGCTGCTAATTCAAAGGCTGCAGGCTTCGTTTGGAGTAAAAGAGAATCCAGGACATGGAAGGATTCTGGAATCACAATTTTGCCTGATTGGGTCTGTGAGGAAAGGCAAAGTTTAGCAGAGCACTATACTTTACTAACCAAATGTAAGCAAATGTATGGCAACGGCCATGTTAATTCCTTTGTGTAGAAGGTCAGATGTTCTTGCTTTCATCAAAGCACCGAAAGCTATGTAGGTCTACAGTCCTCAGCATGATTGAGTACACCCCAATTTGAAAATGAATATTTTTATCAATTTCTCAGTGAATATAGGCAATGTATTTTGGTGCATTTAAACAAAACAGATTTATTAAACAGATATATTTATTAAAATAATATTTTAATCACCAAACATATTTAGAAATGGAAAGATAATACAATTAAATTCAAGCAAAAATATTGCAAAAAAAAAATTACAACCTACAAAATTTGTAGAGAAATTTTTTCAATATTTTTTGCTTCTCTTGATTTTTACTCTTTTTAAAATTTGTATTTAATCTTTTTCTGTAACAAATTTGGGTGTACTAGTTTTTGGATCATTATTGTAAGTTATTTAGTTAGATTTGAGGCGACGCAGTGGCGCAGTAGGTAGTGCTGTCGCCTCACAGCAAGAAGGTCGCTGGTCCGAGCCTCGGCTGGGTCGGTTGGCGTTTCTGTGTGGAGTTTGCATGTTCTCCCTGCGTTTGCGTGGGTTTCCTCTGGGTGCTCCGGTTTCCCCCACAGTCCAAACACATGCGGTACAGGTGAATTTGCTAGGCTAAATTGTCTGTAATGTATGAGTGTGTATGAATGTTTCCCAGTGATGGGTTGCAGCTGGAAGCGCATCCGCTGCGTAAAACATGTGCTGTATAAGTTAGCGGTTCATTCCGCTGTGGCGACCCCAGATTAATAAAGGGACTAAGCTGAAAAGAAAATGAATGAATGAATGAACGAAGCTCCAGATTTGGCTTCAGTACTGACTAATCTAATGTATATGGACAAATAAAATATTGTATAGCTTCCATATTAAACATATTAATTAAAAAAAAAATTTGTTAGGGGTGCTTATATATGCTAAGCTCATCTATCTACATAGATCTAAGCTAAGTAGGAGTTAATTTAACATGACTGTGAGGTTTTGCACAAAAATCCTTAAATGTATTTTGTAAATTGTTTAACTTTAAGATATTTTTAATATTTTTAAGGGTATAGTTCACCCCAAATTTTAAATTTGCTCTTACTTTATTCACCCTCAAGCCATTATGTCTTTAAAAAAGAGTTTTAGCTAAAACTTTGGTCCACAAAGGATTTATTTTATTTATTCATTCATTTTCTTTTTGGCTTAGTCCCTTTATTATTCTGGGGTCACCACAGCAGAATGAACCGCCAACTTATCCAGCATATATTTTACACAGCGGATACCCTTCCAGCTGCAACCCATCACTGGGAAACATTTATACACACTCATTCACATACATACACTACGGACAATTTTAGCCTACCTACTTATTGCACCTTTGGACTTGTGGGGGAAACCAGAGCACCCAGAGGAAACCCACGTGAACACGGGGAGAACATGCAAACTCCACGCAGAAATGCCAACTGACCCAGCCGAGGCTCGAACCAGCGACCTTCTTGCTGTGAGGCGAACGTGCTACCCACTGCGCCATTGTGCAGCCGTTATTATTATTATTATTATTATTATTATTATTATTATTATTATTATTAATCATTCATTCATTTATTCAACTATATCAATTCAGAATATGTTTTCCAGCTGCAACCCAATACTGAGAAACATCCATACACACTCACTTTCACACACATACACTGCATCCAATTTAGTTTATTAAATTCACCTACAGTTGAAGTCAGAATTATTAGACCCCGTTTGAATGCTTTTTTCTTTTTAAATATTTCCCAAATTATGTTTAACAGAGCAAGAACATTTTTACAGTATGTCTAATAATATTTTTTTCTTCTGGAGAAAGTCTTATTTGTTTTATTTCAGCTAGAATAAAAGCTGTTTTTAATTAAAGAAAAAAACATTTTAAGGTCAATATTATTAGCCTCTTTAAGCTAGATTTTTTTGATAGTCTACAGAACAAACCATCGTTATACAAAAACTTGCCTAATTATCCTAACCTGCCTAGTTAACCTAATTAACCTAGTTAAGCCTTTAAATGTCACTTTAAGCTGTATAGAAGTGTCTTGAAAAATATCTAGTCAAATATTATTTACTGTCATCATGGCAAAGATAAAATAAATCAGTGATTAGAAATGAGTTAATAAAACTATTATGTTTAGAAATGTGTTGAAAAAAAATCTTCTCTCCGTTAAACAGAAATTGAGGAAAAAAATAAACAGGGGGGCTAATAATTCAGGAGGGCTAATAATTCTGAATTCAACTATATAGCACATGTCTTTGGACTGTGGGGGAAACTGGAGCACCCAGAGGAAACCCACACGAGCACAGGGAGAACATGCAAACTCCACACAGAAATGCCAATTGACCCAGCCGGAACGCGAATCTTATGAATCGACAAGGACCACAGTTTCAGCTAAAATGTTCATTAATGTTCTACTGAAGAATAAAAGTCACCTAACTTGTATGGCCTGAGGGTAAGTAAATATTTTTGAAACAATTTAATTTCAAATTATATTTAAAAATATAATATAACTATATGAATGATAAACAAAGCCTAATACAATTAAAATAAGAAAATATGGATTAATTTGAGTTTAGTGGAATGTTTATTTTTTAAATTGATTTTTAGTTTTTTTTTATTAATTTTCTTTGAAAAATCTATTAAAATGTAATTTTTAGTCCAACTATTTGTAAAAATATTCAAAAATATTCACCCCGAATCTCACAACTATGAATGATAAAGTGTAATAAAGTAAAAATGAGAAAATATGGAATAATTAGAGTTTTAGTATAAAAAAAAAAATCTAATTGATTTAATAAATGTTTTAATTTAATTTTAAAATGTAATTTTTTTGCCTTACTATTTGTAAAACAATACCTCAAAATGGCACTGCTTTTCTCACATAAACATCTCTGGAGATCTATTGGCTGTATGGATAAAATTGATCCTGTTCTCAATTTAAAATGAATCTGAAGGAAATAATACTCTGATATTTGCTTTGAAGTCTTTGAGCACGAGGTAACTTCAGGCCTGGGCTACAGAAGAGGAAAATTGGGCCCATGTGGTCATGTGTGCCACTTAATAAGGGACATTGGGTTTTACTCTGAAGTAATCTGCCAGCTGGCTGAGGAGCCCGAATCAAATATTTAGTTTGCTTGCTGCTCGGTCCAAATAAAGCATTTCTCCATTTTGCTGTCTGAATTAGCATCCCACTGCGGCGGGTATGTTTACACCAATTAAGAATCGTTCATGTTAAAATCTGCTCGTTGATTTAACCAATGTGGCATGTTTTTTTTTCTCAGATTTTTTTAAAAAAAATGTACAGTTGGTGCAGTGTGCATATAATAAACAAACAATTTATGCATTACCTTTCATTAATTGACATTTCACCTCACTGATGTTTTACAGTTGGGTGTGTGAACAAGGGGGTTTTGTTTTGAAGGGAGCTGTACAGTCAGAATGGCATCTGGAAGCACTTATCTGGGGGCCCGACTGATTATACTGGGTAAAAAACTACACTCTGGAGTTTTATTTAGCAGACAGCCTGGCAATTAACTAATCACTCTAGTCTAGAAGCAGGTGATTTTTCCACATCTCATGCAAACATGCACCCGCCGTTCATACACTGAACATTGTTTCAACTGTTGTCTTTTTTGAAATTGCTAATGTTAGTTCACCCCAAAATGTAAATTAGCTTATTCAATCTCAGGCCTTTAGAACAGTTTTTTTTTTCTTTAAAGAAGAAGTTAGTTTTTAAATTTTTTAATTTTTATATTGCAGTTAAAGGCTTTCCTCATTGCAGTTAATTGTTGAAGCGTTTATCAAGATATACGGTATTATCGCAATATTGACCTAAGCTGAAAAAATGTTACTTCAACAGGTTTAATAACCAAAAAATACTTAATGTATTGCTTTATTGTATATATATTTTCAGAGTAAATACAATTTATGAACAAATTAAATTGCAAAAGCATGATAAAGTACAATAGGTAACACAGGTACAATGAAGTATCATTAGTAAATGCAGTTAGTTAATGCATCAAAAATTGTTAGAAATAGCCAAATATGTTAATTAATAACAAAATGCAACTGAATTTTATTAGTTTTATTATAATTTATAAAAAAATAACATTTTTGTGCTTTATAGAAATTAACTAAGAACTTAATATTACCCACACTCAAAAAAAAAAAAAAAAAAAAAACTCATTTTAATTGAGGGCAGGATTTCCATCCAATAAATTTGTTTAGCACCAACTAAAATATAACACAATTTATATTTTTAAATGCAATTAAATTTAAACAATTAAATGCAATTGAGTTAGTCCATGATTTAATCAAATATAAATTAAATACATTTGTATAAGCTCAAAAGTCTGATAATATCATGGATGTCTATTATGTGTCATATAGTTCAAAGTCTCTTAATTTTATTTGAAGTTATCCTAAATAAACTAAGACATTTTTAAGCATATTTGATGAGTTACATATACAGTTGATTGAGACTGATCCCAGAACAAATTTTAGGACAGTTATTGTTCACTGAGCAAAGCAACAAACTGCATTTTTGCAAATAAAGCTGCCAACATCCAAAACATGAGTGCTTCTGCAAGGTGCTAATCTCAAAACTCAAAGCATTACATGAAGATCTTCTAAACCTTCAAACTAAAGTAAAGATTAGACTCTATCAAGTCTTTTTATTAACTTTAAGCACCTCAGATTACTTTTATTGTCAACATTTCCCTCTCTTAATTCAATCCCACGCAAAGCATGCTGCGAATTCCTTCATGTTGTCCTAACACAAAATGCTTAAGTTAACTTAATTGTTTATAAATTTTAAGTGGACTGAACAGAAATTAATAAATTGGCCAAAGAAATTACAAGAATTGTGTTATTTCAGCTCATTTTAAACCGGTAGTTTGAACAAGCAGCAGTAATCGGTTTTTATGTGTATGGTTAATAAATGCTTGTATAGTTTTCAAAACATTTAGTTTAGTTTAGTTAACTGGTGTTAACAAAATAAATTACCACAGCCAATAACTAGTCATAGAGTTTTCAATGTCATAAGTCAGATTAACATGTAAAATTTTAATGTTTAAAAATAAATTACCTATTGTCTTCAACCATTTGATGCTAAGATGAACACTGCTGCAAATACAGTAGTGTTACTGTAGCAAATACTGCAAATAACAGTCTGAATATACTTTAAAGGCATTCTAAAAGTGTAAATAATAAATAATTCAGTGTATTTTGAAGTGCCCACAATATCAATATTGTGCATGTTTATAATCATGATTTATTGAAATGTTGAATATCGGCATATGTCTAATCGCAATGTCTGTTTTTTCCAATATCTTGTAACCCTAAAACATCATTTTCCGTTCTAAAGAACTTTTTGTGCCATGAAAAAGTCTCTTGAATGTTAATGGTTCTTCATAGAACTTTTGAAGAATTAAATTAACCTTTATTTTTAAGATTACATGTCAAGCTCATAAGACTACTGTTCATATTTGGAACACAAATGAGGTCATTTTTAATAAAATCTGAAGGTTTTACTATACTGAAATGTATTCACAGTGTACTCTGATGCAAATAAAGAAATTTAAAAAATGAACCCGTATAAACAGAACATTCAGATTTTGTCACAGATTAAGCAAATGTTACGCTAAAGAAATGACAGAATTTTAATTTTGGGCTAAATGAACCCTTTTACTGTTTGCAATTACCAAACATATATTTCTTCAGAAGCTTAAAGGGGTACTTCTCTCAAAATGTGGTCAATGTGGTTTCAAACCTTTATGTGTTTGTTTCTTCTTTTGAACACAAAAGATGTTTTGAAGAAAGCCGAAAACCTGTAACCATTGACATCCAAAGAAAAAACACAAATATTGTGAAAGTCAATGGTTACACAGCTTTCCAGCTTTCTTTAAAATATCTTCTTTTGTGTTCAACAGAAGAAAGAAACTCAAACAGTTTTGGAATAAGTAGGGAGGTCAAGGGTGAGTAAATGATGACAGAATTTTCCGTTTTGGATGAACTATACTTTAAGTATAAAAGCATTATGCTTACTTTTTTAAGTGTTGAATTCTATTGAGTGATTGGAGAGTGATTAAATCTTTTTATTTGGTCAGTTAGATTTAGCTCCTAAATACGGTTACCTATTTCCTAAAGCTTGCCTCTCACCACACCTGTATTAGTCAGTAAATTGACCCACTTCACTGAGTGGATTTGCCCTCAATCATACAAAACTAGCACCTAGAGGCATCCATTAAGGGATTTTATTCGTTCATTTAACAAGATCTGACTGTACGACTTCACATAATAGGCATGTAAGTTGCTATCTCTGGCAAGTTCTGACAGTCTGACAATGAAAACGTAGGTTCAAATGGATTGGGACACACCCAAGGTAAGTCTCTTCATCTGCTTAGTGGCTGCTCTTTCTTTCATTCAGTCAGGGTAGAAAAACTGCTTCGGAAATGTGCAAACAGTACATGTTAAGCTGCTGAAGAAAAAAAAGTCAAATGAACTCCAACAAAGGTCAACGGCAGTGAGCCATTTGGTCTTGTCTAGTTGATAAACCGCCTGCATTGTAATTTAATACATGCCCCACAGTAGTGCATGAAAGGAACACTCCACTTTTTGGAAATAGGCTTATTCTACATCTTACCTAGAGTAAAACTATTACCTAGAGTAAAAGTTTTTCCATTTTTGAAACCATTCAGCCATTCTCCGGGTCTGGCGTGAGCCCTTTTAGCTTAGCTTAGCATAATGCATTGAATGAGATTAGACCATTAGCATCTTGCTCAAATAATCGTATAAAAGTTTCTATCATTTTACTATTTAAAGCTTTAATGTTTTGTAGTCTGGCGACACGGTTGCTCAGTGGTTAGTACTGTCGCCTCACACAAGAAGGTTGCTGGTTCGAGTCTCGGCTGGGCCTGTTGGCGTTTCTGTGTTGAATTTCCATGTTCTCCCCGTGAATTGAATAAACTAAATTGGCTGTAGTGTGTGAATGAGTGTGTATGGATGTTTCCCAGTACTGGGTTGCAGCTGGAAGGGCGTCCACTATGTAAAACATATGCTGGATAAGTTGGCGGTTCATTCCACTGTGGCGACCCCTGATGAATAAAGGGACTAAGCCAAAGGAAAATGAATTATAAGGGACTTTTTTCAAGCCCTGCGTAATTTCATTGTGCCTGCTGCAGCAGTGGTATGGCAGCAAAATTCCTAGATCATGTCAGAATGAGAGTATAGTTCCAGCCATATCAACCTAGAAAATTACAACTTTTTATTTCATGTAGGCCTAAGTACACAATGTAACAACAGAAAAGTCAAGCTTTAAATGTGAAAATTATCAAAACTCTTTGAGAATTTTTTTGTGCTAATGGTCTAATCCGATTCAATGATTTATGCTAAGCTAAAAGTGGTCCCACCAGACCAAATCGATTAAAAAGTATTCCTTTCAAAGGCAATCTCCAGGATAAGTGACTTAATATATGCTAATATATGTTAGGATTTTTGCTGGCTGAATCTGTCTTTGTGATATTGCACCCTGCTGATTTTTATTATACTGATATTATGTTTGCAAATGCTGACATTGATTTGGCCTATTGACCTCAAGGATTTTAAGCCCCTTGCACACATGCCTTTACACACCCAGACATGTGTGCATCATAATTAAGACCATCAGACTTGAAGAATGAGACGGTCTGGCATTTTGTTATGCATAGTTGTGGCAGATTGGGAAAGCAGACGGAATCATCTGCTTTTCTCAGCACCGTCAGTCCTCAGTCTTCCCACATTCTTACTGATGGGAGACATGATGCAAATGACCAATTGTTATTTTCTGTCAAAAGAAAAGAAAAAAAAAATATAATAATAAATATATAAAATAACAATAAAATCTAATAAAAGAAAAAAATGATATTTTCATTTTATTTTATTTTATTATATTTTTATTTTATTATATTTTGTTTTATTTTATTTTAATATTTTATTTTTTATTTTTTTTAATTTAATTGAATTGAATTTGTTTTATTTTAGGCTGCACGGTGGCGCAGTGGGTAGCATGTCCGCCTCACAGCAAGAAGGTCCCTGGTTCGAGCCTCGGCTGGGTCAGTTGGCGTTTCTGTGTGGAGTTTGCATGTTCTCCCCTTGTTCGCGTGGGTTTCCTCCGGGTGCTCCGGTTTCCCCCACAAGTCCAAAGACATGGTGTAGGTGAATTGGGTAGGCTAAATTGTCCGTAGTGTATGTATGTGAATGAGTTTGTATGGATGTTACCCAGTGATGGGTTGCAGCTGGAAGGGCATCCGCTGCGTAAAACATAAGCTGTATAAGTTGGCGGTTCATTCCGCTGTGGCGACCCCAGATTAATAAAGGGACTAAGCCGAAAAGAAAATGAATGAATGAATGACTGTTTTATTTTATTTTATTTTATTTTATTCAAAGAAAATTTTTAGGACATATTTAAAGAAAAAAAAAAAACATTACCATTTAACCCAAAGCCATACATCTAGTAAAAAGCATTTTCTCTATGTTTTCTTTTCTTTTCTCATATTATTGTGTATCAAATATTATTGCAAATTAGACATGATGCAAACATCAGAAGGAAATATCTCAAATTTGACGCATCTATATTTGCATGCATTTAATTGTTTGAGTGACAGAGAAGGAGGATTTGAAGACTGCTCCGTCTCGGGTTGATAGTCAACCCGATATTGTGACCAGACCTGTTTGTTTTGATTTAGCTTAAATCATATTTCAGAGCTCAGTAATGAGTTTAGACCTGATCTCCAGATGAACTTCTGCAAGATCCTCTGGTTTTAATTTCAGGGCAAAAGAAAGTCAGAGAACATTTTATTTTTACCGATACTGCAATCCTGTCAACACAAAATGTTGAAATCACCCCACCCCCCACCCGCACACCCTCTTTCCACCCTTATAGTTTATTTTTTTCTGATTGTTGAAATGATCTGTATGTATAAATGTAAAAATTAAATTTTTTTAATGATTTAGCTTAGATTTTTCCAGCGCATGTATGTCAATATAAATGTAATAACAATAATAATATTTTATTACATTATAATAATAATAATAATAATAATTATTATTATTTTTATCATTATTATAATTTTTTTTATTATTATTTGTCTCTTGATTTGAGTAATCAAGCTGTTTTTTTTAGGAATATTTAAGTCAAATTAAATTGAGATAAAATGTACAAATTGACAAGCAACCAACATGAATTTTGAACCTTAAACAATGGAGCATTTTCTTAAATGCAGTAACAAAAGCATCTTCATTAATGTAGTCCTGGTTCACTTTTGTTTTGTTTTGACTATAATATTATGGAAATTGTAACAAGTCTCTCTGGAGATGCATGCTGTTTTTTTTTTTTTTTATTCTAACACGTTACAGTTTTTTACCGTGTTTTACCAGTGAGGGCATGTCACATAGCTGTATTATTTATTCTAATGAAATATCCTTTAATCTAAGCACAAGAGTACCTTGTGTCCTTAATAGCACTTTGGCACTTTTACACAGTGATGCTTTTTTTTATTCTTCTTGATCTACTTTTAAGGTTTTCATTTTCTTTCTGTTACATATATAAGAGTTATAAAGCATTGGGGTTTATAACTGTATTTTCAGTTCACAGAAAGTTTTTTTTTTTTTTTTTAAAGTTGTTTTAAGTGAAAATTATTTATTATTTATTTTGGGCATTTATGTGGACATGAAGTGAAGTTGGAAAGAAAGAGAGGGGGAAGGGATCGGCAAAGGTCTGCAAGCTGGGATTATTCGTAATGCTGTCAAAAGTGAAAATGATTAAGTTAATTCTAAATGAAAATTTTAATGATAATAGCAGGACTTTTCTTTTCATAAAGAAAATAAATAAAGACGTTCATACACATTTATTTATGCTAAAGCAAGTTTTTTAAGACTTTGTAAAGGACCTACAGATTCACATGTATTAAAGGGATAGTTCACCCAAAAAGGACAATTCTGTCATCATTTACTGACACTTCACTTGTTCCAAACCTTAATGCGTTTCTTTCTTCTGTTGAACACACTTCAACAATATATTCTGAAGAATGCTGGAAGCCATGTAACGATTAACTTCCATAGTATTTGCTTTTCCTAGTCAATGCAGGATTTCAGCTTTCTTCAAAATATCTTCTTTTGTATTCAACAGACTAAAGACACTCGTAAAGGTTTGGGACCATTGAGGGTGAGTAAATAGGGAGTAAATTTAAATTTTGGGGTGGACTATCCCTTTAAATTGCGTTCTTAATATTATTTTGTTTTGTTCTCACGGTTTAATCAGCAACTGTCAAGAGAGATGATTTGAATACTCATTCCAAACGTTTCATTTGTTTGTTTTTAATTTATTGACGTTCAAGCTGGTTTTTCAGGTCGCAAGTAATCTCAGGTTGACTTTCTTGTTCTTCCCAGGTTTAAATAAGGTTTTTATGAATGTATTTTTGTATTTCGAACCTCATTGTACATACAGTTGCAATCAAAATTATTAAACCGATTTGAATTTTTTTTTCTTTTTTAAATATTTCCCAAATCTTGTTTAACAGAACAAGGAAATTTTCACAGTATGTCTGATAATATTTTTTCTTCTGGAGAAAGTCTTATTTGCTTTATTTCGGCTACAATAAAAGCAGTTTTTAATTTTTTAAAACCCATTTTAAGGTCAAAATTATTAGCCCCTTTAAGCTAAATATTTTTTCAATAGTATACAGAACAAACCATCATTATACAATAACTTGCCTAATTACCCTAACCTGCCTAGTTAACCTAATTAACCTAGTTAAGCCTTTAAATGTCACTTTAAGCTGTATAGAAGTGTCTTGAAAAATATCTAGTCAAATATTATTTACTGTCATCATGGGAAAGATAAAATAAATCAGTTATTAGAAATCAGTTATTAAAACTATTATGTTTAGAAATGTGTTGAAAATGTTTTCTCACCGTTAAACAGAAATTGGGGAAAAAAATAAACAGGGGGGCTAATAAATCAGGGGGTTGAATAATTCTGATTGCAACTGTAGCTTGTTATTGAAATGCCGAAACAACTGACTTTTAAATCACAACAAAAGCCTGAATCTTGTTTCCCATCATAATGACTTGTTTGTCAGCTAAGCTCATGTTGACCAATGTTTTGTTGGTTTGCTTTTCACCTATTGACTGTTTAAGTCGGTGTAAACCGGAAGTTGCTGAGTTATTTCAGTATGTTGATGTACTGCCAACTGAAATGGATTATTGAGTAGGGAGTGGGGCTTTAATTTTGCACATCATTTCCTCATAGCAAACTAATGGTAAGAAGGACGTGGTTAAGAATATTGTGATATTGTGGATGAAGCCGTCAAACTGACGTCAACAGAGAAAGTCCACCAGTCCAAATCTGAAAGCAAATGGTCAGAATTTGATTGAATAATACAATTCTTTTTTTTGTCAGTGGATTATTTTGCACTGATTAATTGTTCACCTAAACAATAACAATGTGCGCTAAATAAACATTGTAAAGTTTGATTTCACATGGACTTTAAGCTGGTCATTCAGGACTCTTTAAGTTAAGTCATCTTAGGTTGACTTTCATTTTTTGTCTGCGTTTTTCTACGGCTTTTGAACCACTTTACTGTGGATTCGAGTCATTTGAATGCCAAAATTTACTGTCTGTCAAAACACACAAAAAGAGATCGCTTAATCTTATCAAATACAAAATGAGATAATGATTTGAATTAGGGCTGCACAATATATTGTTTCAGCATCTATATCGTAATGTGATCATTCGCAATAGTCACATCGCAGGATACAGTATATGCAATGTTTGTATTATAATTTATCATTTGCATGTGTTTTTGATGCCTGTGATTGTATAATGATTTTAAAAGTATTCAGGTATAAGAAATTGTACCATTTTTGACCTTAATTTTATTGAATTATTTTCTTTTTCATTAAGTTACTGTACTTGAATACTGTTAGACTCGAGAAACGATAAAGCACTTCATTTTAATTGTATCTTTTGCTTGATTGTGTTTATGGATTGTTATGCATGAAAATACTCACAACATATGCAAATACAGAAATGCACTGCAAATAGCACAGACAACAATGAAAATGTGTTGGGGGACCCCAAAAGTTTTAAAGATTGTTTATTAAATTGGGAATCATCCCAATCCATCTAACAATAAAAATTATTTTCGAATAGAGATATTAAGTCATCTTGTGAAATTGTATTCATATCGAAATATATATCACAAAATAAAAGCATATCACAATGTTACATTTTTCCAATACCGTGCAGCCCTAATTGATGTCTTTGATGTTCATCCATTTTTCACAAGCTCTTTTTAAGCTAATTGAGTAATGTCCTATTTTTTCCCCCTTTTTTTGCTGCACTGTACAAATTGCTGTAAAATTTACAGTATTACCAGCAATTTTGGTTGCCAGTAATACTGTAAAATTTACAAGTGCACTGTAAATTATTAACAATAACAATTGTAATTATAAATTTACAGTGCGCTAGTAAATTTTACAGCATTACTGGCGAAATTTACTAGCGCACTGTAAATTGGACAATTGCTTACAGCACAATTGTAATAGTTAATTTACATTGCACTTGTACATTTTACAGTATTACTGGCAACCAACAATGCCAGTAATGCTGTACATTTTACAGTAATTTTTCATAGTGTGGTTTGTTGACTTTTTATTATTTGGTCTGTTCATCTACTGATATTTTTTGTTTTGCTTGTTTGTTCTTCCCAGCTTTAAATTAGATTTTTATTACAGACTTTTGAACTCCACTTTTATACATGGCTGTTTTCTGAATGCCTAAACTGTCTCTCAAAACAAAACTATGGATTTTTTTTTTCAATTTGTTTTGCAACTGCATAAGCACACACTGATTTTAATATTAATATTAGGTGTCGTATTTGTATATTTGTTGGTTTTTCATCCATCGACCTTCAAGCAGGTTTCTTGAGCTCTCTTTAAGCTAATGGTGTAATCTCACATTGACACTTGGAAATTCGATATGAATGGATTTGTCTGGGTCAGACCCTGACGGGGGAAACAGCCGACACAAGTGCCATCAAACCATGTGTTTCTGGCTATCTCGCAGCATCTGGATCCAATTTCCGCCTTTGGTTGTGTGTCGTAGAGCGAAGGGAAGCTTATGCCATGAGTCACTGCCCTCAAGCACTTTGCTCGGTGGCTAGTCGTGTAAAGCCAGCCATTGTAATCTGCTCTCTTCTGAACACAAACCCAAAAACTGGCCCGAGGTTGAGGTCTCGTCTCTTTCCCACAGCAGTCTTTTAGTTGAGATAGATAGACAGACAGCTGGAGCTCACTGTTAACAGCCATCTTTCTCCTTCTCATGAGCTGATAATCAGCAGATGGTCAATATAGTGAGCGTAGGATCCACTTCTAGTCTTTACCTTGTCTGACCCCTCCAGAGGTGCTCTCATGTGTTTGAAGGAGCACTGCAGATGCCAGATGCCAGAAACACTTTGCAGATGATAGAATCAGTTTCATATAGACAACATACAGTAGAGCTGTCTGCCTTTTCATAAAAATAATAAATAAATACATTTTATTTATTTATTTACATATTTTTTATTTGTTTGTTTATTTATTTACTTATTTATTTATTTTTATTTATTTATTTATTTATTTTTTATATTCTTATTGGCTCAGAACAAAGACAAGAGACATATAAATGACAAGACATAGGCAGTGCCCAGGCTCTGCCACCAAAACAAGTATAAACAAGACCGAAGTGGCAGAGTCCTAACAATTATGTTATTATTGAATATTCCTATATTAGATAGAACTTTATTGTGAGAAAGTAAGTTATACAGGTTTGAAACAGCATGAGTGTTGAATGAAGTGTGTATATATATTTGCTTGTTCTTGAGCTTTCAGTGAAATATATCTGTCTTGTAAAACATTTTGTGAAGATGCTTTATTTAACCTGCTGTGCAAATTTAGTAAGTTGTAAATTAAATGGTTTTAATCAAATGAATAATTTAATATTCAATACTTAATAACAATCCCTGAAAATATTGGATCACACCAAGGGCTGTGGCTAATAATATTTTTATAATTAATTTATGATTATATAATAGTGAGCATTTTTTCTGCTTGATTATTTTAGCATAATCTTCTTTATTTATTCATTTTTTAAAATTTATTTTGATATATCCAAACATAAGTGTATGCATAAATAAGTGTAAATGTATTTTCACAACCTCTGTGCTATGTACTTTTAATAGAAAACATTTTTTTTTGCTTAATTAGTAAGTGTCATAATTAATACTAAAATTGTACCACGTTTTAAGGTTTTAAATCACTCCAGTTCTTTCTGTAGAAATCATTTTAACTCTGAAAATGTATAGTCAATACCACAAAAAAAAAACAATACAATGAATTAATGTGATTTTTAAACATCTTAAACAAACCTACACTTCTAAATAAATAAGGCTAAAATAAACTAAATGTTGTGTTGAGTTGAAAGTATTATATAAGTGATTTTTTTATCGTTAGTTTATAAATGTCACATTGACTCAAATAAAGGTGTAATCTGTCATTAAAAATAAAGTTTCACAATTCTAATGTGTTGAATCTGTGCTTGTCTATGATGCCATTGAAGAAATTTCCACTCATTCCACACCCATTGACACAAATTTGGTCCGAAGATCATTCGCTTCAATTCTGTCAACATTTACCCTCCCTTGTGTCAAGTTAAACTTGAATTTTCCCATGCATCACAAAAGGACTAAACATGTTGAACTTTGAGATTGAAAATGCATTGTGATCGATGACTGTCAAGTTCAGTGCATGTTTAAATGGTTTATTTAATGAATAACATTTTATTTAATTCTTTATCTATTTTTCTTTTTATTTATATTTACTATTACATAATTTACTATTATTATTTGCATCTATGCATTTACTCAATTGATTAATTACTTAAAATGTGGCTGTACAACGCAATTTTAATGTTATAATTTATTTAATATTTCTGAATAAGTTTTATTATCATATATTGTTTGTTTATTAAAATAATTCAAAATACTTTATTTAATATCTCGATATACTTTTGTATTTTATAATGTTTAATAATGATATTGCTCCATTTTACTTAAATGAATTAAAATGTGGCAATGTTACATAATTTATCAACATTTATTTAATTTTGTGTAAGATACTAAGCTTATTGCTCTGTTTTTACAAAAAAAAAAACAGAAATTGTTATCATCGCTGAGTTAAAAAAAAAAAAAAAAGACGTTAATATCCAAACATATTGGGAATAGCAGAAGCACAATTTTGGAGTATATTTTTGATACATTTTTACCCTAAAATTAGTTTCTTGCTTTAAAGACATGAAAAAAATCATTTTATGCAAAGCTGCTTTGAAATGACATGGATTGCGAAAGCACAATACAAATTGATTTGACCTGACCTGATTGAGAGAGAAAAACCCCACCCAAAATAAAGCATTAACAAAATTGGATAAATGTGCAACTAAATGATTCAGAGTACAAAAAAACTATAATTCATTGCTTTGTTCAAACATCACTTGGGAAGTATTTCAAAAAGAATGACAATTTCACTGGAGGGCTTCATTCAGTCATATAAATTCATTCATTCATTCATTCATTCATTCATTTTACTGTTCTTAGTATTTTCTGAATTATAAAAATATATATTTTAGATTTTTTTTTTTTTAAATCTTCTCTTTGACACTTTTGACCTCTCTTTCATATGTCCAAATAATTAAACAAGAGTTCTGGATATGAATGTTGGATATGATGCATTTTTTTGTTGTTGTTGTTGTTGTTGTTGTTGTTGTTGTTGTTGCTTTTTATTTATTGCATATTTCAACATAGAAAAACTTACAGTTAAAAAAAAAGTTGTTTCTTAAAGTAATTCTTAAAATAATAACCATCTGTGATGTATGATGACGACTATTTGCTTTTGGGTTTTTTGTACCATTTTGACCAGCAATATTTTACCTTAACCCTTTAACTTCCACTCTAAGAAGAAAAAAAGTCAAATTTCTGTGTCTAAATTGTGTTCCTGACACCACTTAAACCACTTAGGAGTTTTTTGTTTTAATGTTAATATTGAAGCAGACAGTTTCTATGCTAGTTAAAGGCTTAATGAAAGTCTGTTTTTCTCCCTGGTTGGAGTCATGTTTGGGTTTTCTCTCTCTCACACATACTGCAGTAGTGAAGTGCTGAGGGACTATATGTAACTGTGAGACTCAAGTGTGAAAACAGCTCCGTTTTAATGGCATGTCTGTTTTCCTCTCTTTCTTCTGCAAGAATGGTGTTGAAAAGCTGTGCTGTGTTGAGGGTAACAGTATGTTCGGGACGGGCTCTGGAAATGACCTCATTAGTTTTCACATCCTATGCATTGTGAGTGATTGAGAGGGTAGTGATGGAGAGTGTGGATTTAGCTCACATGCGGTGTGATGTGGTTCCTCCGCTTCCTGTTTACATGTTTAGGGATGGGATTCTGATAGTTGCTAATAACAATGAGTCATTTCAAAATAAAACCCAAAGACTGTAATTCACAAAAAAATGACTCTCTGCCATGATGGGGACTTGCAAATCTTTCATCTTTCTTAATATGTTTTTGTATTGTGTATCTATGATGAGGATGATGATGATGATGATGATTCAGTTCATAATTCTGATTCATTCATTCATTTTCTTTTCGGCTTAGTCCCTTTTTTAATCTGGGGTCTCCACAGCGGAATGAACCGCCAACTTATCCAGCATATGATTTACAAAGCGGATGCCCTTCCAGCTGCAACCCAGTACTGGGAAACACCCATACACTCTCATTCACACACATACCCAATTCACCTATAGCACATGTCTTTGAACTGTGGGGGAAACCGGAGCACCCGGAGGAAACCTACGCCAACACAGGGAGAACATGCAAACTCCACACAGAAATGCCATCTGACCCAGCCAAGGCTCGAACCAGCGAACTTCTTGCTGTGAGGCGACAGCGCTACCCACTGTGCCACCGCGCGGCCCCATAATTCTGATACTATTAACAATTACATAGAGTAATATGCATATTTTGGCCATTAGGATAATATTAAATAAAATGTCAAATAAAAGTACATTTCCTCCAATTCTAATAGCACATTTTGGGTTGTTGTAGTGTTTTATTTAATATCATGGTAGTATTAACAGTTACACAGTGATATCATGCTGTATTTTTGACCATTAATGGTAAAATAAAATGAATATTAAGGTAAGGACATTTAATGTTGTTATATGTGGTGTTTTATTAAATATTAGTGTCATGATTTTATTAACAATTCCATTGAGGTTAAATTTTTTATAAAGGTCAATTAAAATGAATAATAAAAAAAATTTGCTCAAGTAAATTCAATATTTTTCATACAGTTATTTATTAATGTAAGCGTGCTGGAAAATATTAACTGTTACACAAAGCGATATCCATATTTTTGGCTTTATGTAAAAAAGTTTCTTAAAATCATTATAAATGAAAGGTTTAATTTAAAATGTAGTCGGTCGATCGAAAGTGAATTACTTGATTTATTAAAAATAACCTTAATAGTTACGTAGAGGGATACCAATATTTTTGACTGTTAAAAAAATCTGGTTTAATTAATTAATTAATAAATAACAAATTTTTACTAAATTAAAAGTATTGAGGGCGTCGCAGTGGCGCAGTGGGTAGCACAATCGCATCACAGCACGAAGGTCGCTGGTTCGAGCCTCAGCTGGGTCAGTTGGCATTTCTGTGTGGAGTTTGCATGTTCTCCTTGTGTTCACGTGGGTTTCCTCCGGGTGCTCAGGTTTCCCCTACAGTCCAAAGACATGCGCTCTAGGTGAATTGGGCAAGCTAAATTGGCCGTAGTGTATGTGTGTGAATGTGGGAGTGTATGGATGTTTCCCAGTGTTGGGTTGTGGCTGGAAGGGCATGCGCTGCGTAAAACATAAGCTGGATAAGTTGGCGGTTCATTCTGCTGTGGCGACCCCAGATTAATAAAGGGACTAAGCCAAAAAGAAAATGAATAAATGAATGAATGAATGAAAAGTAAGAATGATTATTAAATTCATATTAAACAGTCTCTAAAGTGACGTCTTCATTTTCGGCCTCAGGCACACTTTGCACTCACACTGCAAGCATACTGCGCCAAAGTCAAACAAACCAGGAAATGCACCTGGACTAAACGTATTTGATAATGCTGTATTTAATAAATATAAAACTGAGGAGTGATATCATTATTTTTGACTGTTATAAATTTAATCTAATTAATTAAAAAATAATTATTTTTTTACTAAATTAAAAGGATTTGATAATGCTGTGTTTAATAAATATAAAATTAAAGAGTTATATTAATATTTTTGATTGTTATAAAAAAATCTAGTTAAATTAATTATTAAATAATATTTTTTTTTACTAAATAATAACTAAGTTATTATACAAATTAAGTGTTTGATGCTGCTGCATTTAATAAATATAAAATTTAAATAAAAAAATAATAATTAATTGATTGATAAAAAAAGCAATTTTGCTCAATTAAAGGTAAAATCTTTAAATAAAAATATACATATTGGCATTTCTGAATAGTATGGTTTCCATATTTATACAATATAGTTATATGCACATATTTGGAAACTAAAAAAATAATTTAATTAATTTACAAAATATAGGTTTTGTGTATTTAACGTAAATCTCCTTTTAATATTTCTATTTTTTCTAAAAGGAAAAACTTTGTCCACCCTTTTCAACAGTCAAATTGAGCAAGGTCACAAGGTGTTGTCAAGCTTCAAAAAAGACATAGAAAAAAACTTCAAAAGCAGACAAAACTGGAGCAATTTTGTCTGTTCTCGACTCAAACCTGTCATAGTGCTGAAATCTACAGTAGCACACAAATCCTGCTTTTATGTGACTTTAATGGCGTGTCCAGCTTTGAAGCCACACATCTCCTGTTCACCTTCACTTTCATTACACTGACAAAACTGGCCAGGATATTCTTCAAAAATTCACCTTTTTGTGTGCTCCGAAAGAAGAAAAGTCATTTGGAGCAACATGAAAGTGAACAAACTCTGTCAGGATTTGAATTTCTAGTCCTTTAAGCAAGAGGGAAAAAAGCAACATCCAAAAGACAAGTTGAGTCAGACCACCGTGCGCATTTGACAACGGTGCGCGGTTTATTATTTCAGGCCGATTCCCTCCTCCCTTCACTTCATTTGGGTTAATGTTCTCCTCTCATTTCCATATGAGTCATTTTGTGGTTTGGAAACAGGTCAGTTTCTGACTGCAGCTCCTACGAGAGATTGTAAATAGAGTTCGGGGAGAGACTGGCGGTCTATGGGTGGCACACGGTAGCCTTGGTGCTTCTGCGTTTACGCTTCAACTCTGGGGTGGTTTTTCTGTGTGTTTCTGGTTGGGGTGTCGAGGGTGGACGTGATGAGAGATATTAAATAACATGGCAGCCAATTTCATGTACTATCAATAATATATAGCCTCATTTGCCCTTTTGCTTAGAGCTGGATTTATGGAGATCAGGGTTTCTAGCCACTTCTTTTGGTGATCATTAATCATTGATCGCCTAAAAAAACAGGGTAACACTTTATTTTAAGTCACAATTCATGCTATCAACAAATTATTAACTAAGACTATTAGATTCATAAACTACTAATTAGCTGTTTTTTTAATAGTTAGTAAGTTAATAGTTGGGTTTAGGTTGATTAGGTATGTAGAATTAGATAATACTTTATATATTCATATCTTAACAACAGGAAGGTAATAAGCCAGTAGTTAATAGTGTAAATTGTGACTAAAAATAATGTGCTACTGAAAACAGTTTATAATCAAAAAGATTTATGCATTTAGATTTACTGTTTAATATAAGAACTCCTATTGCTGATGGTAAATATAGGGTAATAAATAGGTAAATAGAAATAAAATTGTTCATTGTTTGTTAACTCAGTGCAACTAATGTTGACAATTTGGTTTTCAATATGGCATTACTAAATATTAAACTATGATTAATAAATGCTGTACAAGTATTGTTTGATATCATGTTAGTGAACACATTAACTAACATTATCTAATGAACTATTAATGTAAAGTGTGACTAATTTAGTAATTTTACTTATTTGGTATGCTTAAACATGCAAATAATCCATCGTTTTATTAAATATGGGCACATTTTTTGACATATTAGAATTATATATTAGGTTTTGGGTGTGTCTCATTGTCTTTCTGTAATTCCTAAAATACTGTGGACAGCATAATAATAATAATAATAATAATAATAATAATAATAATAATAATAATAATAATAATAATAATAATAATAATAATGTTATTATTAATAATAATAATGTTATTATTATTATTATTAATAATAATAATAATAATAATAATAATAATAATAATAATGTTATTATTATTATTATTATTATTATTATTAATAATAATAATATCATCATTATTATTGTCATTAATAATAATAATAATAATAATAATAATAATAATAATAATAATATTATTATTATTATTATGCTGTAATAATAATAATAATAATAATAATAATAAATCTAATTTATATAGATATACAGTAAAATAATTTATTTCTACCCTATTTACCTTGAGGAATAGAGAGTTCTTAAATTAGGCAATACATCTTTGACTAATATTTGCAGTTCATCTTTTTCTTTATATCTGTAAAAACCTTATACAAATTCCAGATATAATTAAAACTATACAGCATGGTCTGCTGAAGTGGAGATTTATGGCTGAGTGCAGGAGAAAAAAAAAACACATTGTAAAAAAATGGCTTTTAAAAATATGTATTGTCTGCAGAAACAAATTGATAAAGTGACATTTAAAGAACATTTTAAGTGTTTTGCTTACAGTAAAACACTTTATAAACTTTTTGGTTGTATTAACGTAAAGAAGTAGATAAATATTAGAAAAATAAATAAAAATGTTTGTGATTTATTTATTTATTTTCTCATTAACCTCAGACTGATTGCTGTACGGTGATCTAGTAAGCTGCTTTATCTGGATCACTGTCATCATTACCGTTCAATTCTGGCAGCCGCTGCACTCAGACGGCTCATTCATTTACTTTTAACTGGAGATCCAAGGTGGATGCCAGCTGTGTTTTTTTATTTCTGTATTTTTGGGTCCATCAGTAAAAACTCCCTCATACAATATTGCAGGCTAACAGAAACCAGAGCATGATGATACTTTCTATGCCAGTGATCATTACTGTAAGTTTACCAGATCCTCTCCAGACTCTCCCTTCAATTGCATTTGTGTTTTGCCCAGCAACACACAACATGATGATTTATATATATTGTATATTGTAATGAAAATCATATGTTCTAATCTTAATTATAGCTATAGAATAAGGGTGTAATGTGTGTGGTTTTTTTAGATACATATTTCATTTGCAATTACATTTTTATTTTTTTATAAAAACATTTTTACAAATATTACACATATTTATTATAAACATTTAAATGTAATAAATAATATATACCATTCATTTTATTATCTATTTTAGTTGTTTTTATTTCATTTGTTATTCTATTTTATGTACAGTATAATTTAAAAATGTTCAGATATTTAAATAAGATAAATTACATTCTGTTTAGTTATGTATTTTTAACATGATACTTTACGGTATAAAATCAATGACATTTAGAATAATGCATAACATTTTATTTGTTTATAGTTAATTGTGTTTTACTTTAATTTTTTATTTTATTTTACTTTCCAATATTTTTTAACATTTCTAAAGTAGCTTTAACTTTGTAGTTTAGTTTAGTTCAGTTCAGTTCAGTTCAGCTCAGCTCAGCTCAGCTCAGCTCAGCTCAGCTTAGTTTAGTTTAGTTTAGTTTAGTTTAGTTTAGTTTAGTTTAGTTAGTTTAGTTAGTTTAGTTTTTAGTAGTTTTTTTTTTTTTTGTCAAAGTCAGGTTTTTTTGTCAATTCAATCACACATATACAGGACATACAGAGAATTGAAACTGCGTTACTCTCAGACCCTAGGTGCCTAACATAATATTAATACAAGTACAATTTTGAAAAGAAATGACAATAAATACAATTACACATACAATATAATCTAAAAATATAAGTAAAATTTGTAAACAATACAATTACACTTAAGGGCACATACAAGGAAATTATTTTTTGTTTTGTTTTGTTTAGTTTTAGTTTAGTTTAGTTTAGTTTAGTTTAGTTCAGTTCAGTTCAGTTCAGTTCAGTTCAGTTCAGTTCAGTTCAGTTCAGTTCAGTTTTAGTTTAGTTTAGTTTAGTTTAGTTTAGTTTAGTTTAGTTCAGTTCAGTTCAGTTCAGTTCAGTTCAGTTCAGTTCAGTTCAGTTCAGTTCAGTTTTAGTTTAGTTTAGTTTAGTTTAGTTTAGTTTAGTTTAGTTCAGTTCAGTTCAGTTTTACTTTACTTAGTTTTGTTTTGTTTTGTTTTGTTTTGTTTTGTTTTGTTTTGTTTTGTTTTGTTTTGTTTTGTTTTGTTTTGTTTTGTTTTGTTTTGTTTTGTTTTGTTTTCAGTTCTGCTGTATGGTTGTAGTGACCACTTCAAACAGGTGTCACTGACGCACATGGAGACATTCTGTCCCCATTTAAACCTCGGAAATGGTAATATTTCCCAGAACATTAGGGAATTACTGTGTGTCAGTGCGTGCAAGAAAGAGGGGAAAGTTGGAATCAGCTCACAATATTAGGCTTTGGCAACACTCACGTCTCTCTCCCTCTCTTGCTTTCTCTTTTCCTGCACTTCACTTTGGCCGACGTGGAATAAATTATGTTCAGTTTGGTATGGGTTACCCAGTTCTGATGAATCATAAGCTTGTGATTTCAAAATGTAAAAATATCACAAAGAGCTACATTGTTTCAACAGCCAACCCCCCAAATATTTTTTTCTTCATCATTTTGTCTATTATGTCCTTCTCCGAGTAGTAAATCAATGCTAGTGAACGTAAATCAATTTAGACGTCACATGTTGTTAAACTTATGAAAATGTCATATTATTCTACTCAGATTTACGACAACTGCAGATCATGTAGCGCTAATGCCTACTAATGTTAAATAATCAATTCTACACTGTTCTGAACTCTTGACATTATGTCTAGGTAATTCAGAGGGCGAATTAGTGTTACCATGATCCACACCCATAGTCTCTTGACCGTTTCCTCACACGACTCTTTGGATGGCAATGAGACGGCGTATAGTCTAGTGGGACTGGAAAAGCCATAAGGCTGTGTGTTTGATCCAGGCCTGTCTGGCATAAGTCTGTTTTTTTATTTAATGCCCAATTGAATGAAGAATGACGTGAACAACCCACTGTACCCACTGGGTTAAAGCACTCCCATTCCCAGCCTTTTCCAGTGGTTTCGGGATATCTGAGGCTAGTGATGATCAAGCGATGCTGCTTTCCTCTCTGAGAACCTTTGATATTAGTCACTGACCGGATGGATGCGTCTCTGGAGGGAAAAAGATTTAGTTTCCCAGATTTCATGGGTGTTTATTGACAGAAGTTTATATTTGTTTGAAAATGGCTTTGTTTGGAGGTTGAAATGCAATGCTTTGGGAATGGTTTTTATCAACATGATGTTGAATCACATGTTTAGATGCAGATTTAGATTTAGATATGTATGCTTTTGTTTGTGGAAAGTTTCAAATTAGTGCAAGGAGGGAAAACATGTGATGTTTATTTTTCCCTTTGTGTGTGTTTTTTTTTTTTTTTTTTTTTTTTTTTTAACTCTGACTTTATTGTTAAAGGATTTTGAGTATCTTGTTTGCACTATTTTGGGACAGTAAGACGTTACACATATGCAGTAGTTGAAGGAAAAGTAATTAGGCCTCCTGTATAATTTAACTTCTGTTTCAAGTATTTTCCAAGTTCTGTTTAACAGAGATAGGATTTTTTTAACACATTTTTAAACATAATAGTTTAAATAACTAATATCTAATAACTAATTCTTCAATGACAGTACATAATATTAGTTATTTTACAAAATAGAAGTGCAATTTAAAGGTTAAGCCATGCTAACTAGGCAAGATAGGCTAATTATTAGCCAACCGTGGTTTGTTCTGTAGTCAGTCTGAAAAAAAGATTTCTTAAGAGGACAGATATTAAAATATCAAACATTTCTTAATAACAATTATTTAAATAAAATGAATTAAAAACTTCCTTCATTCCAAAAAAAGTAAGATTTATTAAAGACTTTAATAATTAACAGTTTTGCATTCAACTTTACTTATTAAATAAACAAACAGTAAAATGTTTTAAAAGATTTTCACTATTCACTTAATAATCCTCAAATTTTTAAACCATAAAAAACATTTTATTATGTATTTGAAGATAAAACATTCCATCTTGATGTCTGCAGTAAAGAGTTGCTAAAACCTCTACAAATTCTAAAGTCTGCATAAACTGTACATCAAAATCCACATAAACTCCTTGCTCTCACCAAACAGCTATTTGACACATTAGTCAACTATTATGAATCTTTCCTAAAACATGCATCTGGATTCACACAAAGCCTCAGAACATATTATCTCTAATAAGTAGTCGATTATTGAAATCATCAGGCTTTTTAAAATTTACTCAACATAACTAGTGTTTGAATTAAACCAAGATCTCCTCTCGACAGAAAAGCGATCTTAAGCTTTAATGTATGCCTGGGCAAGTGTGTTTACTACACCCATACAAAAAAAGCATTATCAGCGGGATCAGCACCCTGTGTAAGGGCAGGAAAGAGGGTGTTTGCAGATTGATGCATGTTACTGGAGACTCATATCGATAAATATCTTTAGCAAAAATTCACAGATAACGACTGAGATTTTCTATTGCTTCCATTTTACAGCTTGTTTACAAATTTTTTTTAGCATTAATGAGGTTACTAAGGTGAGACAAATGCAGAAATATATATAGTACTCAGCATAAACAGTAAAAGCACAGCCCTCACAAATCTATCTTTGAAATTCATATTTTTAATAGTAAGCTATACAATATTATATTTGTGCATATGCATTACAGTAGTCAGTACTAAAGCCAAATCTGGAGCTTATCTAACAAAATAACTTTACGATAACGTTCCAAAAACTAGTACACCCAAATTTATGTTATAGAAAAATATCAACAAAAAAAATTTCTTTTGCAATTTTGTAGGTTGTAATTTTTTTTGCAATATTTTGCTTGAATTTAATTGTATTATCTTTCAATTTCTAAATGTGTTTGGAGACTAAAATATTATTTTAATAAATATATCTGTTTAATAAATCTGTTTTGTTTAAATGCACCAAAATACAGTGGGGTGTCAATTATGCTGATCACTGTACCACTCAGTTTTTAAATTTTTGCTTTTAGTATTTATTTAAATTATTTTTTCATTATAGTTTTTTAAAAAAGCATAGTATTTCTTTTATAGCACTTTGTCTATCTTATTTTACAGTAGGGCTGCACAATTTATCGTTTCAACATTAATATCACAATGCACACATCCCCAATAGTCACACCTAGCATGTGCAATGTTCAGTCATGATTGTAGCTGATCTGGTACTATAGTCATTGCAAAGTCTGTCCATAATGTAGTGAAAGTTTATTGTTTGCATGTTTTTAGACATGTGATTATTATTAAGCATTAGAAAGAGTTTAAAAGCATAATGAAATCTAACGTTTGTCACTTTAGATTACAAAGATTATATTATTTAATTATTCAAATGATGAAGACTGTACAGTGATATTTTGCATTTAATTATTCAAGTTCTGTGTCTGAATACTATACAACTTCATAGAAAATCAGAAAAGCACTGTTTCTTTCATTTGCATCTTTGCTATTTTGTATTTAGCTTGTAATTTGATGATGTGTTATGCAGAATAATCCTAATCAACCTAAATGTATGTATACTTTGCCCCTCAAAAAGCTATTTATGTTAGGGATGCACCGATACCATTTTTTCCCAACCGATCCGATCTCGATACCAAAATTCTGAATATCGATCGATACCGATCCGATCCCGATACTGTGCCGTTTTTTTGTTGTTGTCCCCAATGCTTTTTGCGTTGAGACTGATAGGTGCATCTTTTGCATGGTTTACTAATGTTTTGCCGTTGCGCGCTATGTGCTCTCCAGCGGAAAAAGCGTGTTACGTCAGTCTCGTCTTTTTCATTCTTCAATCAAATGAAATCAGAGGCGGGGTTGGTTTTCTTTGAGGTGACAGCAGTGTCTGTGTTGTCAAGACGACTTCGGCGAGCTTTTAATGATGGAGGAGAGACTTGTGGTCGCTGTTTCAAGTCATTCAAAGCTGTCTGACTTTACAAATCTTAAATATCATAACGCAATTAAAAATTACTGACAGGAACACTCGCGCACAATACGGCTCAGCTGATTCAGTCGTTTCCTAGTGACATAAAAAGAGCACCACGCTCCTTTTTCTCTTGTCATCAATAAAGGCAGTGCAGTGCGCCTCGCGTTTTTGGAATGGAAAAGCGTGTGCAGTAACAGTAACGTGCAACCACACGTGCCTACATATTTTGTCAAAGAAGCAAAATGAAAGAAGGATATTTCTGCTCATAGTTTGACACAGAATTGTTGACAAACCAGCCAGCGCTGATGTGGATCGCCTCTGTGTTGCCAGAGCCGTGTCATAAACTCAATAAATAGGCTATTGGTGATTTAGTGTTCAACTAACAAACCAACCTTTTTTCTATTTGGAAAATTACAGTTATTAATAGTTCTTATATAATATAATTTTCTAAATAGCCTACATAGCCTAATCTACCAATCAAACAAATCTAAAGTTTTTTTTTTTGCATAGGCTAATGGACCTCGCACCAAACTGAGGCTTTCATTTTACAGCTTAAAAAAACATGTATGCAAATAATGCAATATCATATGTAAACAACAAAATTGTTATGTGCTATGTAGTAGCCAATACTTTACAAAAAGTCAACATAGAGCCTTTAGGTTCATTGTCTTTCATTACACGCAGCGCGCGCACATGAACCGCGAATGAGACAGAGGAAATAAGTCATAATCGTAATTAAATACATAATCTTTAAACTAATGAATTCTATTAAACATGTTGACAGGAGATTTGTAATATTTAACATTAATTAATTAACATTAATTAAATGCATATTTTGGAGCGATCTATTTGAGGTAGCCTGATATTTTTATTTGATGGAAGAAAAAAAAACATGATTGGACAAACAGCCTGCTGGTTCTTAAAAAGTATTCAGTCAGTGTTTTCGTTTTGTAATTTAAATTTGTCATTTAAGGGAAAGATCTAGAGCAGGATTTATTTTATTCTTTTTGTTTAGTTTCTGTTTTTCTATATGCTGCTAAAAACACAGCAGGTGAAGATGCTATATTATGTTCTGTATGCTGTTTGCATTTAAAATAAATCAGTATTTTAAAATGCAATATTTAATGTGTCATACAAAATATAGGCACGTCAATTATTTTTTTTATTAATATTTTAATATTAATCTGTTAGCGGTTAACATTCGGTTAACGAGCCCAAATTAACCGAAATGAGCAGTTTCTATAGCTCTGGTGCTAAACTGAAATCACCTTCTTTAGTAAAAAAAAATAACAGACCTATAGGTATACATGACAGACGGCACAATCTAACTAAAAATATGCTTGCTGTAAAACTAGGTTACATTATTTGAGCATTCCTTGTGACATTGTCCTTTCCTTTTTAATATTAAGATTTTTCTTTGATTTCTGCAATAGGCTATTGACATCGTTGGTAAAATAATCAGCCTTATATTAAATTTATTAATTGTATTAAATTACAGCCTGATATTTTCCTGCAGGTTTGATGCAGATTAAACTAAACCGTCTGATGCCAGTTTTACTTGATAATTCCTCTCCAAATCTTATATGCTTCAGCGCCAAAACACAAACTGGTCTGTTTAATAAAATATTAATATATAAAATTACAGTGAAATGTTCACAGTTTCAGAGTAGCCTATATTAGGCTAAATCATTTTCTGTTAATAACAATCCATATTGCGCCCGTCAGTTTCACCTTTAATTTATTTAATAAACTATTGACCACATTGGGCCAGGCTTTAAAACTATTCGCAGCAATTAATGTATTCACCGTAGAAAAATAAACTCAATCTGAAGGATGGGAGAACAAACACATTGTAAGAATCTTATACGAAGCGGCGTACCTCGCCTCTGCGCATGCAGCCGGCACGTGAATGAAAGCGCTTGATGCATCGGAGACAGCGCGCAGCGCTCCGGTATCTGCAGACATTTGCAAAACAGCAGCTCAAATGGAAGAAATAAGTGCGTTGAGGATCTGTCCAATGCATTATTGAGGCTTTTCTAATTAAACATTTCACGTAGGCCTACTTTGTGTGTGAAGAGCAGGTAATAACCGTCTCCACTCCAGTATTGCGAATGCGATCTGATCTAACACACACAGCAGCGCAAACATGATGAAATGAACTCCTGCTGCAGGTCAAAATGAACCCATTTAATGCAAAACTAAAAGCATATCTCCACTAATTATTTAGACTAAAGAGAACAAATAGTCTTAGAGAAAGTTTTTCCTGTTGTCAAATGCGACAAGCAGACTGAATTGTGAATGAATAGAGAATGATTGACGGGCGCAGCGGCGGGAAGGGCTGAACTGAACATGAATTTAAACATTTTAATATTCATCTGTACTTCACATTAAACTGTAGAATGGCTTCAGAACATTTCGGATATAGTGGGCCTACATGACAATGTTCTAGTGCCTTAAAATAGGCTTCATGTAGCCTATTAGTTGGCTTATAAACACAGAATATAGCGCATGCGCAAGATCGGATTTGGATCGGTACCAGCTGGCCGATACCCGATCCAGCAAAAATATGCGATATCGAACCGATATCCGATCCAAGTATCGGCATCGGTGCATCCCTAATTTATGTCATCTGGTGAAATTATTGCAAATTATTGAAATTTATCACAAAATATATTGCAGGAAAACAAAATATTGCAATTTTTTTTTTCACAATATCATGCAGCCCTACGTTACAGTCCATATTTCCTCACAATGAGTTTTTTTTTTCCTGCCATAAAATGATTTTTGCAGGGAGGATTTTAGCCAAAAAGCTAAATGATATTCTAAACTAAGGAGGGATGAAAAGACATTCCCACCCCCTCTCTAAAATAGTCGATTTCAATATATACAAGTGCTGGGCAAAGATTAATCACATCTAATATAAAAGTTTGTTTGAAATAATGTGTCTGTACTGTGCATGTTTGTTGTGTATATAAAAATACACACATGTATGCAAATATTTGAGAAAATATTTATTTATATTTAGATATAAAAATCATATGTATATGATACAAATTAAATATACATTTTAATTTCTATGCAAAAAAATGTTTTATATAATTTAGTTTTTATGTGTGTGTAATAGTATCACATTTACGTAATAAATATACTGCTCAAATCAAGGGAACACTTAAACAACCCAATGTAACTACAAGTGTTCCCTTTATTTATTTTTTGAGCGATATATATATACAGTTGAATTCAGAATTATTAGCCCCACCTGAATTATTAGCCCCCTGTTTATTTTTTTCCCAATTTCTGTTTAACAGAGAGATTTTTTTCAACACATTTCTAAACATAATAGTTTTAATAACTCATCTCTAATAACTGATTTATTTTAGCTTTGCCATGATGACAGTAAATAATATTTTACTAGATATTTTTCTAGACACTTCTATACAGCTTAAAGTGACATTTAAAGGCTTAATTAGGTTAATTAGGTTAACTAGGCAGGTTAGGGTAATTAGCAAAGTTATTGTATAACGATGGTTTGTTCTGTAGACTATCAAAAAAAATATTTCTTAAAGTGGCTAATAATTTTGACCTTAAAATGGTTTTAAAAAATATTAAAAACTGCTTTTATTGTAGCCAAAATAAAACAAATAAGACTTTCTCCAGAAGAAAAAATATTATCAGACATACTGTGAAAATTTCCTTGCTCTGTTAAGCATAATTTGGGAAATATTTAAAAAAGAAAAAACATTCAAAGGGGGGCTAATAATTCTGACTTCAACTGTATATATAACAAACACACACATCTTAATTAATCATGATTAATTTTTGCCCAGCACTTATATTTTCTTATATAAGTAAATTAATTTTAAACATTGCATTGACTTAATCCACATTTTATATATTAGTGCTGTGCTATAAATATATGCAAATTAGCTCATATTTAATGAAAGGATGTCTCATTTGCATATTTACATAACACTTTACATATTTTGTAATACAAATAAAAAATGTAATCAGTCAAATGGGAAAGTGTGGTGAACTATTACTTAATCTTTTTGAACCTATCCACCCGCAGTGTCTTTCCACAAGATGCTGTCTGTTCTTGTATAAGTGTGCAGGACTGTTGGTGCTTGAATGCAACTGCAGCCAATGAGTCTGAGCTACTTTTAGCTCCAACTAGTTTCATTGACATACAGAACTAACAGGATTTGGCGTTCTATTTTCAAGCGTTGTTGCGTTGCCTGAGAAAACAGGGCTGTAGAGAAAGAGATGGTTTGGGTGTGGAATGGCAGTGGCAGCAGCATCAAACTGCTGCAGAGAAACTGGTTGAGTTAGTGTTGCCGAGGGTGCAATCTTGATGACTTGTCAAGGGGTGTAACCTCAGTGACTCACATGTGAAGTATGTTCTCATTCAAGGTGAATGAGTCATCACCGGGTAACACGAAAAACTCCTCCTTGAGCAAACCGGGCTCCCATGCTTTCTTATACTTCTGTCTGGGGAAAACTAATTATTTTATGATAGAGCTTTGGGCAACAATATTGCAGCAAGGATTTAAAATATATATTTGTGGAATAAATTTTCATCTGTGGGCATGTTTTGCCTAAACAAATAGATAAGGAGAATATGGTGCACAGCTGGGAAGCTGAAGTGATTATATGCTGAACAACATGTGCAGCTGCTTGTGAGATGAAACTATCAGAGCAGTAAATAGTAAGCAAGGTATTCAGGTATAGATAACAGCAGTTGCTGCTAAAAACATGGTTCACATTTCATGGATTGATGCAGCTGGTGGTGTATTTACTTTTTAATAAATTTGGACTCAGAAATTGCACAAATAACTGAAAGGAATCAGAAGGCAACATTGAATTAAAAGAGAATTGTTGAAGTTGTGGGTGTTACAAGCTCCTGATGTTGGTCTTAGAAAATGGGGTTTGACATTTAGAGTACAATTAAAAAAAGGAATTTATATGAAGTGCAAAGACAACCAAAAGCAGATATACCAAAACTGTAAAGAAGACATGCAGGATTTGTTTGTTTTAAATCAAAATATATTAAGACATTAAGGTATGCATTTCTTTTTTCTTTAAGCATTTTAATTAAAAAAATGGATAAGCAGCTGTGTTTTGATGTATTTCACACTCGGAAATAAATTGGTGTAGGATGGACTTTAAAATATTTTTCAAAGTTTATTAAATACTTTTTTTTATAACCTCTTAAGGCTCAACGTGTTTTTTTTTACATGCATTTTTTATTTCTCTTTGCTATTTGGGTTTATTGGAACCTAATTAGAATAAAAATCTAAGTATCATCTTTTGATAAGATGTACTTTTAGAGAAAAATGATGTCCATATATGTGGACTTGTAGTCTGAATTTACATAAAACACTTTTTCCTGAAAGTTTTTTAATGCATATATAACATAGAATTTTTTTTTGAACTTGCTTTGACTATCAGAGAGTAAAAACAAAACTTTCTCCCATTTTGGACAGTTAAAAATAGGGTTTGGGACATTTCATATGCTGCAAAACAGTTGCAGGATGACACTGTATGTCTGTAACAAAATATAAAACTTTCAAAGTATTTTAAACAGCCACTTATTTTTGTGGACACTCAAACTAATAGCCAAAGTCATGAATCATGATTCATATGCGAGTGCGTTGCTTACAATTTGTTACTTGCTGCTTTAGGTGTTTCTACTTAAGTACTAGATTTTGTACTATTTCAAAGTCAAGCCAGCAACAACCCATTTTTTATTAGTCATTGCTGTTATCAAAAAAATGATGATACATAATAATAAATAGCGTCACGGTGGCGCAGTGGGTAGCACGATCGCTTTAGAGCAAGAAGGTCACTGGTTCGAGCCTCGGCTGGGTCAGTTGGCATTTCTGTGTGGAGTTTGCATGTTCTCCCGTGTTTGCGTGGGTTTCCTCCAGGTGCTCTGGTTTCCCTCACAGTCCAAAGACATGTGGTATAGGTGAATTGGGTAAGCTAAAATTGTCCGTAGTGTATGTGTGTGAATGAGTGTGTATGGGTGTTTCCCAGTGATGGATTGCAGCTGAAAGGCCATTCGCTGTGTAAATATGCTGGATAAGTTGGCGGTTCAATCTGCTGTGGCGACCCCAGATTAATAAAGAGACTTAGCCGAAAAAAAATGAATGAATGAATAAGAGTAAATGTTAAGCAGTACCACATATTATGTTGTACAGGTATATTTTAGCCAAATATACACATATCGCATATATACAATAGCTAAAAATACACAGTATGGGTCAAAATGATAGAATCTTTTAATGCCAAAAAGCATTGGATATTAATTAAAGATCACGGTGCATGATGACATTTTAAAAATTTCCTAAATCTTTGATTAGTAATATGCTTTGCAACAAACTTAATTTGGATTTTAAAGGTGATTCTCATTATATCTCAGCTAAACATTGACCCATCAAACCATGAATTGCATTATTTCACACATAACAAATTGACCCTTATTACTGGTTTTGTGGTCCAGGGTCACATATATTTAAATGTTATAAAATGTAAATAAATGGATAAAAGTAATGTAAAATAAAATGTCAAATAAAATACAATTTAAACCAGAGTGACTAGCTCACAACTTAATCATTTATATTATTATTATTTTAATATGAACTATTATTTCATACATATTATATTATATTATATTATATTATATTATATTATATTATATTATATTATATTATATTATATTATATTATATTATATTATATTATATTATATTATATTATATTATATTATCATTACATAAACTATTATAAATGATTATATTAACATTAACAACTAAAGTTTGTAAAGAATACTCAACTGTTGACTGTGAATAGCTTATTTCTTCAGTTCATCAGTCTCAATGGAAGCCTCTCCCTGTGCAATGCTCAAAGCCCAATACAGCATGGTGGGAAACTTAATAATGCAACAACTGGGCAAAAATCATTGTGATTCACATAATCCAGAGGGCACAAGTCACGCAGCTCATAATGAGACTCCAGAGTGAAGTACAATAATACAGTCCACTGACTCACGCAGGAAGGAACAAACAATGATTCGTGAAGCTTGACTCCACAGCACGAATTCAAGCACCAAATACATACAAAAAAACAATCTCTGCATTATCCTAGAACAACAATAAAGGAACGAATTCAGCATGCTGGGTTCGGGAGGATGCAGAGCAATATGAATGCCCTCCAAAAATAAAGTGTTTTAGCTTTTTGTTCAAATTACCTGATTAAAATGAGCTGAAACAACACAGTTCTTGATATTTTTTTGATAATATATTTTTCAATCCACTTAAATTTGAAAAGAAATAGATAAATAAAAAAAAGATAAATAAGAAATAAATGTTAACTCAGAAAATGGACAAAAATACGGCTTGTGTTAGTTTTGAGTGAAAACATATTTCTGAGTAAAAAAGTTTCAAAGTACTTCTGATTTGACTAAAAACCTGAATAGAAAAATCTATAAAATATAAAAGCAACAGCAGAATTAATTAAAAGAAATTAAATTAAATTAAATTAAATTAAATTAAATTAAATTAAATTAAATTAAATTAAATTAAATTAAATTAAATTAAATTAAATTAAATTAAATTAACAAAAAAACGAACGGATGGACGAACGAATGAACTGACGAATGAACGGACAAACGAACGAACGAAGAGATGAACGATGAGATGAACAAATGAACGAACAAACAAACAAACAAACTAATGATTGAAAAAAAAATCAATACAATACAACACAATACAATACAATACAATACAATACAATACAATACAATACAATACAATAAAAACTACACCAGGGGTCACCACAGCAGAATGAACCACCCTCATTTAACAAGTTGTTTTTGTATTGTATTGTATTGTATTGTATTAGGGGCGTTACGGTGGTGCAGTGGGTAGCACATTCACCTCACAGCAAGAAGGTCGCTGGTTTGAGCCTCGGCTGGGTCAGTTGGCATTTCTGCGTGGAGTTTGCATGTTCTCCCTGTGTTCGCGTGGGTTTTCTCCAGATGCTCCGCTTTCCCCCACAAGTTCAAAGACATGCGCTTCAAGTAAATTTGGTAAGCTAAAATTATAAGTAGTGTATGTGTGTAAATGAGTGTGTATGGATGTTTCCCGGTGATGGGTTGCAGTTGGAAGGGTATCCGCTGCATATAAACATATGCTATTTATTTATTTACAATAAGGTTCATTATTCATACATTTTATATAATAAAAAAAGAGTAGTACAGTTTTCAATCTGGCATTGCAAAAATTATTACAAGAAGCAGCAAGTAACACCTTGAGTTAAAAGTCCAAATTTAAAGGTTTTCAGGTATGAATATTTATTTATTTGTTTGCCAGTTTGTATGTTTAAAAAAGATCAAAACTAACACAATGATTTTGTGCATTTTCTTAGCTAACCTTTTTTTTGTTCATTTGTCTGTATTATATTTAGTCCACGAGTAAACAAACAAACAAATGAGTGATTGACTAAGCTGAAGCAACACATTCTTGGAAATTGTTGACAATTTATTTGTATTATGTTCGATCCACAAATCTGTTTAACGTCATTATTTTGTGTTGGGAATATGTGAATAATTTGATACAAATCTAAAATGTTTTAGGTAAAGAGGTTGAAGACCTGTTAGAGTTTAATCTCCACTTAATTCAAAGACTTAAAGATGAAGATTTTATGGTTTGTTCTAACACAAATCAATTAAGTTAACTTAACAAATTTAAATGGATTCTACATAAAACAATTTAGTTGTCCCCAAAAAATCTCAAGAACTGTGTTATTTCAGCTCATTTTAAAAGAGTAGTTTGGACAAGCAGTACCATGTTAAATATACAAGATAATTCAAACGGAAATGATTTGATCTCATTGAATTCCAAATTATCTTAGCTCATGGCTTTTAATTACCTAAATAAACTCACTCGGATATGTGGAAACATGTGGCACAATTTTGAATGTTGAATGAAATCGATCCACATGAATTTGATCTCAGCAAAGACGAAAACGTGTGCGAGCGCGGCTTGTTATTGATGTGAATGTAGGAGTGTCGTTTTTAGCGATATGAGACTTGCCTTTCTTAAGTCTGTCAGACAAACGTTATTAATCATTCTCCCGCATTTAAACCCTATTGTCCCTAGCATGTGAAACAGTTGGAGGCTGTTAAATGTCAGTCGCTGTGGCACCTTTAAATAGTCTGCTTGAGTCTTACTAGAATAATTAGGAGGATCTGCACTGGTTTTATGTGCGCGTCAGGCATCTGTCTCACTTCTGCAGTTTTAGGCGCCTGACTTCCTCCCCCTCGCTAATGGAGACTGGAGATCTACAAAAACATTTCATGAAGGAGAGCTAATATTATTTTATTTCCATATACGCATACTGTAGGAGTGAAAAAAAAAATCCACTTCAGAGCCATAGGAAATGAATAAAAGTCTGCAAACAGAGTCGATAAAAAAGACTTTTTCAGTGTTATGAAGCATAGAAATGTGGGGTTTTGAACTGCTGCTGTCTGGTTTAATTTACCAAAGTTATTTTATATTCCTAGAACGTATCAAATGGAGGTAGTATTGG